>CAMZMU010000058.1:31367539-32093493 GCA_947311845.1 Poa pratensis | reverse complement strand
CATAAAAGCTGAACAGCGCTAGATATGAATACTCAACAAATATAAGTGAAGAATAGGAGTATTCTCATGAAAAAGCGGAGCGTGTCTCTCTCCCAATCAAGAATGCTAGGGTCCAGTCAAGCTTTATTGAAAATAAAATGCAATACTGAAAATAAAAAGCACACAGACGCTCCAAGAAAAGCACATATGATGTGAAAGAATTAAAATATAGTTTCACTAGAGATGACCTGATAATTTTGACGATGAAGAAGGGGATGCCTTGGGCATCCCCAAGCTTAGACGCTTGAGTCTTCTTGAAATATGCTGGGGAGATCCATGGGAGCCTCCCCAAGCTTAAGCTCTTCACTCTTCTTGATCCTATTATATCATCCTTCTCTCTTGACCCTTGAAAACTTCCGTCACACCAAACTCAAAGTAGATCTCATTAGAGGGTTAGTGCATAATCAAAAATTCACATGTTCTGTAAAGACGCAATATGATTTGTTACTTTAAACATTAGCTACAGCCACTGATGTTATGTGAAGCTCTTCCACCCAAAAAAGAATTTCACTCAACACTAGTAAAAGAGAGAATGCAAAATAAAAAGGCATAATCTGTCTAAAACAGAACAGTCCGCAAAGACGAATTTTTTCGAGGCACTTACGACGCTCAGATCGAGAAACTCTGAACTAATGAAAGTTTCAGACATTCATAAAGATTACGCACAAAAAATTTCAGATTTTTTAACAATCTGGTGATTTTAGGAATTTCGTACAGTGAACAGCAAAAATCTGTTTCTGCGCAGCAATCAAAATTAAGCATCATCTTATCATTAGAGGCTACTCTTGGCACAACAATGCGAGAAAATAAAGATACAAAGGAGTTGCTACAGAAGTAAACAAACTCCTTGACTCAATAAAAGAAAAATTGCAGAAAAATAAAATGGGTTGCCTCCCATAAGCGCTTTTCTTTAACGCCTTTTAGCTAGGCACAAAGCATGCATCAAGTATTACCAAGTGAAGAAGCATCAACATTCTTACGCTTAGCTCTCTTACCTTTACCTTTATCTTTAGGAAATACTTGGTTACACATAGGTGAAGAGGCGAAATTCATAGTGCCTTGGCCCACATCTATTATTGCTCCAAAGCGTTTCAACAGACCTTCCAAGCGTAATTTGTCCTACTCCTGCACATTCAATGACAAGATAATCAATAGATATTGTTATCCCTAAGAGTTTTGTAAATACTCCTTCAGCTACTCCCCTTGGTAATTTAATAGTATTATCACCCAAAGTTATACAATCTTCGCATTTGGAAAGCTCCCAAAGATTTAAGGAATCATAAATATTCTTGGGCATTAAACAGAATTCAGACATAATATCACAGCGAGAATGAAAAGTTTCACCATTTATAACAACTTTTACTGAGGGAATCCATCCCGATGGTTCAAAATTTACTGGCACATTATCATAATGTTCACGAATCTGATTATACCCTTCTTTAGACCAGATATGTTCGTTTCAAGAGCGTTAAGTCTATCACTTATGCTTGTCAAAGCCAAATCAATTTTAGTGATTGGGGGCTAGAAATTGTAATCAATTTTTTTATAGCATTAAAAGCTTGATCCCCATCATAACGAAGGAAATCTCCTCCTACCACAGCATCTAAAGCATATCTATAGCAAAGAACAAGACCAAAATAAAAGCTACTAAGAAGCAGGCTTAAAGTCATTTTAGGTTCAGTTTTAGCATAGGACTCAGATATTCTAGACCAAGCATCTTTAAAACTCTCCTCACTCCCTTGCTTGAAAGTGAAGATCTCTTCTTCAGGTGACATTACTACTGGAACAGGGCTAGACATGACGATAACAGAAAACAAAACTGAAAATAAACTAAATGCAAGTAACTAATTTTTTTGTGTTTTTGATAATTGAAAGCAAACAAGATAAAATAAAATAAACTAAGCAAGACAAAAACAAAGTAAAGAGATTGGAAGCGTGAAACTCCCCTTGCAGAAGACTGCTGTCTCCCCGGCAACGGCGCCAGAAAAATAGCTTGATGACGTGAAACACACGTTCGTTGGGAGACCCCAAGAGGAAGGTATGATGTAGTCAGCAGCAAGTTTTCCCTCAGAAAGAAACCAAGGTTATCGAACCAGTAGGAGCAGCAACTCTTCAGAAGGTTGTCAACGGCGCCAGAAAAATAGCTGCGAGGGAGTCTGGACTGTTGACGTGGAATCTGCACACAACACAATCAAACTACTTTGCCCCAACGAAACAGTGAGGTTGTCAATCTCACTGGCTTGCTGAAAACAAAGGATTAAACGTATGGTGTGGAAAATGAGTATTAAATTGCAGAGAATGAAAAAGGAACAGTTTGCAGTTTGTGGTTGTTTAATCAGTGTAAAAGAATGGACCGGGGTCCACAGTTCACTAGTGGTGTCTCTCCATAAAAGATAACTAACATGTTGGGTGAACAAATTACAGCTGGGCAATTGACGAATAGTGAGCGCATGACAATGCATATACATGACATGTTGACTACTATGATATTTAATTGGGCATTACGACATAATACATAGATCGTTATCCAACAGCATCTATGACTAATAATCCACCGCCGGGTTGTCATCCGAGTCCCCCGTTGGTATTAAGTTGCAAGCAACGGATAATTGCATTAAGTAAAGTGCGTAATGTAAACAAACACATATGTCCGTGGACATAGCATCGTTAGGTTATCCCTAGTGGCAACAGCACATCCACAACCTTAGAACTTTCTGTCACTGTCCCAGGTTAAACGGAGACATGAACCCACTATCTAGCATAAATACTCTCTCTTGGAGTTACAAGCATCTACTTGGCCAAAGCATCTACGAGTAACGGAAAGCATGCAAGATCTTAAATAACATATAAGATAGATTGATAATCAACTTGACATAATATTCAATATTCATCGGATCCCAGCAAACACAACATGTAGCATTACAATAATATGATCTTGATCATGTAGGGCAGCTCACAAGATCTAAACATGATGGCACAAAGTGGAGAGACAACCATCTAGCTACTGCTATGGACCCGTAGTCCAAGGATGAACTACTCACGCATCACTCCGGAGGCAGGCATGGCGATGTAGAAGCCTCCGGTGACGATTCCCCTCTCCGGCAGGGTGCCGGGAAGAGGTTCTGAACCCTCCCGAGCTAGGGTTGACGACGGCGGCGTCTCTGGAACTTTTCGTGGATATTTGCTCAGGTACTTAGGGTTTTCGCGTCGGGGGGAATAAGTAGGCGAAAGGGCGGCGGCTGGAGACCCCGAGGGGCCCACACCACCCAGGGCGCGGCAGGGGGGGCCCGCGCCCTGGTCGTGTGTGGGCCCCTGGGCCTCTCCTCGCTCTTTCGTCCGTCAGGTGTGTTCTGGAAAAATAGGGACCCCGTGTAGTTTCGTCCAATTCCGAGAATATTTCCAGACTAGCTTTTCTGGAATACAAAAACAGCAGAAAACAGGAACTGGCACTTCGGCATCTTGTTAATAGGTTAGTCCCAAAAAATGTATAAAAGTGATATAAAGTAGATGCAAAACATGTAGCAATTGGTATAAAACAAGCATGGAACATCAAAAATTATAGATACGTTTGAGACGTATCACCCTACAGGACCTACACTATGTACACGCGTGAATCGGGGATCCCCCATCCTCCCGCCGCCGGAGCGGCTGCCGGAGTGGGTGAGGAATCCACCGATTCAACGGCGGCGAGGTGGAATTGTCGGGAGCGCGCACAAATCGCCTCTCTTCTACTGTAGCGGGAGAGAGGAGACGCCAAGGTCGTCTGCACATTAAACATTTTTTTTGTCTTTATCACACGGGCAAAAAAATGTCGGTTTCCCTTGAAACTTGGAGTGTGCACTTAAAATGTCGAGATGCAGCGGAGCCAACTTACGTGGGCTTGTCGAGCAACCAAAACGGCCAAATCAAGCATTCCTCCAGGGTCAGGCCCGAGGTCCGTGCTATGAAAAATGCAGTGCATGTCGAGCAACCAAACGGGGCAAAAGTTGCATGCATGTAACAGTGGGAATGGAGTCTCACAACTAACCAAACACCCAAATCGCAAAGCACGGGACGGACGGTGTGTATGTGTTACAGAGCGGCTAGTAGGAGAGGAGAAGCAGAGACCGTATGTATGTTTTGCAGCCGGTCGGTGGCTGTGGCTCTCTGCAAGACTGCAACCATTCCTTCTCTCGATCTTAGCCAGCCTAGATCACAGCCGGTTTGGTTACCTGCAAAGGGGCTAGGGAGCGATGAGTACTTGATATAGGCGGTCACAGGACCACTTACTGCCCTCGTCGCTGCTACGTTCGTTCGTAGCATGGCAACAAGCATGGGTCCCTGACATCTCCAGCATATATACATAGACATACCATGGATGCTGGCTTGCGTACGAAAACCGAGCGAGACGTTCAAACTTTCTTCTGATCCTCTGAAGATGTTAAGCCATGATGTGTCGTGTAGGATAGATGGATGCTGTTCGACTGACTTATACTACTGCTGCCTGGATTGGATCGACGTGGTAGAGTGCAGGCGTAGCTACTGGCCGGCACCACCGCCCGGACAGGCAGGGTTCCGACTTCCAACTACTCTACTACGCCGCTGCACTGGCTCCGCTGGTCCAAGGGGCGGAGGGGATTTTTACGTGCGATGGCGTGCAACCCGCAGGGGCACAGGGGCGCTCAGATACGGAGGTGTCGTTTTGGGAGTTAATTATTCAGTGCGTCACCACACTTGGTTGGGCCTCGGGAAGCCCACCACCTCGTTCCGGCTCAAAACGCTACCAACGGTTTTTCTTACTTTGGCTCCAACTCCTACTGCGATCCCCTTCTTCGGTTGCCGCTACCTCTACTCCTAACTGGAAATGGTGGTAATTTTATATGTGTACGTGTTGTTATGGTAGTATAGGATAGAGATAGGATACGTATCCATACGGTTCTGACTTGACTTGTACTCCAAGATGATCCCTGTACTCCTATATATACTCGCCCATGAGGCTCAATAATACATCCACCAATTCCGCCAATCTCATAATTCTACATGGTATCAGAGTGGCACGATCTGACCTAGCCGCCGCCGCCGCGCTTCCGCGCCGCGCCGCCCCCGGGGAGGTCGATCTCCATGATCTCCGCCGGGGGCCGCGCAACCCGTACGCAGGGTTCGTCCGCCGATCGTGATCGGCTGCCCTGTAAGTTTTTTTTCCGATCTCTTGATCGGTTTTCTTTTTTGGTTTACCGATATCGGATTGAGTCGCCCACCGCCGTCGTCATCGCCGCGCCTCCACTCCGACCATCGGCATCGACGATCTACACCGCGCCCGTGCGCCTGCCACCTGCGCCGCCGTGCCTGCCTCGGTAGGCCGTCGCGGCCTCACGGCAGGCTGCCGCGCACTGCGGCCGGCTGCTGCGCCTTCCTCGGGAGGGTACTGCGGCCGTCCCCCTCGGATCGTCTTCGTCGTCATCGCCCGGGACTTCACCGACAACGCCGCCATCGACTCCGATCTACGCGTCGTCCCCGCCATGGCGCATACGGTGCACCGTCGGTCTGATCAACCGATCTCGCGCCCGTCTACGCCAAGCACGTTCCCGAGCACGCGCCAACCACCGATCGAGCTACGGGCTGCCGCTGCGTCGCCCCTACGGGCCGCAGCGCCGCCGCCTTGGTCAGCGCCTACCGGCGGCCAACGCGCCTCCCAAGCGTGTACGTGCCGGTGGCCTCCAGCCGCTGCACCGACTCGCGCCTTGTAGCTATGCCGCCCCTCGGGTCGTAGCGTCGCTGCACGCACTCTTCTTCGCCGTCCCCGCGCATCGACGGCCTCGGCTTCCACCGCGCCATCTCCCACGGCGCGGATCGCCGCCGTCTGCGCAGGGTCTTCGTCACGCGCCGGGTTCTTCCTCACCTCCCTCGAGCACCGCCGCCGCGCTTCACAAGGTAACCTGCAGGGCGACTTCTCGTTGTCGCAGGTCCCGCCAACTACCCCATCATCGATCTAGGCGTCCCGCATGACCACCCCAGGTCACCGCTGGTTCCGCCGCCTTCTACGTCTACGTCCACTACAACTTCGTCGCCAGCGTCATCGCCTCGTCCCCGACTACACCACCTGCTACTCTACTCCGACAATCGCGGACAACATCGGCATCTCTCCCTCACCGCTCTGCGCGTCGCAACCGTCGTGGAGTCCTCCTTTGCTAGTCTTTCTCTGACATGGCGACAAGTTTATGATGGTCCCTGCCCCTCGCACGCCTGGTACTGGCAACACCGGGAGTGCCTTCGTCCCCGACGCGTTCCCGAGTCTGGCAAACTCGGATCGGCGCCTCGTCTTCATCGGCTTCGACAACGTCTTCTACGGCATCGACCCCTCTACGACCGCCTCGACCGCGTCACCGACGAGTTCTTCTTTGCGTACTCAGTTCTGGCAAAACCGGAGTATGCCTTCGTCCCCGACGTGCGCCTAGTTCTGGCAAAACTATGGCCGCATCTCGTCCTCGACGGCTTGGACTGCATCGGCTACGGCGTCGGCCCCATCTTCGACGACTGTCTTGACGCGTCTCCGTCTTCCTCCTCGCGCACTATGCATACGGCTTCATGTGCGGCTTCCTCGACACCGGCCACGACATCGACCACGGCGACCCCTCACGCGGCTACCCCGTCCACGGCACCGCCCAACGCTCTCGGCTCCCTCGACATCGGCACAAGGGCTACCACCTCGCTTGAGCATCATAAGCGTCCTCTACAGTCCAAGCTTCGCGCCGCGACACCATCCACGACACTCCCGCTCGGACTGCGGGGGGATGTCAGCCCACTGGATCTACTTCGGTTTCTCTCCAGTCTGACCGTCCGCGACGTTCCAGTTGTTCACAGCGCCCGCTACGACTGCGGGGGGATGTTAGATTATATGTGTACGTGTTGTTATGGTAGTATAGGATAGAGATAGGATACGTATCCATACGGTCCTGACTTGACTTGTACTCCAAGATGATCCCTTTACTCCTATATATACTCGCCCATGAGGCTCAATAATACATCCACCAATTCCGCCAATCTCATAATTCTACAATTTCATTTGAAGGTTTCAGCAAAATGTTGGTGATTCCAGTTGTAAAATCTAGAGATCGAAGCGGTAAGCAGTGGGAACCTTCTGGGTCATTTCTACGAGTGGTAAAAGAAAGAGAGGAATGTACGCACGGAAAAGCAGCTTCTCGATCACCTGAAAGAGTATCTCTCTTCGCACTCCGATGACTCACACCTACGCTACGCACACCGAGGAGTCAAACAAAGACTACAAGAGCAAGGAGCGGACGCACAGTGACACCAGCAGGAGATAAATCCAAGAACACTCCCCCATTCGGACTGACGATCAATAGCTCCTCTATATTACGAGTAGATGCTCACATGACATCAGAGTTCAGGACGCAACAAAATGCGCATCAGAAAACTAGAGAAAAATAGAATCTACTGCTCTTTACACAAGCGATGACAAGTTCCTTGTTCCTGATGAGATCAAGAGTGTGAGCTTTTGATTGCTCCTGTTCCTGATGAAATCAAGAGGGAGCTGAGTTTTCTCCTCCTCTCCTCAACCGATGCTGCACGCCATGCATGCGGCATTGCTTCAGGCGTACTCGCGCCAGCAGACGAGCATGGTGACGCAGCGGCGCATGATGTAGCACCGCGCGCGCTGCTCCTTGACGAGCCGCGCGCACCGGCCGGAGAAGGACGGCCGCCCGCTCTTGCCGCTCACCTTGCCTCCGCTCCTTTTCTTGGACGACAGCCTGCACGGCTGCTTCTCCTCCACGCCGCAGAGCTCCATGAGCACTTCGCCGGCCGACGAGCTTCCTGAATCCTGATCGATCTCCTGTGAGTCGTTGAGCTGCGGGAAGGGGATGGAAGCTAGCTAGGGAGAAAAATCTGAGAGGAGTGACTGAAGTGTGGAGGTCTATTCGGGAAGAGGGACCACGCATGAGGACCCGCTTGGTGTTTTTCTACACGTATGCAGGGTTTTTGCTGTTTCTTTTTTTACTAGCCTTTGTTGCGAAATGAACCTATCTAGGATTGCTCTGCGATTTATTTTCTCGTCGTGCAAAAACACGAGCGTGTCAGGAATGGGGCCAAACCGCCACAATTTTATAAACTTTCTTCAGCACCTGTGGACTTGTTAGAGACAGTGAAGTCGTTGAGACATGACAGGCGTCAGTACGAGTTAATACGCTCACCCATAGCGTTAGACTCAGCTCTATTTTCTAGAGCGTCAGTTCTATTAGAGTAAAACATTTTCTTGACAAGCAAATAAAAAGCCACACACAGAACCATCCACTCAAGTCAAGATGAAAACAGTAACATCAGGACGGCATCAGCAAATTTGACCATCGCATCGCACACACTGTGTGAAGAAGGGTGATGAACAGTAGCTGCGATCAAGATTCAAACCTCACGTAGTCTCCAGACACGAAGTAGCCATCCCCACCCGCGCGCAGACGCAAGCAGGGACAGGGGCTTTGCGGCAGAGCTCCTGCAGGTCCACCGTGCGTGAGATCAAAAGCTCGAGCCGCCCGAAAACTTGAGCTCGAAATGGCTAAAAAGCGCCATTGCCAGCGTACGTACAGAAACACGGTAGAGTTTCGCTGCTTCTACCTACGTAGAGCGGGTGTCCCAGTCGGCGAGAATTAATGGATAAACTCGATCGACGGAGCTAGCTAGCTAGTGGCAAGCTTTAAGCTAGGTTGGAAGCCGTACGCGTACGGAGAAGAGGCGAGCGGGCCGGGGCGGTGGGGCGGGCACCTTGCGGTGGCAGCGGCCAGGGTCCAGCGAGCCATGGCATCAGCTTTAGACTGTAGTAGCGACCGGCCGGAGCAGACTGGCGCGGCCGTGGACCGGGTGGGGGGCTCTCTCTCGCTCGCTCGGCAGGGCAGGGCGCGTCCTCCGCCTCGGGAAGGTGGCGATGGACGGGCGGTCGGCCACCTGTCGTCCACAGCGGCGTTCGCGGAGGTGGCTTCTGGCGACGCCGAGTGGTGGCTCTGCCGCCCCGCTGATCACCCGCTGCGTTACCGTACGGACGCACTGTGCGCCAGCCATGGACTTCGACGAGACCCAAGGCCATTTCTTGCATCGCGGCAGGCCTCCGATATGGCAAAGATTCCAGGACCGACGCTGGTACTATTCGACCGTTGGTACTATTCTAGGCAACTGTTTGGAGGAAGGAGACGTCCGTACCAAATACTGTAGTTCCAGTACGTGAATGACCGCGTGAAGCCAACGTGTATCTTAAAATATAGGGAAAAGGTGACAGGCAAGAAATCTTTGTCTGCCACAATTTGCCACTCGTGTGTGTGTCATTTACAGAAGGTTGACACGCATCCAATTTAATTGACCACATGTGGATGTAGTACAATATAGGGAAAGGGTGACGGGCAACAAATCAAGTACTCCCTATATTAAAGGAGTAGAACATACTTTAATTTGGTATGTACCGAATGCTTCCACTTCATGCATGCTCGTTTTGACTCATACTTAGGTGAAACCGTTCGATCGAGCCGTAGCTTTCTTCCGTGCCGCTTCGCTGAAGTCTGCAAACGCCATCATGGCGCAGATTGAAGAAGCATCCTTCAAGAGTAGAGCTGGTCCGACTGCTGATCACTCGACCTACTCAGATTCCGCAAACGAATTAGCCGACTGAATTTTGAAGAAAATCAGTCGATCAAGCAAATGTGGAAGGAAAATGTCAGCACATATTCAGTGGCACAAAACCCAGTTGCATGTTACTATATATCCAACCTCCTCTCTATTTATATGACGCACATGTATTTTCAGTTTCAACTTAAATCATCAATTTGTTAAGAAAAAGTGGGTCATATATGCTATAAAAATTAAACCATTAAATTCGTTTTCAAACTAAGATTAAAGAGTTACCATTTTTGTCGCACATTTCTTATTTATAAATGGTCAAAGTTAGATCATGCTAAACAAGAACACCTTGTAAAAATGGACCGGTGAGTAGAGCACAATTTAAATGTTTCAAATATGCAGTTGTTATATGTAAAAAGTATAGACAGTTTTTTAAATAAATGCAGATTATGTTCGTGGTTAGGAGAACTACTTTTTTTGTAGACATGTCACATCCCTTAGATGATTAGATCTCTACAGGTGTACCTAAACAAATTGTAAACATTAGTTTTTGTAACTATAGATTTTCAACTCCTTCGGCACCGGCTACATACATAGAGCACGGCGATGAGTAACTGCAGTAGAGGGCTCAGTAAATTAGATTAGCATACATGCATGAGACAAGTGGATCATGACGGTAAGTCGGGGGAAATACGTTTTTTTTTTCTCATTTAAGTCATGTCCGAAAAAAATGTATTCAAGATTAAAATAATGCCGGGGGGAGGGGGTGGCCCCCCTTGACTTACACTAAGCTAGCTCCGCCCTTGCTGCTCAATGTAATCATGCCATGCTAAATGGCCCACTAGACGGTGCAGATTAATTTGCTTTTAGCGATCTTCCCTAACTTGTGTACATAATGTATATAGAAATCAATGGTGAAATGTGAAATGTCCAATAATTTTTTGTTCTTCACTAATATACTCTGTTTATAAAAAAAAACATATGTTCAAACTTTAGACGATGGTCTGCACCTGCCGTCAGGGCCGGCTGCGGCAGGCTCCTCGCATTGTGGCGTCAAAAGTGGCTCCTCTAGTATCTGACTCCGTCGGTGAGCAAGGTGAGGAGGAGTTGGCCGAGCACACAACAAATGGAAAGTTGTGTGTCGGATATAGTGATGTCTTTCGCCGCCTCGGTGCCGGCTACTCACATGAAAATCACGGTGATGTGTACCCAAAAATGGAGTGGTTGGTGGATTAGATTAGCATACAAGAGACAAGTGGATCATGACGATAAAAGATTCGAAGCTTAATCACCACATCTCAACCATTGGATTCAAAATCAACAATTACAGCTACTGGCCCGGCCTCTCTTTGGAATAGACACTTAAATGGTGCGACGTGATCCTTGAGAGAGCGAGGGGATCTCGAGATAGAGTCATGCGCGTGGGGAGAGAATTCACTCCTTATAATTTTCCTGTTTACTACTCGAAGTTGAACAACAATTTCAAAAATATGCAGACGCTCAATTTTTGTTAGATAAGGAATCAGAATGCTCATAGCCGACTTTTAGATTTGTTGTTATATAGACAACTCAGAAACTTTCTTTGATACTCCACGAACATCAAATGTGGATGTGCAAGAGAAATTAGGTAACAACAAAATCCAAATTTATTACATCTTATTCTTGTGTCAAATAGGAATTAAGTACGTCGAAACAACGTCGAAGGCTTGCCACATAACATTAGTAAATTAAACAATAAATACGGCCCCAAGAGTTCGTACCGTACGAATCGTACGTCGAACATAGCGGTTGAAATGAGTTGGGTTCGCAGCAAAACACATTCGCTGATCTTGGCTCTTTGTAGCAGCCATCAGCATTTGGGTAGATCGGACGGTGGAGGCAACATCTTTTGATTCGGCAGAGGCCCGTCGTCGACCATCCACGCCATGGACAGGCCCCAGCTCAAGTGCACGTCTAAGTGACAGTGCATCAGCCACACGCCTGCCGCAGATACAGAGATACGCACATAAAACCGGTTAACACTGCCGAGCCAACAAGAGTCGATGCAAGTCAAGGATGCCAAATGTGGAGTCAAGATTAGGTACCGGGATTGTCGGCCAGGAACCGCACGGCGACCCAGCCGGCGGTGGGCACGCTGACGGTGTTCCGCTCGACGGGGTCGACGAGGTTGTACTTGGGCGGATCGTTCACCGGATCATAGTTGCCGAACCCCTGTCCGACGACGAAGAAGTTGAAGCCATGCATGTGGAGGGGGTGGCTCTCGGCGCCCTGGATGGCCGTGCCCTGCATCACCAGCTCCACCGAGGTGTTGAACACTAGCGGCACCACCCTGGTGCCGTGGGCGACGAACGTGTTGTTCGGCGGGGTGCCGGTGTAGTTGAACGGGTGCGGCGGCGTGGTGGGGAAGTTGGCCGTGAGCACGCCGGCGTAGCGGCGCCGGTAATGCGCCTCGAGGAGCGCGGTGTTGGTGGGCCGGACGAAGGAGTTGTTGTTGATGGAGGCGGCGAACTTGGTGCCGTTGGGGCCCTGGCAGGTCTGGTTGGACGGACATGGGTCAGTGCCGAGGCCGACGGTGAAGAGCACGTGCCGGTCTACTGCCAGTGGAACGCGCGCCGGGTACTCCGCGGTCGCCAGGCTCCTGAAGTTGCTCGAGAAGTTTGCCACGGCGCTGGTGTCGTTGTACCGCGGCAGGGCCGGAACGGGGAGGTTTTGCAGGGTGGAGCTCGGGGCGTACTCGAGGAGGGCCGTGGCGGTGGTGTTGTCAAAGGTGCCCTGGGTGTTGGTGTACGGGGCGACGGCCATGGCGAACGCGTTGGAGGCAGAGGTGGTGGAGGTGGTGAACAGCACGTTCATGGTCTGCCCTGGGGAGATGACGAGCGTGTCGACGGTGAATGGCTTGACGTAGTTGGCGTCGGCCTCACGACGGTGAGCGTGTGGTTGGCGATGGCGAAGAAGAGCTCGTTGTTGAGCGCGGCGTTGATCAGCCGGAGCATGTACGTTCTTCCCGGCTGCACCGTCAGCTTGTACGTCTCTGTCGATCGCGTGCATTTTGTGTTTCAGCGGAGAGGCCGAATTGCTTTATTAACTTGTGGGTCTCCGGGCTTGCCAGATTAAAGCCTAGTGGAGGGCGGACATACCTTGGGCCGAGCAGTTATAGGTTGGGCCAGGGATGCCGTTGAAAGTGTAGGCGTCCGAGACGTTTGGGCCAGCGCCAGTCTGAAGGGCCTGGGTGATCACCGCCTCCGTGTCCGCTTTGAACCACTCCCCTGCCACATCCATGGCGATCGCATCATCAAGCAAGTACTGCTATGAAACAGAGATCATCATCATGAAGGGCGATGGAGCGTACCGAACATGATGGGAGGCAGCTCCTTTTGTGGCCTCGGGAAGGGGTAGCCCTCGGAGCGCCTGGGGAGGATGAGCAGCGGGCCGTAGAGGTGGACGCGGAGCCATGAGAAGTGGGCGTGCCACCACAGCGTGCCGCGCTGCCCGGCGACGGTGAAGTCGTACACGTAGCTCTGCCCGTCCGCCCACCCGTTCCGCAGCTGCCGGATCCCGTGCCTGCACCCGCGTTACGGAACATCATCATACAGCGCCGTACAGGTTGTACAGCTATCGTCTATCGATGTTGTATATTCGATCTTACCAGTGGAAGGAGACGTTGGTGTTCATGTGGTTGTGGACCTTGACCACGAGGCGGTCGCCTTCCCTCGCCACCAGCTTCGGCCCCGGGAACTGCCCGTTCACCGTCGGGATGCTCTTGCTGCCGCACAGCCGTGTCACCTTCGTCATTCGCACATTGAACGTGTAGTGCCGGGTAATGCCGGCGGCGAGGCCCGGCAACGCGAGGAGGACGGCCAATGCAAGGAGGCGGCATGCAGAGGCAGCGGCGTATTGCCGGAGACCACGAAGAGCGCCCATTCCCGGCAACTTCTCTCTTGCTTCCCTTGTGGCTGCACTCGGAAGCAGAAAAAGTGGTGCACTTACTGAGAAATGAGTACGGGGTCTATTCTATATAGGGCCGGCCATGATGGCCGGCTTCGTGCCCTGCATGGTAGGAGGTCACAGGCGTGGTAGTGGTTGGCCGAGTCCTTAAAAAAAACTTCGCATTGGGCCATCTGCCGGTTCCGTGGCTCGTATAGATGCATGTTGTTTCTTCTTGAGCATGACATGTGGATCTATTTGCCGTAATGAGAGCACATCAATTTTCTATACTATTTGACGTAATGAGAGAACATTCACCTCTTATAATTATCAAATTTCTCACACTCGGTCGACCGTTTGAAATATTTTACGAGTAGATGGATCTCGCCGTTCCCACAACATTTAGGTTGTAAGAGCATCTACACCGGCGCGCCCAATAGGGCGTCCGGCAAGTGTGCCGGACACATGCTATTGGGAGCGCCGGCGTACATGTTGCCGACCTATTGGGAGCGGCCCCCCACCGGCGTCTCCTAATAGAACATTTTTATTACAAACATAGAACCAAAAAAAAATTAAACTAGGCCCTATAATAAAACTACTCGTCGTCGTCCTCCTCCGGTGGTGGTGGTCGTGGAATAGCCGGCGCATCCTCCTCCGGTGGGGGTTGTGGAGATCCCGGCTGCATTGCATGCGCCGCTGGAGCTGCCCATGGTGGTGCAAACCAATGAGGGTCGCATCTGTAGCAGCCAAACGGGACTCCCATGAAGAACAAGGTTACCACAGGGTCCAAGACGGTCGTGGCGTAGTTGTCGGCTCGTCCTGCTCCGGCTGCGCCCCTTCGGCCTCCTGCTCCTGCAGCGCTCCTTCCTCTGGTTCTGGCGCAACTTCCTTCTACTCCAGCGTAGATAGTATCGCCTCCTTCTCCGACGGCGACATCGCGGGGGGAGGGGGACTTGGGAGATGGAATGTGCCGGTGCGGTGAGGAAACGCCGGTTAAAAGCACGGGTGAGGAGGCGAGCGAGCTGCAGCGCCACTCCCAAAGCGACGCACCGTCTCCCGATCATTAACGCTGGCACACTTTTCCCAAGCGACGCACTATCGGAGGAGGTAGCGGGTCGAATAGAGTCGTTTGTGCCAATGACGGGTCAGCCCCGCACGTCAGATTCCGATATGGCGCACGTTGCCGCGGTTGCCGGCGCGAAGGCTTGCCTCTCTAGAAACAGGGCGCGAAGCGGGGTTGCCTGACGCTCTATTAGGGCACGTCAGATTCGCTGACGTTGTGAACCAACGTCATTGGCTGACTTTGGCCTCTCATCCACCGTGCATTTTCCATCCAAAGGCTGCTGCTCATCTCAGCTCTCTCAGTGCAAAAGATAAGCCCGATGCAAGAAAAGGCCCAGCACACCAGCCCAGTTCCGGATCGTTGCTCTGTTCTACACTTCAGTTCAGATTTTCTCTTCAATTAGCACTAGATTTAAGCAAGAACACTTTTTGTTCAATGATACTGTTTAAAGCTGGGCGTTTTTGCCCATGGAATCTGTACTAAACAGAGCACCCAGTTTGAAGCTTTAGCAAACAAAAAAATTAGTAAACAGTGTATATCCATGGAACTAACTAGTGCATATCAGTATATCATAGTGCCCAGCTTCATCAAACAAAAGAGCACCAAACATTCAGTTTTGGCACCGCAAATCAGTGTGCATGGTTACAGTACATACATTCCAGAAACAAAAGAGCACCAAACATTCAGTTTTGGCAGCGCAAATCAGTGTGCATGGTTGCACAACATACATTCCAGAAACAAAAGAGCACAATAGCACTAGTCTTTTGACTACTAAAGAGAGGCTTAAAGAAGATCTTGGAGTAATAAATCAGCAGCTTTACTATTACCCTGCAATCACAAACGAACAAGTGAGCCACAAAAATATAATTTTGCATAATTTTTTTAATTTAAATACATGGCTGCATTACCATCAGAAGTTCAGTGTAGGTAGTGATGCTACCCATGTCACTGGCTAGTTCAGACTCATCCATTTCTACTTGAGTTGCTACGGCACCATGTCCTTCTTGTTGCTGCATTAACATTCCAACTTGTTATTTTGACCTTTGTGTCATGAATAAGAATAAAAGAATGGAAGCTTTTTAAAGGAACATACACTAGATTTCAAGTTCGAGAGAGAAATCGATATACCAAGCTAAGAAATTTACGAGAGAGAAATCTATAGCCGAGCATAGCATCCAAGTTCGGATTTTCAACAATGGTTCTTCCTTGATTGTCTTGTATGGTACCACAACATGCCTCCCTTGTCCATCGCTTCAAAATATAATGGTTTGGCAACAACTTAATATTCATCAAGTCAAGAACTTTCAAAGCATGGCAACACAATATCCCAGTTCTTGTAAACAATCCACAACTACATAAAGTTGTCTTCTCCAAAGAATTAACAACAACTATGCGCTCCTTCTCCACAAAGGAGGTACATAATCTAGCACCAACTTGAGGTACAGAAGTAGGATTCACACCCTCCCTACATGCAAAATAAACAATCACTTCCGTTTGACATATCTACTTCCAGAAAAACATAGAACTAAATTTCAAGATGAAAGCATCACTTACTTAGTGGATTGTGCCATAGAGGTTTGATTAAATACAATACTCAAGGCGTGGCATCAAATACTGCCCTCAAGTAGCTAGCCTTCCCTTTTCCTTTCCCTGTTACTGTTTGGCAAAGGCGACAGAGGAGGCGACTCGAGCTTTCGGTCTCGCCGGCGATTCCGCTGCTCCCCTTCGCCTCCGGCCGCCGTTTCGGCGCCGTGAGGTGGAGGGGAGCCCCGGGACCTCGTCGTGCGTGTAGATAGTTAGGGTTAGGTCCTGGTTCTCTGTTTCCGGGCGTCGACATCGAAGACGGTGGCGGTGGCGATGCTGTGTCGGAATAGGTCCTCCCCCTCCTTTCCCCGTTCCGACGGTGACGCCGGGGAGGTTGTGGAGGTGCTTCGTCGAGTCTCCCCTTCCTTCCTTTCTCCCCCGGCCGGCCGTGGTGGTGAGGAGAGGAGCTGCGGGGTTGGGGTGATCTGCTTTTGGTGGTGGTGTGCCTGGTGGTCCTCTTCGTCGAGCTTGCTCTGGCCGGCCGTGGCGGCGAGGGGAGCGGCCGTCTGGAGGCTGCTTGTTGGTGTTGGAGGTGGTCCTGGGTGGAGCTGTGCCGGCGGGAAGTGGGGTGGTGCGGTGGTGAAGGCGCTCTGGCCGTGCGCGTTCAACGTCTTCGGTTTCCGTCGCGCGGCGGCGGACGGCTCGGCGGTCGTCTACTTGAGGTGGAGGTGCCTTCTCCCCGGCGGCAGGTGGTACGGCGGCGCCGGCGGCGCCTAGGTTCTTGGGGCTGCGGCGGTGGGCTCGATTGTGATCTCTGCAGGATACTCGGGGTGCTCTGTGCTTTTTCTCGGAGTCCTTTGTAATTTTCTTTACTCTTTGGATCTCCTTGTAATTGTGCTGAGTGTTCTGAATATATGCGTCGGGCCTTTTCCTCAAAAAAAAAAATACAATACTCAAGGCATGCTGCAACCAAAGAAAAATCAAAGAATTTTTTTAGCTCAACAACGAACAGGAAACTTTGAGGAAGGAGCAGGGTTAGAAGTTGTTGCGATGCTAACCTGCTACGCGAGCAGATCGCTATTCAGAGCAGACGACGCGAGAAGATCGCTACCGGATCGGACGATTCGCCTGCTCGCCCGCGGAGATCGGCGTGGGTCTGGTGCCGTCGTCCTCTCAGCTCCCCGCCAAAACTAGCCACAGGATCCTTCGCTTCCCGGTTTGGGCCTTATGGGCTGATGCATCGTGCTAGTCTTTTGCACTGAGAGAGCTGAGATGAGCAGCAGCCTTTGGATGGAAAATGCACGGTGGATGAGAGGCCAAAGTCAGCCAATGACGTTGGTTCACAACGTCAGCGAATCTGAACCGAGCAAACGGTGGTGCCCCTCCACATAGGTTCGTGTCTGTGAGGCCATCATTCATTAAAAAATCACCCAACGCAACCATAGCCATTGGGGGTCCATTTTCTCTCGCCTTTTGTACTTCTCACATCTCTCTCCTACTTTACCCAGAATATGAACAATGGTTTTCACTGTTTTCACCTTTGGCAGGGAGGAGTCTGCCTCCTCTGCAGGGCTTGCAAGCATACGCTTTTCTTGTTCTGGACCATCCGAGCCTAGCTGGAATGACGAGGCAGCTGTCCACGGTGGAGCGCTGGCCATGCCCTGAAGCCCACACCTTGCAATACACGTACTAGCGTCTAGTAACAGAGATACAGAGCTTCAGAAAGTCACATCATGCTGCCGGCCGGGCTCCCACAGCCACATTAACTGCATTCGGAAATCGAGATTCAAAAAGTACACACACACTCACAGCTTCATGTCTTCTGTATTGATTCCTTGGCAAAACAAAACAAAAGAACGGCACAGTATCGACAGTCAACCACAGTTTGATACGTCACCCTGTATCAGGAGCCGACCACGCAGGGTCAGCAGCCGCCTTCAGATTACTGTGGCCACAAGCCGCCATTATTGACCTTGGATTCTTTGTGAAAAGACCTAATCAACAGCAATGGACATGCTATCAAGTATCAGTGGGAATAACTCCAGCTTTCAGTCTAAAAAATGAATTCATATCAGCGGAGACAGTTGGTACAAAATTGCTCAGTAAGCAAGCAGAGATACAGCCACAGCAAGCAGTGCCAAGAAACAAATAAGGATTCATCATTCCAGCCGAATACAAAACCTTGTGCTTATCAGCTCCCAGCTCATATCAGTCCTCCTCCCTCCGCCTAACCTAGCTAACATAATACTCCCGAGAACACCCCTAATCCGCTACCACTAATACTCTAGAGTACAACAGAGGAGAAACCGGCTAAGTATCTACAGTTCCCAAAATCAATCCAAAACAGAGCTCTTCCTCAGCGGCGGCCGCCGCAGCTGCCGAAGTCGCCAAATCACGCGCAGGACGCCTGCCGGCGCGGCGCGAGCGCGAAGAGGGCCTCGAGGTCGGGCGGCTGGAAGTAGCCGTTCTTGGGCGGGCCGCGGGGCTTGCCGAAGTCCGCCGCCGCCTTCCTGGGCGCCGCGGGGCAGGGCAGCGTCGCCGGGATGCGGCACTCCTCCCGCTTCGGCGTCTCCCACCCGCCGCAGCCGTATCCGCCCATAGCCGCCATCCCGGCCGCCGCCAAAGCCTCTATGCCGCCGCCGCTCTCCATTGGATGCTTTCTTGTTTTTTTTTTTTTTTTTGACGTGATGCTTTCTTGTTTTTCGGGGGAAGGAGAAGATTTGGCTTTCCTTGTTTTGAAAGGGGATTTGGGAGGGAAGCGTCGTGGGCTGGGGGCGCTAGTTATAATGGGCGCGGCCGTGGCGGCCTGGCGGGAATGATCCTCGCCTTCCAACGGACGGCGCCGCGCGGCTCCGTGCAGAGCAAGGTGGGGCGGGGTGGGTGACGTGGAGGTCCCCTCGCCGTCGGATCCGCGGCGGGAATTTTAAGCGGGAAAAAGGCGCGCGGGCGGGCGGGAAAGCTCAGGCCACTGTTGGATTTAAAACTCTTGCCGCCGAGGACCTGGGTTTTCCGATTTCGCGTAAGATCCCTCGGTGGACCACGTGGTGATGGGCTGGATGCGAATAGTGTTGGGTGCAGGGGGTGTTGGAATGATCCCTTCCGCCTCGGATTCTAGGGGCACGTGGGCCCCGCACCGGAAGGAGCTTGGACGGTCTCGTGTGAAACGGCAGCTCTGAGCATTGACTGCTGGCGAAAGGTTCCGCCTAGGTGGGCACGGCACTGCCCATGGGCTTTCTCCGCTTCGGCCTAAATATTGCTCGTTTTGCTATCGCCGCAGGAGTAGCCCAGCACTGGGCATTTACTGTTCATCGACCAGGTCGATGATAGGAAAACGTCGCACACCCCCAAATGGGCCGGCCCAACAAACGGAGCGCACCTGCTCGCCCTCTGTTGCTTATGGGCCAGCCCAGTAGTGCACCGCTTCTTTCTTTTTTTTGGCTGTTTCTTTCTTATTTCTTATTTTTCCTGTTTCTTTTTCGTTTTTCTTTTTTTGGCTGTTTCTTTTTCCTTTCTGTTTTATTTTTAGATATTATTTAAAATTTAATATTTTGAAAAATAATATAAAAATGTTAAGATTTAAAAAATGTTCATATTTAAAAAATGTTTAGATTTGAAAATTGTTCATCTCTAAAATTTGTTCACTTTTTAAAATCGTTCAAAAATAGTTCATTTTCAAATACTTATTTTTTGTTCACTTTTTGAAAATCGTTCAAAAATAATTTCCGTTCACAGACTTTTTCTGTTCGCCTTTTAAAATCGTTCAAAAATAATTTCGGTTCAAATACCTATTTTTTTCACTTTTTTAAAAATCGTTCAAAAATAATTTCCGTTCACAAACTTTTTTCTGTTCGCGTTTTAAAATCGTTCAAAAATAGTTTCCGTTCAAATACCTATTTTTTGTTCACTTTTTGAAAATCGTTCAAAAACAATTTCCATTCACAGACTTTTTTCTGTTCGCCTTTTAAAATCGTTCAAAAATAATTTCCGTTCAAATACCTATTTTGTTCACTTTTTTGAAAATCGTTCAAAAATAATTCCCGTTCACATACTTTTTCTGTTCGCCTTTTAAAATCGTTCAAAAATAATTTCCGTTCAAATACCTATTTTTTCATTTTTTGAAAATCGTTCAAAAATAATTTCCGTTCACAGACTTTTTTCTGTTTGCCTTTTAAAATCGTTCAAAAATAGTTTCTGTTCTAATACCTATTTTGTTCACTTTTTTGAAAATCGTTCAAAAATAATTTCCGTTCACAGACTTTTTCTGTTCGCCTTTTAAAATCGTTCAAAAAAGTTTCCGTTCAAATACATTTTTTGTTCACTTTTTGAAAATCGTTAAAAAATGAAAATCGTTAAAAAATAATTTCCAAATGTGCTAGTACCCTACACATGATTTCTGATGCTTTTTTGTTACATTTTTCATCATGTAGAGAAGATGTTTTTTTAACGAAATAGATGAAGCAGATGGTTTAAACCTACGGTACAAGATTATCTCGTATATGACCATCGAAACAAAAAAGTTACAACTTGAAAGTTGTGTGAAACGTTGACATTAACCTACTCGTCAAAGGATTTTTCAAACGATCGACCGATTGCGACGAATTTGATAAAAATTGTCTAAAAAGATTTCGAATATCGATTCAAAATTGAGAAGTTACAATCGACGAAACTCGAAACTGAGTACATGAATGGAACCTATCAGTTGACGTGCATAATTTTTGTGTACACTTTATTTTAAATTGATTTTTTTTGTGTAAATATATGTGCATTTTTAAACCTCACAAAAAAAAGTACATTAGTGTACACTAGTACAGGTATGTATTTAAAGTAATTGGAACATGCAAGAAACAGGAGAACCTGCATGTTCCGCACAGGTCGCTCGTAGCTATGTAGGTACTTCAATGTTTTTCAAAGAAATTCGAAATCCATACAGAAAAGAGGAAAAAGTAGAACATGCACTCAAAGGGAGCTGCGCGGGAGTCGTGGTCTTGCATGCGAATAAGGCGTTCTAGCCTGTTTTGTTATTGGGCCAGCCCACTGTCGCTGGGTATGCGTATGCATGTTATCATCGACCAGGTCGATATATAGGGATCCCCTATTTGTACGGTGAAGACCGCAATCAGCTATATATCGCCCACAGGGGGCGCCAGACGGCCACGAGCCTGAAGGCATTTACTGATAGGCCGGCCCATTTCGGCGGATTTCCTTTTTTTTTTCTGTTTTCCCTTTTCTACTTCTTCTTCTTTTTCGTTTCTTTTCTGTTTTCGTTTTTCATGTAATTTTCATTTTCGGAAAATATTCAGTTTATAAAATGTTCAAATATAATTTGCTAAATTTTGAAATTTGTTCACTTTTGAAAAAAAATCATTCGAAAACTTTTTTATATTAAAAAAATGTTCAGATATTAAAAATTGTTTGAATTAATAAATTGTTCAAGTTTGAAAACCGTTCAAATTTTGAAAATTATCCAGATTTGAAATTTGTATAATTTAAATTGTTCAGATTAAAAAACAGATTTTGAAAATGTAAAAAGGGAAAATTAAAATTTTAAAATGGTTCAATTTAGTAAAATGTTCAGATTCAAAAAATTGTTCAAATTTTCAAAAATGTTTGAATTCAAAAAATGTTCAAATTTGAAAAACGTTCGAATTTTTAAAATTATCTAGATTTGAAAATTGTTCATATAAATTTTTTTACATTGAAAAATAGATTTTAAAAACGCAAAAACATAAGAAAAAAATGTACATTTTCAACTGGGCCGCTTTTTGAGCGGCCCATGAAGCTACAGCTTCAGGCGGCCTGGGGGAACGCCGCCTGGAGGCGCCATATAGGAGCTCTTGCCGTCGATAAGGGGTGCTCCTCGCATCGCTCTTTTTCAACGTTAGCACTGTCTCGCCTGCAAGAGTCACACATCACGGGAAGCACTATTCAGTTTTTTTTGTGTTATTCTGTTTGTCATGTTCGATTATGTTTCTATTTCTTTAGTTTTTTATTTTACTTTCTTGTTTTATTTTTTCCATTCTGTTTTGAACCCCATGACTTTTCTAATCCATGAGCTTATTATTTTGAACCCTCGAATCTTTTTTTTTAGAATAGAAGTGAGCCCAACTCACTTGGTTTGGGAAGTGGATGTACAACCCCAACCACCCAGGTTCAAATCCTCACGGGCGCAAACTTGGGTTCTTATTATTTAAAAAAACGCTGTAGGGTCTTCCCCTACCGCATTCCTTTCAAAAAAAAAATCTTTTTTAGAATATGTAGGAACATTTTTTAGTTTTATGAATATATATTTTTCAACCCATGGATAACTTTTTAACCTCGTGAACATTTATTTAATTGCCATGCACATTTGTAAACTACATGGACCATTTTTTGATATAAAAAAATTTACTTCAAATGCATGAATATAGTTTTTCAAACGAAATGAAAAGCAAAAACTACGTGAACATTTTCAAAACCCATGAACGTTTTTTAAAAGCATGAAAACAACATGAACATTTTAATATAATTTTTTTTACTTCAAATGCATGAATAGTTTTTTATTCCGCATCGAAAAGACGTTGCTAATAGCAATTCAATATTTTGCAATTCTCTGTTTGTGCTTGCGGTTCGTGGGATGCTGAATATATGAGATGATCTGACTCCAAGATACGTAAGTGATAACAACCATAATATTTATAATCATTGCATTTTGACGGTTAGCCTTGCGTCATAGAAACTTAGTGTGTACGCTTGAAATTTTATTCATGTTACTATTAGTACTACATATATTGCATTACCCTTACGCTTGAGTTTTACTTATGTGTGATCGATTATTCATTGATTTTTTCGTCCGGGTTTTCATAATTAACAGGACAACTTTCTTCTTATTAATCATTAGAACGGGCAAACCTTTTAGGTCACGTTTTTTAGACTAACAGGGGAGCCCCCCGGCTCCATTCTCATTGAAAATGAAATCACAGAGTGCCATACAAGGTCTGTTGAAAATAAAGGAAACTAAGAGCATCTCTAGCAGAGCCCGCAAAACGCGAACCCGCAAAACAGTTTTAAGGGTCGGGGAACGCGCGTTTTTTGGCTAGAAACGAGGCGCGGCGGAGCAGAAACCGCAAGTTTCTGCTCCGCCGCGTCTCGTTCAGAAACTGTATACGCAAAACATGAACTAGGCATGAATATCATAAAAACTGAATAACAAATAAATAAAGAACTAAATTATAAATATTCGTATTACAACAATAGTACACTATGAATCCTCATCAATAATTTATTACAATAAAAGTTTGAATCACACAAATTAAACAATAATTCAACACAAGAAACGTTGTAGAATAAAAATATTATTTGAATCAAACATGCTTTAAATGAATTTAAAAAATTGCTACTGCCCATGCCGCTTCCAGGCGTGTTCAACTAGGTCTTTCTGCAGCTGGGTGTGTTCGTCTGCATCCTCTATCTCACGGTAAGTCTGAAGAAAAGCTCTGATGCGATCTGGGTTTCTAGCAGGCTTCACGCGGCTACCAACATTGTCATAGGACAACTCCAAGTCCAAGTCCCTTTCATCCTCTATGATCATGTTGTGAAGAATCACACAACAAGTCATGATGTTTTTCGGTGTTTTCTTGTCCCAAAAACGAGCGGGGCCTCGAACAATGGCAAACCTAGATTGCAGGACACCAAATGCCCTCTCTATATCCTTTCGGCATGCCTCTTGAGCCCTTGCAAATTCAACTTCCTTGTTGCCTCTTGGATTTGAGATGGTCTTCACGAATGTAGTCCAAGTTGGGTAAATACCGTCGGCAAGATAGTACCCCTTTGTGTACTCATGCCCATTAACAGTGAAGTTGCAAGCCGGAGCATCACCACTAGCTAGCCTTCGTAGTAGATGAGACCTTTGCAACACATTGATATCATTCAATGTGCCCGGCAAACCAAAGAAGCAATGCCAAATCCATAGATCCTCAGACGCAACGGCCTCAAGCTTCATGTTTTAACAATTCGCGGCGCAAGCTTCTACTATCTTCACGAAAAGAGAGCGGCGCATACGATACCTTCTCCGAAAGATGTGAGCCGGGTACGTCGGTATTTCGGCGAAGTAGTCACGCATGAGCAGTTGGTTGCCGTAGAAGCGGTTCCGTGGTATGCAAAGGCGGCCAGCCTTGGATCCTTGCCGCTGCTTCGCATACCGGTCCTCGAACTCCTTGACGGCGAGGATGGCGACCACCATTTGCTGCCGCCGGCTTTCAAACAGCGTCTCCACGTCGGAGTCGTCGGAGAAGAACGAATCGGAGAGCAAAAACTCCTCCTCCGGGCGAAACTCCATCTGAAACGGGTACCGCATATCACCACCGGAGTACTCCGTCCGAAAACACAACAAAATCGAGCGGAGATGGACTCACCGACAGATCGGCGGCGGCGGCGTAGATTTGGCCGGAAAGTGGTCTCCACGGGCGGGGCGAGCCGGAAACCGGCGGCAGGGCACGTCCACGGCCGGGGGGTGTCGCGTGCGGCGGGGCGCCTGCAGATGCGGCCGGGAAAAGGGCGAATCGCAGGCGGCGGCGCTGGCGTCGGAGGCGGCGGCGAGATGGGGATGAAGCGCGTGGTGAATACTCCCTCCCGCCAACCGTTTTCACGTTATACAGGGCCCCCTCGGTTCGGCGGCGAAATCTGCGAATTTACCGTTCCGAGGGCCGGATTCACGGCCCCCTTAAAAACTTTTACGGGTCGGTCAGTTTTGCGGATTCTGTTCTCCGCGTTTTTACGGATTCGAATCCGCATCGGGCGGTTATTTTGCGGATTTCGGGCTTTTGCGGGCTCTGCTGGAGATGCTCTAGGCACGCAGGCCTGCAACGGAAAGTAAAAGAGAACGAGTCTGACGAAAGAACTGTTCCCGCACAACTTAAACTAAAAAGAGTCGCTTTCACCACGACAGAAAACTTGCACATGGAGCGAAAGAGCTAGCGAAAACTAACTCCCCGGAGCGCCGCGGCACCCCTCAGTCGATGATGACGTTTTAGGTCACGTTTCAAGAAAATTATAGATTGCTAAATCTAGTACTCCTACTAAGTAGGATGCACCTATCTGGCAGTGGTAGGTCGTACGTAGTAAGGCCAAAAAATTCTTTGAAGTATCCGGACCCTATATGAACTTTAATTACTAGCACAATGCCGATGTACTACCTGCTGGCTGCTGCCACCAAAACTTAACGTGGGCTACCGTGGCGGCGATCCGCCTCGTCGAGAAGCCGAGGAACCTTGACCATACGAGCATCACGGTACTGTTGCGCCTTCAATGGCTGTACGGCGGACGCCGATGAGTGAGTCCGTGAGTCTGTCGGCCTACATGTCGCGCTCATCGCCTGACCATTTCAACTACTAAGTGATTACTGTTGTCCCGGCGCACACGTGGATAACCACGGCTGGTCGCCATTAAACCGACGACAAGCCAGAGCTGTCCCGACGGACGTACCGCTCCGGAGATGGCGCCGCTGCCGGCAGAGATGCAATGAAGATCTTGACTGCTGCTGCTGAGTACTTGTCCCCGTACGGGGAATTGATCGTGCCTCATGTGTGATATTAATGGTGTTCGGAAAAATTATGTTACCACTCAAAAGAGAGTAATGATCCCCGCAAAAAAAAAAAAAAAGAGAGTAATGATGTTCGGAAATTTTTTGTTACCAGTACTACTCAAAAGTAAGTATTGTTGTTGTTTTCGCTCTATTTCTTTTTTTTTGAATGGTCACCGGGGGAGGGAGAAAACCCTCCACCTGAATTTATATTCAATTTTGCCTACAAGATTTTGCAGCCTTTTACAAGATGGGTTCAAGTGAACCAGAATTTTACAGGGAGGAACCGGAGAGAAGACAAAACAAAAACAACGCACACCAACACACACACAACGGGGGGGGGGGGGGGGGGGGTGGGTTACAGGCGCACTTGAGAAGCACTATCAGGCGTGCTTGCACGACGACCATCACCAGAAAGACGGGCAGGACAGTGCGTTGAGGAGTGCGTCCGACGCCGTCGAAGGGCATCACAATCCCAAGACATTGCAGGTTGCCACCACCTGCTTGCATGGCGACTATCCACTAGCTGGCGAAACAGGAGCACACGGGGACCAACGAGTGAAGCTGGCATAGCCGAAGGGCCTTACTCCACCGAGAAAGCGATGCAGACACGAAGCTCACGCGGCTGAATAGTGCCAGAACTGCGAGAATTTTCTGCCAGCGCCATCGAAGGGCATTGCAAGACCGAGATTCCACCAGCGTCACGAACCTTGACCCCGAGCTCAGCCCAAGGGGCAGCCCCAAGCACTCTGCAAGGTGGGGAGGCGACCTCGCCGCCGAAGGGGGCCGATCAACCGAGACCGCACCAACAACACGAAGCTCGCGACAATGCCACTACCATCCCCATCGGATTTTGCCAAGCTTGCATAGCCAACAAGAGCTGAGATCGAAGGGCGCCAAGATAGCCCAAATTGCTGCCACCGGACAAGCAGCACGAGGTTCAAATTACGACGCCTTCAACAAGGGAAACGGCGCCCTCAGGCACCGTCGTCGTGGAGCTTTCGCTCAGAACCACAACAAGAGGTGCCTCTCCCAAACCACGCCCCCAACAAGGGTAAGCGACGCAACCAGCGCCGTCGTGGCCGCCCTGGTACAAACCAGAGCAGGATTTCTCCGGGATACTCACCTCGACATGGCAGCCGCCCGCCGTGCGCCTGGGAAGGGCAGCAAGCCCACCACTTTTGCCCAGACGAGAAGCTGCAGCCTACCAGAGGAGGAGGACCTGCAGGGCCGCCGGCGCAGTGGGGGGAGGGCTGCCGGTGGTCCTCACCCCTGGGCCGGGTCTGGACCAAGGTCCGAAGACACGACCCAGGGGCAGCACAGGCAGGGGTTCAGCCCCACGCCGCCGGACCTGGAGCGGGGAGCTCAACTCCGGCATGGGCTCCAGGAGGCGAGGACACGGGCCGAAGAAGGACGCAGCTAGCAGCCACGGAGGGGAGGACGGGGGCCCACCAGAGACGGGGAAGGCGGCCGCAGACGCCGACGAGCTTTGGATCTTGGGGAGGAGAGCGGATGCAGCGCTGCCCCCGCAGGGCCTCTCGCGACCTTTGGCCACGGGCCCGCCGCCACCGCGGCGGAGGCCGGCGGCAGCGGCGGCAGGGAGAGGAGAGCTGGGGCTGGAGGCGGCGGCGGTGGTTGATGCATGTAAAATGCATACATGAACTTTGCACTTTAATTGCTTATATTCCAATCATATTTCCATCATATAAGGGTTATATCAATGTTTTATAATGATTTTTGGGAATATTCATTTATTTCCTATTTTTATGGAATTAACCCTGCACAGGCAGAAAACCCTAGTTTTGTATTTTAATGTTTCAGGGACCCAAACGTCGTCCAAATCACCTGCAAATTTAGGGGCGTCATTTTTTGGAAGGAAGAAGACCTGTGAGCGAAGGAAGCAAGCAAACGGAGGCCTGAGGCCCAAAAGGGGTGGCCCACGCGGCCACAGTACCTGGCCACGTGGGGCCCACTCTTTTGGCCCTCGTGGCTCCGTTGCCATCGATCTTTCGTCCACCGACTCCGTCTTGACCTAAAAACGCCTATAAAAAAGGTCCCCTGGCGTTTCGCGAAAAGAGCCGGCGGAGAAACACAGAACCACGAAACAGAGAGTCAGAAGGCTGCCGCCGGAGAAGATCGGAGGGGGAAACGCCGCCGGAATCGCCTCCGGAGGGCTCCACCCCCTCCGGCGTGTTCATCATCAACATCTACAGCAAGAACTTCTTCACCATCATCACCATGATGAAGGGGGAGTAGTCCACCCCCTGGACTAGGGTTTGTGGTGGTAACTTTTGTATCTCTCCTCTCTCTTGAGCTTCACTAATTAGTACTGTATGAGCTGCTGAACATGATTACGGTCATCTATGTAATACCTTTGTGGTGAATATTGTGGTGTGAGATGATTTGTTATGCATTTACCGTTGTGTTGGAGCTTTTGTGATTTGTCATACTTTGAAGTATGATGTATGTGGGTACGGGATGGCCGATGTGACACGGCATAGGTATTGAGTGACACAGTACCGCCCAACATCCTTTATCTGGGGGTAAAAAGAAAGAGTATGATGTGGGAGTGAGAGAAACCACGCTAGCCTTACGAGGGGTGACCTAGCAACACAAATGAGTATTTCTTTCAACTATGTGTTTTAGGACATATAGCCGTCATAAAAAGCTACCATTAAAACATGACAATTGTGTGTACTTTATCTATAACATGATGATCACCGTAGATGAGAGAGAGAGAGGATTAAGTGAACCCATGAACCATGTCCATTGTTCCTATAAGAAACACACACTTGAGCTTGTCCTCTTGCTACATAGAGGATTGGGCTTTCTCTCTTTGAGAGCTTTCACTTGTTACTACCTTTGTCTTGTCCTCTTGCAAAGAAGAGGATTGGGACACTTTTACATCCATCAAACCAACCATCTTGTTCTCTAAACTTGTTTAGTGCATAATCAACTAAAACTTGTGACACTTTAGTTGTAGGGAATAGATAACTTTTCCTTCTTGCTCCTGCGGATCGATACCTTACTTTCACATTGAGAGGTGCTACAGTGATCCCTTGCTCTTGGGGGTTATCAGTGGTCTCCCGGGTCGCCCTAGGTCAGGACGACACGGGAGTCGGGGCTGGACCAACCGGCTTAATGTTCTTGCTATTCTTTCCGCTCTAATTCACACGGGTCATCAAGTTTTAAAGCACCTGCTCGCCAAAAAGGACATAAAGCCTCGTTTAATTCGGTGGTTCTTATTACTCCAATAATTTAATCTGCAGATCATCAACAGGAAAGGCGAATACAACCCGTAGCAATTCATCTCTCGAGAATGGAAATGATATTTCATGATCCTATTCCCATAAACGAACCTTTCCCTTCAGAAACCTTGTTATTGTTAGAATATAAGTAGCTTGATTTACAGATTATGCTACCGTGTAGAAACATATTTACCGCCTAATATAATATGACATACCAAGAAAAAAAACTCCAGTGATTTAAAGCATTACTTCTATGATGATCCATATCTCTATTGACACGCATGGACTAGGGTATGATAAGGAAGCATGTTCCTAACCACGAGATGGAAGCCATCCTACGGGCTTGTGTCTCGAATCTCGATAGACAATGTGGAGGGCATCACGTTGGAGATCGGACCGCTGCTTCTACTTGCTCACCTTATTTAGGGATGCACATAGCTATGTTAAAATGATGTTGCTTGCAAGGCAACAGATTCCCGTGAAGTATAGTTTATCAATATAACCATTTGGCGGTCTGGGAATGGATTATCTTGGATCATTTCCCAATCCAATGGTAATACCCCTATTACTATTATATATTATGTTACACATTAGGTGGAAATTTTTTCCATTGACTATGCAGATGCGGCCATCTCGATAAAGATGATCAAGAACCTCATATTCCTTAGGTCTAGAGTTTCTATTACTGGTGGTGTATCTCATTTTTTACAAGGTACTTTTAGAACGATTCTCATTAAGCATAGGGTGACACACCGTACGAATTTACCGTATCATCCTCAAACGAGTTGACAGAACTTTCCAACCGGGAAATTAAGATGATCCTGCCATAAAATGGTGAGTAGGTGAAGAAACGATTCGTACACCAAGATTAACCGTCAACAGATGATTCAACATTCTCAACATAAGACTTCACAATAGGAGGGCTAGAACTTTCTAGCATCATGATAGTCTAATGGATTTTGGCTAAAACTTCTTGAAATATTGTATAGTCTCATCAGGAGACCTTTGAGGTTGAATAGTTTTCTTTATGGAAATAACCTCTTTAGATAAGTGTTTCACTCTTTCAAACATAACATAAAGATTATCAAACTTAGCAATAAAGTATTTGTTGAGTTATTGTTTAGTTGATATGAATAATATAATTTTACTTCTAAGATCATAGGAAACATCATTACAATTAACAAAATTATTTGGAGCTTAGGATGGTCTAAAGTAACCATTATTGAAGTTCTCTTGTAAGCATTGTTGCTGAAATTATATCTAATGAAGTTAACATCAACAATTCACCATTGATTTCAACAAGCTCACTTAATGGAATACAATCAACATTAAGTTTCCAAAGCATAGAAATTAAAGAATCAGTTTTCGTTGTTAGAAAGTCAAAGTCCTCAACTGAATAACCTTTTATAATGAAGTAGATGCTCTCTCATTTGGCCACTGGCCTTGGTTTACCAACATATTTTCAAACATAGCATTATCTTCTGGAATTATTTTTTGTCATAAAGGCACCACCTGCAGCTGAATCAAGCATGCTACATAACACATAATTTAAGTTAGAAGTCGGTCAAATCACTAACACGATGAGAAGGATATGTTCTAAGAATCACCTTAATTTTTTCCAAGCAAAAGCTAGGTGTTCATTATTTTTTTTTCTAAAAGATAGGTTGTTATTTCTATTTTGCAATATTTTAACATGGAGGTATATTTTTCTACTGGAATCTTCTTTTTGTCTCAACAATTTATACTGCCATTTGATAAAGATAATAACCACTCCTTTGATTTTACCACGCAAAAAAACAGCTTAAGCTTAATAATATTTTTAAAATTTTGCATATCACTTATTACACGGAAGTCATGCAAATGCATACACCTCATGAAAATTAGTATCTTCAAACTGCTCCTTACAAATCAAGTTAAGCAAACTTGGGCCTATTTAAAAACATTCAATGATAATCTTAGGAGAGGCAATAGATTTGGCAATAAACTAGCATTAGACACATTAGTAAAGACACACAACTTAGTTATATCAGCATGTTCACCCATAATTTTACAAGATAAAGTAATATTTTTTTGCTGTAATTTTCGAATTTATGCAACACACTAAAAAATCAAGACTACTAAAAGAAAGTAAAACAAATCTAACAGTGTAGACAACACTAAAAATACATCCCTGACAAAATTATTCGTGTCCATTGCGTCTCCAAGGGACAGGGCTGAAACTCTAAAACACCGTCACCGACGTGACCCCATATCGTCAACGGAGACAGGTAGAATTTCATTACAGATGAGAGACGTCAGAAACAGTAGAGCCTCCATTACCGATGTGTGCACCATATTGGTCTCGTGAATTCAACGACAAAGCCTATCTCCCATTGGCCATTGTCGATGATGGAGCCACTCTGTACTGGTGACCTATCCTTTTATGTGTGCACACACACGCGCCCTTTTGTTCTTTTTTAATGCTTGTAAGCTGCTTTCTCAGTACCACGCACTTATTTGGGCAGCATGGGGTTTTATATCAATTTGAAGCCAAGCATATTACATTTCATCTAAGAAAACTTGCTCTCTGTCTGTTGCCGCAGTAGAACCCAACGGTCAACCGAGCCACAAGCGAGATCATCCGGTGGCTGCTGAAAAGTCTTCATCAGTGGGGTTGTCTTTTCAGCTGAAATTCGATGTCAAGTTCATTCCATCCACATAGGGCCTGTTTGTTTCAGCTTATAGATTATATAATCTGGACTTTTGGAATAAGCTGGAATAAGCATCTCTTGGCCAGCTTATTGGATTATCATAATCTGGCCTCCAGATTATATAATCTGGACCTATAAGTTGGACCTGTTTGGCAACCATCCAGATTATATAATCCAGATTATATAATCTGCTGGATTATAAGCTGAAACAAACAGGCCCATAGACTCCATGTGTGTATGTGACCATGTCTATATAAAAACCTTTTGAGCCGCGGGCTACATATGGTTAATCCCTTCGCAGGCGTGGGCTCCTTACTATCCACGAACAAGAGATGGAAGATACGCTGAGGGCTCGCGCCGGCGCAGCTGAGGACGAGGCTGGCGTCTGGCCGGGCGAGCTCGACGAGCAGCTCATAAGCGAGCTCCTTACCGACGACAGCCTCCTTGGCGCCCTGGTCACGGCCAACGGCGACTCTTACGACACGGGAGGCGCAGCCGCTGCTCCGTCCAACAGCTGCAGCGGCAGCACAGCAGCCGAGCACGAGAGATTGCCGCCGGCGTCGGGGGCTAGCAAGGCTCTGTGTTCAGTGTACTCCGGCCCTACGATCAAGGATATCCAGAAGGCCCTATGGTCTCGGCCGTACCCCTCCAGCCGCCGCTACAGCTCGCTGTATTTGTAGGTGCACACGGTGTCGATCCGTGAATATATATTTTGCACTGATCACTGCTGATCAAATGAGACGAGTAATCTGTGTATGGTTTTGGTTGAGAAGCCGCAGGTACGGAGCGCCAAGTACGGCGCCGGAGAGAAAGCACACGGCCAAGGTGAGGAGCTGCGGCGGCAAGACGCCGGCGGACGGGTACAAGTGGAGGAAGTATGGGCAGAAGTCCATCAAGAACAACCCCCATCCCAGGTGCACGCAGTTTGATCGATACATCTAGCTTGAACTTCTGAAGTCGTACTTTGATACTCGTTTTCTTCTCTTCATGCATGCATGAAACGACTAGCTAGGGCCTAGCTAGTTATATGTCCGACAGCGCTTAACTAATTTGCAAATTGCAAAAGGATGAACATGGGCTAGGGTTCCGTAGTTCATTTTTACGACTCGGAGTGTAGATACGAGCTAGGGTTCGCTAGACATGGGCAACTCCGTGTGTAGTATTATTGTAAGTAAGCAAATCTACAAATGGATTGACATGCATGTCTCTAAATGAGAAGAAAACAAGGATAGGCCGGGTTGGGAGAGCACACAGCCACACACATGGGTCGGCACCATTCGTCGCACCATGAAGGCAGAGCTGGGCTGGGGTAGTTAGCAGCTGGAGAGCAAAGTCGCTGCGCTAACAGTCCATGTGTCCATGGGACTACGGCTGCGCGCCAAGCCGCGCGGTTGTCGGCCATGATGTTACGTGAGCGTGTTAGCTTTGGCCTTTGGGGCTTTCGTAGAGCTTTCTACGATAAGTGCAAGTTGGCACCCTAAACTAAACTAATTATGCAAATCCACAGTAAGCCTTTAATTAAGGATAGAGCCCTACTGCATATAATTAAGCAGCAGTTAACTAACTGATAAGATACTGGGGTCCAGTCCAATAGTAACCGAAGAGAACAGCTTAGCTAGCTAGCATCCATCAATCGTCGATAGGGATAGCTCAGAGAGCATCCTGTTCTTTGTCAATCATTTTCTTATGAGACCCTAGCTAGCTATCTCTCTTCCTCGCACTTACCCAGCTGATCATACATGCATGCACTACCCCACTAGTAGAAACAGGGGCTTCAATACCGGTTTCAGAGGTCCTTTAATACCGGTTGTGCAACCGGGACAGTTAAATCGGGACTAAAGGCCCCCCCCCCCCCCCCCCCTTTAGTCCCGGTAGGCCACGAACCGGTGTTAAATGTCTCCACGTGGGCGGAGCTGCGCGCGCGGGCGGAGGACCTTTGGTCCCGGTTGGTAACACCAACCGGGACTAAAGGTTTCTGTTTTTTTTCTTTTCGCTTATTTTTCAGGGTTTAGGGTTTCTGCTTTTTTTCTTTTCGCTTATTTTTCAGGGTTTAGAGTTTCGGAGGAGATCACGTCGATGCACAAAAAAAAAGTTTTCGCACACGTGAAGATCACATAACACACATACAACTTGGTATATATGTGTACACATATAAAGTACTCATTACATGGAGATCATTGCTAGTACATGGAGGGAGTCTATTTTTCGATATAGTGGAATTCTCCGGATTCAGGTATGACCTCCGTAAGGAAAAATCCCGCCAATTGCTCCGCAATTGCTTTTACGCGGTTTATTGGTAGGAGCTGGTTCCGCTTCCTTGCCATCTTTAAAAGAAGGAGATCAAATCAATTATGAAGGAAACTAAATACAATTGATGGTAACAAAATAAATTTGTGAATGATGTTTACGTACCTCTTGATTTCTTCGACTATTGACTCTCTCATTGACCTTCATGTGAATGTACTCGCAAACGTAGTATCCACATAAATCTGTCCCCTGTGGTTGTCGCAGGCACCATTATACGAGAATAGAATTCAATCAAATAATAATCAAGAGAATGATAATGGTATTGAAACTAGAATTAGAGAGATACGTGGATCTAGGTACGTAGTACTACTTACGTTGTTAGCCTTAAACTCCAGCTTATCTTTCCATTCACCGCGTTCTTCCGCGATGAACTTTCTCCAAACCCTGCCCGGCAAAGAAAATGAATTGAGGAGTTATTACTTACTTTGATATCAGGAAATGAACGAAAGAGTCTGATATAGTGCGATTGAAATTACCTCTTGAGCAATATACGCACGCTTTTGTATTCATCTTGATCTCTCCTTAATGAGCCCTAGACTTCAACTTCTCCAAGATCGATTCTAATGATTAGCAGAATGAAGTGGAACATGCGCACGTTTATATACGCAGTTATTCAGAACTCATCAATTACACTTAATATCGGGAAAGCAAAATAGAATGTGTACAAGACAGTAACACTCACTTGAAGTTGTAAGGAAAAAGTATTTCTTTTTTGCTACTTTGTCGCTTTAAAAACATTAGCAAAACGTCCTCTGTGTCCTGGGCATACTATTCTACGGTAACTTCATGAACTTTATCCGGGTCAATGAACCCAATGTCCCAGATTCCTCTCACTCTGCATTCACGAATCTTCATTCTGCATAATAGCGTACAAAAGAATGTCGTGAGGATAATTACAGGCAATGAACGGGCTTAACTAAAGAATTAAATTACACAAATAAATCACTTACAGACAATAGCAGCTGATGATAGATTTGTCGAGGGCACGTTGATTGTACATCTGAAAAAGTTCGGCGAACTCAACCTGCACATCATATTCTCGTAAGTAGTGTTGTTCCTTAACTCCCGCCATGAAATAGAATCTCCCTTCTTTTGCGGCGGTCATGTACCAGTTATGCAATTTCCATAACTGTGTTGTTAGAGCATTCGGATCTGTGACCAGAGGCTGCCCAAAAACATATTGATATGCTACCTCAGCAATGGCATAACCTGTATCACCATGGATTTGTTGAGCAACAATATTGTCGTTGTAGAGAGCCGCCTTATCAGAAGGCACAATGAGCGGGGCGATCGATTGTACTTCTTGTTCTCCGAGCTGGGGAACTTTTTTCCCGCATTTTTTTCCTCCATCTGTGAGCTATGTTGCTTGTTAATACCGCGCTCATAGTCTGAAAGGGGCCTCACTGAAGGGATATATAAGTTGTCAACGGTGCGATCAAGTGTCTCCCTTGGTATATTCTTCAGAAGTTCCTTTACGGGGTCCTGTCTTTCCTGTTTTTTCCGTGCAAAAAAGGCTGTCACCTCGGCACGCGTGCTCTCTTCTAATTCCTCCTTACTCTTATCGGAAGCTAACTTCTCAGGAGTCTTGACTTTCTTGGGTATGTTTGGACGTTTCTTGACAGGGGACCTATCTTTCCAGAGCATAGTACCAGTCGACGTGAACAGCTTCCGCTTTGTCAAATTACTAGTGGGCGCATCAGTCGGCTGACGGGACGGCGCGGGCGATGGACTCGCGGTGGGCTCCCAATCGTCGGGGAGGGCGGGTGGACTTTGAGGTGGTGGATTTCTACTCGGAGGAGTCGGTGGCCTTGGCGCCGAGTCTGGAAACACGATGTATTTCTTCTTCCATAGAACGATACCAAGCTCGACTTCTCCCAGTGTCTTCTCGTCGTCACCTCCAGGAATGTCAAGATCCATTGTCTGGAATCCCGGCTTAACTTTTGTCACCCCGACACGAGCATAGCCAGCTGGAATTTGACCAAAATGGAAGATTGCTCCAGGTTGATTTGGTAAAGCATAGCCATCCGCCACCGGACAACTAATGTTCTTCATTAGCATATATAGCTGACAATTTGTCTTCTCAGTGATATCATCCACGGGGTAGTGAGCCGCCAACGGTTCGACTCCAGGATCTTCTAGCTGCGTGGAACCCACGCTGCTTTTCCGCTGAGATGGGCAGGCATCGACTGCAGGATCTTCTAGCAGCAGCTGAGATGCCCTTTACTGGGTAATTGAGTCCAGTTGCTCCTGCTGCCGCTGCACCTGGCGTTCTAATTCCGTTAACCGGTCCAACCCCCTCTTCTTATTTCTGGAACGGCTTCCATAAGTTGCAACGTCCGCCGGAAACCCTTGATTCCAATTAACCCCGGCTCCTCTGCCTCGACATCGTCCTCAGTGTTCAGGATTCCCGAGGGCGAGTGTCAGCTCGTCGTCCTCTCTATCGGGAACAAATTTTCCCTTTCGGACTTGGTCTATTGCGTCCACTAGTTTTTTTACGACTCTTGTAATTCTTTTCTTCCATTTTCCCTTTGCAACAATCAACCCTGTGTCTGGGTCCAACCCTGCCCCATGCGCGAACAACCAGTACTTGGACCTCTCGGGCCAGTCATCTGTCTGTGGAGTGATCCCTTTTTCACGCAGTTCATTTTCAAAGGCTTCCCACTTAGGCAAGGCAGTCTTGTAGCCACCTGACCCCAAAGTATGGTGATATTTCTTCTTCTCAGCATTCAACTTATTTTTGGCCGATCGGACCACAGCGGTGTCCGATTTCTTATACGCCACAAATTCGGGCCACACATCTTTTATCTTCTCTAGATGTCTAGTGAAATCTGGAGTTACTTTCTCATATTTTTTCCACAATGTTTTCTTCCAGCAGTTGAATTGCGTGGCCATCTTCTTAAGATTCCACTCCTTGACTTTCTCCTTCTTCTTCTCTGGGAGACCTTCCGGTAGGCTGAAATATGTCAAGAGCGTGTCCCAAAGCAAATCTTTAATTCTTTGCTCAACATAACTTGCTCCAACGTTGGCTTTCTCTGGCTTATTCCATTATGCAATGGTGATCGGGATCGTGTCCCTAACAAGAACTCCGCATTAATCTACATATTTACGGCAGTTGTCTTCAGGTTTCAGCGGTCTGCCATCATCAGCAACTACGTCGATCGACAACTTTGCACCATCTGGCAGCTTTATCCTTTGGTTCGGGCCTCGTTTCGTCTTTGGCGGAGTTCGAGGCTTAGATCCGGAGGGCTAAAAGAAAAATGATTCGTTAATAAGTGCAATATAAATCAATTAATGCATCTAGTGATCAACAGAGACTTAATATATATATATACCTCGCTGGAGTTTGCTAAGGGCACTTCGTCGTCGTCTCTTATTTCTTCTATCTCAAGTCCCTCACCGGAGTCGTTCAAACATTTTTCGCTGAAATCATCGTCTTCTCCACCGGAATCTTCTCCATCCGAATTTACTCCAAGGGTCTTCTCAAATATAATTTCTGCCATTCGCTCTTCATTCTCCTCATCTCTGATGAAGGGGGCGTCCATAGCTCAATGTCACTGCAATTTACAAAGTACTTAGCAAATTTAGTAACAACAATTGATACAAAAGTACAAAGTCGAGGTCGCTGCGGGTGAATTCCGGTAGCCTGGCGGCGTCGATCTCTTCGATCTCTGGAGGGCTATCTGAGAAAGTGGGAAAGAAAGAAACGGCCGTCGGTATATATACAAAAGGCCTTTTGTACCGGTCGCAGCCACCAACCGGTACAAAAGACCCCCTTTAGTACCGGTTGGTGGCTGCAACCGGTACAAAAGGTCTTTTTTGGGCCGCTATAAATTCGCGCGCGCGAAGCCAACCTTTAGTACCGGTTGGTGGCTGCAACTGGTACAAAAGGTCTTTTTTTTGGAATTTCTTTTTTCTTTTTTCTTTATTCATTTTTCTGATTTCTTTATTCTATTGATTTAATTGTCCAAATTTGACAAACTTTATATCAAACTTAAGCCCTGGACATGTAGAATCTTTTGCTACTGGTTATTTTCAAATTTGACTATGTTGAATGTATTCAAATTTCAAATGGATGATTTGAGTAAATTTGACATAGATTTAAATCCATATCATCAAAAAATTCAAACAAAATGCATTTTTGAGTTTTTTTTATATAATTTGAATTTCAAACAAAATATGGGCACATTATCACAAACTATGTCACGGGAATGTTCATATCTTGGTCATTTGACTCAAAACTTATGTTTAGGGTCTATTTTCTTTTTTATGATATCTTTTATTCTATTGATTTAATTTTCCAAATTTGACAAACTTTATAACAAACTTAAGCCCTGGACATGTAGAATCTTTTTCTACTGGTTATTTTCAAATTTCACTATGTTGAATGTATTCAAATTTCAAATGGATGATTTGAGTAAATTTGACATAGATTTAAATCCATATCATCAAAAAATTCAAACAAAATGCATTTTTAGTGTTTTTTATATAATTTGAATTTCAAACAAAATATGGGCACATTATCACAAACTATGTCACGGGAATGTTCATATCTTGGTCATTTGACTCAAAACTTATGTTTAGGGGTGTGTTTCTTTTGAGCCAATTAGGAAGAAGCACACGGATCATGTGTTTCTTTCAAGCGCTTGTGAGCCGTTGGATCAGGGGTATGTTTCTATTGAGCCAATCAGGAAGAAGCACACGGATCCTGTGTTTCTTTCAAGCGCATGTGAGCCGTTGGATCAGGGGTGTGTTTCTTTTGAGGGCTTGTGAGCTGTTGGATCAGCACTATCACGACCACTTCGTGAGCCACACGACCCTATATATAGCCCACCTCTCGGACATGGTGGGCACTCAGTGTGTACTCATTTTAGTTCATTTGGTATACAAATCATTCGGATTCCCTGCATACATCCGACGGTGCATTTGATATGCGGGCACTCACGAGCCACCGTCGGGCTGTATGCAGGGGAAACCGTGTGTTTTGTTCTATCTACAAATCCTTCAGTTCATCGACCGAATACAAATCATTCGGATTCCCTGCATACATCCCAACGGTGCATTTGATATGCGGGCACTCAGGAGCCACCGTTGGGCTGTATGCAGGGGAAACCGTGTGTTTTGTTCCAACTTTTTCGAGCGCTTGTGAGCCGTTGGAGTTTTTAGAACCAAAAATCATGTTTTGAGTTTTCTTCTGAGTTTTCATAACACAGTTACATAAAAGGTTTAATACATTATTACACATCACCAACAACACCCCCTATCTATTGTTGGGGTATAATTTTTTTTCTTCGTGTATGTCGACCCTTTCTTCTGATTGCGCCGTAACCATGGAGAATCTTCATCATTTAACGGGATGCTTGGGTCAGCTTTCACTTTGAAGGGCGGAATTTCATCAAACTTATTGTAATCTTCTGACATGTCTGTCTTGTCCTCCACTCCCACGATGTTTCTTTTCCTGAAAGAACTATGTGGCGCTTTGGCTCATCGTATGATGTATTCGCTTGCTTATCTTTTCTTTTTTTCGGTCTGGAAGACATGTCCTTCACATAGAAAACCTGAGCCACATCATTGGCTAGGACGAATGGCTCGTTGGTACCCAAGATTCTTGAGATCCACTGTAGTCATTCCGTACCGCGGGTCTATCTCTACCCGCCTGACAGGTTGACCCATTTGCACTGAAACAAAGGGATCTTAAAAGAAGGTCCATAGTCAAGTTCCCATATCTGCTGTATGCAACCATAATATGTGTCCTTTGTCCCATTGTCGTTTGTTGCATCAAAGCGGACACCACTGTTTTGGTTAGTGCTCTTTTTGTCTTGGGTGTCCGTGTAAAATGTATTCCCATTTATCTCGTACCCTTGGAAAGTCAATATAGTCGAAGATGGTGACTTGGCCAACAAGTATAGCTCTTCTCCAACATGGTGTTATTAATGAGATGTGTTTGCAACCAACCGCCGAAAGTATCCACGTGTTTCCTTTAATCCAGAAGTCAGTCTGCTCCGGGTATTCGGAGCGTAAAATATCCATGTGTTTCACGATATACGGAGCCACCAATCTGGAATTTTGTAGAACTGTGTAGTGTGCTTGAGTGAAAGAATGCCCGTCCATACTTGTTGTTGCTTTCTTTCCTAGCGTGCCTTTTCCACGCAGTCTCCCCTCATGGCGCGATTGAGGAACACCGATCGGCTTAAGATCAGGAATAAAGTCAACACAAAACTCAATGACCTCCTCTGTTCCATAGCCCTTGGACATGCTTCCTTCTGGCCTAGCACGGTTATGAACGTATTTCTTTAAGACTCCCATGAACCTCTCAAAGGGGAACATGTTGTGTAGAAATACAGGACCGAGAATGGAAATCTCTTCGACTAGGTGAACTATGAGGTGCGTCATAATATTGAAGAAGGATGGTGGGAACACCAACTCGAAGCTGACAAGACATTGGACCACATCCTTCTGTAAACTTGGTAGAGTTGCTGGATCGATTACCTTCTGAGAAATTGCATTGAGGAATGCACATAGCTTCACAATGGGTACTCGAACGTTTTCCGGTAGAAGCCCCCTCAATGCAACCGGAAGTAATTGTGTCATAATCACGTGGCAGTCATGAGACTTTAGGTTTTGGAACTTTTTCTCTGCCATGTTTATTATTCCCTTTATATTCGACGAGTAGCCAGACGGGACCTTGATACTGCTCAGGACTTGAAAAAAGATCTCCTTCTCTTCTTTGGTAAGAGCGTAGCTGGCAGTACCTTGATACTTCTCTGGATTCAGGTTGTCTCGTTCGTGCATACGTTGCTGGTCCTGCCGTGCATCCGCTGTATCTTTCGTCTTCCCATACACGCCTAAGAAGTTTAGCAGGTTCACGCAAAGATTTTTCGTCACGTGCATCACGTCGATTGCAGAGCGAACCTCTAGGAATTTCCAATAGGGTAGTCCCAAAATATAGATTTCTTCTTCCACATGGGTACGCGATTGTCAGCGTCATTCGGAACAGATTGTCCGCCAGGACCCTTTCCAAAGATTACTTTTAAATCCTTGACCATGCCATATATAACATCACCAGTAGGGAGGGTAGGCTTCGTCCGGTGATCTGCCTCACCTTTGAAATGCTTGCCTTTCTTTCTTACGGGATGCTTGTTTGGAAGAAATCGACGATGCCCCAGGTACACATTCTTGTTACCTAAATATATACTTTCAGTCTCACCTAAACAGTGTGCATGCATTGTATCCCTTGTTTGACTGTCCTGAAATGTTACTAAGAGCAGGCCAATCATTGATGGTTACAAACAGCAACGCTCGTAGGTCAAATTCCTCCTGTTTGTACTCATCCCACACACGTACACCTTCGTCAGACCACAACTGTAAAAGTTCTTCAACTAATGGCCTCAGGTACACATCAATGTCGTTGCCGGGTTGCTTCGGGCCTTGGATAAGCACTGGCATCATAATAAACTTTCGCTTCATGCACAACCAAGGAGGAAGGTTATAGATACATAGAGTCACGGGCCAGGTGCTATGACTGCTGCTCTGCTCCCCAAACGGATTCAAGCCATCTGTACTTAGACCAAACCTTAAGTTCCTTGCGTCACCTGCAAAATCCTTGAACTCACTGTCGATGTTTCTCCACTGCGACCCATCTGCGGGGTGTCTCAGCATCTCGTCTTCCTTACGGTCTTCTTTGTGCCATCGCAACAACTTGGCATGCTCTTTGTTTCGGAACAAACGTTTCAACCGTGGTATTATAGGAGCATACCACATCACCTTGGCAGGAACCCTCTTCCTGGGGCTCGGCTCGCCCTCAACATCACCTGGGTCATCTCGCCTGATCTTATACCGCAATGCACCGCATATCGGGCATGCATTCAAATTCTCGTACTCCTCACCGCGGTAGAGGATGCAGTCATTGATGCATGCATGTATCTTCTGCACCTCTAATCCTAGAGGGCAGACAACCTTCTTTGCTTCGTACGTACTGGGGGCAATACGTTATCCCTTGGAAGCATCTTCTTTATTATTTTCAGCAACTTTTCAAATCCCTTGTCAGATAGTCCATTCTCTGCCTTCCATTGCAGCAATTCCAGGGTGGTACCCAGCTTTTTCTGGCCATCTTCACAATTTGGGTACAACAATTTTTTGTGATCCTCTAACATGCGCTCCAACTTCGACCTCTCGTTTTCACTTCCGCAGTTTATCTGTTCATCAAGAATGACCCGACGAAGATCATCATCGGACTGATCATCAACAATGACCTCATGTTCAGCTTCGTCTTCCCCCATTGTAGTACCACCGTGTTCAGAGAACACAGGATAGTTGTCATCATCCTCTTCTTCATTGTCTTCCATTATAACCCCTCTTTCTCCGTGCTTGGTCCAACAGTTATAGCTGGGCATGAAACCGTTCTGAATCAGGTGGACGTGAAGGGTTCTTGAGGAAGGGTAATTCCTCTTATTCCTACAGTCATCACATGGACAAAACATAAAACCATTCTGCTTGTTTGACTCAGCCACACGGAGAAAATTATGCATGCCATTAATGAACTCGGGACAGCGTCGGTCACCGTACATCCATTGCCGGCTCATCTGCATTATATAAATATATCAAAAACCATTACACTATAGCTATATCATGAATAGAGATACGTGACCAAATTCATTAATACAAGTTCACCACATTAAAACAAAAGTAGAGTAGTGACCAAATCTAATACATAGTTCTCATAAACATACATTAATTGAAACTAACATACAACTATCTAAAGAATTTAAATCCAACGACAAATGCGATCAAAATCGCAACTAAGGTAATTATTGAACCAACAGCATAATGATACCAAGCCTCTTGACTAATGGCATATTTTCTAATCTTTTTAAGCTTCAAGCGCATTGCATTCATCTTGATCTCGTGATCCAAGCGCATTGCCTCCATCTTGATCTCGTGATCATCGACGACGTCGGCAAACTTGAACTCCAATTTCATCTTCTCTTCTAAGCATTGGAGACGAAGATCTTCACTTCTTTTCAATTTTTCTTTCAAATCATTGTTTTCTTTTTCAAAAAACTCGATAATAGGGTCGGTTGGAATTTCCGGTTCAACTACCTCCTAGATAAAAATATATCTATGTCAAGTTGGTCGGCATAATTGTCATAAACACGAAATTAAACAAATATATAGTTATAACAAACAATCGTACCACATCCGAATAATAGAGCGGACGAGAGCCGGTGTGGACAGATGTCAAAACCATGACACTATATATAACAAACAATTATACAAATAAGAAAATTATACAAGTAATAATTATGCATCTAAATCATACAACTAAGATTTTTTAAAATAAAAGATAAAAACAAGAGGCTCACCGAGGTGGTGTCGGTGACGGGGCGGCGCGGGCGATCGACGGCGGTGAGAAAGGGGACGGGACGACACTATAAAAAACCACAAATCATACTTTAATTTGAGCTCAAAATGCATATAAAAAAATGAAATCCCTAACTTAGCATTTCATCAAACACCTAGCTAGCACTACAAAAATCAAATGAGCTAAACTAGCAATAAAATGAGCTAAACTTGAAATGCCGGAAGAGAGGATGAAGTTGCTAACCCTTGTATAGGTAGGTGCCACCAATCTTGACAAATGTTGGAGAAAAATGGGGTGAACTCGAGCTCGGGAGAGGAAGAGAGAGCAAAAAATGGAGTTGTGCTCGAGCAGGAAAAATGGAGCTGGGCTCGGGGTGGAAGAAGATATATAGGGAAACTTTAGTCCCGGTTCGTAATACGAACCGGTCTTTAGTACCGGTTCGTATTACCAACCGGTACTAAAGGGTCTCGCCATGGGGCCCCTACTGCTGCCGCCTGCCGCAACCCTTTCGTCCCGGTTGGTATTACCAACCGGGACAAAAGGCCCCGCACCAACCGGGACGGCTTCCGGCCGGCCGCCTCGCCTCTGGAACCGGATTAATGCCCCCTTTAGTTCCGGTTCCTGTCCAACCGGTTCAAAAGGGCCGCACCGAAGCCCCTGTTTCTACTAGTGCCCTGCAACTGGCTCGATCATCCAATCCATCGTGTGCGGCTCCCACCTGAGTATTCAATCAAAATACTATACTAAACAAACTTGAAACATGATTGATTAATTAATTACCTCCATGATGGGCTGAATTTTCGGTTGAGAAGCGAGGGGACCTTCAATTTCGGAACAACGACACGCAAAGATCGAGTTTTATACTACTTCTGTTGCTGGCTTGCCGCTAGTTGCTGAGAAAGCTCGTTCTCAGACATCACTCGATCATCCATGAACTCGAGGGTGAGTCGGTCTCACACTGTAGAGGCGCACCAATAGGACGTTCCTGAGAGGTGTAGATACGCACTTACGCTGGATGGATGTGGCGTTGACCAGCAGCTACTCACTCCGTTCCAAATTAGTTGACATGTGTTTGTCTAAACACGAACGTATCTAGACACTAAACAAGTATATGTGCATTCGTATTTGGACAAACGCAAGTCAACTAATTTGGAACGGAGAGAGTACGTATGTACGTACCCTAGGTAGGGGTAGAAACGGATTGGATGCGGATTGAGTAGTACCCTTACTACATTCTTTTTATATTTCAAAACGAATATGGATACAAATATGGATATTGTCGGATACGAATAGAAAGCGGTTGTTAATCGAATACGAATGTTGTATCGGATGTTTTCTCATTTCGGAACGAAAACCAATATAATGAAATAATAGACTAGTGTCTTATAAATTATAATGCGTCAACTATATATAGAAGGTAACAGTGATAAGTATAGCTATATGTACAATCACAAAAAAAAAATACATTTGATAACTTCCTTACTATTTTAGGTTGGGTAATTACCATATCGGGCTAGAATTATCAAAATTGTCTAACATAATTTTATTCGGATACGGATATATCCATTATCATATCCACATTTGTTTCAAAATTCAATATCACTTTTGTATTTGTAGTTGTAAAAATGAATCTGGATATTTACCACTTCCATTTCTGTATCGATTGGATTTGGATACTTACCGCTTCCATTTCAATTTCTCAAATACAAATGTCGGATAATTCAGATTATACGCTGCTACTAGTTTCCACCCCAAACCTTAGGCTTCAGAGGGTTTCACAATTTTCTACAAGGCTTGTAGGCATCTGTGCATGCTTACAAAATTATATTGGATGGTTAATTTGAACATGGTGCGTTATGAACCACCTTCTCCTTCTCATCCATTAATTAACTCGTGCGGCGTGGACAAACGATCTCCAACTCCAAGTGCACTTCATCGGACTATTGCCATTTATGTTTCGTGTACGTCGCACTGACTTTCATTTGCATATGCATGCAGGAGCTACTACAAGTGCACGAGCTCCCACTGCAGCGCCAAGAAGCACGTGGAGAAGTCCACCGACGACCCGGAGATGCTCATCGTCACCTACGAGGGGTCGCACCTCCACGGCCCGCAGCCGCCGCTCCGACGCCTCCTGCCGCCCCCGGCCGACACGGACCTACCCGGCGCGGCAGGCGACGTAGTTTCCGAGGCCGTGGCGAGGAAGAAGACCCGCAGGCCCTCGCCGCCGGCGTCCGAAGGCTACCACGGGGCCGCCGCCGACGGAGGGTTCGGCTGCAGCATACGGTCATCATCAAATGGAAGTTCCGACGAAGAGGTACGAGGAGGCAGCAAGCTGCACGGGCGTCAAAAGGGACGCGCCCATGACGCCATGAAGCGTGTGGCCACGGATTCATGCGACGTCTCGGCGGCTTCTGCAGTGCCGGGTGCTGCTGATGCCGCCACCGCCGTCTTTTCTTCTTCTGCCTCGCCGCCGGACGACTGGCCTGGCCTGGACTTCCCGTGGTCACTGGAAGCTCTACTTCCCGTACAGAGGAACTGATCGAGTCGACTAAGCCACACTAGGGGCGTGCACTATATACCAAGGTGGCCAGGTGTAATATACAGCGTTCAAAATATCTGATCCTGGTGTCGACAAAAAAAAAGGAGCACCCGAGGTAACCAAGCACGTTAGTGGACCTTGGGCAACACCGGTGAATTACTTAGGTGTCATGGCGATAGAAATAGAACAGTTTCCATGGCTGGCTCATGTACTAGCTGGGTTATACATTAGTAGTTTTCTTATGGAGGGGCTTATAAAGTGTACGAACTGCCTACAACAAGTGTATCATGTCTATTTCATGCTCACCAAGAGGTGCAAAGACTGTCATAACAAGAAACGTTTGATCTTTTCTTCGTCGCTGTGGAATCCTGCCGATGCCTTGGAACTGGTTTGCCACCTTACTCTTTGACATCTTAGGCCATGTACAATGCAAGTTTACAAAAATAAACCAATTTTTTCATAGGCACCAATGTTTATTTCTATAGGAGAGGTGCCTAGTTAAGCATTTCTCTAGTCTAAATAAGCACTAGTGCTTACCCAAAAATCAGTTTATTTTTCAAAGCACCTTGCATTGTACATGCCCTTAGAAGACATTGTCCAACAAGGACTCCCTCCCAAAACCCTTCCTTTTCCTTTTTTCCTTTCCTATTTAAATACGGACTCTCCAAAAATCCATTAATTAAATAAAGAAAAAGGTGGGGAGGGTGGTGCGCCGCACCAGGTGGGCCTAGGACCCATGCGGTTGGCCGCACACATGGTGCGGCACAACCCTAGGGCTCCCAGCCCCCCTCCCTCAGGCACTTCCCCCTTTCCAGCAAGTTTCTGAAACTCTTACCGAACCAAATATACTCTATACATAAAATCAGCGACTCTATCCACCGATGTCAGAAACACTTCCTGGCATCCCGGAACATCTCATGTTCGCCATATTTCTCTCACTAGACTTTCAGCCCTATACCGGCATTAAATGTCTCTCTTGATAACTTCACCGGAACACCTCCGATTCTCACCGGAGTTGTTCCTGTGACATTGAAATGACTCCGACCACTTCTCATAACCAATATTACTACATCATAATTCTCTCAATAAATATTGACTGCAGTTTAAGCATGTGACTCAGAAGGTTTGGTAACACATAGACATGACCGGAGTACTTACCGGACAATAACCAACATTGGGATCTAGACGGCAGGACTGCCTCCCATGTGTTCACGAATAAACGATGGAACCTATTTTGTTTCTCATTACGCTAATTCCCTTATCGTATACCAGTGGTATCATGAGATGAGACAATGTGCTCTAGTGTGATCAAACCATTCGATCATAACACATATAAACTCGTGCCGATATCATTCTCTTTTCTCATTCCGTATTCTCGATGTCCTGTGATAAATCACACCGTGTCTGGCCAGACGATTAGGGTGGCATCGATAATACTGAGAGATCCTACAGGATGTATCTCTCCGTCACCTGGAGGTGTAAGTACCATTCTTGAACGATTTCCGTTTCATTACAAATTCTAGACAATTCCCAAAAGCCACCTTTATGATTCCCAATTAAGGCCAGACGTTTGGTGACAATCAAAATATAAGTGTCGAATGTGCGGTCACTGGATATTCTAATGATATAGGAATACAACTAACGAAAACTCCATATAATCAATTTCTAACTTCATCTGTGATGATTTGTCTCTTAGCAAGATTGTACAATTGGGTCGGTTCGGTACTATTGTCATTCCGACAAATATACTCTCATAGTTGTGTGACTTATACAAAGTCCATGACCAGGAAACGGTGATCATCTAACAACAAGATGAGCTTAGAGACAAGACCAAGAATACTTTGTATTTGTATTGTTCATATCTATACACGTGCATTGGAGGTTTTCATTTGAATACTCACTATTCAATTGCCAATGAGTTGTAGCATAAAGATAGAAATATTAATAATAAACTTGGAGATACATAATAACTAAATATTATTGTCTCGGGCATATCCCCAACATCCTTTTCGGTGGGAGACGATGTGTTCGTTGGCTACGAGACGCCCATGGTGATTTTGTCATTCTCACATTTTTTGTGTGAGGAAACGACAAGACTGCCATGATTTTTATTTATTCTATACAAATAGTACAAATATAAAAAACAAAACAAAGATTAGCTAAAAAAGCTAAAGCTGACTGATGCTACTAAAAACGAGCTATAGTAAACAACATATAAAGAGCATGTGTATTCTGAATCTAGGTCTTAAAACCTTACAATATCTTCTTTTTAGCTCATGATTTATCAGTCAGTATTTCAGAGGAGTTTAGAGAGGTAAGTTGTGTGTGTGTTTATTCATAAGTGTTGAGTGTACATTTTTTAATGTTATCTGATTGGTAGAATGGTAGACGACTGATAAATGTAACCCGTTTGATAACTACTTGTACGATGGAGACGATGTGCTCATTGACTATGAGACGTCAATGGTGATTTTGTCAATCTCACGATTTGTCAGTCAGTCTTTTAGAGGCATTCATAGAGGTTAGTTGTACATGTTTTCGTTCGTAAGTGTTGAGTGTATGTTTGTGTTTGTATCTGATTGGTAGATTGGTAGACGTCTGATAAATGTAACCCATTTGATAACTACTTGTACCATGAATGCACTTTTAATCAGCTCAAAAGCAGCGTACTATGTATGCTCCGATCTCTTAATGCTAATTCCATTTTTTCCTTAATTTCTCACGATTTTCCGTTGGACAATGACCAGACTTGACCCTCTTTTAATACGAGTAGACCAGAGGTTTTCCTGGGAAAAACTTGGGCCGGAGAGTGGCCTGCTGGAAGAAAAACTTTTACTCCCTCTGTATCAAAATGTAAAACTTTCTGGCCTTTTTGTGTTTATCCAAATCCGTTACTAAATGAGTGAAATCAACACACTAAAACATGTGTACATACGCACGAACTAAGACAAACACAACAGGGCTAAAAAGTTTTACATTTTAATACGGAGAAAACGGAGAAAGTAGATTGGAGCGAGGACTAGGGGTCACCAGTGATTGGTTAACCCATGAGACAGCTCAAAGAGTGGTTGCCAAGTGGGATGATAGTGATCCACACGAGTCCTTTTCCTGAGAGCTCTGGAAGTAGTTTGGAGCTCCTCACCATCAGTTCACTAATTTCTCTTCCCCAATATCAGTCGACTTTTTATTGCCGGGGCGACATCACTGACATTTCTCCCCGCTGCTCTGGTGAGAGAGACAGCACTGCGGCGAGGGAACATTTTTTCATGTGAACTTGATAGGTGACAATGTATGCATGACAGATTTGACAACAGAGAACCTTCGAACTTGACAGTAGCGCGATGCAAAAAAAAGAAGAAGAAAGAACTTGACAGTAGCGTCTTAGCAGTTTTGAGTGGGCCGTTGGTGCTATGTTCTCCAGTTTCTACTTTGGTGGAAGGGAATCTTCTTTTGGGCCAACCTCCAGGTTCGCGTAGCCCGCCTCACTAGTACCAGAGACTCGATCTGTGTTGGGCCGATGGGCCGACGCACCAATTAATCCACTCAAATCCACACAGAAAAGCCGTGTTATGCAGCAAACGGCGCCACGTGTCAGCTAACCCGAATGCCCGATCATAAACACGAGTTACACGACGCTGTGGCTGTGTCGCTGTCCGCCGGCGCAAACCAAACCGTGGCCTCGCCACCAGTTCGTCCTCCCCACTCGAAACGGAACCCGCACCGGCCTGTGGGAAAAGAGAGACGAAAGGAGGAATCTTGTAGGAGTACCAAGTACAGTTTGTTCGATCGGCGCGGCGAAAAACCCTAGCCGGCCGGTCCCTTCCCATGCCCTCGCCGTCGCCGCCATGAGCCTCTCCACCCTCTCCCGCGCCCTCGCCCGCTCCTCCCGGTCGTCGCGCCAGGTGAGTCTCTACGGCCCCGCATCCTCGTCTCCGTATCTCCGCTTCGGCGGCTTTTAAGGTGCATCGCGTCACTGAATGCCAATGTTCGGCCCCTCTAGGGTTATCTGCTCGGGGGCCATGGCGTGCTCCGCGCGCCGCCGCTGCCCGGCGTCGAGAGCGGCGGGTTGGGGTTCGTGCGTCGCTACTTGACGTCCGCGCTCGTGAGCCGGGCCGCGGCGGCCAATGGGGCGGGGAAGGCCGCGGACTGGAGGCGCCTTCTGACAAACTCGCAGTTCCGGCGGCTACTCAGTGACCAGTCGAAAAAGAGTAAACTTTCTCTGCGGGTTTTTGGTAAGTCATTTAATAATCCGCTTATTGGCTCTGTTGATGACGTGGCCCTTAATGCCTTAGATTGCCCCAAGGAGAAGAAGGAGGTGCCGAAAGGGGATGGGAGCAACAAGTCTGAATCCAAGCGTAAGTTCTGATTTTGCATTTGAGTTGCTCAGTAGTTTATAGTAGTTGGGAAAATCATGTACTTGTCTGCGAACTTGTTTCATTTCACAAACATCCCCAACAGTATTGAAGTTGGCTATGATTTGCAACCATAATTTGGTACTAGAATTAGAATATATATACATCTTATGAAGTAATGCTGCATTTCTTCTATCTCTTGTACATGTCCTTGTTAGTTCTTACCGCCTTTTGCTTCTAATGAAATGGCAATGCTTTTGTCTTGCATTAAAATAAAGTGGAGGAATTTTACTAACGAATCCAATGCAGTTATTTTTTCATAGTTAATATGTATACTTTCACATATACTAGTGGTCGAAGTTTTAAAAGGTTGTCTCCCTGGATCCCATGACCGGACAGTTTTTGAAGATGGGATATATACAGCTTTAGCTGATCTTTTACTGTTAGTATCACATCTTCTGGCAGTTTGCCTCCAAAGGAGAGTATACTGGCATGAACATGAACAAATGTGCCTGCAATTTTGCAACTTTCATACGGTTGAGTGTGTTTGGCCCTTTTATCTTGGCATGCTTGGACATGCACTAATATGCTCACTTCCTCTGTGCACTATGCAGAAGAATCCAATTCAGGTTCTCAGTCCAATGTCCAGGAGAAAGTTGTGAAGCTATTCAAGGAGGTGCTTGGTCCTATACTCCTTATGGGCATATTGCTATCAACCATGTCCTTCAGTTCATCGGAGCATGAGGTACTGTGCTTACAATAACAATAGTCATCACTGTTTTTCTTACTCGTGTTCTTCTGCATAGGAGATCTGTCTCTTGGACATCTTCAAAGAGTTATTCCACTTAAGCGTGTTGTTTAAATTATTTGCTTATGGAAATTGCTTCAGCATCCAGTTTGAGTGGTGCCAGTTAGTTGTATAAATGATTACACTTCCATGAAAATAATATTTGGTGGTGTGATCTAGCTAAGTGGCAGAGAAAAAAAAAGTGCTTCTCCTTTAGATGTTCTTTGTTTATGGTGTATATAACGATAGACGTTTATTAATTATCATTACTAATGTTGCTGATAAGAAATAATTTCATAGTTACACTCAAAGATTTGATTTGTTGCTACAAATACATTCCAGTAGTTCACAACTGATGGCATATCTTACTATCCTAGTTAGTACATTTATCTAGGCCATTGCTACCACATGCTTGATATTATTGTTTATAATCTCTATGGTATATCCTATTGTACCTCCTGCTAATACTTGATATGATAGACCGGTGTCAGTCAACAGTTTAATATCTCTTCATTTTTCGATATACAGGATGTAATTTCTTTTACCTGTCCGTTTTACTAACTCGGAAGGTTCATGTGCTCTAACTGTTGCAGATAAGCTTCCAAGAATTTAAGAACAAGTTACTGGAACCTGGGTTAGTTGACCGCATTGTTGTTCTAAACAAGTCGGTTGCAAAAGTGTATGTCCGGAGTTCATCCTTAACCATAAAAAATGAGGACGGCGATACAAGTATTACAACCAGTCATCTTCCTGGGAAAGAGACTCCTAGCAGTTGCAAGTATTACTTTAACATTGGAAGTGTTGATTCTTTAGAAGAGAAGTTGGAAGAGGCCCAGCAAGTATTGGGAATAGATCGACATGACTATGTTCCAGTCACTTATGCTGATAAAGTAAGTTGGTTCAAGGAAATCCTGAAGTTTGCCCCGGCAGTTCTGTTTGTTGGATTGCTATATGTGGTGGCGAAGAGGACGCGGATTAGTATCGGTGGTGGTCCTGGAGTAGTATTTTCAATATTGGAAAAGTTCAAGTGACAAAGATGGATAAAAATTCCAAAAACAAGGTTTATTTTTTCTTCAATTTCATTCTATCGCTATTTCAAAAGAAATGCTTAAAATGCTTATGTTATCAGATTATTTCTTAGTAGCTTCCATTTGTATAATAGTTAAGGAGCTTTGGCTTGGTTCATCATTGCCAAAGAACAGCAAAGCTGAACACAATAAGATAAGATTCACCTCAAGAATTCATTATTTTGTCATATGCTGCAGGTTTTCTTTAAGGATGTAGCTGGCTGTGATGAAGCCAAACAAGAAATTATGGAATTTGTTCATTTCCTTAAAAATCCCAAGAAATATGAAGAACTGGGAGCTAAAATACCGAAGGGTGCTCTTCTTTGTGGCCCTCCTGGCACAGGAAAGACTCTCCTTGCCAAAGCTACTGCTGGAGAGTCTGGCGTACCCTTCTTGTCTATTTCTGGTTCAGACTTCGTGGAAATGTTTGTTGGTGTTGGTCCATCGAGGGTGAGAAACTTATTTCAAGAAGCTCGGAAATGTGCACCTAGTATTGTATTTATTGATGAAATTGATGCAATTGGTCGTGCACGAGGCAATGGAGGGTTTTCCGGTGGACATAGTGAGAGTGAAAGTACATTGAATCAGTTGCTTGTAGAGATGGATGGGTTTGGAACAACAGCCGAGTAGTTATACTTGCTGGCACAAATAGACCTGACATCCTGGATAAGGCTTTGCTAAGACCAGGAAGATTTGATCGTCAGATAAGTATTGATAAGCCGGACATAAATGGCCGTGAACAAATATTTCACATCTACCTTGCAAAGCTTAAACTGGATAATCAGCCATCATTTTATTCACAAAGATTAGCTGCTTTGACACCTGGATTTGCTGGAGCAGATATTGCGAATGTTTGTAACGAGGCTGCTTTGATTACTGCAAGAGGTGATGAGAAACTGATTACAATGCATCATTTGAATCTGCAATTGATAGGGTAATTGGGGGCTTGGAGAAGAAAAATAAGGTAAACATTCCATTTAGCCCCTGTCCAAGTTAATCTCGTTGTATATCCAGTGCCAATAATATAAATTGAACACAGCTAGTTTAAAGCATACCTTTCTTGATCTATTGTGGTCGATTGAACTATAGGCAAATGGACATATGATACTGACATTCATATTTCTTGACTATGTTGATATGTCTGCAGATCGTTAGCAAACTGGAGCGTCGAACTGTTGCTTACCATGAATCTGGTCATGCTGTCGCTGGATGGTTTTTGGAGCATGCAGAGCCACTCCTTAAAGTTACAATTGTACCTCGTGGAACAGCTGCTTTAGGATTTGCTCAGTACTTACCAAATGAGAATCTTTTGATGACAAAAGAACAGCTTTTTGACATGACATGCATGACCCTAGGTGGCCGAGCCGCTGAGGAGGTACACAACATCTCGTAGATCCTTTGCTTTTTTCTTGAGAGCATCCTAACAAGTGGCATGGTTGTTCTTTCCTCCTCAGGTTTTGATAGGGAAGATCTCGACTGGTGCTCAGAATGATCTTGAGAAAGTTACTAAAATGACGTACGCGCAGGTTGCTGTATATGGCTTCAGTGAAAAGGTTGGGCTTCTTTCTTTCCCTCAAAGGAATGATGGTTTTGTAAGGCCATATAGCGGAGAGACAGCATCCATCATTGACACCGAGGTGAGGGAATGGGTTGCCAAGGCCTACAAAAACACAGTTGAGCTGATAAGGAAGCACAAGGACCAAGTTGCCCAAATTGCGGAGCTGTTGCTCGAGAAGGAGGTCCTCCATCAGGATGATCTAGTCCGGGTTCTAGGGAACGCCCATTTAAGACAGTGGAGCCAACAAATTATGATCGCTTCAAACAAGGTTTCATGGATTCAGATGACAGTAAGAGTGCTGAAGTCGGCCCATCATCACCCGTTGGCGATGCCGTTCCAACATAACTTGGACAAGACCATAGCTGCGTTGCATGTACAGATGTAGCTCCTTCCTTGGCATGACAAACTGCACAAATGAATGCTTTGGCCCAGTCGTAGCACTTAATTTTATGCTAATTGAAACATCGTCCACTCTCCCTAGGTGATCCTGTTGTCGTTATCATTTTGCTACCTGTCCCTGCAATTGCCAGCAGGAAATGCTGATATTTCCTTGAATTTTGTTACTCGGCTGTAGCCATGAAAATCTGGTGTTTTGGTGGGCACTGTAAGCCAGCCAGAGTGCTTTCCCCTGTTTGTTGTCCAATGTAGTTTAGCATGTTGCATGACAATGGCATTTTGTTCGAGAAATGAACTAAGTATGTTAACGAATGTTTCTTTATTGAACTGCAATGCAATGATACACCTGTCTGCATGAAAATGTATGATCCTTGCATATACCCGTCCCTTTCCAAGAATGGTTAACCTGCGTTTAGCGTTTGTATGTATGATGTACTCAATATAAAGTAGTATATATGTCGAATGTCGACAAAAGTACGTCGCTTAAGTTGGAAGTAGGCCTTACAGCCAGCCATGAGTTGTAACCATTCAAAGTAAAGGAAAGGGAAAGGGAGATGGAGATGAGCTTGGGTCAGCCATCCTTCTCTTCCTTGGAAGACTTGCGGGAAAAGAAGGCAGTGAACAGTTGGAGCACCAAGGCTCCGGCCAAACAATAAGACGATCAACACTCACACCTGCCCACCTTCCAAACGACGAATCCCTCGGCCGTTTTTACACCACGTTAATTAATCGGACCACGCAAGTCCATTGGTGGATGGATGGTGGCCGATCGATCGACGCCAACGTGTGGCCAATCAGCAACAGCCTAGTTCCATCTATCAGGTCGTTGTCTTCTCCAGTTCTAGTCCCTTGGCATGTAAAGGAGGATACAGTAGGTGGGTGTCCAAAGAAAAGTTGTGATCTTCAGCTGGTCCACCTGGTCTCCCTTATGACCTTTTGTTCCAAAAGCCAGGGTTCAACTACTTCCGATTTAACGCATTTTTGACAGGTTGGTGCAAGCAATCCAACAGGATTGGAAGCCATCGTAGTTGGTTACTCAAGAATTCATATTATACATGGTTGGCTCGACATGTCTTACGAAGAATAATGAAAAGGCAGTAACAATAAAGCATTGCATCGTCACCACCTGTTGAAGGAAACGTTAACCATCATCAGCAGCCGAAAGTGAAATGTGGTGCTTCTTAAGTAACCCAGATGATGTGGTTTCAATTTAGTTTCAACGTTGCACACGTGGACACAAGTACTTCTGAAGATACAGTTACGGCACAATTTTTCTTCCTCCCGGCAAGCGGTGGTGACATGAGATGGTGTACGTGGACTCCTTGCCTTGTGTTTCAATTTTGTGTGTGTGTTTTTTTTCACTCTACTTGAACAAAATATCAGGTGCTAAGTAGTAATTAAGTACCACCAACACCTACAAATCACCTGAAGTTTGTGCAATCCGTGCAACAAATCCATAGGTTTCGCATTGAGATTGAGTAAATCGTACTTCATATTGTTCAACATAACGTAAAATGGCTAAGCACGGCTTTTCTCTTTCTTAAGCAAAGATGACTAAATTAATTTGTGCGCTATTCGCGATAAGGAATCATCGAACAGTAACTAAATAGTACATAATTACTTACAGCCCATTCGATTTGTGGTACAATTAGTTTCAACGTTGCACGTAGGCACGTTGACACAAGTACTTCTGAAGATACAGTTATGGCACAATTCTTCTTCCTCCCGGCAAGCGGTGGTGATCACATGAGATTTTTTTTTAGATAAAGAGATTTTATTACTTAAGAGTTTTAAGCATTACACCCGGCCTCTGCATAACTAGGATGCACACAGCCACCAGTTCACCAGTAACCAATTCAGAACAAAAAAGTAAAAAGGCGAATTACATATCATAATGAGAAATTGTAAATCCGCCTAAGAAGCTGCTAGGTCTATCTGGAGTCTATGTTGCCATCCATGCCGGGAGAATAACTCCCTGGCCGCAGCCTCCAGCCTCGACGCCACCTCCAAAAATAAGTCTCGGTGTTCCACACGCTGCAGGGCGGACCATGCACGTACGTAGTTGTACACCGATAGATAACCTGCATAACAGAAGCATTTTTATCGTTAAAAACCTTGTCATTTCTACATAGCCACAGCGACCAAATAATGGCAATCGCGCCCATCCTACAGAAGAGTTTAAACCTAGGATCCACGCCATTTAACCAGTTGCCAAAAATGTTTGCAACAGTACGCGGTGGATGTAAGGTAGAACCTATCTGGATGGCTGACCATATAGACCTGGCGAATTCGCACTGGAAGAATAAGTGTTTAATGGTCTCGTCATGTTGACAGAAAACACACTTTTTACTTCCGTGCCAATTACGCTTGGCAAGGTTGTCTTTTGTAAGAATTACACCCGACGAAGATACCACGCAAACACTTTAGTTTTAAGCGGGATCTTCATCTTCCAAATTTTGTTATTATCCTTAATATCGACTGGCACTTCGGGTAGAATTATGCTCTATACATAGAATCAACCGAGAATTTGCCATTCTTCGTAAGATTCCATTGAAATTTATCTGGACCTTCCGACAATTGGACTGAATCCAATCGGATGAGCAAGGCATTCCAGGATGCTTGTCTCGTTCCAAGTAAACTTCTTCTGAACGAAACATCTGGTGGGGAGGTACCCAACACCTTCGCGATCGTGTCGCTTTTGTTTCGTACAATAGTGTACAGAGCCGGATATTGTTCTCTAAGGGTAGAATGGCCTAGCCATTTATCCTCCCAGAAACGAATTTCCGATCCATCCCTAATTGAGAAAGATCCATGTTGGAAAAAAAACTTCTTTGTAGCCATGAGGCCAGCCCAGAAGTGTGAATCGCCAGGTTTCCAAAAAACCTGAGAAACAGCTTGATCTCCCACATACTTTCTCCTAAGGAGGGTTTGCCAAACTCCATCTTCCGATAGAAGTTTGAAGAGCCATTTACCTAGCAAGGCTCTATTCTTGACCTCAAGGTCATGAATTCCGAGCCCTCCTTGGTCTTTAGGGCAACAAACCACACTCCATTTAGTCAGACGATATTTTTTCTTCTCACAATCCCCTTGCCAAAAGAATCTAGACCGGAAATAATCCAATCTTTTTAAGACTCCTTTGGGCAATTGGAAGAATGAAATCATGTACAGTACCATGTTTGTTAGTACCGAGTTTATGAGAACCAATCTTCCACCCAGGGATAAGAGTTTGCCTTTCCAGCTATTTAAGCGTAATTGAAGTCTTTCCTCCACCTTTTTCCATTCAGCATTTGTAAGTTTCCGATAATGAATCGGAATACCCAAATAGTTGATAGGAAATTGACCTTGCTCACAGCCAAAAAGTTCAGCATACAAGGCGGCGTTTTCTCGAGCCTCGCCAAAGCAAAACAATTCACTTTTATGGAAATTTATCTTAAGACCCGAAAGTTGCTCGAATGCTGACAAGATCAGCTTAAGGTTACGAGCTTTTTCGATGTCATGTTCCATAAAAAAATTGTATCGTCAGCATATTGAAGAATCGATAAACCACCATCAACAAGATGTGGAATCACTCCTTCAATTTGACCCTCAGATTTAGCGCGTTCGATCAAGATAGCCAACATATCAGCCACTATATTAAATAGTATTGGCGATAACGGGTCACCCTGTCTGAGGCCTTTTTTCGTTTGAAAGTATTTGCCAGTGTCATCATTGACCTTAATGGCTACACTTCCTCCGAAACAAAGCTATTTATTAACGCGCACCACTCAGTAGAAAAACCTTTCATTCTGAGGGTCTGCTGAAGGAAAGACCATTTGACTTTATCATAAGCTTTCTCAAAGTCAATTTTAAGAATTACCCCATTCAGCTTTTTCCTATGTAGCTCGTGAACTGTTTCATGTAGGATCGCAACTCCATCAAGGATGTTGCGGCCTTGCATAAAAGCCGTCTGAGACGGACGAACCACATGATCTGCCACACTGTTCAGTCGAATCGTAGCCACTTTGGTGAATATTTTAAAACTAACGTTAAGAAGGCATATAGGTCTAAATTGTTGAATCCTTTCTGCCTCGTTAACCTTAGGTAATAAAATTATCTCACCAAAATTGAGACGAAACAACTCTAGCTGTCCATTGTGAAGACAGCGAACAGTTGAAGTAAATCAGACTTGATAACATCCCAAAAGTTCTGGTAGAACTCAGCCGGGAAACCATCAGGTCCAGGTGCTGTATTATGTTTCATTTGGAAAACCGCCATCCTCACTTCCTCCTCTGAGTAGAGTTTAGTAAGTAGACTATTTTCCGCATCTGAAACCTGGGGGATATCCTCTGTTCGAGACTCATCCAAAGTGAAATTTCCTTCCTCTGGAGCACCGAACAGGCCTTTATAGTAATTTGTAATGTACGACTTTAGTTGTTCATGGCCCTCAATCGTTCCCTCATCCTGGACTAGAGAATGAATGCGCTTTTTCCTGTGTCTGCCATTGGCAATACTATGGAAATAGCGAGTATTCGAATCCCCTTCTAGGATGAATTGGGCTTTAGAACGTTGATACCATTTTAACTCCTCCTCTCGCAGTAGCTTCGCTATCTGTGCATTGGATTGGCTCTTTAGCTCAATCTCTTGCGCGGATAGTAACCGAACTTCTGCTAATGCTTCTAGAGCATCAATTATCGAGGAAAGTCGTTCCTTCTCTTTTTTAAGTAAACCAGAAGTATGACGAGCCCAGCCAACGAGGTGCGTGCGTAAAGCACGTATCTTGTTGTTCCACCGCTGGATAGGCGTATCACCCGCAACTGGTCTTTCCCAAATTCTTTTAACCATCTCATGGAAACCCTCGCGGTGCAGCCACCCAAGCTCAAACTTGAACCGTGGCTTACACTGTGGTCTGGGTATTCCAGTGGTCAAAAGAATGGGAGCATGGTCTGACAATCCCTCAATACGTTCTAGAGCCCGTACCGACACCAGTGGGAACCTAGATTCCCAATCAGTATCCATCAGTACACGGTCTAGTTTCTCGTATGTGGGTTCAGGGAGAGAATTAGCCCAAGTGAACTGTCTCCCCACCATTGTTATCTCTCTTAAGTTCAAGCTGTCGATGACTGCATTGAACAAAAGAGGCCAACGGTTGTCAAACCGACCTTTACTTTTCTCAAACGGAAAACGTAGCATATTGAAATCCCCACCAATGATAACAGGGTGTGGGTTATCTTTTGCCAAGTTTACCATTTCACAGAGAAAAGCAGTCTTAGCCGCTTCCTGAGCCGGCCCATACACGGCAACAAGACTCCAAATGAAATTATCGGATTTATTACGGATGTGCATTTTAATATGAAAATCACCATCCGTAACATCCAACACTTCCATGGTATCAGTCCTGATGCCTAGTAGAATGCCGCCGGAACGGCCATGAGGGGGACGCGAGTACCAATCAAACTCTATACCCCCGAAAGTCGGTTCAATAGAGATTGCGAAAACTCACGTCTACCCGTCTCAGAAATAGCTAAGAAATCCAAATTATGGTCCCGAACACAACCAGCAAAGTGCAAATATTTAGCCAAGTCACCAAGACCTCTGCTATTTGCAAACATGCCATTCATTGGGAAACCGTGGGGGATTTGGATAACTTGGCCCGTTTCCGAGACTTGTTGGTGGTAGATTTAGATTTCCGACCGGCTGCTTTTAACTCATACAATGAGCTCAAACCGTCGTCATCCAAACCACCCTCCAACACTTCACCAATTAGATGAGAAAGAAGCTGACCATCTGATGTGGCATTCGCTTCTTCTTCATCCAAATAGGTGGCTGTCAACTTAGTCGAAGCTTTAGGAATAACCGTTAGACGGTCAAATTCCATATGCCTCAAGACATTAGTTGAAACCTCTACTTGTTCTTTACTACTACCAAGATTAAAACCTACACTATTAAGCTTGGACTGAATCGAAATAGGAGAAAACGAAAGAAAAACTTTGATTTCAATTCCGTACCTAGAGAATCCAAGTTGAGAGCCGCTTTACGACGCATAGCCTTCTTCAACGAGTCCTCGTCCGTCATGGACGACCCGTCCGCCGCCACCCCAAACCTCTCACTACGACGGATCAGAGTGACTCCATCGGTAAAGACCGTCGTAGTGGGTGGCGGTGTCCGCGGCGAGACAGAACCCGTCTCCGTAGGCATGGTCGCAGAAGAAGCAGAAGCATGGGTGATGCATCCAAAATGCATCTACTTTTCCAAGCACTTTGCCTCATAATTTGCTCCGGAATCTTCCCATATTTGAATAAAACTGTTGAATCTGACGCTGTTTTTAGCAAAGTCTCTTTTCTGGCTATTTCTGCAGGAAATAAAATCGGGGAAAATTACCACGTCAATTTTTATGGAAAAGGAGGACAATGGACAAAAGATGGACACGAGGAAGCGCTCGAGGGCCAAATGGGTGGGTCCCACGTGGGTACCTGGCCGCGTGGGCCCAGCCCAAATGGGCCTCGGGCGCCGCCTCGCCTTCGGTCTTCGACGTACCCCCTCATATATACGAAAAAGTGCTTGCCCTAGGAGGAGAGGAGCTTTCGCGAAACAGAACGCCGCCACCATCACGATCTTCATTTCGGGGACAGATTGATCCAGGATTTCTCCTCCGGTGGAGGGATCCGGAGACCGTCTTCACCGCCATCTTCACCGCCTTCATCTCCATCGACCATGAGCTCCCTCTCCATCACCATGTGTGAGTAGTCCGCTGTAGGCATGTGAGGTGGATGGGGATTGGATGAGATTGATCATGTAATGCTACCCGTTGTTCGGGATTTTAGGGTTTTATCTTGAGAATACTTTTGTATTGTGTTGATGCACTCTTGCTATGTTTAATGCTTGCTACTAGGACCCGAGTGGCATGATTTCAGTACTGAACTTATATTGCCCCATCATATATTTGAGTTTGGTATTTATCTGCAAAGTGTATCACCTGCTATTATGTTGAACCTGCGAACCCTAAACGTGACATATAGGGAAAACAAGGGGGAGATGTTTTAGTTTGAGGATTCTATGTGTTCATGAAGTGTTAATGCATTGTTCCGGTCTATTCGAAAGGGTAGACCTTAATTACCTGTAGTTCCAAGTTGGCCCCGGTGAAATGGGCAGGTTGGACAATAGATGTTGTGCAAATTCTCTTGGTTAGTACGCACAACTAAATATGGAACACATACCTACATATATCGGAGTTAGAGATAGGTCCCATTGTTATTTGTTTCTTATTATATGATCAATCTCATTCTTGCAACACCCCGCTATCACCTCAATGCCTACGTTTTGAATCTCTGAGTTACACTTTCACTTTTCCGGTGAAAACTGGGAAACACTTGTTCACTGCTACTGTTCTGCTTGTTACTTGAATCTTACTACTGCCATCACTATTACTGCTGCAAGTTATTGATATACAGGTGTGGTTGAGAGTGACGCCTCAATTGCCAAGGTCTTATTGATATTCTTGTGTTCCCATCGAGTCGAACTATAAATTTGGATAATACTTCCCAACGAAGACTTCATCGATCCCCTATACTTGTGGGTATCAATGGGTCGGCAAGGTTGGAGTAGCAGCCGACCCCGCCACTACAGCAGCCTCCAACGAAGCAGTACTTGTCGGGTGGGTCGGAGTCGGAATCAAGACCCCACCCGACCTAGCTGTGTCAGAATCGAGGCTTACCCGGGGGTTGAGCTGATGATCAGGTCCAGCCCAGCAGGAGAGCCGGCCCCATGGGCCAGCCTGCCAGCTGCTCCCAGCCCATCAGAAGCGCCAGCAGCGAGCGTAGCCTGGTCAGGGACCGAACTGGGCCGGCCCGGTGCCTCCAGCGAAGCCTCCAGCGCCGAGAACTGCAGCTGCCCAGCTGGGCCGTAACCTGTCGCCGCCTGGTGGCTCTAAGTTGACGAGGGAATATCTCCCCGGCAACAGTGCCAGAAACAATGCTTGTACGTCACACGTCAGTTGGGAACCCCAAGAGGAAGGTATGATGAGTGCAGCAGCAAGTTTTCCCTCAGTATGAAACCAAGGTTTAATCGAACCAGTAGGAAAACGAGGTTTGCTTCGAAGGTGTTGGTGAAGGAGTGTAGTGCGGCGCAACACCAGGGATTCCGGTGCCAACGTGGAACCTGCACAACACAATCAAATTACTTTGCCCCAACTTAACAGTGAGGTTGTCAATCTCACCGGCTTGCTGAAAACAAAGGGTTAAACGTATCGTATGGAAAATGATGTTTGTTTGCATAAAACAGTAGAGAACAATGATTGCAGTAGATTGTATTTCAGATGTAAAAGAATGGACCGGGGTCCACAGTTCACTAGTGGTGTCTCTCCAATAAGATAACTAACATGCTGGGTAAACAAATTACAGCTGGGCAATTGACAATTGATAAGTGCATATAACATGCATGTGTGAGTTGTGGTGTCTACTATGAGATTCATTTGGGCATTACGACAAAGTACATAGACCGCCATCCAGCATGCATCTATGCCTAAATAGTCCACTTTCCGGTTAACATCCGTACCCCTTCCAGTATTAAGTTGCAAGCAATAGACAATTGCATTAAGTAATGTGCGTAATGTAAACAATACATTCATCCTTGAATAAAGCATTGTTGTTTTACCCCTAGTGGCAACAACACATCTACAACCTTAGAACTTGCTGTCACTATCTCAGGTTAAATAGAGCTTGAACCCAACTATCATGCATAAATACCCCCTCTTAGAGTCACAAGTATTCACTTGGCCAAGGCTTCAACAAGTAACGGAGATCATGCAAGATCACAAATGACATAGACATGATAATATAATATTCAGCTCCACATAGGTATCAATATAAGTCAGATCCCAGCAAACACAACATGTAGCATTACAATAAGATGATCTTGATCATGATAGGCAGCTCACAAGATCTAAACATGATGGCACAAGTGGAGAAGACAACCATCTAGCTACTGCTATGGACCCATAGTCCAAGGATGAACTACTCACGCATCACTCCGGAGGCGGGCATGGCGATGTAGAGCCCTCCGGTGATGATTCCCCTCTCCGGCAGGGTGCCGGGAAGAGCTTCAGAAACCCCCCGAGTTAGGGTTGACGACGGCGGCGGCAGCGAATATGTTCTGGATGAAAGGCTCGGTGTTTTAGGGTTTTCACGTCTCGGGGAATAAATAGGCGAAGGGGCGATGTCGGCGGACCCCCGAGGGGCCCAAACCACAGGCAGGCGCGGCAGGAGGTGGGGCCGCGCCGCCAGGTGGTTTGGCCACCTCCTGGCTCTCCTTCGTCTCTCTTTCGGACTCCGTGTACGTGCTGGAAAAATAGGGACCTGGCCTTTTGTTTCGTGCAATTCCGAGAATATTTCCAGAAGTAACTTTCTGAAACCAAAAACAGCAGAAAACAGGAAACTGACACTGTGGCATCTTGTTAATAGGTTAGTCCCAGAAAATGCATAAAAGTGATATGAAGTGTATATAAAACATGTAGCAAATGGTATAATATAAGCATGGAACAGCAGAAATTATGGATACGTTGGAGACGTATCACTGCCGCGCGTGGAGGCTCTGGTTGCCGCTCCTCAGGCCCAGCAGGGGTCCCCAAAGACAACGCCAAGCAAGGCGACCCCTCCTGCTGGACCGAAGCAGCAAGAACACCTGCCGCTGCACCCTCGACCCTCAACAGACCCGGTGAGACACGTCTTATCCTCGATACAATCTCAATCCCGCGAGGGGTTTGCGGATGAGGATTATAAGGGGTAATAACCATGGAAGTCCTCTGAGTAGTTGGCTGCGAAGAGGACCCAGCTTTTCCAAGATTGGGTACACCCGAGATTTGGTTCCCATCCACATCCATGCCCGTGTCAAAGTAGCGACGAACCCGCTCCCAGTACACCTTGTAGCGACGATGGAGATGGGCCCAAGGACCAGGACGGTCATGCTCGTCCGCATGATCGCGAACCCCAGCACGCATGATGGCCACGCTCCCGGCGCCATGAGCCAGAATGGATGACCCGACACCCTATGCATGGACCTGCTGCTGTTGGAGAGGGGCCGGAGCATGGAGCTGCTGATGCTGGGGAGGAACCGGAGCGACGGGGTGAGCGGCGGGCGGCCGCGACGCTCCACCCTGCTGCTGGCGAGGAAGAGCCGCCATGGGGCGAGCAGGCGTCGCCGTGACGGCGGAGAAGGACCTCACCCACCGGTGAACCGGCGGCGAGATGCGGGTAGGCGATGACGAACTTGGCGAGGTGAAGGAGCGATGGTGGCTTTGCGTTTGATCGATCGGTCCGTGCCGAACCGCAGAGGAACTAGGGCATGGCCTGCATGGGCGGTGGAGATATGCCCAAGGGCTTGGACGGACACGATCAACCACCTGACACCGCGGCCCAACCCGCATGGAGTTCGAAATCAGCCCCGCCTCCCGCTCCGTGATCGACGGATCAGCCGGTGTCGACGAACTCGAAGCAGCTGCCACCGGCGACGGTGTTCCCGACGAGGACGGGCCGTCCCGCGCTGCCACTGCCCTGTCGATGAAAACCCCTAGAACCGGTGGTGGCGAGATCCGGCGAGGAGGGAGAGGGCCGCACCATGGCCCCATACGCGGCGGTGCCCGGGCTAGGCGAAGCCCAGACGGCGACGAGCTCGAGCCTCGGCTCACCGGCGGCGGCGAATGCACCTGCAGACCTTCGCGATCCTCCCTGCACGCATGAACAACCTCGTCACACTCACCTGTACCCGACGTAGCACCCCGTTCCCAGACGCGGCACGATGGCGACGGGAATCCCGCGTCCGTCCAGAACGCAGCGATGCGCTCCGCATCCGATTGAGCCGGACGGCTGACCGGCGGCGAGCTTCTTCGCGGCGGCCCCTCCTCGCTCAGCGCGTCCACGCGACGCTCACGGCGACGTGCTTTGAATCCATGGTATATATGGTGCCTTTTGTTTCAAATTTTGTATGGTTTTCTGCACGCTTTTTGAACAAAAAAAATCAGGGGCTAAGTACCACCAACACCTCCAAATCACCTGGAGCTTCTGCAATCCGTGCGGCAATTCCATAGGTTTCGCATTGCGATTGTATAAATCACACTTCATACTGTTCAATATATAGCGTAAAATAGCTAAGCACGGCTTTTCTCCTTCTGAAGCAAAGATGGCTAAATTAATTTGGGCGCTATTCGGGATAAGGAATCATCGAACAATAAGTCAATACAAAATCACTTGCGGGCCATTCGATCTGTGGTAGTAGTACTGTATATTATATTTTCATAGCGTGTTAATATATTAAGCCATGGAATGATGGAAAGGGCCAAGGGTGGTCAAGATCGACTTGGTTCGATCGCGCGAAATGACATCTAAACCGAAGAGTGGTTGACTTTATCCGCACTCCGAAGCTACAGCCATATACGCATGGCCCCAGCCCACAGTGTTCGCCTTACGGCGGCTAGACCTCCTGCTCAGCGACTAAGAACCAACCAGCACCAACTAAAGCCAGTTCACTGAACTCGGGTCGGGTGGTGAACTACGTCTTGACAAAAATGCCTTGTGTCCTGCATGCAGCATGCTCCTCTTTTTCAGTTATATATATCGTCATACCTAGGATCTCAAACACATAAACATTAGCCACCATCGAAGACCTCTGGCATAGAAAATGGCGGCTACCTTCTACTTTCTCCTCGCCGCCGCCGCGCTAGTGGCCTTGTCCGCCGAGGCCGCCACGGTGGAGTATCAATTCGATGTAAGTTAACTAGATCGTTTGTGATCGATTGATTCGATCTCAAGACATTGCAGTTGGCGTTGCAACTGATAATGTATGATCAATGCAGGTGGCGACCATGAATGTGACGCGGCTGTGCAGCAGCAAGAGCATCGTGACGGTGAACGGGCAGTTCCCGGGCCCGACGGTGTTCGCCAGGGAAGGAGACCTCGTCGTCGTCCGCGTCGTCAACAACGCCCAGTACAACATGAGCATCCACTGGCACGGCATCCGGCAGCTGCGCAGCGGGTGGGCGGACGGCCCGGCGTACATCACGCAGTGCCCCATCCAGCCGGGGCAGAGCTACGTCTACAAGTTCACCATCTCCGGCCAGCGCGGCACGCTGTGGTGGCACGCCCACATCTCGTGGCTCCGCGCCACCGTCTACGGCCCCATCGTCATCCTCCCCAAGCTCGGCGTCCCCTACCCCTTCCCGGCGCCCTACAAGGAGCTTCCCGTCATCTTCGGTAAGTACATGCATGGTGATGAAGTGTCTGTCTGTGCATGGACGATCTCTTAAGTTTATTGTGTTTTACGTACGGACTTGATCGTCAGGTGAATGGTGGAAGGCGGACACGGAGGCGGTGATCAGCCAGGCATTGCAGACCGGAGGAGGCCCCAATGTCTCTGATGCCTTCACCATCAACGGCCTCCCAGGGCCACTCTACAACTGCTCTGCCAAAGGTTAATTAGTTGTGTACTTAACTTGCATGCATGTCTTGTGTACATGTGTACTTAACTTGCATACGTACGTGTGTCATGCAGACACGTTCAAGTTGAAGGTGAAACCCGGGAAGACGTACATGCTCCGCATCATCAACGCTGCACTCAACGACGAGCTCTTCTTCTCCATCGCCGGGCACACGCTCACCATCGTCGACGTCGACGCCGTCTACATCAAGCCCATCACCGTCGACACGCTCCTCATCACCCCGGGCCAGACCACCAACGTGCTCCTCACCGCCAAGCCGTCCTACCCCGGAGCCACCTACTACATGATGGCGGCGCCCTACTCCACCGCGGCGTCCGGAACCTTCGACAACACCACCGTCGCCGGCATCCTCGAGTACGAGGACCCCAGCTCCGGCTCCCCCGCGGCCTTCAACAAGAACCTCCCCCTGTTCAGGCCAACCCTGCCCAAGATCAACGACACGAGCTTCGTCTCCAACTACACCGACAAGCTCCGGAGCCTCGCGAGCGAGGAGTACCCGGCGCAGGTGCCGCAGGAGGTGGACCGGCGGTTCTTCTTCACGGTGGGGCTGGGCACCCACCCTTGTGCCGTCAACGGGACGTGCCAGGGGCCCAACAACAACAGCCGGTTCGCGGCGGCCGTGAACAACGTCTCCTTCGTGCTCCCCAAGACGGCTCTGCTGCAGTCGCACTTCACGGGCATGTCCAACGGGGTGTACTCGCCCAACTTCCCCGTCGTTCCGGCGTCGCCGTTCAACTACACGGGCACGCCGCCCAACAACACGAACGTCTCCAACGGGACAAGGCTGGTCGTGCTGTCGTACGGCGCCACCGTGGAGCTGGTGATGCAGGGCACCAGCATCCTCACCGCCGAGAGCCACCCGTTCCACCTCCACGGCTTCAACTTCTTCGTCGTCGGCCAGGGGTTCGGCAACTTCGACCCCGTCAACGACCCTGCCAAGTACAACCTCGTCGACCCCGTCGAGCGGAACACCGTCGGCGTGCCGGCCGCCGGGTGGGTGGCCATTCGCTTCCGTGCTGACAATCCAGGTACGAATCTATCTATCATAGTAGGATCCAACATCCTAATTTAACTAAAGAACCTGGCCGGCGGGATTCTGAATAAGAAAACCGATCTGTTTCTGATGTGCATGCCTGATGTGTGCAGGGGTGTGGTTCATGCATTGCCACTTGGAGGTTCACGTCAGCTGGGGCCTGAAAATGGCGTGGCTGGTGCAGGATGGGAGCCTCCCCAACCAGAAGCTCCTCCCTCCGCCGTCCGATCTTCCCAAATGCTAGGAAGATTCGCCCGCTTTTGCTTCTCTGTCGCGCGTGCGCGCGGTTGGTGCTACACAATGCTTTCCTACCAGTGTGCCATTTTTTTCATGTTTAGTCGCCATCTGATTTAACTGTTGTGAGAGTCACGAGCAGGTTTCTTGAGCAAAGCAAGATAAGTAGGACTTTGATTTTGGACTGCTTGTTAGTTGCATTCTTTTGGAACATGTACGGGAGCTGGGTCATATGCCCAAGTGCCTGAAGAATAATTTGTACGAACATTTGATTTATGGCAAAGAATTTGTTCTTATCTCATTTGAAGATTCCCATCATATGATACATCAAGTGCAGTAGTTTTTTTAAGGGAAAAAATAGTTGTGTTCAAGAACTACTGCGCAAGGCGGGTGGACCTTCAACCTTACATCGACAAAGTGGCATCAAGGTTAAATCCGGCTAAGGTCAGATTCCTCAATAGGGCCGGATGTGATACTCTCGTCAAGTCGGTACTCACTGCCCCGCCAATCTTCCTCCTCACGGCTATTAAGGCCGACAAGGCCACCCTAAAGGCTTTTGACAAGCTGCGTCGAGGCATGCTTTGGGGTGCGACCGACTCTGTGAGCGGAGGGAAATGCAAGGTCGCCTGGTCTAAGGTGTGTCGACCAAAAAATTAGGTGGGCTGGGGATTCTCGAACTCGACAAATTTGCTCGTGCCCTGCGACTGTGCTGGCTTTGGTATGAATGGAAAGCACCGGACAAACCATGGGTTGGGCTTGAAACCCCAAACGACGACACTAATAAGGACATGTTCAATGCTACAACCAAGGTCACCATTGGGATGGACTGACAGCGAGCTTCTGGTCCTCCTCCTGGCTCAACGGATCCACGCCAAAGTCTATCGCCCCCAAAATCTTTCAGGCCTCGAAGAAAAAGAGGCGATGCGTTAGGGATGCCATGACCAACCGTACTTGGGTTGCGGATATTGCAGTCAACGAGTTTACCTTGGAGCACATGTCACAGTTTGTGTCTCTTTGGGAACTTGTGCAGTGCATTACCTTCCACCCCAACAACGCTGACACAATAACCTGGACGCTTACCTCGGACGGGATCTACTCCGCTGCCTCTGCGTATAAGGCACAATTCATCGGATCCAACTAGTGCTCGTTTGATAACCTGGTTTGAAAAACCTGGGGCCTAAAAAATGCAGATTCTTTGCGTGGCTTGTGGTGCAGAATAGGCTTTGGACTTCTGACCGCCTAGCCATTAGGGGATGGCCGCACACGCCTCTTTGCCAGCTTTGCAAATGCCATGGGGAAACATCGAGACACATCCTCTTTGACTGTAGGTACTCGAGACGCATCTGGCAAGCGGCCGGCTCCTGGCTTTCTTGTCCATCTCTGGTGCATGACATAGGCACGGGACGCTCAACTGTCCTCGACTTCTGGCCGGCGGCCATCAAATCTCCCACGGCGCACCCCAAGGGCCTAAAATCAGCAGTCATGCTGATCACCTGGGAGATATGGAAGGAACGAAACGCTCGCGTTTTCAATAACACCTTCCTGATGCCGTCGGCACTCGTCCAAAAGATCAAAGATGAGGGCAAGAACTGAATCCTTGCCGGCGATAAGCACTTAGCTGAGATTGTTGCTTGAGAAGTTTTCACCATGTGATACCTTGTTTTTTATTTGGCCTCGGCCTGTCACGTTTGTTTCACCTATATCAATTTAAAAGGCAAAGTTTTTGCCTCGTTTCAAAGAACTTTGAAACTACTGCGCAAATTCTGTGGTCACTGACTCACTAGATGATTTTAGATGGCCATTAGGCAGCAAAATATTACCACCAGAAGTTCCTCCGGAACGCAAATTCACAAGTAGTGTACTTTCACCTTGACGGTACTTTGAGAGGACGTGAAAATTCAGGAATCTGAGGGACGGCATGGAAGGTTCAGAGGCAACGGCCGTGGATCAGTGAGCACCATAGGAATGGATAGCTCTCTTTGGGACACGCAGCCACCTAAACACTCTCTTTCACTATCTTCCCCATCATCTGTACCGCTCAAAACCACACCTCCCCCCTGCATTTCCCCCTCAGTCCTCTCCTTCCTTCTAGACACCAATCCTTCTTCCTCACCCAACTAACCAACTACCTGAGCAACCGAATTGCAGCATGCCCGCAGTGATGAAAGCTCTTGCTGCTACCTCACCAGTCTCGGCGCCGCCACAGCCCCGTCGAAGCCTAGCAGGTTTTGTTTGTTCATTCTCACTGAAGCTGCATTTCCATTTCTTCCCGGCAATGGTTTGAGAGAGTTCAGAATTGACTATGGTGCCTTTATATGCCGTTCTGTCGCACCATATATGTTTGTTAATTGTTATGGATGTCATTTCAGTTAGGAGTAAGCATGAGAGGGGCATGATAAGTTCGTTTATTTTTTATGTATTTTTAACTGCAGTAGCGATAGACCATATCTCACTCGGTCGGGTCGTTCTCTGTCCGCCTATCTATTGTTTTGCCTGGTTCAGACCTCAGAAAGTTCAGGCGAACACTGCATATCTGAAATCAATCCGTATACTGAATATTTCCTTCTCAAGCAAGGTGATTATCTTCCACATATTCAGTGAAGAGTATAGCGTGCGCTATCTTTTCGATGCCATGTTTGTGATATCCTAGTCTATGTTTTTGCGTCCCAAATCAACATTTCAAAATGCAATGTCTGCTCATGAGCCATGATGGAGTCATGACCTTAGGCCATTCTGAATTTCACATTCAGTACCTGACGGCACCATGCATTTACAGGTTCATTAGGTGCGCCATGCCAAAGCCTGCACTCCTCCTTCAGCGGCATCTCCCTGCGTTGCCGCCCGCAGAAACCTGTTTACTCTAGACCATGCAGCTCCCGTTCACCGGTGGCGATGTTGGCGGTGAAGCCGGCGATCCAGTTCATCCAGGGCACGGACGAGCAGACGATCCCGGATGTGCGGCTGACCAAGTCCCGCGACGGCACGAACGGGACGGCCGTCTTCGAGTTCGACCAACCGTCGGTGTTCGACTCGTCGGCGGAGCTCGGGGACATCACGGGGTTCTACATGATCGATGAGGAAGGCGTGCTGCAGACAGTGGACGTGAGCGCCAAGTTCGTTAACGGGAAGCCGGCGAGGGTGGAGGCCAAGTACGTGATGCGCACGGCCAAGGACTGGGACAGGTTCATGAGGTTCATGGAGAGGTACTCGCAGGCCAACGGCCTCCAATTCGTCAAAAATTAAGCGTGCACCGCTCTCCTTCTCGTCAGTCCTTGTGTTTTTGTATTTGTCACCGTGTTCTGTTCAGTGTAACTGCTGCGTCCTAGTCATAATCGAGCTGGTAATTATGGTTTAACCTTGATACTCAGTTTTCATGTGTAACTTAGAAATTTTGTAAACACCAATCCATGTTACGAATGAACCAAAATAAATCAAGGAAGACGAACTGATAGCTCTGAGCTAGTACATCTGGTTACGAGTAAGGAGAGAGATGGCTCGGCTCTATGCCACTTGGTGCATGATCATCAAATTCTGCTTTCTTCGGCTCAAGTGGAAACGATTTTAAAAATTCCTAGATTTTGTAATAGTGCTAGTCATGAGTTAGCTAGATTTGGGATGTTAAATAAAAGAAGTCAAGTTTGGGTAGTTTCGGTTCCTGATGCTCTACGGAACTGCATCGTTAAAGATTGTAACAACTCTATGATTATTTAATACAATCCTTTCCCACGCAAAAAAATAAAAAAAATACAAGGAAGACGAAAACGAAACTAGATCTCGCAAAAAAGAGAGAAGAATCCAGGGCGAACATTACCACAGGGGCATTCCAAGGCAACTAGTTACTACGAAGATATCAGCGCTTTAAGTGATACTTGTCAAAATTCAAAATGTTTTAACTTTTATTGCATGAACTAGATTTATGATGCAACCTCACTGTCGGTTTTATTTCGACGATGGATTTAAAACTAGATCCTATGTTTGTATGTCTGGACTATCTTTTCGCCTTCAAAGTCGCCACCCAGTATATTTAAAAGTTGTCACTCCATTAGTACCAAAATTATCGTTTGATAATCGGTTACGGAATACGTTGGTGATAGAAGCTACCGAGGATCCTTGGTCGCCGATGATGTGAGATCTACTATCTTAAGACAGTACCATCTGGAAACGCTTAATTGTCAGGCCCTCATAGCAGAAGGCGTTTTGGCATGCAGTATAGGAGAGGCATGTCATAATGAAATGTGTGGCATCATCTCTAGCCATGGATTCACCCTCTAAATTACCTTGCTTTGTAAACGTTGCATGTATAGATATCCAATGCCTAAAACCTTTTATACTCTGTCATGTTGTTTAGTGTTTGTGTCGTTTATTTAATATTTTTGTTATTTGTTTCACTTGTCGCTAGTTCAATTTACCTTATCATTATTTATCAATGACTCGTAGAAGGCAAAAAAGAAAAAAACCATTTCCAAGGGTCCGCTCGGGTGCAAACTCGATTAAAATCGGTTAATTACCACTTAAAATCTAATCGCCCAACCCATATGATTTTGTTAGCTTGCTTAATTGATTGATTGATACATTGTTTTGCACTCGATCGGTTGCATCGTTTTAACCGCTCGCCATTGTTGTGCATGCACTCGTTCGAATTTTGGTTGACATTTGTACGTATAGATTACGCTAGATCGATGCGTTTCTCAAATATGTCACCATTAATTGATTTGAACTCAATTTGTACACTAATACGTCCAAAACATATATATAATTTATGATAGTTTAATGCTACTTTATGATAAGGACATAATTAGTCTGGATACGACCAAATCTATTGGTCACGAATATATTTTTCAGGTGATTTCTATTAACAATTATAAATTGTATTTCAATATTATCCGGGACAAAAATACGACACCATCATTTGTCTTATGCAGAATTATCAAGGAGTTGTACAAGCCATGTGTTAAAATTCGAGAAGCCATGCTAATTAGCAAACTAGTTGCATGCATCAGGGCTGCACACACGTACGTGACAAGGAGGAACTTGATAGGGCAAAGGTGTCCCGATCTTTCGATCAGATGAAGATACGTCGATTTTGGGTGGAGTTCGACCTTGACGATCCGACTACCACGTACACGTACGCAGCGCCAATGCAATCGCTAAACCAATCTCCGGGGGTTACCAATCTTGCGGGAGCACGATCGGCCTAACCAAATAGGTCTAGTTCTACCTGCGATCGAGAAACAATTAAGAACTAAAATTGCAATCTGAATATTGCGAATATGGATAAAGTACAAATATCTCAGAGATAATAAGGTGGGATTCTGATAGCGGTCTTGAACAGGCTGTTGAGCACTGGTTGAGTACACGAAGTTGCAGCGTTTGGCTGGGCAATCTTTTAACTAAACAAAATCCAAGTTTTAACCTAGGGGAACTAGCTATTTATTACGGAGAAGAGCCTCCGCCACCTCGAGTCTTCGCATTGGAAAGCTGAGTACACCTTGCGGTCGATATGCTGAAGCTTGACACGGCCGGCCCAGCCCTTGTCCGTTCCTTGCTTGATCGATGTGTATGGGCTGCACATGGCCCACTTGGCCCCACCCACATGCATGCATAGTTGTATACTCACGTAGTAAAAGATCATGTAAAATATATGCTCGTGTATTGATTTGCTTCCTGCATGCATCACGGTTGACAAGGCACATAGGTGCCATGGCGTGACTTTTTTGGTCATTTGTGCACATGAGATCAGAATTTGGAGCTGCGCACGCACATATGCATTCTTGTCGCATTTTCACGCGTGGTTTGTAAAGATCTTCAATAATTCTGCATATGAAAAGAAAATGTGGTGTAACTTTATCTCGGATATTATAAAAATATAATGTGTGATTGTTAATAGAAATCACCTGCAAAATATGTCCGGGAGTAATAGTTTTGATCGTATCCGGGCTAATCATGTCCTCATCAGAACGTAAATAAAGCAATCTAATATATAAGATAACACGGAAAATCTGATCATAACATCACAATTCATCATATCCCAGCAAACACAACAACAACAGTTACATCGGATTGATCTCGACCATGTTAGGCCGCTCACGACAACACAGTATGCCAAAAACGCCACGCCGGTGATTAGTTGTTTCCTGGTAGTGAGAAGCTATCATCTAACTACTGATATGGACCGCTAGTCCAATGATGACTACTCTCGCATCATCGTGGAGGCGTCAATGGTGGTGTAAAGGCCTCCGATGATGATATCCCCCTCCGGCAGGGTGCCGGAACAAGTCACTAGGACTGCCAAACGAGGGTTTCCGCGACGACGGCGGCTATGTATGTGTTTCGTGAAAATAATCTCTATCCCGATAATTAGGTTAAGGGGGATTTAATAGACGAAGGCGGTGCCCGAGGGGCCAAGGTGAGTGGGGCCCGCGGCCAGCACCTGCGTGGGGCCCTCGTGGCTCCCCTCGCGTCGCCCTTTTGTCTCCTGGTGTATTTCCTCCGGAAAAAAAACTTCGTAAAATTTTTGGTCCAATTACGAGAATATTTCTTTAACAACTTTTCTAAAATAAAAAAACAACATAAAATAGGAACTGACACTGTGCATCTTTTTAATATAGGTTAGTTCCCAAAAATGCCACAAAATGATATTAAATCACGATAAATGTATGTAACAATGATATAAAGTGATAGGGCAAATGTGTCCGATCTTTCGATGAGATGAAGATACGTCGATTCTGGTGGAGTTTGACCTTGGCGATCCGACTACTACGCACACGTACGCAGCGCCAATGCAATCGCTAAACCAATCTCCCGAGGCTACCGATCCTGCGGAAGCACGATCAGTCTGACCAAAAGGTCTAGTTCTACTTGCGATCGAGAAACAAGTAAGAACCAATAATGCAATCACGAATTGCGGATGAAAGATGAACTTTATTGATGAAGGTGGGATCTTGCAAGTGCGTGGTATAGGAGGTCTAGCCGACACTCGTGCCTATGGCGAAGACTAGCAAATAGCTGAGTTCTTTTAACTAAACAAAATCCGAGCTAACCCTAGTAAACCCTAGCTATTTATTGGAGATTGATGTCTACGCACGCTTCTATTCTTGTAGACAGTGTTGGGTCTCCAAGTGCAGAGGTTTGTAGAACAGCAGCAAGTTTCCCTTAAGTTAATCACCCAAGGTTTATCGAACTCAGGGAGGTAGAGGTCAAAGATATCCCTCTCAAGCAACCCTGCAATTAAGATACAAGAAGTCTCTTGTGTCCCCAACACACCTAATACACTTGTCAGATATATAGGTGCATTAGTTCGGCCAAGAGATATTAAAATACAAGTGATATGGATGATTATAAGTGGTAATTGCAATCTGAAATAAAAATGGCAGCAAGCAAACATGAGACAAAATGATAGTAAACGGTGTTTCAATGCTTGGAAATAAGGCCTAGGGATCATACTTTCACTAGTGGACACTCTCAACAATAATAATATAATTGAATACATAAATATCTCCTCTTCACTATGCTACTCTGAATTATTCTCTCGTTGGATAACGAATACCAATCCACTGCGTAGGGCTATAAAAGCATACCTTAAAGTCGCATTCCACATCTAGGGAACTCCACACTGTCAACTTGAGCGCCCTAAAACAGTACTAGACAAACACCACAATTTCATAGAGACATCCAACACAAATAATAACGCATGATAAGTATTCCTGTAATCTTTAGCCTAAGAGCCACACACGGTGCCCACACTGTCAACTTCGCACCGTGGGACAAATGTGACTCCGGAGTTTACATTAATAAAACCACTCAAGTAGCATATAAGATAATGAAGAGTAACATCTATGGATTCAACTAGATTACAAAGCTCATGATCACATAAAGATCACACCATGGGAGAGAGAGATAAACCACATAGCTACCGGCATGAGCCCTCAGCCCCGAGGGAAACTACTCACGCATGGTCATGGCGATGAGGAGCTTGATGGAGAGGTGCAGCCCGGAGTGGAGACGGAGGCCGGCGGCAGCCACGGCGCAGTGGCGGCGGCGGCCCTTGGCGGCGGCGGCGGCCCTTGGAGATGGTGCTGCTATGGAGGAGGTTCTCCTCCCAAGACGGCTGCCTGGGAGGAGGAAAATTCGTGGTATGGGGGCCTCCCCACGAGTTAGGTTTCCTCTCCTTATATATGCTCTCGGATTCCCGTCATCTCTTTTAGGGTTTCGGTAAAGCGGCGATATCTGGAGCGTCCGAACTCGGAATTAGGCGAATTTTAAGTCCAGATCGATTGGCAGAAAATTCCCCGCAACTTTCTTGACTTGACTTTTTCTGTTTGTCGTCGTCTTCTGTCCGGTACGTGACACCGATGTGCCAGGAAATTTCAGAGATTAGTAAGAGCTTTATAAGCTTCACGCTAGTGCATGTTGGGCGAGAAGCAAACGAGGCTGCCCATCGATGTGCTAGGCAGGCTAGCGAGGATAGAAGGAGATGTATTTGGGTAAACGTTATGCCTAGTTTCCTTCAGAGTTGTATCCATATCAACTGTAATCCTCCTAGTTAATATATAAAGGTTTTGAGTCGCAAAAAAAAAGGAAGGTCCCAATTCGACTCCAACAAGGTTTCCTTTGCCCAATTTTGATAATTTCTACACATTAAAGTGTAAAACAAGAACATTGTGCACTTTGGCAACTATTAGTAGGTTAGTCCAATAAATGTCATAATATGATATAAAGTGTATATAAAACATGTGACAATTGGTATAATATAAGCATGGAACATCAGAAATTATAGATACGTTTGAGACGTATCAGAGACGTTCAAGGACGTGCGCCGCCTCCGATTCTACATGGACGTCACGTATGCTCGCATGTGTAGAATTGGCCCAAAAGTATTCGTACGTGACTTGTATGGCCTTCTACACCATCGTGGCTTGCATGGCCATGTATGGCCCACATCCAGGGGCCCACCATTACTTCTGTATGCGCACCATCACATCTTTTTTTTTTGAACTTTTAAACCTCCTCATATATTAAGCTAGCAAGCCGCCTCTTTAAAAACTTTCCAGTCCCCTTAGATACCCTGGAAGGAAAAGAGTGCGTCTGAAACTTGCTGCTTTTAAGCAATATTTGTTACATTGTTTATGAATCTACTCATGACAAAACTAGGGGGCTCATCGTCCCAATTACATTGAGATTTATCATTAAAGCACATCCTAGCTATCTCATGCGCTACCTCATTTGCTTCTCTCGAAATATGTTTGAAGTTGACAGCTCCAATATTTGTTGGCAAGTCAACAATGTCTGCATAAATGGCTACCGTTTCATTCCACCAAGTTTCTGATCCAGTGCAAGCATCAATTGTTTCAGTTGAATCTAATTCCGCTATGATGGAGTTGCACCCCATTCTACAGACTAACTCCAGTCCTTCTTTCATTGTCGTTGCTTTGGCCATAGCAACCGAGGCAATGTTTGGGAGAAACTTGCAACAAGCAGCAATGAATTGTCCCTTATAATCACGGAGTATTGCACCTGTCGAACCTGACTTTGTGTCTAAATGGAACGACGCATCCATGTTGAGCTTCACCTGACGTGGTTCTGGTCTTGTCCATTTCGTTAGGTTTTGTTGGTTTTGCGTGGTTAGCAAACATAGACAGAATAGAAACTTTGCATCGGGACAAAGGGGGGACAGTTTCTTGGTGTGTGTGTCTCCTCCGTATCCACCAGAGATACCAGCAGGTGGTAGCGATGGTTTCCTTCAGTCCACCATTTTCAAGACCCAGAACGATGCACTCTTGACGTCGAAGCAAGAACTCCAAAATAGCTGATCCAACTCTGTCAGCTTGTGTCGCTTCCGTGATGACCGCCGACAGTCCTAGCGATTGCCACATCTCCGTAGCAGTAGGGCATAAGAACAGCAAGTGCCGTATATCCTCCGGCCCTTGATGGCAAATCGGACATTCTCCAGAAGTCCCAATATGACGGTCAGCGAGAATACATTTTAGAGGAACAATCCCGTGAAGTGCACGCCAGATAAAAATCTTCACCTTACTGGGTATTTTCAATTTCCAAAGTATTTTCCAACACGGATTAGTGACAGAAACCCCAGGGAGGGCTAACTACCCCGCCGATCCACCAAATTGGTGATGCCATTGAAGATGGTAACCTGATCTAACAGTGTACCTACCATGTGTCGTTGCACTCCATGTAATGAAATCTTCGAAACCATGATGGTTAATAGGAATTTGGAGGATGCGGTTGACATCAACAGACAAAAAGACCTCCCGAAGACGTTCTTCATTCCATATACCAGTAATCGGATGAAGCAATTCACAAACCTTTGTATAAACAGAATCCCCTCTCGGGGTAATCACCTTGCTGCTCGGGCTAGAGGGGATCCATGGGTCTTGCCAAATATCAATATTTTCTCCAGTACCTACTCTCCATATATACCCGCATTTAAGAGTAGACAACCCAGCCAAGATACTCTGCCAGGTAAAAGATAAGCCTGCCTTGGGACCTGCCTTCAGAATATCACCTTGAGGATAGTACTTGGCCCTAAGAACGCGAGCACACAGCGAATCTGGTTCATTAATCATTCTCTAGCCTTGCTTTGCCATCATTGCAAGATTAAAAGAGTGGAAATTCCTAAAACCCATGCCTCCATCATTTTTCGGGTAGCAGAGTTTCCACCAAGCATACCAATGCATCTTGTTGCGCACCATCACATCTTGATCCTCCTTGTCACGTACGTGTGTGCAGCCCTGATGCATGCAACTAGTTTGCTAATTAGCATGGCTTCTCGAATTTTAACACATGGCTTGTACAACTCCTTGATAATTCTGCATAAGACAAATGATGGTGTCGTATTTTGTCCCAGATAATATTGAAATACAATTTATAATTGTTAATAAAAATCACCTGAAAAATATATTCGTGACCAATAGATTTGGTCGTATCAAGACTAATTATGTCCTTATCAGGTTTATTTCTTCAAGTTCAAGAGTGAAACCCAACAAACCGTCATCGACTTCACCAATGAAGTTCAACGTCAACACAATCTTCCCATATTGGCCATTGGAAGTGACAATGGCTCCGAGTTCAAGAACTACACCTTGGATGAGTTTCTTAGCGAAGAGGGAATTCGTCATCAATATTCCGCTGCATATACCCGCAACAAAATGGTGTAGCCGAAAGGAAGAACCAGACTCTTATGGATATGGCTAGGTCCATGTTGGTGGAGTTTAAATCTCCACTCTCCTTTTGGGCCGAAGCCATCTCCACGGCGTGTCATTCATCTAACCGGCTCTACTTCTGCAAGAAGTTGAACAAGAATCCCTACAAAATCCTCACCGGTAACAAACCCTATATTGGCTATTTCCGGGTGTTCGGTTGTAAGTGTTTCTATTTAAGAAAGGGAGTTGGTTTAACCAAGTTTCAATCTAAAACATTACAGGGTATATTTGTTGGCTATGGTCTCAAATCCTACACTTATAGAATCTTCGATGTACTCTCACGGGTTATCGTTGAGTCTTGTAGTGTGGAGTTTGAAGAAAATGATGGATCCCAAGTGGCGCAGTTTCATGTTTGTGATATAGATAATGAAGAGCCTCAAGACTCCATAAAGAATATGGGTGTTGGATTCTTTCGCCCTATTGAGCTTCATCAAGAGGCAAGTCAAGGAGAAACAAGCTCTACTCAAGTAGAACCTGCTTCATCACAAGACCTTCACGCGCCATCCCCGAGAGCAAATGGGGAACCTAACCAAGAACAAGAACAAGACACTAAACAAGTTGATGAGAACATTGCCAATGAACCTTCCCCTCAAGAGCAATGCTCTAATCAAGACCAAGATCAACCCTCTACTTCAAGCAATGAAGAAGTGCATAATGAAGATCAAGGTCATCAAGACGGTCAAGACGGGGACTCAAATGATCAAGATGATCAAGTGATACCTCCTCGCTCCAATGAGGATATCGAAGCCCGTCGTAAAGCAAGAGTTGCAAGATCCCTTGAATTAAAAAGTCATAAGCTTGAAACGATTATTGGTGACTTGAAAAGGAATGTTACCACAAGGGGTCAATTGGCAAGCTTTAGTGAGCATCAAGCACATATCTCCATGGTGGAACCAAAGAAAGTCTTTGAAGCTCTTGAAGATCCGAATTGGTTGGAAGCCATCATGAAGAGCTCAATAACTTCAGGCGCAACAAGGTGTGGAAGTTAGTTGAGAAGCCCAAAGAGTGCCGCAATGTTACAAGCACTAAGTGGATATTCAAGAACAAGCAAGATGAACATGGAATGGTTGTAAGTAACAAGACAAGATTGGTTGCACAAGGATACTCTCAAGTTGAAGGCATTGATTTTGGAGAGACTTATGCACTCGTGGCTCGTCTTGAGTCCATCCGTATCCTTCGTGCATATGCATCACATCATAACTTTAAATTACAGCAAATGGATGTGAAAAGTGCCTTTCTTAATGGTCCCTTAAAGGAGTTGATATATGTTAAGCAACCACCGGGATTTGAGGACCCAAACTTCCCTAACCATGTCTACAAGCTTGATAAGGCGCTCTATGGACTTAAACAAGCACCACGTGCGTGGTATGAGCACCTTAGAGAGTTGTTGTTAGACCGTGGGTTTGAAGTGGGACAAATCGATCCCACCCTCTTTACCAAGGGGTTAAAGGGGAGCTTTTCATATGTCAACTATATGTGGATGATATTATCTTTGGCTCGTCTAACCATGCTTTTAATGATGAATTTTCAAAGCTTATGACCGATAGGTTTGAGATGTCTATGATGGGGGAGTTGAAGTTCTTTCTTGGTTTTGAGATCAAGCAGTTGAATGAAGGGACTTTGATCTCTCAAACCAAATATACCCAAGACATGCTCAAGAGATTTGACATGCAAGATACTAAGGAGAAGCGCTTTCCTATGGACACCAAATGACATCTACAACTTAACCCAAAGGGTATAGATGTCGATCAAAAGGTATACCACTCCATGATTGGTTCTTTGCTTTATCTTTGTGCATCTAGACCCGATATTGTGTTGAGTGTAGGGGTGTGTGCAAGGTATCAAGCCGCTCCTAAAGAAAGTCACTTGGTGGCAGTCAAAAGAATCCTTCGATATTTGGTTTATACCCAAGGTTTGGTTTGTGGTATCCAAAGGGCTCAACTTTCTCTCTTTGTGGGTACACGGACTTGGATTGGGCCGGTGATCATGATGATAGGAAATCAATTTCCGGGGCATGCCAATTCCTTGGTAGGTCCTTGGTGAGTTGGTCTTCTAAGAAGCAAAATTGTATATCTCTTTCCACCGCCGAAGCCGAGTATGTGTCGGTTGCTAGTGCTTGCACTCATGTTATGGATGAGGCAAACTTTAAAGGAATACAGTGTCAATTGTGACAAAGTGCCTCTTTTGTGTGACAATGAAAGTGCTATCAAGATTGCCTACAACCCGGTGCGACATTCAAGAACGAAGCATATTGAGATTCGTCATCATTTTATTCGAGATCATGTTGCCCGTGGAGATATTGAGCTAGGCTATATTCCCACAAAAGACCAACTTGCAGATATTTTCACGAAGCCATTTGATGAAGCAAGATTCACTTATTTGACGAATGAGCTAAATATCGTGGATTCAAGGTGCTTGACTTGATTATCTTGCATGCACACCTATATCTTGACTATCTATTTGGTTTAGGTGTAGGCATGGAAATAGGGGGAGTGTGGTCCTAATCCATTGGACTATCCCTCCCCCCATTATGCCAATAGTAAAAACTCATTTGCCTCTCTATTTTCATTTGGTGAAATTGTGAGCTTAAAATGACGAGTATTGGTTATGGACCCAAGATATATCTTCGCGGTGCCATGCCTCACACTCATACATGGTGGCCTAGGCCACCGCCCTATTCTTTGTGAAGAGTCGATCTTATTGGAGCTTATTTGGATTTTATTTGGGTTTCTAGACCTTGTTTTACCTTTAGGGAGAAACACTTGTTGTTGGCTTTTATATTTGCATCTTGCAATCTCCAAGTATGTATCCCTCATATCCAGTGTCAATATCTATCCTAAGCCATGTTCTTATCCCATAAAACTTTCTACTTCTAGCACAAGTTCATTTTCTACAAAAATCTAGAGTTTTGGAGGAGGTCTCAGTAGTACTACCGGGCTCTGAATTGACGCAGGTGTCAAAACCTATGAAAATTCAGCCCCCGGTACTACCGGGCTCTGAATTTACACAGGTGTCAAAACCTGTGAAACATTCAAGCCCCGGTACTACCGGGCGAGCGGGCTTCTAAGTCAAATCGTGCGGGTCGGGATGGGGGTGATTCCCCACTTTCCCCACACCCGCACGAACTCGAACCGACACCGCCTCCTTGCTCCGCTCCGGTCACCGCCTCCGGCAGCCGGAATCCGCCGTCCTCGGCCAGATCTGCTTCGTGGGAGCGATCCCACCTTGATCTCCTCCGATGGCCTCCGGTATTTGCCCTTCTTATGCTTCTTTTTCGTCTCAATCTTGAAACCTAGGGGAGATGCAGGAAAATCCTTGGTAGCTCCATGTTTTTGGTTAAAACTTGGTAGGATGATCACCTTTGGCCTGGGAATGCTTCCTCTAGTTACATTGTGTAGTCTCGTGGTTAGATTTCCCGTCAATTTTAGCTCCTCTCGGGAGAGCTCTTTTTGCACGGGCGGTACTACCGCGCCTAGCTCGGTACTACCGCGTGTAGGATTTCTGACCACCTGAATACACTTTTTAACTAGTTTTGTTTCTCCATTCCATGAACTTGTGTACCCATCTACATTCCCTACCCTACCTATATGCTATTCACAGGTAGCCGTGGTGGTAATAAGAAGAAGAGGACTTTGGAAGAGGATTTTGAAGAGGAAGAAGAAGTTATGCCAACCAAGACCACCAACCGTACCCGCACAAGCATGTTGCTATTCAACCCAAGAATCAGACTCGCAAGCTACTTCACCTGTGGAAGAATAAGGATTATCAAAAGCTTCGAGAAGAAAATCCATATGTTGGTATGGAACGGTCCCCGCTTGTCACTAACCCTCACTTCTTCACCAATGATCAAGAGAGGATTTACAAGGAAATTTATCTCCACAAGAAGTGCAAGGTTGTCACCCAACATTCCATTGACATTGAGTACATGAGGATCCCCGTGCATAAGGGCTACTTTGATGAGACACTTGCCATGTGTGAAGAGTTTGGGTTGTTGGACATCATGAGGATCAATCAACCTTTCATTGAGTATTAGTGTGCAATTCTTTGCAACCGTTCACTTGGACAACGATGAAGCAAGAACTATGAGGTGGATGACCAAGGATACTAGGCTAGAAGCAACTTTGAAGGAGTTTGGAGTTCTCTTAGGCTATGATGACAAGGGAGAATCCGTGCCTAGTGGTTGGAGAAGTCATGAGAACACCTTCTCAAGCTCCAAGGATGTTCTTGAGCCTATCACCATGGAGGGTGGTACCAATGGTCAAACCGCTCACCTGGTTCCTGCATTTGAGATCCTACACCGCATCTATCATGAGATGATTGCTCCTCGTGTTGGCAATTGGGACCAAGTCCATGGGTATGTTTTTGACCTCCTCAAGAATTCCAAGGAAAATCAAGGAACCGGCAACAAGTTGGATGTCATGGACTTCATTCATAATGAGCTTTGGTCAAAATTTATTGATAGGAGGGCACCCATCTTTGGCCCTTATCTTATGAAGCTCATCCGTCATAAATGGTTCCAAGTCAAGAAGGAGGAAGATATTATGAAAGATGGCAGCCCTATTGTGGGCCATCTAACGAAGCAACCCCGTGTCAAATCCCATGAGCCACCCAAGGGCATGGAAGGAACATCATCTGCTGCTACAGTTGCTAGGGCACCACTTCAGGAACCCTATTGGCTCAATAAGCTCCAAATCAAGGCCAAGAGGGCCTTTTGCCTCAAGCTTGACTTAGAAGACCTCATGTATGAGGCTCATGTTTTCCACAAGAAGGCAGCTCAACGTAAAAAAGCTATGATGAGGCACATGAAGCTTCCAGTCTCCGATGGTTCCGAAGAAGAAATCACCCCCAAGCACCAATGGGTTTCCAAGCAAGGCTTTTGGAGTGATGAAGATGCTCCTCCGGATAGCTCTCGATTCATGGACCCTTCCTCCTCTACCCACCATGGCTCTAGTGGAGTTTGATTCTCCAAGCGACGCCGTAGCATCGCGCTTCTCCCTTTTTGGCATTTCGATGACAAAGGGGGAGAATGTGTTCTATTTAGGTTGTGAGTGTGGGGTTTGCATGGGAGGACCACAAGCTTTCTCTTTGCTTTGATTTTTATCGCTTGTGTCTCCTTTTTATTTGGATATTTGCTTTACAAACTCTCCTATGCGTGGTGTAAGACATGCAAGCAAATTTATGTTTAAGACTATGTCATGTTTGTAATAGACCTATCTAGTTTATCTTATGTTGCTTGTCTTATGTTTGTGCAAGATATGATTTTTTTTGTTGATCTATTTTATCTTGCATAGTTTGTAAAATATACGGGGAGCTCCGCCCATTTGAATATTGTGTGTTTTGCATTCAAAAGCAAACTATCAAATAATACACACGTTTATGGGGAGCCCGTCTATCTTTTGCAAATCTTTTTGTCACTCTAAATTGTGTTGTCATCAACCACCAAAAAGGGGGAGATTGAAAGAGCATTTCCTTCCCTAAGTGATTTTGGTGTTTGTTAACAACACAATGAGTGGACTAACGTGTGTACTAAAAGATTTGCAGGTGTTTAAATGTTGTGTACACTTGTTGGAAAAAGGTTACCGCGAAGAAGCTTTGCTTTCTGCGTTTTCTGCTTCAGGCGGTAGTACCGGAACTGGCACGGTAGTACCGAGCCCTCCAGCTCAGCGCTACCGCGCCCAGTACCGGGCCACTACCATATCTCCAAAGCCCCTTCTGATGCCCGCGCAGTTGATAACCCCCAAGAGCAGGGGATCACTATAGCACCTCTCAATGTGGAAGTAGGGTATCGATCCGCAGGAGTAAGAAGGAAAAGTTATCTATTCCCTACAACTAAAGTGTCACAAGTTTTAGTTGATTATGCACTAAACAAGTTTAAAGAACAAGATGGTTGATTTAATGGATGGAAGTTTAACGTAACAAAACAAGAATGTAAAAGTGTCCCAATCCTCTTCAATGCAAGAGGACAAGACAAAGGTTTTCTCTTATAGGAACAATGGACATGTGTTCATGGGTTCACTCAATCCTCTCTCTCTCATCTACGGTGATTATCATGTTATAGATAAAGTACACACAATTATCATGTTTTAATGGTAGCTTTTATGACGGCTATATGTCCTAAAACACATAGTTGAAAGAAGTACTCATTTGTGTTGCTACGTCACCGTCGTAAGGCTAGCGTGGTTTCTGTCACTCCCACATCATACTCTTCCTTTTTACCCCCAGATAAAGGATGTTGGGCTGTATTTCACATGTCACTCAATACATATGCCGTGTCACATCGGCCATCTCGTACCTACATACATCATACTTCATAATGGACAATATTCTAAACACTAGTGCAATGATTCATAATTCGTGTGCATGACCACATCTCTCTCATCTATCCACACTTGGTGGTGTCAATCACCTCATGACAAGGATAAACAAGGCATTATGCATAAATCAAACCATCACATGCATCATAGAATATCTGCAAAGTATGACAAATCATAAAAGCTCCAACACAACGATAAATGTATAACAAATCATCTCATACCACAATATCCACCATAAGAGTTACATAGATAGATCCATACTTATGCAAGGCACATCATATGGACTCCAACAATGATCATACACAGAGAGATTAGATCAAGTTACCACCACAAACCCAAGGTCCAGGGGGTGGACTACTCCCCCTTCATCATGGAGACGGTGGAGAAGTCGTTGGGGAAGATGGAGACCACCCCGGCAGCGCCCCGCCGGAGTTTTCCCCCTCCAATCTGCAGCTCCTGGTCTCTGTTTCGTGGTTTTTGTGTTTCGGCGGCGCTCCTTCCAGAGAACGTCGGGGGACTATTTTTATAGGTGGTTTTAGGTCAAACCCGAGTCGGTGGAGAAAAGATCGACGGCAACGGAGCGTCGAGGCCCAATTGGAGGGATCCCACGCGGCCAGGTACAGGGCCGCGTGGGCCCACCTCTTTTGGCCCTCGGGGCTCCGTTTGTTCGCTTCCTTCGCCCCCAAGTCTTGTTCCTTCCAAATATTGACGCTCGTAAATTTGCAGGTGATTTGGACGTCGTTTGGGTCCCTGAAACATTAAAGGAAAGAAATAGGGTTTTTTGCCTGCGCAGGGTTAATTCCATAAAAATAGGAAATAAATAAAATATTCCCAAAAATCATTATATAACAGTGATATAACCCTTATATGATGCAAATATGATTGGAATACAAGTAATATAGTGCAAAGTTCATGTATGCATTTTACATGCATCAACATCCCCAAGCTTAACCTATACTCGTCCTCGAGTATGAAGGTGATAAAACTAACATGGACTTTGCAATTTAATACTATCAATGGATATCAAAGATGATTACTATTGCTACATAGAGTCAAATGGTTCATTCTTAAAAGGAGTAGCAATATGCAAGATAGATTATGAAGTGATATCAAGTATTCAATGCAAGGATGTTTCAATGATAATTCACAAAGTGTAACATAAGAGAAAAAGTACTATGGACCACATGTACGCATAATAATAAGTAAGAACATCCTACAATGGTCATAGAGTATTTGATGAAAATCTGAATATAAAAGATGGACACTTTGGAAAGATATATATATATGAGTAGAGGTAAAGCATGAATAAATTTCATCTAACTTCTGAACTTCTCTACTTAAGTCAATGATTGTAATATGGTAATCCTTGGTGTCAAGCTCTCATTCCCCTATCATAGCATCTTGAATGATTAAGTTTAAAGTGAAAGCAATACGAGTAGTGTGCTTGACAAAGTACAGGTTGAAAGTCTCATGCCCCTTGAATACAAGTACCTACTCCATGTGTTACTCAACTTGGAAAACAAAGCAAGTTCAAGTTAAATATCATTGTAAGTAATAATAGTATCATTAAGAGCGTCAACTGGGGTACCTCTTGTCCCAGGATATGGAACAAGCCCATATCAAAATGACAAGACAAACAAACACAATGAACAATCTCAACACCCTTTTTATTTACCATTGGATAGCTTTTTATTGTAAGGTGTATCACAGAAGGTTCACCATAGCATGTAACTAAATTTCCACCATGAATGATGCACGGCTTAGATTAGCGGCCCAGGCGTCTCTCTAACCATTTATACAAACTCATTTAAACTCACTTCATTTCCTCATTTATTTCACCCATGGTAAGCATCCATAAACAAAAGTACATGATATCAGCTAAATGAGATGAAGTGCAATGTTGAAAGTTTGCCATGTGACAGCACATATGAGCTAACTCTCAACGAAAGTCATTTGTCAAGCTCACAACATCATAATTTTAATCACAATGGGTCATATTTTATTTATGCAATGAAAGTAAAGTGTGCATCAAGTTTGAGAGAGCTATATAACCAACTTTTCCCACAACAATTAACAACATAAGCATTTTCATTCAGAGGTATAGATAACACAAATATCATGATAAACATACTCGGAATAGCATAAAGCTAATAGGTAGATATGGTGGACTCACTGGAAAAACTTTGGTTGAAGGTGTTGGAAACAAGTTTTGCTTGTTGGAATTTTTGGGCTAGCAAGAGGGAGAAAGTTGACCATCTAAATATGAGTGTCCATAGAACTAACTAATACATGTTAAAACAAGGTAGAATAACATTTAGCATCAAAACATGAATAAAAGATAGCTGTTGATAAAATACTTGCAAATTAACATTCATTAACAAGCTCATGAATCATGCAACTATATGTGTCTTTTAAAATTAACTTCAACATCTCTTTTCCCAATCTTATAATAGCATCCAACATAATTCAACCCAAATTTATATTAGCTCTCTCATATATAAATGATAGTGTGGTGGTCTCACAAAATAAAAATCTAACCTAAACAAACAAAAAGACGCTCCAAGTTTATGCGATAAAGTGTTTCTATCGAAAAACAGAAGTTAGACGTGTGCAAACCGAGAGTGTGTAGGTCCAGTGGGGTTGTCTTCACATCCCCAAGCTTATGGTCTTCACCATCCTTGGATAGCTCTTGGTGCATCTCCTCTAATCCCTGTGAAAAAACTTCAAAACACCGTTTCTCCCATTTCTTTTTCTGTGGAGCACATTAGTAGTGATAAACAAATAGATTTCTTGCTGCATATAATCCTTAGACAAAAATTCATATGGATGTCCAGAACATGTATAATGTTGTATGCCTACTCATAAACTTAATTGGATCAAAAAGATTCATGTTAAATGTTCTAAGCATGCATCAAACAAGATGGGACAGAATCTGTCCAGAAAAACAGCAGCAGCTAAACGTATTTTTCTACCCTACTTAACTTTGTCGGAAAATTCCGAAAAAAATCATGCATACAGAGAATAAAAAGTTGCTACTACAGTTTAAATATGAGCTCATTCGGAATTACATAATAAGAATTAAAAATCATACCGTGCACAGATTCGTGCAGGAATAAAATCTCCGAACGCTATAAGCAACTTTTTCACACCAAAATGAGTAAAACTTGGCACTTTATTAAAAACTAGCTGGGTGGCCCGCGCAATTGCGCGGCTAGCAATGCCATTATTTTTGCACATGCTCAAATGCGATTGTTTGAATTTTTATATGAATGTAATCATCTATTGAAACCATTTAAGAGAAATAAGAAGTAAATATAAATTCCAATCATTCAGGACACTTAGTTTGTAAAGCGTTTCTACTACTCTCATGTTTAGAATTAATGGTGGTATTTTGCATATGATCACCGGAGTAACTTAATTAAATTTTTAATCTTCCAAGTTAAAGTATGTAATAGAGGGCTGTAACTTTCAACTTGTATTTTTCCTGAAACTCCCGAAAATCAATTGTGTACCTCATGTAGTAATCTTCCATGTAACATTAACAAAGATTCATTATCCACATCCCTTAATGATAATGCTCCTTCTTGATTAGGAGTGTGTATGGATGAATATATTGGAAAAACTTAATGAGATTTTGTTCCCATGTGTTTCCCCATGACTCCTTCTATCATGTCTTCTATACTTTTGTGCTGTCAGAGTTTATATGATTATATATTGCGTTGTAGGTGCAGGATTTATTATTCGCAACTGACCTTAAATCTTAGCCTATCTATTAACTATTAACCTCGCACATCTTTTGTCCAAACTGTATATTTTCCTGTCAGAAATTTACAAACAATTTAGCGCTCCTATTTAAATTTCTTAATTGTGTAAATTTTCGGTGTTCCTAATGGCTAATCAGAAGATTTATGAAAAGAATAATGTATCTTGCCTCGTATCCAACTTTGCATCATGCACACACCAATCTCAAACTGTGTGATCTACAATTTCTTACCACACGGCTCCAATATCTAAAAGAAAGGCTGTAATGCCGTACATGAACCGAGGCTCTACACTTCAGTAGTAGATGGCAAGCAGAAACAACAGAAATATATGCTCTCTCATCGAAAGGATCGGTTGTAGTTTCCATACGGCAAGTCGGGGCTTTTTTATCGGATGTCTAGTGCTGATGTGCTCATCGTAGCATATACCAAGCAAAAATACGATCATTAGGAAATTTAGTGGCGTCAATAGTGGGGTGATTTAAAATAACATCAATTCAATTTACACTCACCAAATTTGCGGAACAGAACACTCACCCCAATTTATTGCCCAGAACAAAACAACATAGAAATCGGGAGAAACATATAGGATTCGTCTTCATCCCTGCAAAAAAATAAAAGAAATTTTTCATTGCAATTCTTCTCACGAACTATAGTACATGTAGGGTTGAAATTAGTACAGCTTATTACCTCAGAATCAATCCTTTCACCATGCATGCAACAACTGGACTACCAGATCCTGAGCTCGTGCAAGTAACAAATAGGGCTAATGGCTAGCACTGATGCCTCCCAACTCGTGGTCTACAGGTCTCAAAGTTTCAGTCCAATCCGGCTGGTCGATTCGGCTGTCATATGCTTGTGTTGCAGCCACGCAGATCCTGATTGCCACCATGATCTTGGCGGCGGAGTGGGGCGTTTGGCCTCCCGGTTTTACCTTCCCTTGAGCTAGCAAGATTGCCCAAAGATAAACCGCACCTCTTCCTGTCATGCGTCACACAGACGTACGTAGATGAGAAACAAAACAATCTGATGCATGGAGAGCTGATTGGTTCTGTACGTGGCGGAGCGACGCGAGCATGCACAGATCTGCCGTCAGTTAATCTGCTGAATGTTTTGTCCCTGGATCACTTTGGCCGATCGAGGGTACATTGTTACTTGCATCTTTCCGGGGATAGGATCATTGAAGATGCTGATGATGATTGGGTGCATGATGACGACGGGATGGAGCCGTGGATCTTGCCTAACAGTGTCTCGCCCATAGCATTGGTGAAGACTTAATTCTTCTGTGACGGCCATCGATCAATCTATAAAGATTTCTGGCTGATCGATGGTATTCGCCGGCCGGCGTCGTCCCGCATCTCTGGTTCGATTCCCAGGTAAGTGATCCTTTTGCCACGGTGATCGATCGTTGTGTAAAAATCTCCGGGCGATCGATGGTATTCGTCCGTCGGTGTCGTCCCGCAAGCCGCAGCTCTAGTTCGATTTCGATTTTCAGGTGGGTGCCTTCGCTCGGCATGCCTTCAATTTGCCGACGGCGTATTTGGTGGTGTCTTTCCGGCCTGCTCAGATACATGTGCTTATATTTACTTCGAAAGGTTCATGTACGTGGTCAAGACAAACACCTATCCGTGAATTTTGTCTCAAGAAAAAACCTATCCGTGTATTATTTTCCTAAATCTGAAGAAAAAACCTATCCGTGTATTATTTTCCTAAATTTAGCTTATGTACCGTATACTTCCTAAACTTAGCCTTTTGCTTTCCCGGTTGTTGAACGTGTTGAGGCTGGACAAATCGGCACTTTTGTTTTCCTTTCTAACCTGTTTGCACACGTATGACTTCCATGGGCAAACGACAGCTGATTGCGATCCTATTCCTAGGAGCGGAGTCCATATTTAACTGTCCAAATCAGTTTTTTTTTTCATAAATCTGCTTGCACACGTTATGACTTCTATCTATAGGCATACGAAGTCCGATTGCCGTTGTATTTACCTACGATCGGTGGGACATTGGATTGCTCAATCTCTACCGTTGAGATATAATAACTTCCTAGCGTTAAATCATCACCGTTAATTGTCTTGTGTTTTAATTATATAATAGATTCCAGAAACTAAACTAAATACTAAGTATCTTGTTACAGCAAGAGGACACAAAGAAAATCACAAATAAAAACAACCGGGTTGCCTCCCGTAAAGCGCTTTCTTTATAGCCATATAGCTAGGGTTCTTACTTGATGTTTATTATGGACGAAGCTCATGAGGGAGCTTGAACTTTGGCGTGTCCCTCTTCCTTAGAAAGTGTTCCATGCATAATACCAGGATCCCATGGTGTTCTCAAACCAATCAAAATAATAGTCAAGTTGAACCCTAGTTGAGAGAAAAACAAAACACAAAAGTAATAACAACGAAGTCTAGCTTTCTTTCTATGCATTGGCATTTTGTATATGAATGAATCACCATAAATAGAAGTTTCTCAATGCATATTAACAATATTTACTTGCAGAATATAATTATTAGTAACATAAAGAGGGTTCTTATCACCTCCTCTTTCATTATAGTTGCAAGTAGTAGAAATAAATTCAACCATATAACCACAAGAATCATTCAACTTAGATAATTTAGGCACATAAAGAGGATTATTAAATTTATTATGGAATTCATTAGCATGCTTCCCTCTTTCAAAATAGTTAATAAGATCAATATCAAGTTTAATATCATGGTTGCAACAAAGATTTGGAACTAAAGATAATTGCAAACCACATAAGTATTTTTCAACATAAGCAAATTTCTCCTCTATGGTGTAGTTAGGAGAATTCAAGAACATAGCAGGACTCTCATGAGTAAGAGTACTATCATAAACAGCAAGTATATCATTTTTATCCTCACATAATTTAGTAACAACTAAACATGGAGGTTTATCAATAAGCATAGGAACATCATCTAAAGCATTATCATATAGCATATTTAAGCAATACTCCTCATTATCATCAATAAGTTCACTAGTAGCATTAATAGAAAGTAAAGGAGCAATTTTAGTTTCATCATAATAGCATGGGTTGTCATATAGGACCATTGCATTTTCAGTTTCACATTCATCATAACATGGATTCTCATAAATAACAAAAGATTTTTGAATTTGAGTGTTACTATCATTTGTTGATGGTGAAGTTGGGAGATCCAATTCTTCCCCAAGCTTAGGTTGGAACACATCTATTTCAATCTCCTCTTCACATACTTCCTCTTGGGGTTGCACGGGCATCCCCAAGCTTAAGCTTTTGTCATCTTCTTCCTGCAAAATATTAGAGCTTTCTTTGGCAGCTCTCTTCCTTGTGTCAACAACATAGATATTTTCATTAAATTCAAGTATGCAGAGATCAAGGATATTGGCAATAAAAACTTTAAATTGAGAAGCTATAGGGCAGGTTTCATGTTCATCAATGAAGGTGTATAATTCATAGGCTGCCATAAAAATAACAAATTGCTCTACTTCTTCCATCCCTAAGTGAGCATAATTCCATGTATGATAAGTTGCAATAACATGTTCTCTATTGGAAGGGCATTGGAATTCAAAGTGTCTAAAGTATTCAGAGCAACAAGTTTCTTCCTTATGATAATTAAGCAGCACACTAGCAATTTTATTTAGAAGCTCTATGTATTCTCCTAATCTTTTCCCTTTATTTGATTTTCTAAATTCAGCAGCCATCATGGTGTTTTCATAACAGTTTTCTATTTTCTAATTTTTTTTGGGTTTTTGATATATAAAACTGAAAGTAAAACTAATGAGAAACTCACAACCAAACAAGTTTAAAGGAACCTCCCCAAGCTTAGATGATTGCAAGATATAAAACAAGAAAAAATAAATCTAAAGTCTAGTGCACACAAAAATAGAAACTTACGCGCTACGCTCCCCGGCAACGGCGCCAGAAAAGTACTTGATAACCCCCAAGAGCAGGGGATCACTATAGCACCTCTCAATATGGAAGTAGGGTATCGATCCGCAGGAGCAAGAAGGAAAAGTTATCTATTCCCTACAACTAAAGTGTCACAAGTTTTAGTTGATTATGCACTAAACAAGTTTAAAGAACAAGATGGTTGATTTAATGGATGGAAGTTTAACGTAACAAAACAAGAATGTAAAAGTGTCCCAATCCTCTTCAATGCAAGAGGACAAGACAAAGGTTTTCTCTTATAGGAACAATGGACATGGGTTCATGGGTTCACTCAATCCTCTCTCTCTCTCATCTACGGTGATTATCATGTTATAGATAAAGTACACACAATTGTCATGTTTTAATGGTAGCTTTTATGACGGCTATATGTCCTAAAACACATAGTTGAAAGAAGTACTCATTTGTGTTGCTACGTCACCCTCGTAAGGCTAGCGTGGTTTCTTTCACTCCCACATCATACTCTTCCTTTTTACCCCCAGATAAAGGATGTTGGGCTGTATTTCACATGTCACTCAATACATATGCCGTGTCACATCGGCCATCCCGTACCTACTGATGCATGTAAAATGCATACATAAACTTTACATTTTATTACATGTTATTCCATGTTATTTGCATCATATAGGGTTATATTCATGATTTATATTGAGTTTTGGGGATAATTAACAACTTCCCCATTTTTCTGGAATTAACCCTGCGCTGTCAGAAAACCCCTTTTTCTATATTTTGATGTTTCAGGGACCCAAACGACGTCCAAATGACCTAAGATTTTACGGGGATCACTTTTTTGGAAGGAACGAAACGTAGGCGCAAAGGAATCGAAGAAACGGAGACCAGAAGGCCGAAAGGGGTGGGCCCACGCGGCCAGATTCCCTGACCGCGTGGGACCCACCAAAATGGCCCTCGGGCCTCCGCTGCCGTCGATCTTTCTTCCCGAAGCTTCGTCTTGACCTAAAAACGACTATATATAGACCCCCCAGGGCTTTCGCGAAAGAGAGCGCCGCCGAAACACAGAAACCACGAAACAGAGACCTGGAGCTGAAGATTGGAGGGGGAAAACTCCGGCGGGGCGCTGCCGGTGTGGTCTCCTTCCCCTCCAACAACATCTCCACCGACACCATGATGAAGAGGGAGTAGTCCACCCCTGGACTATGGGTTTGTGGAAGTAACTTATGTATCTCTCCTCTCTATGAGCTTCACTAATTAGTACCGTATGAGCTGCTGAACATGATTACGGTCATCTATGTAATTCCTTTGTGGTGGATCTTTATTATGAGTTAATACATGTTTGAGATTGCAATGGTTTTGTTTCAGTTATGAAAGTAGATGCATATTATGTACCCCGTTCTTATTTACTTGTCATGATCAAGCATGTTTATGAGAGCATGTGAGGGGGAACGTGTGCATTAGTTGGAGTAACGGGGGGTGGCTAGTGCAGTGAACGTGAGAGAAAGTTCTGCGATCCACTTGGGTTTTCTACCTTACTTTGTTGCCTCACTAGGGATAAACAAAAATACCATGCTACCGGAGAGTGGATGTGACCTTGGCCACTATCTCCATGACTAGATCTAGCATGTTCTTATTTTAACTTCATGTCATTGAACTTATTGCTATGCTCTGATTTATCTTAATTACTAAGGTGTTATGATTTAGTTCGCATCTTGGTGGAGCATAAGAGAGAGAACAACTTATACTTGAGATCTCTATGTTAGGACGTGATGCCCATATTATTAATAACTTGTCAAACCATGTCTTGCCATCTTACATGTTAATTTTAGTGTTCCATTGTCTACCACGTTATCAAGAGAGAGTGCATTTGTGAAACCATGAACCCCGGTCCATTTTTAATCATAAGAAACACCTTTCCAACACTTTTATCACCACTTTTGTTTGCTGCCATTATTAAATCCGAAAATACAAAAACACTTTTACATCTTGCATTCATCATAAAAAACCCAAAAATATCATTTATCATTACTACCATCATCCTTGCATATTTATTTTACCATCATTGCATATTTACTACTGTTTGCATATTTATTTTATTATCATTCTCACACCTTGTGCTTGACAACCACTTGGTGAGGTTGAGGGCACAAAACAATTTATTTTGTTGCAGGTTCTCAAGAGAAGGATAAGGAGATAACACCTGAAATACTGGTTCCCCGAGAGTTCGATATTAAACCCTCGAGTCACCCCTCGTGGGGAAAACTGTCTTCCACTACTACATACACTCTGCACTTGGAGTCTCAACCTAACCCATTTACTTTTCACGCAGGTAACACACGAAGGGCCGTCAAGACGTTTTCTGGCGCCGTTGTGGGGTAACTACGTGAAGGGCCATCAAGACGTTTTCTGGCGCCGTTGCCGGGGAACCATAGCTGAAAGGTTTATCCAAGGATCACTCACATCAAGTCAACTTCATCACCAACTTGTGTAACAACCTAAGCTTGGGGAGGTTGCACCTACGTGAGCATCATCTTATCCATCTTTACCTACAATCATTTTATTTTGTTTTGTTCTTGTCTTGCATATCATCTTTATATTTCGGTTTGCATATTTATATTCAGTTTTGCATTTTTGTGTTGCATTTGTTATTTCGAGTTGCATTAGTGTCATTTTACTTTCAGTTTTGCATAAAAAATTAAAAACACATAAAAACTTGTTAAAATGGGAGATAGAACTAAATTGTGTGACTACACAAACACTCCTAATGATCAATTTATTGCTAAGCCTATCACCACACCTGAGATTACTGCTGAGAGCTATGAAGTTAGTCCTAGTTTGTTAAACTTGATAACTAGGGAACAATTTGGTGGTAGTGCTGTTGAGGATGCCTCTATGCATCTTCATGATTTTATTGAAATCTGTGACATGCAAAAGTTTAAAAATGTTGAAAGTAATGTCTTAAAACTGAAGTTATTTCCTTTCTCACTTAGAGGAAAAGCTAAAGAGTGGCTACATTCATTACCTACTGGTAGTATTAATTCTTGGGATGATTTAAAAGAAGCTTTCATTAAGAAATATTATCCCCCTGTTAAAATACTGCAAAATAGAAACAATATCCTCTCTTTTAGGCAAAATGAAAATGAACATGTTGCCATGGCTTGGGATAGGATTAAACTCATGCTTAGAACTTGTCCATCACATGGGGTTAATGAATGGACCATTTTACACTCTTTTTACAATGGTCTAAATTACATGTCTAGAAATATACTTGATTCAGCTGCTGGAGGTGCTTTCATGGGAAAAACTTTTAGAAGCTAAGAACATTTTGGAAAGTATCTTGCAAAATTATAGTCAATGGCATACTGATAGAGCACCTAGTTCATCTAAGAAAGTGAACTCTATAGAAGAAACAAATGATTTGTCATCTAAAATGGACACCATTCTTGCTTTTATTAATAAACAAAATTTTGAAAATATGCCTTTGCAAGAACTAGTTGGTAATAATCCTGAAAATGTTGATGTCAACTTCATTAGGAACTATGGTAATAATGGGTATGGTAACAACAATTATAACTCTTATAATAAGCCCCCATATGTTCCAAACAAATATACCACTAGTAGTAATGTTTCTAGTGATTTGGAAAACACCATTAGATCATTTATATCTACTCAAAAGGAGCTCAATAAGGAGTTCATATCCAAATTCGAAAAACATGATATTTTGTTTGAAAGAGTAGATCAACTCACTAAGGAAGTTTCCTCATTAAAGAACATCATTATATCTCAAAAAGAGAAAAAGTTGAGGAAGTTAAAATGCTTAGTGAAGTTAAGGAACCATTTGTTGATTTAGAGAAGTGTAGCTTGCATGAATTAATTTCTATCTTACAAAAATTTGCAAGTGATCCTTCTGTTAATATTAACCAGCTGGTTTTGGTTCCTATATTGCTAATCATGTCTTAAAAGAAAAGATTGCTAGGTACAATCAAGAAGCTATGATACCACCTAAGCTTGGGGATATCTGGATCCCAAAGTACTAGTAACCATTGGAAAAGAGACACACCATGCTATTTGATCTAGGATCTAGTGTCTCTATATTATCTAAAGAACTATATGAAGTCCTTGAACTTAAAAATATTGAGAAATGCTCTATTGAACTTGCACTTGCTGATGATTCCATTAGACATGCTCTAGGAAAAGTAAGTGATGTTATGGTAGAGTTACACATGACTTTTGTGCCTGTTGATTTTCTAATCATGGACATGGGGAATAAAACCTCTAGTCCTATTATTTTGGGAAGACCTTTTCTTCGTACTACAGGTGCCATTATTGATTCAAAGGAAGGGAATGTGAAGTTTCAGTTTCCACACAAGAAGAGCATGGAACACTTCCCAAGGAAGAGGGACACACCAAGGTTCAAGCTCCCTCATGAGCTACGTCCCCTTTGATTATCAAGTAAGTAAGCCTAGCTATATGGCTATAAAGAAAGCGCTTTACGGGAGGCAACCCGGTTGTTTTTGTTTGAGATTTTCTTTGAGTCCTCTTGCTGTAACAAGAGAGTAGTTTGTTAGTTTTGTTTCTGGATTTTTAATAAAGAACCAAGTTTTACCTATTTTGGGTTTGAAAAGTTGCTATTCATTTTCGGAGAGTTTTCTGCCTGCACGAAGTCTGTGCACGGTTTGATTTTTCATTTTTTATCTGTAACTCCGATTGAGCTGTAATTTGAACTGTAGCTTCAACTTTTCATCCTCTGTACGTGATTTTTTCAGATTTTTCTGACGAGTTTAAGTAGGGTAGAAAAATGCGTTTTGCTGCTGCTGTTTTTCTGGACAGATTCTGTCTTGATATTGTTTGATGCATTCTTTGAGCTTTTTGCTTGAATCTTTTTGATTCAATTGAGTTTATGAGTAGGCATACAACATTATATACTCTCTGGACATTCATATGAATTTTTGCCTAAGGATTTTATGCAGCAAGGAACCTATTTGTTTATCACTACTAATATCACCCCACAGAAAAGAAATGGGAGAAACGGTGTTTTGAAGTTTTTTCACAGGGATTAGAGGAGCTGCACCAAGAGCTATCCAAGGATGGTGAAGACCATAAGCTTGGGGATGTCAAGACAACCCCACTAGACCAACACACTCTCGGTTTGCACACGTCTAACTTCTGTTTTTCGATCAAAGCACTTTATCGTATAAACTTGGAGCGTCTGTTTTTTTTGCTTTTGTTATTTCGGTTTGTTAATAAGACCACCACTATCATTTATATATGAGAGAGCTACTGGAAGTTTGGGTTGAATTATGTTGGATGCTATTAAATATATTGGGATAGGGATGTTTGAGTTGATTTTAAAAGATACATATAGTTGCATAATTCATGTGCTTTGAATGAATGTTAATTTGCAAGTGTGTTGTCAAGAGCTATCTTTTACCATGTTTAGATGTTGAATTTTAACTTTACTTGGTTTAACATGGATTGATTAGTTCTATGGACACTTATGCATGCATTTAGATGGTCAACTTTCTCCCTATTGCTAGCCCAAAAATTACAACAAGTAAAAAGCTTGTTTCCCAACACCTTCAACCAAAGTTTTTCCAGTGAGTCCACCATATCTACCTATTAGCTTTATGCTATTCCAAGTATGTTTATCATGTTATATTGTGTTATCTACATTTCTGAATTTAAATGCTTATGTTATTGATTGTCATGGGAAAAATTGGTTAAAAGCTCTCACGAACTTGATGCACAATTTACTTTTATTGCATTTAATAAGCATGAACCATTGTGATTAAAATTATGAAGTTGTGGGCTTGACAATTGTTTTGGTTGGGAGTTAGCCCATATGTGCTGTCACATGGCAAGCTTTCAACATTGCACTTATTTATATTTAGTTGATGTCATGTACTTTTGTTTATGGATGCCTATCATGGGTGAAATGAATGTGGATACTTAGTAAGTTCAAAGAGTTTGTATAAATGGTTAGAGAAATGCCTGGGCCGCTAATCTAAGCCATGCATCATTCATGGTGGAAATTTACAGCATAACCATAATGTTCATTCAGTGATGCACCTCATAATAAAAAGCTATACCCATAGTAAATAAAAGAGTGCTGAGATTGTTCATTGTCTGTTTGTCTTGTTGTTTTGACATGGGCTTGTTCATGTCAAGGGGCAAGAGGTACCCCAGTGCAGTTCTTGATGATACTATTATTACTTGCAATGACCTTTATTTGAATTTACTTTGTGGACCAAAGTGAGTAACACATGGTGTAGGTACTTGTATTCAAGGGACATGAGACATTCAACCAATACATTGTCAAGCACACCACTCATATTTGCTTTCACTTTAAACATTAATCATTCAAGATGCTATGATAGGGGTAATGAGAGCTCCACACCAATGACTACCACATTGCAAGCATTAACTTAAGTAGAAGTGTTTGGAAGTTAGATGAAACTTATTCATGCTTTACCTCTACTTATTTATCTATCCAAAGTGTCCACCTGGAGCTGAAGATTGGAGGGGGAAAACTCCGGCGGGGCGCTGCCGGTGTGGTCTCCTTCCCCTCCAACAACATCTCCACCGACACCATGATGAAGAGGGGGTAGTCCACCCTGGACTACGGGTTTGTGGAAGTAACTTATGTATCTCTCCTCTCTATGAGCTTCACTAATTAGTACCGTATGAGCCGCTGGACATGATTACGGTCATCTATGTAATTCCTTTGTGGTGGATCTTTATTATGAGTTAATACATGTTTGAGATTGCAATAGTTTTGTTTCAGTTATGAAAGTAGATGCATATTATGTACCCCGTTCTTATTTACTTGTCATGATCAAGCATGTTTATGAGAGCATGTGAGGGGGAACGTGTGCATTAGTTGGAGTAACGGGGGGTGGCTAGTGCAGTGAACGTGAGAGAAAGTTCTGCGATCCACTTGGGTTTTCTACCTTACTTTGTTGCCTCACTAGGGATAAACAAAAATACCATGCTACCGGAGAGTGGATGTGACCTTGGCCACTATCTCCATGACTAGATCTAGCATGTTCTTATTTTAACTTCATGTCATTGAACTTATTGCTATGCTCTGATTTATCTTAATTACTAAGGTGTTATGATTTAGTTTGCATCTTGGTGGAGCATAAGAGAGAGAACAACTTATACTTGAGATCTCTATGTTAGGACGTGATGCCCATATTATTAATAACTTGTCAAACCATGTTTTGCCATCTTACATGTAAAATGCATACATGAACTTTGCACTTTAATTGCTTATATTCCAATCATATTTGCATCATATAAGGGTTATATCAATGTTTTATAATGATTTTTGGAATATTCATTTATTTCCTATTTTTATGGAATTAACCCTGCACAGGCAGAAAACCCCGTTTTCTTATTTTAATGTTTCAGGGACCCAAACGTCAACGAAATCACCTGGAAATTTACGGGCGTCAATATTTGGAAGGAAGAAGACCTGTGGGCGAAGGAAGCGAGCAAACGGAGGCTCGAGGGCCAAACGGGGGGCCCACGCGGCCAGGTACTGTAGCCGCGTGGGACCCACCCATTTGGGCCTCGTGGCTCCGTTGCCTTCGATCTTCTCCACCGACATCGTCTTGACCTAAAAACGCCTATAAAAAAGGTCCCCGACGTTCTCTGGAAGGAGCGCCGCACAAACACAGAAACACCGAAACGGAGATCAGGAGCTGCAGATTGGAGGGGGAAAACTCCGGCGGGGCGCTGCCGGCGTGGTCTCCATCGACTTCTCCACCGTCTCCATGATGAAGAGGGAGTAGTCCACCTCTGGACTATGGGTTTGTGGAAGTAACTTATGTATCTCTCCTCTCTTGAGCTTCACTAATTAGCACCGTATGAGCTGCTGAACATGATTACGGTCACCGTTGTAATACCTTTGTGGTGGATCTTTATGAGTTAATATATGTTTGAGATTGCAATGTTTGTTTCAGTTATGAGTATAGATGCATATTATGTACCCCGTTCTTGTCTACTTGTTTTGATCAAGCATGTTTATGAGAGCGTGTGTGGGGGAACGTGTGCATTAGTTGGAGTAACGGGGGGTGGCTAGTGCAGTGAACGTGAGAGAAAGTTCTGCGATCCACTTTGGTATCTTTACCTTACTTTGTTACCTCACTAGGGATAAACTAAAATACCATGCTACCGGGGATGTGGGCGTGACCATTGCCACTACTCCATGACTAGATCTAGCATGTTCTTATTTTCACTTCATGTCATGATACTTAATGCTATACTCTGAGTTATCTTAATTACTGAGGTGTTATGATTTAGTTCGCATCTTGGTGGAGTATAAGAGAGGTTAATAACCAAAAGATCTCTATGTTAGGACGTGATGCCCATATATCTAAGTAACTTGTTATCAAACCCTGTGTTGCAATCTCATATGTTAACTGTGTGTGTTCCATTGTCTACCACTTTATAAAGAGAGAGTGCATTTGTGAAACCATGAACCCCAGTCCATTTTTAATCATAAGAAACACCTTTCCAACACCATATACCACTTTTCTATTTTCAGCCATCATTAAATCCGAAAATACAAAAATACTTTTCATCTTGCATACATCATTCAAAAACCCAAAAATATCATTTATCATTGCATCCACCATCATTGCATATTTATTTCTTGTTTGCATTGCATAACTATCCTGATATCATTCTTACACCTTGTGCTTGACAACCACAGGTGAGGTTGAGGACCAAAACATCTAACCTTGTTTTGTAGGTAACCAAAAGAAGGATAAGAAGATAAATCTACCACTTCAGATTCCCCGAGAGTTCGATATTAAACCCTCGAGTCACCCCTCGTGGGGAAAACTGTCTTCCACTTACTATACACTCTGCACTTGGAGTCTCAACCTAATCCCGTTTACTTTTGCAGGTATCAAAGCCTTGCTCTTCGGGACCATCAAGACGTTTTCTGGCGCCGTTGCCGGGGAATCGTAGCTGAGAGATTTATCCAAGGGTGTGCATCATCGCATTCATCTCACAACAAAGTCAACGTCACCAACTTGTGCTAACACCTAAGCTTGGGGAGGTTGCACCTACGTGAGCACCATCTTATCCATCTTTACTTACAAAGCAATTTATTTGTTTTGTTAGTGTCATTGCATATCATATCATATTTATTTCAGTTTTGCATAAAAAATTAAAAATACCAAAAAAAACTTGCTATAATGGAAAAAAGAACCTTTTGGCCATTTAGTGTTAGGAACTTTCCTCAAGATATGAATATTCCAGTTGGAGAATTTGAGGTAGATCCTAATGTCACTAAAATGATTTATGAACACCGTTTTTCTGGGAAACCGAAAGAAAATGCTCTACTCCATCTTAACAAATTTAATGAAAGATGCAAAGTGTTAAACTTGACTCATGCCAATGCTAATGTGATCAAAGTAAAGCTTTTTCCTTATTCCTTAGCTGGAAAAGCTTTAGATTGGATATTAAAATGGCCACCTAAAATTTTAGCAATTGGTTTAACCTAAAAGCTTCATTCATTGAAAGGTTTTGTTTTTCAGAAATGGTTTACAATATTAGACAAATAGTTATCACCTTTAAACAAAAAGAGGATGAACCTATGGTAAAAGCATGGGAAAGGTTTAGAGGTATAGCTTATGGAATGGAACATGGCATGAGAGATTGGATGCTCATGCATATATTTTATAGAGGATTGTCTGAAACCTCTAAACTCTTTTTGGATAAGGAATGTAAGGGTTCTTTCATAAATGTTACTATTGCTGATGCTTACATTCTACTTGATGGCTTGCTTTTGGAAGTGAAAATTAAAGAAAGTTTAGAAAAAGCCCAAGTACCTGAAGATGTCTTTGATGACCGTTATGAAATATTCAACCTATACAATAGGGAAAAGAAAGTTGAGGAAGTTAAAATGCTTAATGAAGTCAAGGATCCTTTGCTTGACTTAGAAAATTGTAGCTTGCATGAATTAATATCTATCTTACAAAAATTTGCAAGTGATCCTTCCATCAACACTAACCAAGCAGGTTTTGGTTCTTATATTGCTAATCATGTCTTGAAAGAAAAGATTGCTAGGTACAACCAAGAGGCTATGATACCACCTAAGCTTGGGGATATGTGGATACCTAAGGTACTAGTAACTATTGGAAAAGAGACACACCATGCCATACTTGATCTAGGATCTAGTGTCTCTGTTTTATCTAAAGAACTATATGAAGTGCTTGAATTGAAAAATCTTGAAAAATGCTCTATTGAACTAGCACTTGCTGATGACTCTATTAAACATGCTTTGGGAAAAGTAAGTGATGTTATGGTAGAGTTACATATGACTTTTGTGCCTGTGGATTTTCTAATCATGGACATGGGGATAAAACCTCTAGTCCTATTATTCTTGGAAGACCTTTTCTTCGTACCACAGGTGCTATCATTGATTCAAAGGAAGGGAATGTAAAGTTTCAGTTTCCACACAAGAAGTGCATGGAACACTTTCCAAGGAAGAGGGAACCACCAAAGTTCAAGCTCCCTCATGAGCTTCGTCCACAATAAAACAACAAGTAAGAAGCCTAGCTATATGGCTATAAAGAAAGCGCTTTGCGGGAGGCAACCCGGTTATTTTTATGTGTGATTTTCTTTGTGTCCTCTTGCTGTAACAAGAGACTTTGTTCTAGTTTAGGTTCTGGAGTTTTTAATAAAGTGCCAAGTTTTACCCTTTTTGGTTTGAAAAAGTTGCTTATAGCGTTCGGAGATTTTATTCCTGCACGAGTCAGTGCACGGTATGATTTTTAATTCTTATTCTGTAACTCCGAATGAGCTCATATTTGAACTGTAGTTGCAACTTTTCATCCTCTGTATGCATGAATTTTTCGGAATTTTTCGAGAAAGTTTGGTAGGGTAGAAAAATACGTTTTGCTGCTGCTGTTTTTCTGGACAGATTCTGTCCCATTTTGTTTGATGCATGCTTTGAGCTTTTAAGTTGAATCTTTTTGATCCAATTGAGTTTATGAGTAGGCATACAACATTATACACTTTCTGGACATGTCATATGAATTTTTGTTCAAGGATTATATGCAGCAAGGAACCTATTTGTTTATCACTATTAATGCACCCCACAGAAAAGAGATGGGAGAAACGGTGTTTTGAAGTTTTTTCACAGGGATTGGAGGAGATGCACCAAGAGCTATCCAAGGATGGTGAAGACCATAAGCTTGGGGATGTGAAGACAACCCCGCTGGACCTACACACTCTCGGTTTGCACACGTCCAACTTCTGTTTTTCGATCGAAACACTTTATCGCATAAACTTGGAGCGTCGTTTTTTGTTTTTGTTTGAGTCTTGAGAGACCACCACACTATCAATTATATATGAGAGAGCTACTGGAAATATGGGTTGAAATATGTTGGATGCTTTTATAAGATTGGGAAAAGGGATGTTTGACTTGATTTTTAATGATACATATAGTTGCATGATTCATGAGCTTGTTTATGAGTAATAGTTTGCAAATTCTTTTTGTAGAGCTATCACTTATTCATGTTTTGGTGCTGATTGTTATTTACTTGGTTTAACATGGATTAGTTAGTTCTATGGACACTCATGCATGCATCTAGATGGTCAACTTTCTCCCTTTTGCTAGCCCAAAAACTCCAACAAGCAAAAACTTGTTTCCAACACCTTCAACCAAAGTTATTCCAGTGAGTCCACCATATCTACCTATTGGCTTTATGCTATTCCGAGTATGTTTAACATGTTGTTTGTGTTATCTTACCTCTGAATGAAAATGTTTATGTTATTGATTGCAATGGAAAAAATTGGTTATATAGCTCTCACGAACTTGATGCACAATGTTCTTTTATTTGCATAATAAAACTTGACCCATTGTGATTAAGATTATGATGTTTGTGGCTTGATGAATGTTTTGGGTTGGAAGTTAGCCCATATGTGCTGTCACATGGCAAGCTTTCAACACGCTCTTCATCTCATTTAGTTGATATCATGTGCTTTTGTCTATGGATGCTTATCATGTTGAAATAAATGTGGAAATAGAGTGAGTTTAAATGAGTTTGTGTAAATGGTTAGAGAGACGCCTGGGCCGCTAATCTAAGCCATGCATCATTCATGGTGGAAATTTACTTACATACTATGGTGAACCTTCTGTGATACACCTTGCAATAAAAAACTATTCCAAATGGTAAATAAAAAGGGTGTTGAGATTGTTCATTTTGTTTGTTTGTCTTGTCATTTTGATATGGGCTTGTTCCATATCTTGGGACAAGAGGTACCCCAGTTGACGCTCTTGATGATACTATTATGCTTACAATGATATTTAATTGAACTTGCTTTGTTTCCCAAGTTGAGTAACACATGGTGTAAGTACTTGTATTCAAGGGGCATGAGACATTCAACCCATTCTTTATCAAGCACACTACTCATATTTGCTTTCACTTTAACCTTAATCATTCAAGATGCTATGATAGGGGCAATGAGAGCTTGACACCAATGAATACCTTATTGCAATCATTAACTTAAGTAGAAGAGTTTGGAAGTTGGATGAAACTTATGCATGCTTTACCTCTACTCACATATACATCTTTCCAAAGTGTACACCTATCATATTCAGATTTTCATCTACACTCTATGACCATTGTAGGATGTTCTACTTATCATTATGCATACATGTGTTCCATATTACTTGCTACCATGTTACACTTTGTGAACTATCAATGAACATCCTTGTCTTGAATACTTGATATCACTTCATAAACTATTTGCATATTGCTACTCCTTTGAAGAATGAATCATTTGACTATATGTAGCAATAGTAATCATCTTTGATATTCATTGTTAAGTATTAAATTGCAAAGTCCATGTTAGTTTTATCATCTTCATACTCGAGGACGAGCATGGATTAAGCTTGGGGATGTTGATGCATGTAAAATGCATACATGAACTTTGCACTTTAATTGCTTATATTCCAATCATATTTGCATCATATAAGGGTTATATCAATGTTTTATAATGATTTTGGGAATATTCATTTATTTCCTATTTTTATGGAATTAACCCTGCACAGGCAGAAAACCCGTTTTCTTATTTTAATGTTTCAGGGACCCAAACGTCAACGAAATCACCTGGAAATTTACGGGCGTCAATATTTGGAAGGAAGACCTGTGGGCGAAGGAAGCGAGCAAACGGAGGCCGAGGGCCAAACGGGGGGGCCCACGCGGCCAGGTACTGTGGCCGCGTGGGACCCACCCTTTGGCCTCGTGGCTCCGTTGCCGTCGATCTCTTCTCCACCGACATCGTCTTGACCTAAAAACGCCTATAAAAAAGGTCCCCCGACGTTCTCTGGAAGGAGCGCCGCACAAACACAGAAACACCGAAACGGAGATCAGGAGCTGCAGATTGGAGGGGGAAAACTCCGGCGGGGCGCTGCCGGCGTGGTCTCCATCGACTTCTCCACCGTCTCCATGATGAAGAGGGAGTAGTCCACCTCTGGACTATGGGTTTGTGGAAGTAACTTATGTATCTCTCCTCTCTTGAGCTTCACTAATTAGCACCGTATGAGCTGCTGAACATGATTACGGTCACCGTTGTAATACCTTTGTGGTGGATCTTTATGAGTTAATATATGTTTGAGATTGCAATGTTTGTTTCAGTTATGAGTATAGATGCATATTATGTACCCCGTTCTTGTCTACTTGTTTTGATCAAGCATGTTTATGAGAGCGTGTGTGGGGGAACGTGTGCATTAGTTGGAGTAACGGGGGGTGGCTAGTGCAGTGAACGTGAGAGAAAGTTCTGCGATCCACTTTGGTATCTTTACCTTACTTTGTTACCTCACTAGGGATAAACTAAAATACCATGCTACCGGGGATGTGGGCGTGACCATTGCCACTACTCCATGACTAGATCTAGCATGTTCTTATTTTCACTTCATGTCATGATACTTAATGCTATACTCTGAGTTATCTTAATTACTGTGGAGTATAAGAGAGGTTAATAACCAAAAGATCTCTATGTTAGGACGTGATGCCCATATATCTAAGTAACTTGTTATCAAACCCTGTGTTGCAATCTCATATGTTAACTGTGTGTGTTCCATTGTCTACCACTTTATAAAGAGAGAGTGCATTTGTGAAACCATGAACCCCAGTCCATTTTTAATCATAAGAAACACCTTTCCAACACCATATACCACTTTTCTATTTTCAGCCATCATTAAATCCGAAAATACAAAAATACTTTTCATCTTGCATACATCATTCAAAAACCCAAAAATATCATTTATCATTGCATCCACCATCATTGCATATTTATTTCTTGTTTGCATTGCATAACTATCCTGATATCATTCTTACACCTTGTGCTTGACAACCACAGGTGAGGTTGAGGACCAAAACATCTAACCTTGTTTTGTAGGTAACCAAAAGAAGGATAAGAAGATAAATCTACCACTTCAGATTCCCCGAGAGTTCGATATTAAACCCTCGAGTCACCCCTCGTGGGGAAAACTGTCTTCCACTTACTATACACTCTGCACTTGGAGTCTCAACCTAATCCCGTTTACTTTTGCAGGTATCAAAGCCTTGCTCTTCGGGACCATCAGGGTCTTATTCCCCGATAAAGATCAAGCATTCCAAGATTCTCCTCCATTAATGAAAGCTTCACCAACCTATATCTCCCAATCCCTCCAACCAAACTTGTTGATCTTCGGAGGATTGAAGGAGAAGGCCCCGATCTACAACTTCACCAAAGCGTTCTTCATTTCCCCCTCATTCACTTGAGGATTTGAGCCTAGGGTTTCCACTAGGAAACCTAGGCATCTTGTTGTACTTACTTGCTTGCTAATTTTGTGTAGCAGATTCGTGGTGCTTGGGAGCCCCCAATCCTTTTGTGGGTTGTGTCTCAAGTGTGTTGTAAGGGCTCCGGATTCCGCCTTGAAGGATTCCGATAGTGGAAGGTGATACGTCTCAAACGTATCTATAATTTCCGATGTTCCATGTTGATATTATACCAATTGTTACATGTTTTATATACACTTCATAGTATTTTTATGCATTTTCTGGGACTAACCTATTAACAAGATGCCACAGTGCCAGTTCCTGTTTTCTGCTGTTTTTGTATTCCAGAAAAGCTAGTCTGGAAATATTCTCGGAATTGGACGAAACTTGGACAGAACCTCCTATTTTTCCAATACGAAGACGGAGTCCAGAGGAGACACGAAGGGGAGCCACGTGGCGCCCACACCATGGGCCACGCGGGCCCCCCTGTCGCGGCGTGGGGTGGTGTGGGGCCCTCGTGGCTCCGCAGCCGCCGCCCTTTCGCCTATTTATTCCTCCCGACGCGAAAATCCTAAATACCCGAGCCATTATCCACGAAAAGTTTCAGAGACGCCGCCGCCGTCAACCCTAGCTCGGGAGGGTTCAGAAACTCTTCCCGTCACCCTGCCGGAGAGGGGAATCATCACCGGAGGGCTCTACATCACCATGCCTGCCTCCGGAGTGATGCGTGAGTAGTTCATCCTTGGACTACGGGTCCATGGCAGTAGCTAGATGGTTGTCTCTCCACTTTATGCTATCATGTTTAGATCTTGTGAGCTGCTTGTCATGATCAAGATCATCTTATTGTAATGCTACATGTTGTGTTTGCTGGGATCCGATGAATATTGAATACTATGTCAAGTTGATTATCAATCTATCTTATATGTTATTTATGATCTTGCATGCTTTCTGTTACTAGTAGATGCTTTGGCCAAGTTGATGCTTGTAACTCCAAGAGTGAGTATTTATGCTAGATAGTGGGTTCACGCCTCCGGTAATCTGGGAGAGTGACAATAACTTCTAAGATTGTGGATGTGCTGTTGCCACTAGGGATAAAATAACCGATGCTTAGCTTAAGGGTACGCCGTTAGGTCTAATGCATTTGTTTACTTTACGCACATTACTTAATGCAATTATCCATTGCTTGCAATTTAATACCAACGGGGAACTCGGTATGACAACCTGGCGGTGGATTATTAGTCATAGACGCTGTTGGATAACGGTCTATGTATTTTGTCGTAATGCCCACATGAATATCATAGTAATCATCATGTCATATATATGCATTGTTATGCGCTCAATATTTTGTCAATTGCCCAACTGTAATTTGTTCACCCAGCATGTTAGTTATCTGTTATGGAGAGACACCACTAGTGAACTATGGACCCCGGTCCATTCTTTTACACTGATAATACAACCAACTGCAAATACTGTTCCTTTTCATTCTCTGTAATTTACTACTGTTTTCCACACTATACGTTTAATCCTTTGTTTTCAGCAAGCCGGTGAGATTGACAACCTCACAGTTTCGTTGGGGCAAAGTAGTTTGATTGTGTTGTGTGCAGATTCCACGTCAGCGCGCCACTGACAACCTTCCGAAGTGATTTCTTGCTCCTACTGGTTCGATTAAACCTTGGTTTCATACTGAGGGAAAACTGCTGCTACACTGCATCATACCTTCCTCTTGGGGTCTCCCAGCGAACGTGTGATCCACGCAATCAGAAGGTGAACCGAGCTTTTGGGCAAGGTTCATCGGAGAATAGGGTGAGGCCATTTGTGGCGTTGAGTATTGAAACTCACACCCCTCCAACGAGACGTACTCCCCTAAAAGGAGAAACTCGGGAACTCGGGAATACATCCTTGTCTCCGCGTGCTTCCCGTTCAGTTACTCCTTACACACTAGCTTTTACTTGTATCTTACCTTGTTTAGTGTTAACTTGTCATATACGTAAATTTACCATTGTTGCATATCTAGAAAATTTATCTTTGTGTCAAGCCTTAATCGAAAAAGAATTAAAATTTGGAGTAGCACCTATTCACCCCCCCCCCCCTCTAGGTGGCCATACGATCCTTTCACTAGGAACAACATCCTCTTCTTGCTTATCGTCTTTGCGATTCTCTTGTATTTGACTGTAGTTTAGATCGATGACTACTTGCTTTAGAAACTTGCGACCTAAACTCGCGTCTCCATCGAGATGTATTCATGCATGTATGAAACCTTTTGGTCACTTGCCTATTTCGGTTTGTAATGCATGTGATGAACCACCAATTCGGTAACTTGTCTATTTGTACTTCTGAAATTATGTATCTATACTATTTTTTTCAAATATATCTTAATATACTGCTGTGTAACTGTATATACTGCTGAAATACGAACATCCATGTAAAAATAATTCCAAAAATGCTACCGCTGGCCAACAGGACAGGTACCACTAGCGAATAGAAAGAATACATGAAATATCACCGCTGACAAACCGTATAGGCTACCGCTGGCGAACAGGACCTGTGCGCCAGCGCTAGAGTGAGCTACCGCTGGCGAACATAACTGGGTTTCCCAGCCATAAGCTTCCTTATCGCTGGCGAATAGGCTCGTTCCGGTAACGATTACCACTGGCGGGGTAGTGCTGGCGAATGGATGTTCGCCAGCGGTAAGCGATTCCTGTTCGCCGTCAATAGGCATGCATTCTCCTACTAGTGATCATCTGATCACCGATATCTCTTTTATGACTTTAAGTAATATGGAGCTCCCTTATGTTTCGTAGACATTTGTCATGTAACTATAATATGGATACAATTAGCTTGTTTGTTGTTATCTCTGAAATATAATGCGTAAGTACTCCATATATATATATATATATATATATATATATATATATATATATATATATATATATATATATTTAAATACAAAGGATGAAAACAAGATTCAAATAATTGAAATCCAACACGAAAAGTACAAGACACATCACATTGTAAAATAGCTCATGCTACATAATCAATTCATCATATATAGCATAATAATTCTTATACTAGTACAACCAGTTCTACCAGTACATTAAAACACATTCGGTTACATGCGATTGAGTCGATTCAGTTAACCTAAAATTAGACCAGATTTATATCACCTGCACGCCCTCGGACTTCATAGAGGTGGCCACCCTTACGAAACAGAGGAGGCCCCGTGTCGTCGACCCTTCCTACCCAGTTAGGGTTGACGTCGGCGCGCATGCAGGGGTATTTTTTGCCAAATCTGGCCGTTTTTCTGAACTAACAACGGATCTGGCCGTTCCTGAGAACTAATTGCAAATCTGGCCCCTCAGGTCGGCGCCAACGCAGACGGCGCCGACATCGTGCAGTTCGGCGCCAGCGTAGCGGCTCGCCGAAGTTCGGAGCCGGGCCCAGCGGAAATCCTACGTGGCATGTCGGCGCCAGCGGCATTGGCGCCGAACTCCTTTCGCTAACTGAACCCAAGTCGAAGTGTTCGGCGCCATCCGCGATGGCGCCGACCGTTAAGTTATAACCCTAGTCGTTTTCCGATCTGGATCGATCCCGCAGAGACCGTCCCGTACTCGCCCGTCCTCAACCTTGTCGTCCCCGACGCCGCCGCCGCGCCCCACCACACCCGCCGCCACGCCCCACCATTCCCGCCGCCGCGCCCCACCACACCCGAGCTCCGGTCGCCTCCATCCCCGCCGTCTGCCCCCACCCTCTTCCATCGCCGGTCGCCACAACCGCCGCCGCCTCCCACCGTGGCCCCGCCTCCTTCTCCTTCGCCGGCGCCGGCCAAGCGCCCTTCGGCGGCCTCTCCTCCTCCGTGAAGGTATAACGTGTGCCCACCCGCCCCCCTCTCTCGTACTGTAGACAATGTTCACCATTGCCACATAATTTTGCCACCATTGCCACCATTGATTTGTGTTTCCTTGTACATACAATTGCCACCATTGCCACTTAATTTTGATGCCAATATGGTCTAGATTGGAGATAGAATGGGTGACCGTATTAGAAAATTGGGTGCCCAAATTTTGATTTGTGTTTCCGGTTGTAAATGGTGCCAATTGTGTGTAGAATAGATTTATTAGTTTGGAGAATAGATTTGTTAATTAAGTGGCAATGGTGGCAATGGAATGTAGAATCGATTTGTTCATAGTAGCTATATTTGTTGGTATCGAAAGAATTTGTTATTGAGAGCTCTTTATTTACATAAATCATCATCTAATGGTAGAGGTATATCTTGTTTCCGATTATAGATGGCCTACACAAAGATTGTTCACGTTCATCACGGAGGCCGTGTTGTGTCCTCTAGCTGCGGTGTTGAGTTTGTGGATATGACGAGTAAAGTATTGTTCTTCCCGCATAGTCCAACTTTGCGTGAGCTTGTTGTGAAGATCGAAACGGCGTTGGGTTGGTTAGGCACTGCTGTTGGTTTGGAAGGAAGATACGATGCCGGTGGCTGTAGGTCTTATACTCAGATGATACCCATCCGAGACAACGAAGGGTGGGAGTTGTACAAAGAGCTTGTTGAGAGCTCTCAAATCAAGTCAATTGTTGTTGTTGCCGTGAAGGTTGACATCAACAGTCGTACCGTAGTTCTCCCTGATTTGAACAAGCATCCAACGGTTGTTAAAGAAAACAATGATGACCGTAGTGAGCACGATTCGGGTCCAAGCCAGCCTCCCTTGAGGGAGAAGGAGAGTGTTGACCATCGAGTTAAAGTGGAGTTGCTTAGGGAGCAGAAACTAAAGGGTGCAGCACCACCTGCAACTCGTGTTGTGTCCTCTAGTATGCCTAGTAGAGAAGAGATCATTGAGGAGAAACCCAATGTTGCACACTTGGAGGCGGTGAATGACGAGTTTGTTGGTGTCTGTCCATTGGACATTCCAGCACCACCGTTTGTACCTCAGGTGGCATCCTCTGAACTTGATGGAGACCCGTATACTTTCGAAGATCACAATCCCGAAGACGAGGGTTATGATCAGGCTTATGCGGTTGACTCTGATGAGGATCGTGAGGAGCCCCAGTGGTCCGTGGACGAGACAGATGCGTTCGTCAAGGTATGGGGCAGGCATCCTAGTATTCATGAGTTCAAGGATGTTAGGGAGGCTCACCTAGCCGTTTCCGACTCGAACCTGCGGGAATATGGCCCAGAGCCACCTAAACCCATCATCCAGGATGGGGATGGAGAAATCCAACGGCCTAGGGCAAGGCCTTTGATATATGCGGGTCTAAAATTCAAGGGTCTATTGGAGATGCAGATCTGGCTGCAGGAGTACGCCGTTAGGCATCATCGGCAGTACATTGTGTTCAAGTCTAACCAGAAAGAGCGATATGTTGTGATGTGCGATGACAAAAAGTGTGGGTGGAAGGTGAGAGCAAGGAAGACTCCTCAAGGTCGCTGGAAGATAAGTAGCTACGATGGCCCACACACATGCGGCGACAAGGTCCTTGCCAACAAGGCCCTGGCGAGAAGGTTGTCCGGCGCACACACCGGCAACTGACATCTACTTTTATTGCTCACCGGTGCGCCGAAGCCATCAAAGCTACGCCTACCCTCTCAGCGGCCTCTTTGATGAAGTTTATACATCTCATCTTTGATTATCGTGTCACGTATGGCAAGGCGTGGAGAGCTAAGCAGATGGCTATGAAAATGGCCTACGGGGATTGGGAGGAAGCCTATGGAAGGCTACCAAAGATGTTGGCGGCTATGGCCATCGCAACCCTGGAATGACAATTTGTGTGCAACCGCATCCAACTTATACTCGCACGGTTGAAGACGTCAAATACCCAGTGTTTGGACGCGCGTTTTGGTGCTTCCGCCCTTGTGTCGAAGCATTCAAGCATTGTCGTCCATTTCTTTCCGTGGACGGCACCTTTTTGACAGGGAAGTTTAAGGGCTCCCTTCTTGTTGCTATCTCTTGCGACGCGGACAACCGTTTGGTCCCCCTTGCCTTTGCTCTGGTCACGGGGGAGGACACGAACAACTGGAGTTGGTTCATGCACTTGTTGAGGACTAAGGTAGTTGGCAGGGATAGGGTTGTTTGTTTGATATCTGATCGCCATCAGGGCATACTGAATGCCGTGAAGGATGAAATACCTGGGCATCCCCTTGTGAAGCACCGGTGGTGCATGAGGCATTTCGCGGCTAATTTCTACCGTGCTTGCCGTAACCGGGAAATGGCTGAGTATCTTCGTAGGCTTTCCATGGTGTTTGAGGAGGATGTGTTTGACCGGATGTACGCAGAGTTGTATGGCTTGACGAATGCGAAGGGTAAGGCTTTCCTTACGGAGCATTTGCCACAAAAAATGTTGTGGTCCCAAGCATTCGATGAGGATGGGGTTCGGCACGGTCACATGACAAGTAACATGGCCGAGGTATTCAATAAAGTTTTAAAGGGTATCCGTGCGTTACCGGTTAGCGCCATAGCAGCGTTTACCTTTGACAAGTGCAACGAGTACTGGGTTACGAGGAGGGACGAGATAGAAGTCCTTGTGAATGACGGTAAGAAGTGGCCAAAGACCGTGGAAGAAGAACTTGATTATCAGGAAAAGAAGTCAGAGACCCAAACGTGGATATGTTTCGACAAGGAGGTTTGGAAGTACGAGGTTTGTGAACAAGGAGGTACCAACGTTGGCGGTGAGCAATTCGGTGGCCGCAAATATGTTGTTGTCCTAGCCTCTGCGTCTTGCACTTGCCAGATGCCGTTACAGATCCATCTACTGTGCTCACATATAATAACAGCGTCACGTGCTAGGGCAGTAGACCCAACTAGCTTGTCGTGTTTGTCCCGGTTCTACAAACTGGAGGCGGTTCGAGGCACATGGGCTGGTAGATTCGAGCCTTATCTAGACATGGCACAATGGCCTGAATACACCGGCCCGGTGTATTTACCGGATTTAAAACTCATGGTCAAGACGAAAGGGCGACGGCAGACCAAGAGGTTCAAGATGGACATGGACCGCGCACAGGGGAGCACACACTCCAAGAGACCGCGTGCAAATGATTATTTCGTGGAGGACACCGTCAAGAACCGTTGCTCCGTATGCGGCGAGGAAGGTCACAAGAACACGAAAAGGTTGAGCTGCGAGGACCGAAAAAAGAAAATAGCTGCCGAGGAAGCAGCGGCTGAAGCTGCAGCCGCGGCAGCCGCTAGTAACCCTTCGTCAAGCGTACGTGGAAGTAAGCGTCCACGAGGAACTAGACATTACAGAGGTGCTAGACGCCATCCCGATGCAATTGGGAAGTTAGCTGAAGCAATAAAACGTAGTAGCAAGGTTATATTTTCTTTACTATATGTTACACATATAATTTATGTTAGCATATTTTTTGCATTTATTGTGTTGATACTTTTCATTGCAATATTACTCACTTTGGCTTGTCTTTACATTGCAGAATGGAGGGTCGGCACCATCTTCTTGATGTTGGGTACGATAAGGATCACCGAGGTTGGAAGATTTCCATAGGCGTGGAGGTATGTACATAATGATGAAGTCAATTTGTTTTGTTGCCAAATGATTACTAACTTGTGTGCTATATAAAATGTTTTGCAGGAAATGAAGCATCTTCGCATACGTGGCCATAAGTTGCAGCATGATGCAATGAAGTATTCAGATAGGTACACTGAGTACATTGAGAGGGCAAAGTTGCTTCCCTTTGTGACCATGGCGAGGCGTGGGCTTCCAATCTACAATAGCTGCGCCCTCACGGCACTAGTTGACAGGTGGCACGTGGAGACTCACACTTTCCACCTTCCGTGTGGAGAGATGACTGTCACTCTAGAGGACTGGGCCATGATCACCGGTTTGCCTCTCGATGGGAACCCCGTCACTGGAAAGATAGAGGCACATAAATTCAGGGACATGGTTGAGCAGCTTCTTGGAGTAAGACCACCTGACAAAGTTGAAGGGCAAAAGGGTAGCAAGACTGGAGGGTTGAAGACCACTTGGTTGCAAACCCATTTCCGTGAGCTTCCGGAGGGTGCTGACGACGTCACCGTACAAAGGTTGTATCTCTATACTAATTTTCCGTTGCCCACCTTTTTGTTATGTGCTTTTATTTCCATTTCGCCGTCTGATTCGAGTCTTGTTTTTTATAGGTATGCTCGGGCATACATCATGTGGATCTTTGGGAAAGTGCTATTTCCAGACTCTGGGGGCAGCGACGTGTCTTGGATGTATTTGCCTCTACTCCGTGACTGGGACGAGGCTGGGAGGTACAGCTGGGGCTCGGCCTCACTGGCTTACTTGTACCGGCAGCTGGATGAGGCATGCAGAAGGAGCAAGAATACATCAAACATGGGTGGTTGCGTGCTTGGGTTACAGGTATGGATGTGGGAGAGGCTTCCTGTAGGGCGCCCCCCTACGAGGGCACTTCGTGCTTGGCCACATGCTAATCCCGGCATGGCTCCCACCGTCGCGCACAAGTATGAGGATTCTGCGACCAATTGGGGCCCCTCCGAGAATCTGTATATGCAATACACCGATGAGATTGACTCTTTGCTTCCTAGCCACGTGAGTGCTGCACAATACATTCGTTCCTTAATCATTTCGTTTTGCTTCACTTATGTTCTCAAATGTTTGATAATATTTTTGCTCACTTGCATCACAGGTTACGTGGAGGCCCTACGCCGAGGTTGTTGATGATCCCTCGTTCAACTTAAACGAGATGTGCACTCGTGACAAGGAGATGTGGACTTTGAGGTGCCCACTGATTTGTTTCTATGCCGTTGAGTACCATCTTCCACACAGAGTAGCCAAGCAGTTTGGGAAGCTCCAGCACTGCCCCCCAGAGTCCTTCTCCACGTCCTCTGCGCTTCACGAGTAAGATCTCGAAGCACCATATTGTTGTCTATGTCTTTTAATACATGATTGCTGACCCTTTTCTCTACGTTCTTTGTTAGCCTTGACAGGAGCAAAAACAAGAAGATTACTGACTGGGAACATGAGCATCGAGAGTACATAGCTGAATGGCATCAACGCAAGGGTCCTCACATCGATCCCACGCCGCACAATGCACTCGCGTTTGACAGGTATCTTGCTTGGCTGAATGGTGCAACCCGGCTTCATCTACGGAAGACTTGGACCGAGCAAGATATATTGGACTCGACATCAGACTCGGCGGATGATACCATCCAGTATGATTATACCCAGCGGACAGGAAAGCGCGTGGACCAGGGCCCTGTGCGAGACCGTGTGGTAAGAATCTAGTGCCCTCCAACATGAACTACTTGCAAACTGAAAACTACACTAATTTTCTGATGTGTTCTGCAGGCCCATGAGCTTTTAAGAGGAATTACCGAAGCTGAAACAGCTCTCCAAGTTACACCGGGCAGCAAAGGTGAAGCATCCACACTGCGTGCAAGTCTACAGGTTAACACTTAAAGCTTTTAGTTCACAATGGGAATAAATACGATGAGTTTCAAGACTAAATTGTTGTTTACTCTTTGTTGTTGCAGAAACTGGTGAAGCGTTCCCGTAAGTTGGTCGGTAGGCTTGCATGCCGTGATCCTACCGAAGACTTGGATGAGGTGCAACCTAGTAGCCGTGAAAAATCTGCATCATCTGAATGGGACCTAGATGTGGAGGACTTGCAAGATGACCAGACGGTATTGTCGCAGGTAATGTTCTTGCCCTATTTTAGTTTGCATTGCTATAATTTCTCCTCTGATTGTTATGCTATTATTCCCGCAAATACAACCTTTAAAAGAACTCGTGATTTAGTTGTTATTTCATTGAACTATACTATTATAGAAATGCAAACTACATTGTTGGTAGTGTGGAAATTTTCTGTGTTAAGTTAAAGAAAATGTCCAACATTCATTATTTTATTGGATTTCGATTCTATTTGGAGTTGTTTCTAATGATGCTATTAGTTGCATTTTTTTGTTTTTGATATGGTTCTTTATATGTTTGGTAAGTGACATATGCATTCTGTTTGTTCCTTGACAGTTATGTGCATACTGCTTATCTTCAATATAAATCAGTAGATGTTATTTTCGCAGGTGAGGGGTGCACCGCAACCTAGTCAGATGAGCCCAGGTCCCAGCCAGCAAGGCAGGCGCAAGAGAAGCGGCAGCAGCCCCGCGTGCCCCTTCAGACCGGTCAACAAATGCTCCGTAGGGGATCTCGTAACCGCAAGCCAAACGTTCAGAGCACCCCTGGTACCGATGCGCTAGGAAAAAGAAAGGGACGCAAATAATGTCGCCGACATGTTCGCAAGTGTTTCTTTTAGTTATGAGATTGTTGCTTCCTTATGTTTCGGACCATCCGTGTTAGTTTGAGAACTATGGTTTGTGAATTGTGTGTGTGATGCTTTTGTGAACAAATCTGGTATGGATTGTGAGATCTACATGTGATATTTGTGAGAATTTGGTATATATTGTTGTCACTTTTGCATGTTTCAGGAAATGACTACAAAATAAGGGGAGACTCTGCCAAAAAATTTCTTGAACAAATTAGACCAGAGAGTCCAGTACCCAAATTGAACACTGGATTGCAACAAAACCAGAGAGTCCAGTACTGAAAATGTTTGGGCCCTTAGGTCGGCGCCAATTCTGATGGCGCCGACATTCTACAGGTCGGCGCCAATTCTGATGGAGCCGACCTCTGGAGCGAGACGTGCCCAGTTTTCGGCGCCAGAGGCATTTTCGCCGAACTTCATAACGTCGGCTCCAAGGCAAATGGCGCCGACCTCTCGAACTAGAAATTTTCAACAAAACCAGAGAGTCCAGTACCGAAATTGTTTGGGCCCTTAGGTCGGCGCCAATGCAGATGGCGCCGACATTCTGCAGGTCGGCGCCAACTGCGATGGAGCCGACCTCTTGAGGCGAGACGTGTCCAGTTTTCGGCGCCATAGGCATTTTCGCCGAACTTCATAACGTCGGCGCCAAGGCAAATGGCGCCGACCTCTCGAACTAGAAATTTTCACCAAAACCAGAGAGTCCAGTACCGAAATTGTTTGGGCCCTATGGTCGGCGCCAATGCAGATGGAGCCGACATTCTGCAGGTCGGCGCCAACTGCAATGGCGCCGACCTATTGAGGCGAGACGTGTCCAGTTTTCGGCGCCAAAGTCAAACTTCGCCGAACTTCATAACTTCGGCGCCAAGTAAAATGGCGCCGACCTTTGGAACTCTAAATTTCCACCAAACCAGACAGTCCAGTACGCAAATTGTTTGGATCCTTAGGGCAAATTGTACTTAAGTTGAATGATTGAATTGCTGCAGATGTTTCTCACAGTTCCGTCGTAGCAGACAACTCGCAAATAGTACTCCCACTCGCAAATAGTACTCCCACTCGCAAATAGTAAACCCACTAGCACATAGTAAACCCATATTAATTTTACTTCAGTTCCGTCCGGCTTTGTCAATAAATAGCGGTCCATGGCTCTGTGTATTTCATTCGAATCAACCACACTCACCCATTCAGATAGACAGAAACACAATGGCCGGTGCCGGAACCTCTTCAGGGAAAGGGAAAGAGCCGGCCATGGAACTTGTAGGTCCTCGTAGTGGCTCATTCATGCCACCGGACATGCCACCAAGAGAAGAGCTACATGGTCATGTGCCGTGGATCATCAAGTGCGGTTGCGGTGTGGAGTGCTGCTACACGGCAGATGCTGAGAAGATCAGAAGTGATGGATATGGTGGAAGCTGGGGATTTGTCTGCGGCCACACGACGGGTCCCGCACCATCTTTTGTAAGAGTTCATTCGATTTACATATTTACTAAATAAAAACATGTGGGTACTAAGTTTTGTACTCTCGAACAGGAAGGAGCTCGTTGTAGAAAGAAATACTTTTTCGAATCCGACAGGCAGTATGAAGTGTATTGGTATGGAGAAACATATGTAGAGAACCAGGAGGCCAAAAAACTAGAGGAGAAGAGGAAAAAAGAACACAGAGAGTGTTACCAAAAACAATTTGAAGCATGGGCTGCTCAAAAGATGGCCAACCGAAGAAACCGTTAGAACTCTTGTTTCGTATATGCGAAACAATTTTAATTCCTTATAATCTGTATTTCATTCCAAAAGGAGCTCTTGTATCGTATATTTGAAGAGGGTCGATGGTAAACATTGCCCGAGCACCATCATTGTAATGTTTGCTTTTGTAACAAATAAGTGTAATTGACTCCACCAGAGTACTCCGACGATTTCTAAAATAAAACATCATGGTTCAACATAACATAAAATTCATCATGTCAAACAAAAACCACAACATGATTAGTATACCACACTTAAAGTGGGTCAAACGATCAGTAGAAGAATCATTAATGGAGATGTTGTTTTCCTGAACAGGCCTCCTAGTACCCAGAAGCATTCTCTCCAGGCATTTAAAGTATACATCCACGATGATCATACAATCAAAATCAATCCCCTAATATGCTCTCATTTGTCAGCAGATTTTGACGGAGATTGTGTGCATATTTATTACCCTCAGTCACTTGCTGCAAAAGCGGAAGCCTTGGAGCTTTTCAGCGTGGAGAAGCAACTGACAAATTCACACAACGGAAAAGTAAACCTCCAGCTATCTAATGACAGTTTGCTAGCTCTGAAACACATGTCTATAAGAACCATGTTAAGCAAAGAATCAGCAAACATCAACGAGGTTGTCCTATTTATGCAATACCAAACAAATATCCAACATATAATTTGACATTAAGGTCCACAGGAACTACATAAAACATCCAACAGAGTACTCAACATTACAATAAAATATAACATCTTGGTTCAACATAAACTTCATCATGTCAAACAAAAACCACAACATGATTAGAAGACAACCTCGCAGATTCAACCACAAATGCTTATGGATTCCAACTCTTGAAATAGCCTGCGTTGTATTTCTTCAAGAATTCCTTACTTGCATTCAGCTCATTTTCTTCCCTTTCCCGTGCTTGTTCTTCCTTCCTTCTTTTGGCTTGTACCTCCCTCTCTTTCCGGTCCTTCTCTAATTCCTCCTCCAAGAGTTTTCTCTTCACAACTTCTTTAGCCTGCTTCCTCTTGCGCTCCCTTTTCCAAATCTCATTTTCTTGCCTTTGTTCTTCATCAAAAACCTTCCATGACTCTTCCAAAGTGTCGGGACCATAAAGGGGACACCACCGTGTCATGTCTTGGCAATGCTCACACCAAACCAGTGGAGGAGCCTTGGGTGTGGTTTCGTCTAGTTTCCATAGCGCCGGTGGAGTTGGAGGTGGACGGACAAGACGTGTACAAGTCTCAGCCGGCCATGGGCCCTTATGCATCCACACATATGGTGAAAGAAGGTAGTCATCATACACCTCAGGCCCATCAATCCATTGGAAAAAGTAGCATGTACAATATTGCTGTCAGTTTTGTAAGCAAATAGGACATCAGATACAAATACATGTCAAATTCATAGTTGCTAAATAAAGAAATAAGAATACTCACGCGACGATCGTTGCACATGTAGAACGCACGACCGGCAGTAGCGGCGTGCATAGATTGTGAGATTTCACAAGCCTTTCCGCAAGGACAATTCGGAACCGGGTACATGGGTGGCACCGGAGCATCTTTGCATGATACATTGGGATACTTGCCTTTGGTTCTTTCTACTATCTTCATCTTACGTGCAACCTCTTTGTAAATGTCAGGGGAATCTAGCAAACCAAAAATAAAACATAAGAAACTATATGGGAGAGCCTAAAAGTCCACAAAGTTAGCCACCATGTACATATATGCAAGAAAAATGAAATATAACAAACTATACAAACCTCCACATGCATATGTGGTAAAACAATATATTCTACAACCACTTACATACATATATAATTAAACTAACCACACCCAAACAATATATTCTACAACATATATATTCGAAATATAAAAATACCCACCTCATAAAATTCTAAAAGAACTTACATGTTTCCAACAAAAGAACTAACCACAAATCAATACACACATAGTTAACTACTTCAACAAAAGATTGCACCAAAATTATAGGTCCTAGACATTCGAACCAAAATGACATGAAATTTCATAATAAAATGGATGAAAGAGGATGGAAAGAAGGAGATTTGAGAGAGAATACCTCCAAGAAGAGTTGCCATGGTCTAATTTGAAGAAATCCACGAGTTTTGAGTGGATTTGAGATTTGGGGCGGAAAACAGGAGAGAGAGAGAGCTTGTGGCGGCTGTGGGGGAGGAGGGGAGGAGTAGGTGCTGGAAAGGGAAAGAGAAGGGACTAGGGTTATAACTGCAAGGTCGGCGCCATCGCGGCTGGCGCCGAACACTTTGATCTGGGTTCAGTTATCTCGTGCATGTCGGCGCCAATGCCCCTGGCGCCGACCTGCCACGTAGGATTTCCGCTGGGCCCGGCAGGAAACTTCGGCGAACCACTCCCCTGGCGCCGACCTGCACTACGTCGGCGCCAACGCAGATGGCGCCGACCCGAGGAGCCAGATTTGCAATTAGTTTCCAACCGCGGCCAGATCCGTTATTAGTCCGGGAAAACGGCCAGATTTGGCAAAAAATACCATGCAGGGTGGCGGTTCACAGTCACCTCTTGATCAACCATAGTCACTTGATGCTGACAAAAAGTATATGCGAGTTTGTTGTAACTTTTTGCTCCAACGCAGTTACGTCAACACCGATGAACTTTGGGACGTGTGAGCTTGACCTCTCCCGCATTCATGCCATCACTTCTAGAGCCCAACTGTAGGGTAGAATCATCCTCGCGAGGCAATCACCCATGCAGCTCATTAAGCAACTTTGGATTCCATGTCTCTCGTGGCAAGCCACCAAAACTCAGCTGCGCTAAAAACGGATGCCCACGGGGTTGAGCGCCGTTACCATTTGGATGCCCCACCAGACGAAGCTCACCGGCACGCCTTCACGGCACAACGACGAGATATCCGATAACAAGCTTGAAGTCGCGTGAACTTCAATGAGCATGTCACGGTGTCGGATGTAGTGCTTCGCGCAGAGTTTTGACCAGGTCGTCCGGTGATACGCAAGGACGAGGTGGTTACACGATTTCCATTAACGGTTTCTTGCAGAACTTCTTGTGCAGAGTCCTCATGCCGGTGTTGCGCGACCAGGGCCGGTCCATAGACCGGGCAAACAAGGCGACCGCCCCAATCCCCAAAAGAGGATGGTCTCAAACACTAAAGTATGTTTATAAATTATGTACTATCAGTTTGTCAGGTATAAGAGATTATTTACTATTTATAAACAATAGAAAGTTGACATCGGTTTACATGAACAATTTCACATGACGGACCAATACGTACAATGTACCACATGAGAAGAAACCAATTAGATCGGTGGTGACAAGTTTAATTAATTTGCCTGCTGGTCTCTCTTATAGATGCCTTAGACATATATATTAAGTTTTTTGCTAGGTATATTTCCAATATGTAATTTCATGTATAAAATTTTATTGAGAAACTAACAAAAGCATATGTATACACTATTTTGTACAGAGGAGCATTGTGGTGAGCCTATATAATAACTGAATTTTGTGTTAGCGAAAGTAGTAGATCGATATATAATACTTTTATGTTTGTCGGTGATTACTATAAGAAATTCTACTTCAATAACAATAGTGTGTCAGAAACATATTATCAAAACTTCTAATGTATATTTTACAATATACATTAGAAGTTTCGATATATTTGCTTGCATAACCATACACTACACACCTGACACCTCTACTAAGATATTTTATAGGCCGGCTATATGCTTTGTATTCTCTATCAATATATGTACTAATATTAAAAATAGATAAAACATTCACACAATAGTAAACATATACGGCATGTAATTTACCAATTGTAAAACAAAATAAAGGGGCATACGCCTTTTACATTCTTTCACATTTTAGGTGGTTTTGTATGGTGTTAAGGGTAATATGTCAGAAAGAAAAAAAAAATTCCGCATGTTAGATATATTTTCAATGATATAGATTACAACTATATAACGGAAAACAATTGAGACAAATTATAGTATGGTTAGCAAATCCACATATTTGATAAAAGCACCATATGATTAAAAAAAATAGAAAGGAAAAAAGTTTAGTATAAATATATTAACTTTAACTCGCCCTAGGTCCCAAATGTAGTTAGAACGGCCATGTGCGTGATAGAATTCACTGGAAGACGGACGACAGTGGCCTAAGTTTGGATGGGACTCAGGATAACTGCAGGGCAGGGGCCTGCCTCGTCCGGGAATAATCTCCATCAGGTGAACGACATGCCAGCCTCTCCGCTTAAGGATGTTCTTTTTTATTTTGGGGATACGGTGAAAAAGAAGGAATTTTCGCAGCAAAAATGGGGGTGTTTGGGAGAGGATTATGTAGTAATAAAGAAAAACTGGCACCTCCGCTGTATGATTGGGGATAGTGGGTGGAAAAGAAACAAGTTCATAACATGGTTTTGTCTCAAAATATTAATATAATTATTATTGTATAATTTATATGGTTTGTGGTAGAATTTAGTGGTCAAAACTATGTTTTTTTTATCGGAACCAAAGCTGTGTTTTGAAGTTTTTTTCAACAGTCAAACATAATTTTGTTGAGAAACTGGATGGAGTACTACACAACAGGGAGGACAAACAGGAGTGCACCAGAACGTATGAACTGGAGGACATAGGTGCGTGTTGTCGATTTTGGACTACTATTCTTAAAAGGAATCAGTACAAAATAGAAGGGAAAATGTTTGCATCCTGGGGTTGGGTTGGGTCAAGCATCCTTCTCTCCATTGGGAACAGTACAAGGGAAGAACTCAAGATGACACGCAAAAGGCACCAACTGTGTAGCTGGTTGCACCTACTGGATATGGATGTCTCGGTATCCATGTCAAGCGATCATGCAACGTTGTTCAACATACAATATTAGAGTACTGTAACAGACTGGGTCTGCGTTCTACTGTATATGTGAAAGAAAGATGGCGAGGATCACGAACTGACGTTTACTGCCTAGCGATCTTGGAGCTTTAGACGAAACTAAGCTAGCTACTTTGTAGGTTGGTGACGGTGACTAACAATATTATTTGCCTATCAATCGTTGGATCCGCTTTTCCTTTTTGAACAAGCACATCGCTTTGCTTTTCGAAATGATCTCATCTTCTACTCCCTCCGTTCGAAAATAGATGTCTTAGCTATCTTAAAATTTGGATGTATGTACACACTAAAACATGTCTAGATACATTCAAAATTTGAGATAGCTAAGACATCTATTTCCGAACGGAGGGAGTAGTATATACTCCAATCTCGATGCAACGGAGGAAATTCTCCCTTAGTCCCTTGCAAAAGGAATTGTTGGGCGCGTGTGTCACACGAATGGAACTAATGATGTTTCGATTGAGCTGGGCAACCTAATTTGGATGCATCGTATGCGCGTACTCGGTCAGTATCTGGAAAACTTTTATTTAAAATAGACGTCGACATTATTTTGATGTAACGATGTGCTTGGTTACACAATCGACAAATCAGCTCGTGTTGAATTTTCTCTTTTCTGTCCGTTCTCATGGATATATATATGTGGAGTAAAACTTAATCAACTAGTCATCATGAAGGTATGCTCAATTATTGCTATTGCCAGTTGATTTTCGCACTTGGTCTTATATCACTCTCTAGAATTAGTGTCACTGTTAATAAATATATATATAACGTCTCTCAGAATCCATTTGGGGGAACCAAAATTGGCTAAGTAGGGACCATTCAATCATGTCCAATATTATCGATTCGACAAGCAAGTCGACGGAGATCTTTTTTTCCATTTTCCTTTTGAAATGTGCATCACAATGTTTTCGTCTGCATAATGTATGATTTTGATTTCTCAGCCGTTTCATTCCCTCAACCAATTTACCACGATAACTACTTTCAGCTAGCCTCTCGTCTACACTTTTTACCCTTCGCTTATCAGCAACTCCATTTTTTTGCATCTGAAGTTCTGAACGTGACTAGACTACGCATGCAAATCAAACCAATTATGTACAGTTGATGGATCGAATGCATGCTAGCAAGCTACAAAACATGGTCAAACCAGATGCATGGTTGCCGCTGGCTTTAGCCGCACTCCAAAGGTAGAGCACCGCTAGTCCTGCTCGATCGAGCTACAGCCTTGATAGCTCATCCACCAAATCACCAAACGAGAATTGCCATCTAAGCTGCGTATCCCACCAATGGCCATTGCATGTACAGTCTTCACAAGAAAAGAATATATGGCGCGGTGGTAGGTTGAAGGTTGGGGTGTGCTTAATTTTGGCGGGTACACCCTATATATACAAACTCGAGCGCGCTGTTCTCCAGCATCCTCTATCACCTGGTCATTGGCTCTCCTCGAGAGCTCAAGACCATCATACACATATAGAGCAGCTTGCTAGCTCAACGCCTAGGTAACTAGCTAGCCAGATAGCGTACCATGGCCATGACCATGGCCTCCAGTCTACCTTGCTCTCTCCTCCTGGCAACCGTGACGCTGCTGCTCATCGTCCAAGCGCAAGGCATCACCAGGCACTACGATTTCAACGTATGTGTCCATGCATGATCCATGCATGCATGTTGACCATCTGCATATGGTATCGTGATCCATGGATGATCGTGCTGAAAACTAACCTGCTTGTTGTTGATCTGCATATATGCAGGTGCAAATGGCGAACGTGACTCGGCTGTGCGGCACGAAGAGCATCGTGACGGTGAACGGGCAGTTCCCGGGGCCGGAGCTGATCGCCAGGGAAGGCGATCGCGTCCACGTCCGCGTCACCAACCACGTCCCGCACAACATGTCCATTCACTGGTACGTTCTACTTCCCTCACTTTAGCTTTACGTAAGTTCCGCCGTCGCCGAGCTCGCAACCATTTCCGCACAAATCAAGCTGTCTCCATCGATCGCTCTTCCTTTTTGGCCAAGTTGTTCTTCCTTCCACTCTTCTGACCCGCCGTCACCGTTCCTGTCGCGGTCGCAGGCACGGCATCCGGCAGCTGCGGACGGGCTGGGCCGACGGGCCGGCGTACATCACGCAGTGCCCAATCCAGACTGGCCAGACGTACGTGTACAAGTTCACCGTCACCGGGCAGCGCGGCACGCTCTGGTGGCACGCGCACATCTCCTGGTTCCGCTCCACGGTCTACGGCGCAATCGTCATCCTCCCCAAGCTCGGCGTCCCCTACCCGTTCCTCCCGGCGCCGCACGACGAGGTCCCCGTCATCTTCGGTGAGTGGTGGGCGGCGGACACCGAGGACGTCATGAGCCAGGCGTTCAAGGTCGGCGGGGCGCCCAATATCTCCGACGCTTTCACCATTAACGGCCTTCCTGGACCGCTCTACAACTGCTCTGCCAAAGGTACGTGCATGCTGTGGTTAACGGAGAGTTTAACATGTTATAGTTCTAATGACGCAATCACGTTTGTGGTCGTGGATTGTCAATCGTCAACCAAATCACCGAAAGTGAATTCTTACAAGATTCAGATTCTCCCTTGAAACGGAGACGGAATAGTGCGTAGTTAGTTGTTCGATCGAGTTATTCTAATGCTTATTTATCACCGGAACACAGTGATACTTGACCTAACATTTGGTGCACCTTAGCAATTGATGTTTGTTGGGTCTGTCCGGTGCTACGTTAACAAAATCTTAGCTATACGTTACACCTAGCAAAGACTTCCTAGCTCTGTGGTAGTCTAGTAGACTGATAGCTAGCTTTCTATAATCATTCAAGTCAGCTGGCGTCTGAAGATTTGCTCTTACTGAATTACCGTTCATGCATGTATGACACGCAGACACGTTCAAGCTGAAGGTGACGCCCGGGAAAACGTACCTGCTGCGCCTCATCAACGCTGCGCTCAACGACGAGCTCTTCTTCTCCGTCGCCAACCACACCCTCACCGTCGTCGAGGTCGACGCTGTCTACGTCAAGCCCTTCACCGTCAAGACCCTGGTCATCTCCCCGGGCCAGACCACCAACGTCCTCCTCACCGCCAAGCCCGTCTACCCCAACGCCAACTTCTACATGTCCGCCGCGCCCTACTCCGTCATCCGGCCCGGCACCTACGACAACAGCACCGTCGCCGGCATCCTCGAGTACCATAAGCCAGGCTCGCCATCCACGTCAAGCTTCAACAAGGACTTGCCGCTCTTCAGGCCGACCCTGCCGCTCTTCAACCACACCAACTTCGTCACCAACTTCACGACCAGACTCCTCAGCCTCGCGACGCCACAGTACCCGGCGGCCGTGCCGCAGTCGGTGGACAGGCGGTTCTTCTTCACGATCGGGCTGGGCACGCTGCCGTGCCCTAAGAACATGACCTGCCAGGGGCCCAACGGCACGCAGTTCGCCGCCGCCGTGAACAACGTCTCCCTCGTGCTCCCTACCACGGCGCTGCTGCAGTCGCACTTCACGGGCCTCTCCAGGGGCGTCTTCTTGTCCAACTTCCCGACCATGCCGCTCTCGCCGTTCAACTACACCGGGACGCCGCCGAACAACACGAACGTGGCCACGGGGACCAGGCTGCTCGCGCTGCCGTACAACACCTCGGTGGAGCTGGTGATGCAGGACACCAGCGTCCTTGGCATCGAGAGCCACCCGCTGCACCTGCACGGCTACAACTTCTTCGTCGTCGGCCAAGGGTTCGGCAACTATGACCCGACGAACGACCCGGCCAAGTTCAACCTCGTCGACCCCGTTGAGCGGAACACCGTCGGCGTGCCGGCCGGCGGTTGGGTCGCCATTCGCTTCCTTGCTGATAATCCAGGTGTATGGTTCATGCATTGCCATTTGGAGGTGCATACGACGTGGGGGCTTCGAATGGCATGGCTGGTGCAGGACGGGAGCAAGCCCAACGAGAAGCTGCTTCCCCCGCCGTCCGATATGCCCAAATGCTAGACGGACCTGATCAAACTTGATGTTCAATTCTCCCCTTCGTTTTGATTTAATTTGTTCGCCAATTTGCGATTGATTTCTCCTGCAGGAGATTTTAGTGTGTGCATGTTAGTAGTCTGTTCATAGCTGACCTTACAATTTTTTTTGTATTTTTTATCTTTCATTTCTTTACCACTTTTGATGAAGATGTTTTGATACTTGTTGAATAAACAATGATGTGAATTGCACAAGAAGGATCCCGGAATTATTTGTGAGACTATATTTTATAGCCCGAGAAGGATCCCAGAATTATTTGTGAGCCCATCTTTTTCAGCCCAGATGATAGTGTTGTAGATGCTGCTGGTTTAGTCAACAGTGTAAATATTCCAGAGTTGGTAAGGAATAAAAAATGCTTGTGGAAGGGAAAAATATAAACAGGCAAGAATGAAAGAACGGTGATCAGTTTACAGTTTTGTCTGAAAAAAATATGAGCTTGCTTATGATAGTGATGATGATGGTAATTTTTTGACCGCTAGTCCTAGTAGGACTAAGCTAAACAAAACTAAAAATCAACATTGTCAAAAAGAGGATTGAGCAACAAAGAAAAGGGTAGGCCCCCTAAAAAAATAGTTTTTGTGTTTGGAATTGTACGGGTCTAGGAAGCCCTGATAAACAAAAAAAATGGGGTAGGACCCCTAAACATAATGTTAGGTTCCGTTTAGAATTGTATGGGTCCGGGACGCTCTGTTAAACAAAGGTTTCTTAGAGCGATGATCAAAGTGGTTGGTGTTAATTTCATCTGTTTAAGGGAGACCGTGAAAATTAATTACACCCTCAGTGCTTTAAGAATATTTCTGGTAACAAAATTTTCACTTGACAACAATTCATCAGGGAGATCTCCCGGTGTTCAGTAGCTGTCCAAAAACAGGTCGCGATGTTCCACACGTTGCAGTGACAACCATGATCGGAAAGTAGCTGTGCACTCGTAGATAACCTGCTTAAGAGAAAAAAGATCGTTAAAAACTTGTCATTTCTACATAGCCATAGCAACCAAATGACGGCAATCGCTCCCACCCTAATCAGTAGCTTAACCTAGGATCCACCCCCTTGAGCCAGTTGTCGAATATATTCGCAACACTTCGTGGTGGGTATAAGTTAGAGCCTATCTGGAAGGCTGACCATATACATCTCGCGAATTTACACTGGAAGAATAAGTGTTTTATAGTCTCGTCATGGTGGCAAAACACACACGTTTTACTTCCCTACCAATTGCGCTTTGCAAGGTTATCTATGGTAAGAATTACCCTCGACGAAAATATCACGCAAAACTTTAGTTTTAAGCGGTATCTTCATCTTCCAGATTTTCTTATTATTATCGACTGGTACCTCAGGTTGGATTAAGGCTTTGTACATGGAATCGACAGAGAATTTACCGCTCTGGTTGAGATTCATCGAAATTTTTCGGGTCCCTACGTCAGCTGTACAGAAGCTAGATGCTGTAACAAAGCAATCCAGGCTGCTTGTCTAGGACCTAATAGACTTCTTCTGAACGACACATATGGTGGGAAAGTTTCCATCACCTTAGCGAGTGTATCACTTTGTGGCGCACAATACTGTACAAGGCTGGATATTGTTTTTGGAGCGTGGTATGAGCTAGCCATCTATCCTCTCAGAACTTAATTTCCGATCCATCCTTAGTAGAGAAAGATCCATATGAGAAGAAGAATTTCTTTAGCCATAAGACCAGCCCAAAAGTGTGAGTCCCAGGTTTCCAATAAACCTGAGACAACGCACGTGAGCCAATGTACTTTCTCCTCGGAAGGGTTTGCCACACACCTTCTTCAACTAGAAGCTTGAAGATCCATTTACCAAGAAGGGCCATGTTCTTGACCTATAGGTCATGAATCCCAAGTCCTTCTTGGTCTTTGGGGCGGCAAACCACACTAAACTTAGCCAATCGATACTTCTTTTTCTCACTATCCCCTTGCCAGAAGAATCTTGATCGGAAATAATCCAATCGTTTTAAGACTCCTTTTGTCCGCTGAAAGAAAGATATCATATACATTACCATATTACTTAGTACAGAATTAATAATAACCAGTCTTCCTCCCAAGGATAGCAATTTTCCTTTCCAACTATTTAATCTAATTTTTAGTCTCTCCTCCACCAGTTTCCATTCAGCATTTGTGAGCTTCCAGTAATGAATCGGGATACCCAAGTATATGATAGGAACCTGGTGTCGGGGGAATATTCCTTGAGTTAACCCGCGGCCCACAGGGGAAGGGCGACTCATGAGTAATTCACAGCCGCACCACCTGTGGGCTTACACGAAGATGGGCCGACCCAAGATCATGACATGATAAGAGAAAGATCTAGAAGATCGGAGATAACGTGGCTTGGAAGACATGAAGAAGATTCGTCTCCAAGTAGGACTCCGGCTTATGCTTTCCTAATGGGAGAAGCTTTCCTTGTAACCTAGCGAGCCTTTCGGATATATAAAGAGGGATCGCAGGACGTAGCAGTTTAAGCTCTCAAGTTCCAAACCCTAGAACTAGAGGCGATTCGACACAGCGAATCGCAACCCTTGCAACACCATATACATATCAATCCAATCTAGGATAGACAGAAAGTAGGTCTTTACCTTGCATCGAGAGGCCGAACCTGGGTAAACGTTGTCTTCCTCGTGCCCTACGATCTTAAGCTCGGAGACAATCGAATCGCGTAAACCCCACACCTACAAAGTCATCCCCATGACATCTGCCGTGACAAACCCACGACACCTGGCCTTGCCCGCAGCCAAATAAATCGGCATACAGGGAGGCATAGTCTTGAGCCTCGCCAAAACAAAACAACTCACTTTTATGAAAGTTTATCTTTAGACCCAATAATTATTCAAACGCTGACAGAATTAACATCAGGTTTCTTGCCTTTTCGATTTCATGTTTTATAAACAGAATTGTATTGTCGGCGTAGTGAAGAATGGATAATCCTCATCAACTAGATGAGGAATCACACCCTTAATTTGGCCATCAAATTTTGCGCGTCAATCATGACGACGAGCATATCAGTCACTATATTAAATAGCATTGACGATAATGGATCACCTTGTCTAAGCCCCATCCTGGTCTGGAAGTATTTGCCAATGTCATCATTGACTTTAATGGCTACACTTCCTCCCGAAACAAAGCAGTGGATTAAAGCACTCAACTCATCAGAAAAAAATTCATTCTGAGAATTGTTGAAGGAAAGACCACTTAACCTTGTCATAGGTTTTATCAAAATTAATTTTTAAGATCACCGCATTCAAGTTTTTCCTATGTAGTTCGTGGACCGTTTGAAGGTGTTTGTTGGGACCAGCGGTGCATTGGGAAATATGGAAAACTAGACATTCAAGTTGCTTCATACGGTGTTGCCTAGTGACCATTGTCCCACCTTTTTTAGTTTACGCAGTTCGCTTGACTCTTGGGACATACCCTAGAAAATCCCAAGTCAAATAAGTCTTGAAGACGGAAATCTGAAGATCAAGACGGCGATTCAGGAATCTTACTTGCATCGACATGGTTGGGTGCCTATGGTTGAGAGAGAGAGAAAACAAAGATTTTTATGTCGATTTGGTGGTTATCATACATGTTTTTGTGTGATTCATGTTTGTTAGTAGTAGGATGCGTCCCTGCGCCTGGAGCTGTAATAGTTAGTGGTAGAGCTACTTGACTTTGTTGGGTGTTTTCTTCTCCACTTTGCTTTGCTTTGTAAACATTAGCAATTTGTTTAATGAAAATCGACAAGGAGGTCGTTCTTCTGTAACAAAATCTTTATAGCCCATGGACCTTGTGGTTAATACAGCCCAACTGAGAACCGTCCACAAGAAACCGAAAAGCCCAGGCCTATGGTTGACCCCGACCATCCACGTCAAACGTGCTAGTATTTCACACACAAAAAAGTGCTGAAAAGTACTTTGAGGCCAAAAAGTTAAATATTTTGAAGCACTTTAAAAGTTCAATTAATGATCAGGTTCGTCAATACAAATTGTTCGTTTGAGATTTCACAGCTTCCTGCTGCACATGATCGCGGCGCAAAGATGACTAGACAAGACACCGTTTCTGTATATAACGCCCAACTTGTCCTTTACACAGTGACACTGGATACTTTAGAGTTTCTAGCTGCAAAGTCGAATAAAATCCTGCTACGGTCGCACCTTTGTATATCCCGTTTGATCCTACACAATCTATCAGGGGCAGTATAATATTTCAGACCATGTTACGCAGGGATCTTCTGCTTGATTCGCCTCCAGATCAGGTTCAGTGCACCTTGCCTGCGTGCTGACCTAGTGTGAACGGCATATATTTTTTGAGAAACACAGTACAAACGCAGATGCTCACAAACACACACGTACAGACACCCCTATGAACGCACGCACGCATACCATACCCCTATGAGCACATCCGAGAGACTGGTTCGGCAGATCTTGAGGTTGACGAAGTCACCACGGACGCCTCGCTATTGACGGGCACGTCACCTACCACTGAAAGCATGGCGCCGGTTAAATTCTGAAAAATCCAGAAAAATGCGATCACCCATGCCAAGTCTGAGACTTGAATCTGGGTGGGCCGGTTCCACCACAAGGAACCAAACCAGCTGAGCTAGGCTCAGTTCGCGTGAACAGCATATATTGGTGTCGCTGTTTAACAAAAATCTTATCACCAGGATGAGAATTACTCTGGTCAGCGTCTTGGCATATACGCCTAATCCTTCGCGCCAGCGATCCAGACATGCCTTGTCCGTTACTGTTATGGCGGAGCCGCCGTAGCTCTCGCGGTAACTTTCAGCAGTCTGGATCGTATCGACAAAGTTCAGACTTCTCTAGCACCTCACATCTTGAGGCGTAGATTCCTTGTAGCATCATTGCCGTTGCAAATTTGAAGTGTTTCTTTCTTGTAATGCAAGCTTGTCCATATTCAATCTTGTCGCCCCAGTGCTCGAGTAATTGACGATACATACGGCAAAAAAAATTGGTTTGCTCTTCTTCGGTGGATGCCCGATACTTTTCAGGAGAAAGCGATGCCCATGATGGGCGATCGGTTTCAGCAGTAAGCAGCAAGTTGCAGCTATATCAATCGTGCCATCTGTGGTGTCCAACAGTTCCACACGTTGTCGACCATATCATTCCTTCTAGATACCCAAGGCGGCAATCACTGGCCGGGAGCTGTAGCCTACGCTCTTGTGGTCTATCTATCATGTATTCATGTGGATCAGCTAGCAAACGAACAAACAGACAGACAAGCAAACTGGAATGTCAGTTCTCTACAATGTTTATTTCAGAATGTCGACAGGCACGACAAACTGAAAAGTTTACTTGAGATTATGAAGGTAAAGAGCCCCCAGTATGCTGGTCTATATGAGCTTGCAATAAGAATTAACAACTATCAACTTACCATTCCGACAACAATCAATTTGAATAGAGAACGGCAATACTGATTGTTTCGCAAAACACATCATTTCATCAGTCCTAACGTATCGTAGGAACCAACATTTTCACACCATAATAAGAAGTGAAAGGGCAGAACACCAGCAATGACTACGTTACTAAACAAACTGAGATTTGTATTTCACTATTTTAAATACTATTGGCAAGGTGGATCCGTATGGCTGCATTGTACCACCATCCAGCAAGTGAAACAAATTGGTGATTGGTAGCACTGTGGCAGCTTGCAGTGTAAAACAAAACCATTAAGGAAGCTAAGCACCATACACAAAACAGTAGAGGGCTATATGAGTATATATTACCTGCAACAAATCTGAAGGAGGCATGCTTCACAAATTTGAATTCAGACACAAGGTGTATCTACAATCTAGATTATACAAGTAAATAAAAGAGGCACATACCAAGTAAATCGGATACTTGAAACGTTACTGAACAAAACTGGGAGAAAGAATATTATACAAGACTGATCCTTACATGATGCACCTATGTCTAGCATAATTAACAATACCTAACCTGCTCCACCAAAAAATTACACTAACTATTCCTTTAGAACTAACCATATAAGGGCACATAAAACAAGCAGATGCTACGGGACTAAGCAGGTTCATCATCTGCATCAGCAATGAATGAACCACATTGCTAGTGAACATATGGTGTTTGTTTCTTCGGTGCCAGTTCAAATAGCATTACCTACTAACAAGTTGTTGAGCAGGAACAATCAGCCAAACAGTCGAAAAATATGAACAGGTCTTCATTTACAGCATTCCAGTGATAGAAATTGCAAGCTACGACGACCGGTGATTCGGCTTCCATGTTGAGAGCGCGAAGAGGAGGCGTCCCTTCCATCCTTGTAGTATCCACCTGTTGTCCTCATCGATGATGAAATTCTTGTGGTAGCACTTCACCTTCTCCCGCGCACGCTTCATGATATCCTGGTTCAGTGGGAGCTGCTTCAACCCAGCTCTCTGATTCCGCACCTGCCATTGTTTGTATGTCTCCGGCCTCTCCATCCTCTCCAGTCCCTCACAAGAGATTACATTACTTACCTCCCGATTAAACAGAGCTGACTCGATGAGCAGCCTCTGCTCGTTATCCCTTGGAATAGTCGCCTCCAACATGTCAAAGATAGCAGAGTAGTGGAACAATGCCTCCCGGAAGCGTGAGACGAAGAATGGTGCATTATAGGATCCATTGGCGATCCCATGAATGAACGTATGTGGCTTCATCTTCCGTATCGTGTTCAATACCATGTTCCTTGGACTCTCAGCTACCACACTCTCATCCATCAAAGTCTTGAACTTGAACATGCAGTTGACAATCAGAACCTCATCCTTCTCAATGTGAAGATCCTCTACCTGAACAGCCTCAAACTGAGATGCAATACCATGGTATTTGAAAGGAACTTTGAAGGTCCGAGCATAATCACTTAGATATCTCCCGGTCTCCTCTATACGCCCTGCAGGTCGAAAACCAGGCTGAGGTGTGTCAATTCCTGTGATCCGAAGTTCTGGAGGGCCTTCACGCCTGTTGGCTAGCAGTTGAATGAGACACGGCCACTGAAAACCATAGTATACGCCGTAGTCGACAATGTGAACTTTCTTGGCATTCTTCACAGCATTCATAATGGTTTGATTGGCAAAGTAATGAGAGATCTTCTTGAATGGGCAAGCTGCCAAGTACAGCTGGTAGGCTTTCAGCACATCGGTGCATGCAAACCGTGATATGGTATATAACTTGTAAATCCGACTCCCAGTACCAGCAAGCCTTGCCTCAAGTCCATTGGCAAAGCAGTGCGCCAAGCGCTGGTCACCATCACCGTTCTCGGACGAATGCTGCCTGATCTGCCTCAGGAGCTCATTCGCGCTCCGTCGGTCATCGGAGGCCACAGACTGAGCACAATGGATGAGCAGGGTCTCCAAGTCAACCACATCCTTCTTGGGTTGTTTCTTGCCACGGCTCTTGCCATGGGCAGCAGTCGAATGACTTGCCACGTCATGCTGCAGGGCCTCACGCAGTTCCTTGACACCTTTAGAGCATGTCTCACCATTACAGAGCAAGACCTTGTCCATCATCTCGCGTATGAGATGATCTGCGTCCATGACAGGCGACGAATGCTTGCTGCACCTTCCTTCCTCTGCATCCAAGTCATCACCATGAAAATGCTTCTTTCCCCGGTGAGTTGCAACTCCAGAATCAGCCTTCTCCGTCTTGACCTCCAGAAACTTCTTCTCCTCTTTAACCCCAGCCTGCAGGTTCGCATCAGATGGCAAACTGTCGACGTCGATCACAAGCTTGCTCTCTCGGGGCAGAAATCTGCTCGCCTCCTCAAATCCGCGGCTGAACTGGCTCTGCAGGACAAAGTCGGTCAGGCGAGCATCAGGAACAGCACCGGCCGTGCTGAGAAACGACTCGAAGCCCTCTGAGAACGCGACGCTGCTGCCATTGGAAGAAGCGAACGACGATGACTGCGAGAGCAACGTGTCGGGCGCCACGGGGTTGCTCTGGAGCTGGTAGAATTCCGCCGCGTCGTAGGGCCACGCGCCGGCAGCTTCGACCACGCAGCTGTCGGGGCTCAGATCCCGGTACAGCTGCAACGGCGGCTGCAGGAACTCGGCGGGGGAGAAGTCGAGAGCCAGCGGTGTCTGGACCGCGCCGCCGAGGCTTTTAACGGAGGGCGCGGCGCAGGTGCAGGATGAACTGAGGCTGTTGCAGGAGTTGGTGCCGTCGGGGCTGTCGACGGTGCTGCCGCCGCCCGAGTGGGGCGCCGGCTGGTCGGCGAGGATCTCGAGGAAGGGCTTCTCGGCGGCGAGCAGCGCGGCGTGCGCCGGGTAGTGCTCGAACTTCTCGTCGATATCCTCGGCCATGAGCATGCGGTTGATGTAGCCGAGGACGATGTCGGAGAACGCCTCCGAGTCGTCCGGGTGCGCGTGGTGCGCCGCCGCCGACGGAACCGAGGCGTCCCTCGGCGACGCCGCTCTGTCGGCGGAGGCAGACGGGGACTGGAGCAGGGGCGCCGAGGCATTATTCAGGTCCTCCGTGGTGAAGCCGTCGGTGGCGGCGGCGGCGATTTGGGGCTGGGGTGGTAGAGTGGCAGGTGCTTTGATCCGCCGCCGGGCAGCGGCGCGCACCAGTCGTGCAGCGCGGCGTCCGTGACCATCGGTACGGGCAGCTCGGCGCGTCACCAGAACTAGCGCCGCCGCCGCCGCCGCCGTAGGGCATGCAAGGGGTGGTTAAGATAGAACTTCAAATCTACAACCTGAAAAAAAAAAGCGCAGAGAGAAGCAGAGATCAGCGCAGGAATCCACAAGCAGAAAGGCACGCGTGGCGGATTCGCCACCCGGTAAGACATACTGTAGGAGGAGTCGAGGAGCTGTGGTCCTCGTCAAGGCGCGCGTACCTGCAGCGCGACTCGTGGAGACGAAGGAGACCAGACGAGATGAGCCGAGTTGGGCGAGCGGGGGATAAGGCAGGGCGAGGCGGACTGGAGTTTTTGAGAGGCGCTGGTTTGGCCCCTATAGCCTGACGCGGTGCAAAATGTGTCGACACCCACGACAGCGTTCGTGGACGGGCGGCTGTGGTGCACGGACGGATGTGCGGCGCACGAGGGAAGCTTCATCGAAGCACGAAACTGGCTTCTGGCCCTTGGCGACTGACTGTCTGTGTTCGTGGATAGGCGGAAATGCTTCGTCGGGCCTCGTTGATACTCGACACCGTAACTGTCGTTTTGATCTCCTCCGCGACTCCAATTGGGAAACGTTGATTTGCCGTCGCAGAATTTGCAGAAAAATAGCAAAGAACTATGTCTGGTTTCTGCAAACGGGTAATCATTCTTCTCATGCTCCATTTTGGGTAAACTGTGATCATTATACCGTTCTAATCATGTTTTTGTCTGTTTAACAATTTCTACCATTCTATTATTTAGTTATTTATTTTTTGAAGCATATCATCCAATAAGAGGGGCATAGTACTTTCCAACAACGACAAAATAGAGCTTAGTTTATGAGCTGAAAGAGATGCATATATTTGTGTAAAACACAAGGGATGTGAGATAAGAATTATATGTCATAGCTTTTAGAAAAACAATCATACTCTTAAGATAATGTATTTTTATGGGCTATGCTTAAGATAATAATAGTGGTGAGGATCAAGACAATCCTCGGTAGAAAAATATGGATGTCACATTCAGAGCGACAAATTACCTTGAATATGCCATCTCTGTCCAGTATAAGACTTAGCTTTGACGTTGGTGATAATAATTTGTAGTACTTCACGCTTCAAAAAAATTAATTTGTAGTACTACTAGTCGTTGTGGACCAAACACATATGGAGTTCCATCACGTGGTAGCTTTGGCCTCGCTAAATTTCGTCCCTTCTTACAAGCATGCCTTGTTGGTAAACTATTGGTGGATTAACACGACGACAAACCAAGGAGATCACAGGTAGGCTATCACCTCCCTCCAAAATTGGAATGTGTCAACCATGCATGACACCAATTATCCCCGGGGACATTAAAGCCAAGGCCGCTAAGTGAGCTAGTAATGGGGTGTAATATTTTAGTGGTATTCTTCACGAATCCAAGTGCAACACGTGAAGTTGTGGCACTAGCGTGCACCCTGATCGCCACTTCTCTACATCTGCCCTATTCGTGAGAGTAGGCTTTTGTTTTCTTTTGGTTATTTGTCGATGTCGTCGTTTCTTCACTAGCATCTCGTGTGAACTCCTTTGTGATGTAATAAGGCAAATCTTTTGCACTTTTTTGAGATATTTGTTTTGTTTTGTTTTGTAAATGAGTCATTTGTTCAATTGTTGAATAGGTATGATCGTGTTGATATTGTTACACTAGATTGTTGGCAAGATCGATTCCTGTGACGATATATAATTACTTAAGAGTCTTGTTGTTTTGACGGAGAGTGGTCGCTGTAATTTTGTGTGGCAAAGTCACTGCCAATTCGTCCTGGGTCATGGTGGAGCCGGGTGCACGGATGAACCTCAGAACAGTTAGCTTGGACACCAAGTTCAGATGTGGGCACGTGCTGGTCCCGAGCCTGCCACGTTCTCTGCCACACACGAGCCCGAGGCCGGGCGGTTGCCGATCGACACGACACACCACGGTGGGCGCGATGCAGTCTGGCTCTCCATGTCCCCATTCGTACTCACGTGCAGTATGGTAAACTGGTAATAATCGTTTTAATGTAAAAAGAATACTACGGGCGCAGTGAATATGGCATAATTCTAGAGTGCAACTGTGGGAGTTCAGTAACCTATACGGCTATACCGATAATATTTTCTGTTAGGGCTCGCTTGGAATGTTGTTTAGATTTAAGCTCTGTGCAAATATCCTGGCGTGCCACTCAACTCGCCGGATTTTTAGGAGGACCAATCCACCTCCGTGAAAGTATACGACAATATTGGTTAAAATACCCGGCATCCAAGCGGGGCCTTAGCAGTGTGAAATTGCACTACGGTGAATATAGTATTGTGTGTAAACCTCGCTCGGGTGAGTATGTACTCCCTCCGTTCCAATTTAATTGACTTGCATTTGTCTAGTAACGAATGTATCTAGACACTAAACAAGTATAGATACATCCGTATTTGGACAAACTCAAGTCAATTAATTTGGAACGGAGGGAGTATAATGTAGCCCCAAGAAACTCGTTCTAGAAGGTCTCGATAGGCTTTGAAATAAAAAAAGAAAAAGGTGTAGATACATTGGACAACCGAAAGAACACCAGAATTGACAGCCTGAACGTCTTCTGGACCACACAGGAGGATAGGCATAGAGAGGGTCGTAGTCGGAGTAGCAAAGCTTCACATCGTGCCTCACGAAATACGTGGTACTTATCACATTTTTGTTTTATTTGAGTAAATAGTATTTTATGATTATTCTCGTCCAAGTACATTTTCTAATAGGATGTCACAGAGAACATGGATATAGAAGCGCTCATACCCTAGAAGATATGTATATATTAAATATCTCATCTTTTTTATGTCTGACAGTAACGGAGCCAGGACGTCAAGTCTGCGTAGTCGTGCAAAATTGTCGTAGTCAAATACACCTATTTGCATTATTTTATTTATTTTTTACATGATTTATGATTGTATTCTAAAAAAATTGTGTAGTCAATTGACTACACACTTCCAACGTGGCTCCGCCACTGATGTCTAACACTTTATTAGAAAATAAAAGAAGGCTGATGTTCGACTTTATAAATAAGCCTTAAGAGGGGTTCTAAAAGTAGAAAGTGAAAGTTAGATTGTTACCGACCCAAAGGGATCGAAAGTGAAGAGGGTGCCAAAAGGAGGGTCGAAGGAGCATGAGACCATCTGCTTAGGCCACTACGTCTCTAGAAGCCGATGCAGAGCTGCCACATAGGACTTGAGATTGTAGATGACGGTGTCATGCCTGGCTAGGCCGCCCATACTGCATATAGGCTTTCAAAGCTATAAGAAATGATCATTTTGTAAAAGGCACTAGTCCGATTTTTACGAAGATACCCTTAGTAAGAGTTTTATTCCTAGTGACACAGAGGACCCAAGCACGACAAAGCGTAACCATAAAAGGTGATTTGGACATACCCGTGGTATCATGAGCAATAAAAGGCTAGTCGGCAATGCCAGTAAGAGCCCAAGGACATCCAGAATTGACCCTGATGCATCCAAAAAAAATGGAACACGTGGTTGCCACAAAGAGTGCAAATGCCATATAGAGGGTTGTGTCTTTTATACAATGAAGTTTTCCTCTCAACAATTGCCACCGGAAGATCTTCATACTTTATTTAGTTTGTTGCGGTTTAAATATACACTGCACATTTTCAAAATGTGTAACCACTACAAGGAAACACCTAATAGCCGGCTTCTAATCACCGGCGGGCCACCACAAACCCACGCCGGTGATCGGCTGTGACCAAATTCTGCAGCTCATCACCGGCGTGGGAAAATTGCCACACCGGTGAAAACGGAGAATCACCGGCGTGTCCTTCTAAGAGCCACGCCGGTGGTATGTGGGCCCAAAAAACTTGCTACGGTGAAATACATTACTGGCGTGCAACTCATAGGACACACCTGTAACTTCCTTTGTAATCACTGGCGTGGCGTCGTGAGTACACGCCGGTAATTGTATGGTCAGGCTCGAGATACACGGACCCAGCAAAGTACTGGCATGCAATGCTTGGCTCGCCGGTAATTGTTTTGGCGTTACTGGCGTGGCGTTCGTACCCCACGCCGGTAATTGGACTCTGATCACCACACTTTTCCCCCTCGTCTCTATTTATAGGACCCTTTCTACCCCTTTTGGATATATTGTATCTGAGTTAGTTTGGGTAGCTTAGCTAGAGTGATTAGCGTTGTTTGTGTAGTGCAACATGCCTGTTGATCCTTGTGATCGTGGTTTTACCGGTATGATGTCTCATTTGGTTGTGTTTGGTGCTGTAAAAATGATGAAGGGTGATAAGTGGAAAGGGACTCCACTGGTGCCGTTCGATGAATTAATTAGTAGCAATAGCCACCTCACTGAGATAAATAAATACTTTCGAAGAGATGGGCTCCCAGAGAGAAACCCAGAGGAAATACGGCAAGAACTTTTGAGGTTGCGTAGAAGGTGGCATAGACTGACTGAACTCAAAATCATCGAGGCGGGCCTTCGTAACTTGCCTATCAACCCTGAGTCAAAAAACATCTTTTTCTTGCCTAAGGAATATGCATTGCACATAAAGGTAAATTTAAATTCCGTTACATTAATATATAAGGTGTACAGTTATATATAGTTCTATGAGTTGTGCTTAATTATCTTTTTTTTACTGTGCAGAATTACCCTGAAAACGCAGAGTTAATCAACAGAGACTTCTTGTGGATGTTGATACTATGGGGTAAAGCACACAAGGGGCGTCACAACACACCACCGTCGTCGCCCAAATGTACTGTTAATAAAAATTTATGTCTTCTCTCTGTTGATAAATTTATTAACACACCACCGTCGTCGCCCAAATGTAATGTAAAGCACCCAAGGGACTTCTTGTGGATTTTGATACTATGGGGTAAAGCACCCAAATGTACTGTTAATAAAAAAATTATGTTTAGACATATAACAAAAATTGTGAACTTTAGATCAGATCTAACCTTCACAACACACCACCACCACCACCACACACACCACACAAACCCTCACCCCGTCGCCACCCACACCCCGCCGCCGCAACCCACCCGTCCCCGCCGTCGCACACGCCCATCCTCGCCGCCCTCGTCGTGCCGTCCCGTCCATGTCCCCTTCCTCGCCGCCGTCGCCCGCGGCTTCTCCGTCTCATCCCCGACCCTTCCTCGCCGCTGTCGCCCGCGCCGTCTCCGTCCCCGTTCTCGCCGCCCTCGCCGCGCCGTCCGCGTCCCCGTTCCCCTCCTCGCTGCCGTCGCCCGCGGAGTCTCCGTCCCGTCCCCGTCACATCCTCGTCGTCGCCCACGCCGTCTTCGTCCCCGTCCTCACCCGCGCTGTCCCCGCCGTCGAGCGCCCGCGCAGTACCGTCGCCGGCACCACTTGGTGAGCCTCTTGTTCTTATCTTTTATTTAATTTTCTTACTTGTATGATTTAGATGGATGCATTGTAAATCGAATAATTGATTGTTTGTTATATTTAGTGTCATGGTTTTGATATCTGTCCCCGTCGGCCCTCGTCCGGTCTTTGATTCGGATGTGGTATATATCTTTTATAACTATTTGTTTCATTTCGTGTTTATGACAATTTCGCCGACCAACTTGACATAGATATTTTTATCTAGGAGGTATGTGAACCGGAAATTCCAACCGACAATGTTAAATTTAGTTCAAAAAGAAAACAATGATTTGAAAGATAAATTGAAAAGAATTGAAGAAGAGAAGGTGAAATTGGAGTTGTATGTTGCCGATGTCGTCGATGATCACAAGATCAAGATGGATGCAATGCGATTGAAGATTAGAAAGATTAGAAAATATGTCATTAATAAAGAGGCTTGGTATCATTATGCTGTTGGATCAATTAGTACCTTAGTTGCGATTTTAATCGCATTTGTTGTTGTATTTAAATGTTTTAGATAGTTGTATGTTAGTTTCAATGTATGAGAACTATGTATGAACTTTAGATAGTTGTATGTTAGTTTCAAAATATGTGTTGTGATTGCTCCAAACTAGTGCATTTGTAAGTGTGTAGAAATGAAACTTTATAATGCAATAGGATATGGCGTGTAAAGTATGCTACTCCGCTTGTCGAGAGGGGGTTTTCGCAGGATCCAGGTTTATGATTCAGCTGCCGAAGGGTCAGTCTAGTATGCTTATGCTGGTATGGACAATCTTTTGTTTTCTATACATTTGTGACTCATGTTTTCTTGTAACTATCTATCTAACATCATTTTCTTTTTGTTTTGTTTCATAGGTTGTACCATGCAATATACGGCGCCAGTTTAACAAGCTAGTCGGCAACACCGTCAACTTTGATGTTCACGGAACTATTTATAAGATACGTGCCAAGAAAGAAAAGTACAAGACTTACTTCTGGGGGCACCGTTTGGAGGAGCTCATTGCCACGAACAAGCTGAGCCGAGGTGATTTCCTTCATTTTAGTATGGTTGGACCACAACCTCGGATCAAGCTTGTCTACTTTGGCAATGCTGGTTCCGATGATGACGCGAGTATGGAGGAGGATGAGGAGAGTGACGAGGAGAGTGCCAAGGAGAGTGACGAGGAGGACGACCCATTGAAGGATGTCGTCATCACCCAAAGAGTCAGTCTGAATGACCGTGAGTGGGAGCGTCTTCCCCGAGATAGCTACAATGGAGTGCCTTTTGTGCAGCGTCTCACGAGCACTAATCTCAACGGAAATCTCAAGGTACGTATGTTTCTAAATTCTCACATCTTCCTATACTATGTAGTTGTTGTGGATATGTGTGACTTAGTTGTTTTCTTGTTTCATGTGATCCATGCTATGTTCTTGCAGAAACTACATAGGGTGATAGCGGAAGCCGCTGGCATTCCGCCTACCGGTACTCTTCGTGTACGCATTGGAGTGGGAGGAAGGGTCACCGCCGTTCCGTACACCACGGACAGTGACGGTCGCATTGTCTTCAACTCTCAAGCATGGAGGGAGTTCCATTCGCCACGTAATATGGAGGTTGGACAAGCTAGCGTCATCATTCTAAGGACCAGCCACTCCAACAACTTGCACGTGTCATTGGTGCTCAACTATCTGTAGCGTTGAGATCGACAATAGTTTGAAAGTTTATTTGCACTACTATGGAGTCTAGCTAAACTACTCATTTAACTATGTTGAATAGCTGAAAGTTTATTTGCGGTACTATGGAGTCTAGCTAAACTACTCATTTCACTATGTTGAATAGCGCAACTACTGGCGCGGATATTTCCTGGAATAATTCTACTTTTGTTATTTTTCTGTGAATTTTGCTGATTATTGTTGTTCAGTACGCAGTCATCAGTTTTTTTTTATTCTGACAAAAAACACCACCGGCGTGTGCGAGGCCACGCCGGTGCTGATTATTGGTGTTCAGTACGCAGTCATCAGTTTTTTTTTTTTTTCTGACAAAAAACACCACCGGCGTCTACCGCCTCGCCGGTAATCCAAAGCGTCACCGGCGTGGCCTCGCACACGCCGGTGATTACCTAAAGATCACCGGCGTGTCCTTCCACTCACCGGTGATCTCAAATAGCACCAGCGTGGCCGTTCCTCGCCGGTGATCCCAAAAACGACACGCCGGTGATTAGCTATTTCCTTGTGGTGAACTTGCATTCTTGTAATATGCAAATGATTTTTGTGTTACTAAATATATGTTTTCTTGCAATTTATATTTCCAGCTTCGATTTCAGCCGTCTGCTTTTCTTTATTGCGATTTCAGTTTACCGGTGAAGTTTGAGATGTGAGTGGACTGACGGAGTGACGGGCAAATGTAGAATTTCTCAACCCTCAATGAAATATATAGTAGAGTAGAAGCTAGCGTGTCAGAAAACAAAAGGCCATATGGATTCTCATAAACCAAACAATGCACGCAGAAAATTTCCACGTCTATGGAAAATAGTCCCATGGCCCGCATTGAAAGTTCAATCAAAGGTCTACCAACCAAACCCCTCTCATGCGTGCCTTGGAGACAAATTCCACACAAAAACATTAAACAAACATTCTCATGCATGCATCTAACGAAGCATCGCAGCAGCACACCCTGTTCTATATACAAGTGTTTAAGTCCTGGCCAAGCACTGGCCAACTGACCTTTTCTTGACTATCCAACAGATCAGCATCCACCTTAGCAAATTGTTAATTAGACGAACGAAAGGACGTCCAGGTTCATTGTATCCGTGCGACCCAAGCTTCTGCTCTGTTCGCCCTTCTTTGGGAGAGCCAGGACGGAGAAGCAGCGCCTGGAGGTGTCGAGGAGTGGACGTACATGTCGCGTTTGACTTGGCTATGCGGCTTCGAGTCGCGGAGTTTTGCCCGGCATCTACAACCTCGACCCATCTCCATTATACTCCCTCCGTTCCAAATTAATTGATTTGGTTTTGTGCAAATATGGATGTATCTATACTTGTATGGTGTCTAGATACATCCATGTGTAACCAAATGTGTGTCAATTAAATCCGAACGGAGAGAGTAGAAAGGATAGAATAATGGAAGTGTTTCCTCTGTTGCTTGATTATTGCTTTGAACCGGGAGTGGTGTTTTGACTCCCGGATGCATATGTACCCTTTATTTAAAATTCATTTTAGACGTATTTTGAAAGTTCAAAAAATTTGAAAACAAATGTTCGCGTATAGATCTGGACATGCTATGTGTGCACAAAGTCGTTTTATGAAAAACCGTCATTTTTTGTGGCTTGTATAAAAAAGATAAAATTTGGTGCTAAAATAAGGCTTTTCACATGACATTTTTTATCTTTTTTACACAGAGCACAAAAAATATCGGTTTTCGGTAAAACGACTTTGTGAACATATAGAATGTGAATATGTATCCACGAAATTTTATTTCAGATTTTTTAATATTTTGAAATATGTTTTTCAAATACCGGGTGCATATGCACCCGGGTGCCAAAGTGAATTTCTGCTTTGAACCGGTCTTTGGCTCCGACCGTGCAAATGTCATTGCTGACGTCATTTAAGTGACATGAGACAAAGCTAGAGCAGAGATTTCATTTGCCTTCTTTATTTACGGCATCATTACCGTATCTGATATTAGAAGTACAGTTCGAAAAATGAGATTTACTGTTATAGTACATGTGAAGCACGAGGATGTATCCAGCGCAACAACAGATATTAATTCTCGTGCAACCGGTGCACAAGACGTTTGAAGTGTATGATAAGCGTTAAAAAAATCTAAAAATAATAAATTTTGCCAATTCTCATTTGAACGGGAATTCTCTTGGAGCTCAATCAAATCCTTGCTTGTGGGATCTATATGCGCATGCTAGTAAATTGTATGCTGGTTGCAACTATTTAGTTTTTAGTTGCAGACTGGTTGCAATTGATATTTTACATTTTAAACTGGATTGTTTCTGTTACATAAGGGTTACAACTGAATATCTGTCAGTTATATGGTTGCAACTGGATTTCTTTTCCACATGTGGATAATGTGATTCGGATGAGAACTAAATCTCATTTGAATGAGCGCTAGGTTAACCAGGATATAGCACAATCACCGGGCCTAGCTACGCAAAACACTAGAGAGAAGTTTCATACAAACTCAACAACACATGCTCCTTATAGCACCATCAGCGCCCACCCCTTCGCTTGTCGAACATATCAGCTGCGTAGTCGCTTTGATCCTTCACGTCGCAAATGGAGATCAACCCAGACACTCATCCAGTGAGTGGTTAGTACTCCCTCCGTTCTTAAATATAAGATGTTTTAGATGTTACACATATTGTCTAGATACATACATAAATGAATGAACATACACATAAAATGTGTCTAAATACATTTATATACATGTGTACGTGGACAAAGTCTAAAACATCTTATATTTGGTAACGGAAGGAGTATATCGTTAGCAACGGCTGCTCCCTCATGTTTGGACATATTCTGTTTCCAAAGCAGAGCTGGTTCGCTCGCACCAAATTAATAGCTGCATATCAGGATGTTCATGTGCATAAAGTCGAAGTAGAAAAAAAGGGCAATAGCCCAGATGATTCGTACGTAAAATGGAAAGTGCCTGTAAATACAACTCATTCGAGCAGGAATAGTACCGCACGCGTCAATCATCGAATATGCATAACCCTACCCTTCTTGGCAGTTGGCACTTGGAAGATGGAAACTTGAAGCGAGGGGACACCACAGTTCAGGTTTCAGAAAAGCCTCTCTCTCCCATCCTTCGGTTCTTTTCAGCTAAGTACTCTCTTCATTCACAAAAAAAATGTCTCAACCTAGCTCAAATTTGGAGACAATTGCACTGGCGGTCACACATCTCGTCGCGTATATGCACTTAAGTCACACATCTGGATAACGGGAATAACGGGTCACACAACTGAACAAATGTGTGCACTTTGGTCACAAACGGGTCACATCATCCTGTTCTGGATAGAAAGTTTTCAGAAAACCCCCTACTGTAAATATTAGGAGGGCCATATTGTAAAATTAGAAAAGGCCCACATGTCAGATCTTCTCAGCAAAGCAAAAAAAAGAGAGGTCAACGCATGAGCGCCGCCGCTCCACCGCACCACCTGCTGGGCGGCCGTCGGCGGCCAGGAAGGGCGCCAGCCGCTGGCGAGCTAAGGCCAGGCACAGGCGCGGGCGAACGCCGGCCTCGCCGGTGCGCTCCCGGCATCCTCCGCGGGTGGCGCCGATGAGGGAGATGGGCGCGGGCTTGGCCTGGAGCGCGGCGGCCTCCTTGAGGAGCACCCGACTGGGAAGCGGCGCGCACGGACGCGGCGCGCGTGGCGGCGTGCAACGGCGGCACGGCGACGAACTCGCGTGTGCGGGCGTGGTGCAGGAACGCTGGCGTCTTGCGGCGACGCGCGTGGCCAGCAGGGCTCCGGTGGGCAGCGCAGCGGGCGTGGGGCGGAGGTGCGGCTAGCACGGCGTCGACGACCTCGCGCAGGCGGCCACGGCGAGCACGGCGCGCACGTGCAGGGCGGCCATCCAGCCCGACCCGAGCTCCCCATCGGAGAATCCCTAAAGCAGATCACGCCGGCGAGCTCTACTCTGCCTCGACCTCTGATTTGAGCAGCCTTTGTGGGCGGCGGTGACCTTCGGCACGGTGGACCCGGGGAAGATGCTCTCCGGCGGCGGTGGCAAGGCAGCAACAACACGGCAGAGTCACCTGCTTGAGGTAGAAGACAAGTCTGACAGGTGGGTCCCACCCGTCAGGTGTATAATTTTGCTATATAATCCTTATAATATTACACTAGGGGGTTTTCCGAAAAAAATCAGTCCAAAACGGGATGACATGTCCTGTTTATGACCAGCGTGCACCCACTTATCGAGACGTGTGACCAAAAAATCTCGTTATCCAGATGTGTGACTTAAGTGCACATACACGATGAGATGTGTGACCGCCAGTACAATTAACTCCTGAAATTTGTATGTATCTAGACATGATTTAGTGTATACATATATTTATGGGCGATTCCAGAACTAATTTATAGGGTAGGCTCGGATAAAACAAATCGCTCAAAAAAAGTACTTAGAAAAATATATATATGGTCTTGTACACCTCAGGTTCTTCTATAAATGGATGATAATTTAAATCCAACGACCAGAATAAGAAACAGAATAAGCAGGGGCACATTGCTAAGTCGCTACTATAAAGCATGTGTGCGTAAAAAATAAACACGGCTCAAGTATCCAATAAACTTGTCCTTCTGTGATCCTCTCGCTACGTATATCCATCTTGGGCAGTGGCACTAATGGGCCAAATGCACCGTAATAGCCCAGCTAGCTAGGGAAAACGTTTCCCTGCTTTCCTTCTTCTTTTCTGCATGTTTCAGTCGACAACGCACGAACTGACAGCCAGAGAAAGCTCCAATCCATAGCTAAACGACCAGAGTATGTATATTTGCTATTTTTTTTGTAGAATTGGAGGGTAGGCTCGAGCCATACGAAACCTACATGGTAAAATCGTCCCTACATAAATTCAAATTTGGCATAGGTTGAGACATTCTTTTGTGTACAACTTTTGTGTACAGGTTCTCTGACTCGGTCCTGGTTCACTCTTCGCTGCAATGATGGCACATGCACATATAGTACGTATTCCCTCCGTTCCAAATTAGTTGTCTTCTATTTGTCCACGAGCTAATTTGAAACGGAGGGAGTACTCCACCAACATAATGTTGGATGGGCCAGCAGTGGATCTCACATTAATGGCGCATGGCGACGCGTCCCAGATTGATTAGGGTCCTACACGAGGACAGGCATGTGCTTCCAAGGGTAAGTGAAGAACTGAAAACTTGGAAAGAAACCTTAGTCTGAAACCCAAGAGATATGCAGATACTCCAGCTTCGGCATGTTGGAGACACTCATTTTGTTGGGGCTATGAAATTCGCTCAACAAACTTCTAAAATGCGTTTCGAAAAAGGCCGGAACACGACGTTGAAATGCTAACGACGGAAATCTGGTGTATCAAGGTTGATGGGACATATGTAGAGGCGAGGAGCAGTCTAATGCATGGTGTGCTCATCTGGAATGCTGGCTGATGAGTAGGCGAGTATAGTGATGGTGCAACTGTGCCGCAAGAACATCGACAGTTTAATCGCTCCAGGAATCCCAAAATTTTGCCTGCGATTTTAGGTTAATATTTGTCTCCGTTATGGCACTAGTAGCCGTGTACGTGTCGTTGCACGTCTCAAAAATATAAATATCATTCCTAAACCAGAACAATAAATTTCATATTTAAACTGTGTAAAAATGTGCGGACAATATAGTCCACACACGTTGCATCCTCCACAAAGCATAGTTATTATTTGTATAGATATTACAATTCAACACTTTGCTCGTCGGCGTCCTGTGCATGGTCCTCCTGCTCGTGGGTGAGACGGGTGGCATGAAACTTAGATGGGGAGGCAGGGAGCGGACCTCCTGCTCGTCGGCGTCGTGTGCTTGGTCCTCTTGCTCACCGTCGTCTTGGTCATGGGCGGGACGGGCGGTTGGATCGTCAATCAATCGGACAGTTTTTTATTTCCTGCGTGCATATATGGCAGGCGTGATGTAAGAGAATCAATCATGCGGACAGTTTTTTTCTTCTTTTGTGCATATATGGCAGGCGTGGTGTGAGGGAATTGGAGAGGGGTGGGGAGAACAAATATGTGTGGGCCGTTTGATCAATTTGCACGGACAGTTGAGATTTAATTTTCCTACCAAGTTTGCTTGTTTATTAGTAGTGGAGATGCATATATGGTAGGCGTGATGTGAGGGAATCAATCAAGGCGACAGTTTTTTTTTCTTGTGTGCATATATGGCAGACGTGGTGTGAGGGAATTGAAGAGGGGTTGTGAGAACAAATGCGTGCGATGCATCCAAAATGCATCTACTTTTCCATCTACTTTTCCAATCACTTTGCTTCATGATTTGCTCCGGAATCTTCCCATATTTGAATAAAACTGCTGAATCTGACGCTGTTTTTAGCAAAGTCTCTTTTCTGGCTATTTCTGCAGGAAATAAAATCGGGGAAAATTACCACGTCAATTTTTATGGAAAAGAAGGACAATGGACAAAAGATGGACACGAGGAAGCGCTCGAGGGCCAAATGGGTGGGTCCCACGCGGCCCCTGTACCTGGCCGCGTGGGCCCAGCCCAAATGGGCCTCGGGCGCCGCCTCGCCTTCGGTCTTCGACGTACCCCCTCATATATACGAAAAAGTGCTTGCCCTAGGAGGAGAGGAGCTTTCGCGAAACAACGCCGCCACCATCACGATCTTCGTTTCGGGGACAGATTGATCCAGGATTTCTCCTCCGGTGGAGGGATCCGGAGACCGTCTTCACCGCCATCTTCACCGCCTTCATCTCCATCGACCATGAGCTCCCTCTCCATCACCATGTGTGAGTAGTCCGCTGTAGGCATGTGAGGTGGATGGGGATTGGATGAGATTGATCATGTAATGCTACCCGTTGTTCGGGATTTTAGGGTTTTATCTTGAGGATACTTTTGTATTGTGTTGATGCACTCTTGCTATGTTTAATGCTTGCTACTAGGGCCCGAGTGGCATGATTTCAGTACTGAACTTATATTGCCCCATCATATATTTGAGTTTGGTATTTATCTGCAAAGTGTATCACCTGCTATTATGTTGAACCTGCGAACCCTAAACGTGACATATAGGGAAAACAAGGGGGAGATGTTTTAGTTTGAGGATTCTATGTGTTCATGAAGTGTTAATGCATTGTTCCGGTCTATTCGAAAGGGTAGACCTTAATTACCTGTAGTTCCAAGTTGGCCCCGGTGAAATGGGCAGGTTGGACAATAGATGTTGTGCAAATTCTCTTGGTTAGTACGCACAACTAAATATGGAACACATACCTACATATATCGGAGTTAGAGATAGGTCCCATTGTTATTTGTTTCTTATTATATGATCAATCTCATTCTTGCAACACCCCGCTATCACCTCATGCCTACGTTTTAAATCTCTGAGTTACACTTTCACTTTTCCGGTGAAAACTGGGAAACACTTGTTCACTGCTACTGTTCTGCTTGTTACTTGAATCATACTACTGCCATCACTATTACTGCTGCAAGTTATTGATATACAGGTGTGGTTGAGAGTGACGCCTCAATTGCCAAGGTCTTATTGATATTCTTGTGTTCCCATCGAGTCGAACTATAAATTTGGGTAATACTTCCCAACGAAGACTTCAGCGATCCCCTATACTTGTGGGTATCAAGACGTTTTCTGGCGCCGTTGCCGGGGAACCTAGCTTTATTGGTAAGACAACTTGTTATCATCTATTTGCTGCTTTTGCTTGTTCCTAACCATGGGAAAGGAAAAGACTACTCTGAAGGAAGTGAGGCCTTCAACTACTCGCGAGGTACGGATTTGCCAAGTAGGCCAAACTTTTCACCTAATGTTGCTTCTGCTGTTGCTCCTAAGAAAAGAGGAAAGGTTTTATCTAGTTCACCATTGTCTAAAATGTCTACTAGTAATGAAAATGATTTATTATGTGGTAGCATAGACAAAGAAGTGACACCTGAAACATCTGAGATAACTGAAACACCTGAAAATGTGGAATCTGAGTTAGAAGATAATGAATACTGTGATGATGAATTTGAAACTTCTTCTGAGGAAGAGGAGGCATTTACTATGGCTTTTATGAATTCTGACTTTGATAAATTGGATAAACTTGATAGCTATAAAAATTCTCCTCTTGATGGATATTTTCCTATTACTGAGAAAATGAATGCTCCTGCTATTAAAATTAAAGATAAAGATTATGAGTTTAGTGTTGATCCTGAAATAATTGAAAAAGCTGAAAAATATAAGTTTTATGGTAGAGAGGATGAGTTTCCTTTTGAACACATTGCTGTCTTGCATGACTTATCTGTGTTATTTGGTAAAGATGAAATCCATCAACGCTACTATTTCTTAAAGCTGTTTCCTTTTACTTTGGGAGGAAGTGCTAAAACTTGGTATAATCGTTTAGAACCTGGATGTATTACTAGCAAGGAAGAATGTTTGCAGGTATTCTATAATAAGTATTTCCCTGCTGATAAGATTCATGGTTTGACTGTTGAGATTAGCAACTTTTCACAGAAAGAGAAGGAGGATTTACCCCAAGCTTGGGGGAGGTATAGTAAGATGGTTAGGAAATGTCCTACCCATGGCTTCAAGAGTAATGAAATACTTGATATATTTTACAATGGTCTAACCGAAAACACCAGAGGCTATCTTGATGGTATTGCAGGTAATGTTTTCAGGGAAAGGACCGTTGATGAAGCAACTGAGCTATTGGAGACTATCTCTAGGAATTATGAAGACTGGAATATTGAAGAGATATTTCCGGAAAGAAAAGAGGCATGCTCAAATTGGATAACGAAACAATGAAAGAAGCTTCCAAGGCTATTAAAGAGAAGGGAATTAAAACCTCTCATCTTAAGGAATTATCTGAAATGGGTGTTAAACTTCCTGATGATCAACCATGTTTTCCAATTCAAGTCAATGCTATTAGCTCCATAAAAGGTAATGAAAAGGTAACACCTCCTGTTGATGTATCCTACATGAATGATTTTGCTTATCATCATAATCCTGAGGAGCATAATATTAGAATGACTATTATGGAGAACTCTCACAAAATTAAATCTCTTCGAGAAAGTTTACATGCTAGTGTGGGAGAGGTAAAAAGAATTGTTAAACACTGTGAGATGATGAATAATCAATTGAACAAATGGTTTCTCTTCAAAATCAATTGTATGAAAGTCTTATGGTGAAGAAACAGGTTTGTGGAGTTAACACTAGGGGAGGTGCAAGTACTCAGGATCCTGATTTTCCTGAAGGCCATCCCAAGAGAAAAGAACAAGAAGCTCTCAAGAAGAAATCTTCTGCAGGAAAATCTCCCAATGAAAACAAGGACATTGATGACTCTGAAGAGCAAGATAAGGATATTTCTATTTCTGATGCTGAGACTGAAGATAATAATAATGAAGAAGAAGAATCACCTTCACCTGAAGAAGAGCCACAAGAGGATGAAAATATTGAAGAACCTGAACCTAATGATAAAGAAGACCCTCCACCATCTACTGAGAAGAATAAGAAGAAGAGCCATCCTAATCCACAAAGAGGTAAAGATAGGGATCCGTGGGTACAAAAACCCATACCATATCCCCAAGAGGTAATAAAAACTTTGGATGATGCTAGATTTGAGAAATTCTTTGAGTTGATTAAGTCTTTGTGTTTGCAAATTCCTCTTGTTGATGCTATTAAAATCCCTCCATATTCCAAATACATGAAAGACATTGTGACTAATAAAAGAAAGATTCCTACTGATGCAATAACTGCTATGCTTGCTGAATATTCCTTTAAAGGGAAAATGCCTGAAAAACGTGGTGATCCTGGTATTCCAACTATTCCTTGTCATATTAAAGAAACTTACGTGAAATATGCTCTATGTGACTTAGGAGCTGGTGTTAGTGTTATGCCTTTTTCTTTATATAAGAAACTTAACCTAAACAAATTGGTTCCAACTGAAGTATCATTACAAATGGCTGATAAATCAACTGCTGTGCCTATAGGAATATGTGAGGATGTCCCTATCTCTATTGCTAATGTGTTAATCCCTACAGACTTTGTTGTGTTAGAAATGCCTGAAGATGATAATTTGTCTATTATTCTTGGAAGACCCTTTTTAAACACTGCAGGGGCTGTTATAAATTGCACTGAGAGCAAGGTAACATTCAATGTCAAGGGAAATGAGCACACTATCTATTTTCCTAAGAAGAAATCTGTTACTATGGTAAGCCAGAGTGTGAACTCCATTAAAAGGAATACTCTTATAATAGGAAGTTTTGAATTCATTACCACCTCCTGAACCAAAATATGCTATCATGATGGTTGGAACTATTCCAATCAAATATGAGGTGACTTGAAATTGCTCAGAAAACATATAAAATAAAGAATCATGTATTATATCTTTTGCATATTATTAATGAGACTTGATCAACCTCATTACTAATATGAAAATGATGCAAACTTGATTCCCATAAAAATTGCTTTGAATGTTTGATTTCATTTATTCTAGAATTTTTAGATTATTTGCATGAGCATAATTATTTCAAAGTGCAGAAATTCCAGAAATGTAGTTTGAAAAATTCTGTTCAGAAAATTTTCTCGAAAAATTCCAGAAAAATTTGGAGGTAAGTTATTTTACCAGAGGAACTAACAGCCAAAAGGGAGACACCAGAGGGCCACCAGGGCCCAAAAGGGGGTGTCCCACGCGGCCACAGTACCTGGCCGCGTGGGACCCACTATTTTGGCCCACAGAGGGGGTTAGGTGAGTATCCAGTGCCCATCTCCTTCCCCTCGACAGGAAACCAGCCCCAGGTATTTTTCCCAAATTTTCTCGAGCTCTCTTCCTGCTATCCTTGGATCTCCAAGTTTAGGGCAGATTTTTCAAATCTGTTTGGTGGGATTGCTCATTGGTATGTGACTCCTCCACTCATCCAATTACTTTTTGTTATTATGCCTCATGCATGAAGTATTTTGCTGCACTAGTGATGCATGTAAAATGCATACATGAACTTTGCACTTTAATTGCTTATATTCCAATCATATTTGCATCATATAAGGGTTATATCAATGTTTTATCATGATTTTGGGAATAGTTCATAGTTTTCCCATTTATTTGGAATTAACCCTGCACAGGCAGAAAACCCTAGTTTTGTATTTTAATGTTTCAGGGACCCAAACGTCAACGAAATCAACTGGAAATTTACGGGCGTCAATATTTGGAAGGAAGAAGGACTACGGAAAAAGGAAGCAAGCAAACGGAGACCCGAGGGCCAAACGGGCCTGGCCCACGCGGCCAGGTACTGTGTCCGCGTGGGACCCACCCGTTTGGGCCTCGGGGCTCCGTTGCCGTCGATCTTCGCTCCACCGCCTTCGTCTTGACCTAAAAACGCCTATAAAAAAGGTCCCCCGTCGTTCTCTGGAAGGAGCGCCGCAGAAACACAGAAACACCGAAACGGAGATCAGGAGCTGCAGATTGGAGGGAGAAAACTCCGGCGGGGCGCTGCCGGCGTGGTCTCCACCTTCTCCATCGACTTCTCCACCGTCTCCATGATGAAGAGGGAGTAGTCCACCTCTGGACTATGGGTTTGTGGAAGTAACTTATGTATCTCTCCTCTCTTGAGCTTCACTAATTAGTACCGTATGAGCTGCTGAACATGATTACGGTCACCGTTGTAATACCTTTGTGGTGGATCTTTATGAGTTAATATATGTTTGAGATTGCAATGTTTGTTTCAGTTATGAGTATAGATGCATATTATGTACCCCGTTCTTGTCTACTTGTTTTGATCAAGCATGTTTATGAGAGCGTGTGAGGGGAACGTATGCATTAGTTGGAGTAACGGGAGGTGGCTAGTGCAGTGAACGTGAGAGAAAGTTCTGCGATCCACTTTGGTATCTTTACCTTACTTTGTTACCTCACTAGGGATAAACTAAAATACCATGCTACCGGGGATGTGGGCGTGACCATTGCCACTACTCCATGACTAGATCTAGCATGTTCTTATTTTCACTTCATGTCATGATACTTATTGCTATACTCTGAGTTATCTTAATTACTGAGGTGTTATGATTTAGTTCGCATCTTGGTGGAGTATAAGAGAGGTTAATAATCAAAAGATCTCTATGTTAGGACGTGATGCCCATATATCTAAGTAACTTGTTATCAAACCCTGTGTTGCAATCTCATATGTTAACTTTGTGTGTTCCATTGTCAACCACTTTATAAAGAGAGAGTGCATTTGTGAAACCATGAACCCCAGTCCATTTTTAATCATAAGAAACACCTTTCCAACACCATATACCACTTTTATATTTTCAGCCACCATTAAATCCGAAAATACAAAAATACTTTTCATCTTGCATACATCATTTAAAAACCCAAAAAATATCATCTACCATTGCATCCACCATCATTGCATATTTATTTCTTGTTTGCATTGCATAACTATCCTGATATCATTCTTACACCTTGTGCTTGACAACCACAGGTGAGGTTGAGGACCAAAACATCTAACCTTGTTTTGTAGGTAACCAAAAGAAGGATAAGAAGATAAATCTACCACTTCAGATTCCCCGAGAGTTCGATATTAAACCCTCGAGTCACCCCTCGTGGGGAAAACTGTCTTCCACTATACTATACACTCTGCACTTGGAGTCTCAACCTAAATCCCGTTATTTGTGCAGGCATCAAGACTTGCTCTTCGGGATCATCAACTAGGTGTCACCCTTTTATGTTTAGGAAATCCATAGATTCAAGTTTTCTAGTTGATATTGATGCATGATATTGATGTGGAGACTATTTATGGATGGCTTAATGTTGTTTTAAGGTGTTACATCTTGATTTTTGTTGAATATTGTTTTTGGGCAGCAAGGTATCATGTTTAGCAAGGGCAAAGCTTTGGTTGGGATGAGCTCAAGACCAAGAAGAAGAGCATGCAAAGTCTCCCTCAATTATGATGACGACCACCTGTGGGAGGATGATGCATTCTTTGTAGGGGAGAAGCTGAAAATTCATACAACAAGATGGCAAGATCCCTATGTTTTGAACAGTGGGGGATCAAAGAGGACTTCGACACCTTCGTCACTACAACTGGCTTGCTTAGGTTCTCCCAGAACCCCCAAGATACATATGAAGAACTCTCGCGGGAATTCCTCTCTACCTTCAGATTTGAGGGCCCGGAGCCAAAAGCACAGGAAGAGAAGTAAGGCACCCCCTCTTACCTTTGTTTGCAAATTTACTATGAGAGGTGAGCGCCTTGTTATGTCTCTAGGGGAATTTTGCAATGCTATTGGTGTAGAAAATTCAGGGAGTTGGAGTGAAACTCGTGCTGATACCAACCATGAGCTTGTTGAGTTTTGGCACACTATATCTGTAAACTCCGCGATAGATTAAATAGGGGTAAATTTACTCATATACACACCCAAGTTTGAGATATTTTGCGTTGTTTCTTGCAAGAGGATTTCTTGCTAGGGATAACAATTCTGCTTGCACTGGACCAATGGTTTATCTACTAAAATGTGCAAAAGAAAATACACCGTGTGAATATAACTTGGGAGTCATACTTGCTAGATCTTTGCATACTGCTGTGAGTAGAAATATTACTGATCAAACTCCTATTTATGCTGGTGCTATTGCTACTATGGTGTACAATTACATTAAAAACGAGAGAGGATATGGTGATAACATGGGTACTCTAGTGCAAGAGTCCAAATTACTTGATTTTGCTTTGACTACTCGCATGGATATAAGTACGTTGTATGGGGGACATTATCTGTATAACTATTTGAGCACTAGTGGGCAGCGAGTGTCCATTAGGCTCCCCCGTACTGATCTTTTTGACAGGAGTACCGGAAAATGGATAGTGGAAGAGGCGCCGCTCAGGAGGAGCCACAAGCTCCAGAGACACAGGGGTACATGCCTCAGGCGGAGCCCCTGTACCCAAGCATGCAAGGCTACCCATATAGTTACTACCCTGGAAGTGGAAGTGGATACGGCAACTACCCAGGATACTAGCTTGATCGCAAGCTTGGGGGAGTACCTCTCTTACTCTCCATTCATTGTTTTATATCACCGTTATATTGCTATGATAAGTTTCTTGAAAACACAAAAACACAAAAAGATTTTATTTGTTTCTTTTACTTCTGGTTGTTTGTTTTTTGTTTCTTAGAACGAAAAATAACAAAAATATTTTCGTTTTCTTGAAACAAACGCAAAAACGGAGGTGCAGAAATTGCTGAAATCTGCTCGCTGTTTTATTTTTCATTTTTTCTCTGTAACTCCGATTGAGCTGAAATTTTAACCACTGCTGCAACACATCATAACCTCACACACGTAAAATATGAGATTTTTCTGAGGTGTCTAGGTAGGGTAAAAACAGTACTGTATGCAGTGACATTTTCTGGCAGATTTGAGTTTTTATTGTGCAGTTCAAGTTGGGAGAGGAGAACAACGATGATGAGTTGAGGTGCATGAAGTGGATGAAAGGTATGACACCTTTGCCGTGTTTATGTGGACTCTTTAATAACAGCAAGTGAGCACATCATAGTTTCTTCAACATCTAGAGAAATGGTAGCAAATGTTTATCTTCTCCATGTTCTAGTATGTTATATGATGATGCAAGTGAAATTTTATTTAGTGACAATACTTGGTTGTGGATTGAATAATTGTAGCTCTAAACAAAGGTCTACGCATCCCATTGTGCTTACTAAACTTGCCAACCAATAGAAAGTAAAATAATCTTTCAAATAATAAACATGAAGTTGTATGCTTGACAGGTTTAGTGGTTGGGAGTTAGCTGAAATGTGCTGACACATGTAAAGCTTTCAACATTGCACTAAAATATATTCAGTTGATATCATGTACTTTTGTTTATGGATGCTTATCATGTGCGAAATGAAAGCGGAAACTTAGCAAGTTTGATGAGTAAGAATAATTGGCTAGAGAGACGCCTGGGCCGCCAACTTAAGCCATGCATCATTCATGGTGGAAATTTACAGCGCACCATGGTGGACATTCAGTGATGCACTTCATAATAAAAAGCTATGCAAATGGTAAATAAAAGAGTGCTGAGATTGTTCATTGTCTGTTTGTCTTGTTGTTTGGACATGGGCTTGTCCATGTCCTGGGACAAGAGGTACCCCAGTTGACGCTCTTGATGACGCTTTTATTACTTGCAATGACTGAAAATTTCGAACTTGCTTAGTGACCCAAGTTGAGTAGCCATGGTGTAGGTACTCGTATTCACGGGGCATGAGGTTTTCAACCATTAGTCGGTCAAGCATATGAGTCATGTCAGTAATATCAAATGGTTTGCTAAAACTAAGAGCAAGGTTGTAAGCACAATGATTTCACCAGGTAACAAAAGAAAGAATCAAAAGACCCAAAAGTCTTGTCATGATTCAATCATTAGCGATGCAAGAACCTTTGTTTATTTCTACAGTTGAGCAAACTCATCCAAGTATTGACTCTACATAATATCTCTCTTGCAACAAATATAAATGCTTTAACATTGATTAGATATACCTTTGCTAACATCTTATCATTTGTTGTTGAAGCTATGCTTTGAATGCTTGTTGATATTAAATTGTGTTACATATGCAATGCAAAGTTCTTGTCAAAGTCTTTTATCGCTTCTGCACTACGTTTGAGTTGTTCGAGGACAAACAACGAGCTAAGCTTGGGGGAGCTGATGCATCCAAAATGCATCTACTTTTCCAAGCACTTTGCTCATAATTTGCTCCGGAATCTTCCCATATTTGAATAAAACTGCTGAATCTGACGCTGTTTTTAGCAAAGTCTCTTTTCTGGCTATTTCTGCAGGAAATAAAATCGGGGAAAATTACCACGTCAATTTTTATGGAAAAGAAGGACAATGGACAAAAGATGGACACGAGGAAGCGCTCGAGGGCCAAATGGGTGGGTCCCACGCGGCCCCTGTACCTGGCCGCGTGGGCCCAGCCCAAATGGGCCTCGGGCGCCGCCTCGCCTTCGGTCTTCGACGTACCCCCTCATATATACGAAAAAGTGCTTGCCCTAGGAGGAGAGGAGCTTTCGCGAAACACACGCCGCCACCATCACGATCTTCGTTTCGGGGACAGATTGATCCAGGATTTCTCCTCCGGTGGAGGGATCCGGAGACCGTCTTCACCGCCATCTTCACCGCCTTCATCTCCATCGACCATGAGCTCCCTCTCCATCACCATGTGTGAGTAGTCCGCTGTAGGCATGTGAGGTGGATGGGGATTGGATGAGATTGATCATGTAATGCTACCCGTTGTTCGGGATTTTAGGGTTTTATCTTGAGGATACTTTTGTATTGTGTTGATGCACTCTTGCTATGTTTAATGCTTGCTACTAGGGCCCGAGTGGCATGATTTCAGTACTGAACTTATATTGCCCCATCATATATTTGAGTTTGGTATTTATCTGCAAAGTGTATCACCTGCTATTATGTTGAACCTGCGAACCCTAAACGTGACATATAGGGAAAACAAGGGGGAGATGTTTTAGTTTGAGGATTCTATGTGTTCATGAAGTGTTAATGCATTGTTCCGGTCTATTCGAAAGGGTAGACCTTAATTACCTGTAGTTCCAAGTTGGCCCCGGTGAAATGGGCAGGTTGGACAATAGATGTTGTGCAAATTCTCTTGGTTAGTACGCACAACTAAATATGGAACACATACCTACATATATCGGAGTTAGAGATAGGTCCCATTGTTATTTGTTTCTTATTATATGATCAATCTCATTCTTGCAACACCCCGCTATCACCTCATGCCTACGTTTTAAATCTCTGAGTTACACTTTCACTTTTCCGGTGAAAACTGGGAAACACTTGTTCACTGCTACTGTTCTGCTTGTTACTTGAATCATACTACTGCCATCACTATTACTGCTGCAAGTTATTGATATACAAGTGTGGTTGAGAGTGACGCCTCAATTGCCAAGGTCTTATTGATATTCTTGTGTTTCCATCGAGTCGAACTATAAATTTGGGTAATACTTCCCAACGAAGACTTCAGCGATCCCCTATACTTGTGGGTATCAGCGTGTGAGCCGTTTGATCAGTTTGCACGGACGGTTGAGATTTGATTTTCCTGCCAAGTTTGCTTGTTTATTAGTAGTGGAGATAGTGGAGATTCAGAGGTTGGTTGTGGCAGCCTAGATAGAGTAGCGCTTTTCTGCTAAGGCCCAACCGTGATGCCAAACTTATGGTCCATGCCAACATCAAGGTGGGAGCATGTAATGGACCTATAGGGGCAGCAAGAGCGTAGTCAAGAAAACAACCATGGATTCACCTGAAGGCAAGTGTTGTTGCACAATCAAAAGTAGGACGCAGGCGAAGCACTGTATGTCAATTCTTCCCCAACTCTAGATCATTGCTGCCGAGAAGAAAAGAACAAAGCCATCAATACAAACTGTACTATGTAAACAATGTAGAAAAGAACAAATCTGAAGACAGCAGCCTTCTTTGCCACAAGGCCAGCACCAGTCACAATGCTAGGATTTGATGAGTTTGTGTTAGCCTTAGTATTCTTATACATATTTTGTGTTTGACCTTAGTATTCTTATAAATAGTTTGTGTTAACCTAACGCCTCCTCCGCCCGGTCATTTTTAATGCCCACGGACGCTCCAGTACATGGACGCAATATACATCTATTATGTAGAGAATTTATAAATTCAAGTCATAGGTTGAGAAATAAAAACGACAAATCATGCTAAAAACAGTAGTTAATTTATTTGGGCTATGATTAGGCCCATTAACAGTACCACAACTGTTTTTTTATTTCTTGAGCCGCGAGTTAAATTTGTAACTGAATTTTAGGGGTATGTTAGACGTACGAATTGTCCATGCACTCAATTATTTTATGTTTTTTTTATAAATCTACCATTAATTTTCGACGTTGGGTGCACCAGTTGCACGAGAACTCTAGGTGCACCGGATATACGTTCTCGTGTGAGTACTTAATAACATGTTTATCATTTTTCGAGTTTTAGTTCAACTCTATTCCTTCTATGAAAGTATGGTACGCAGTCTACTCTCAGAAAACCCCTCTTTTCAGCTAGCAGGTTCTCTGACTCGGTCCCGGTTCACTCTTCGCCACAATGATCGCACGTGCATACTCCTTCCGTCTAGGAAAGAATATATTTTCAACCTTTTTGGGAAGTCAAACTTTTTTAAGTTTGATTTTCTTTATATAAAAAGACACCAACATTTGTGCAACCGAATTAATATCGTTATATTCATGAAAATATATTTTCATCACATAACTTTTTGATTTTATAAAATATTGTTTTTTCTGTGCTAACACTGTAAAAAACTGAGATAATTTGACTTATACAAGAAAAATGAACGTACACTCTTCCGTGTCTTGCGTGTATGGGGGGAGTGTCTTCTAGAAGGGACTGCGTGTTAGCACTACGGAAACGAACATAATGTTAGATGCTCCAGCAGCGGATCTCACAATAATTGCGCATGGGGACCCAACCCAGGTTGATTAGGGACCTGCCGTTCACGCCGTTCGGGTTACCCGAAAAATTCAGGTCGGGTAGTTCGGGTTTTTCATAATTCGGGTTATGAAATCTGACACCCGAAATTTACACAAAATTATAAGAACCCGACATTTCGGGTACCCGATAATTCGGGTTCGGGTATTCCCGATTTACCCGAAGAAGAGCAGAGGAAGATGGCAGATCGATGCGGCCGAGCCTTAGCTACAGGATGCGGCGGAAGAAGAAGAGCAGATCGATGCGGCGGAGCCTTAGCTACAAGAGGAAGACGGCAGATGGATTGGCGCTGCGCTGCACTAGTGCACGCAGTAGAGGGATGCCGCCGGCGCGGCTCTGCACCAAAGCACGCCGTCGAGTGAGGCAGTGCGGCGGAGCACGCCGTCAAGGGAGGCCTAGGACGGCGGCGTGCTGGTAGCCTGGAAGGCGCCTCGTCCTCGTCCTCGTTGTGCGCAGCCCTCGCGCAGTTGCAGGCAAGGGATGCGGCAGGCGGTGCACTGTGGCATGGGGAGCCGGCGGCGCAGTGGGGTGTGGCGGCGGCGACGCACTAGAGTAGGAGTTGCGGCGCGGCTAGGTCGTGGGTGACTTGTGTGAAACGAGATTGGGGATGGCCGGATGGGGTCTTGGTCGTGGCCTCGTGGGCACTGGGCAGGGATGCGGCCACGGCCTGGGACTAGCAAGTAGAAAGTTACGTGGGGAAGTTGAGCTGGGCCTTAGCAAACGACGACATTTATTCACTGGGCTTTGTAGATCTACAAGTTTGGGTAGTTCGGGCAGTTCGGGTACCGTAACTTCCTACCCGAGTTTTCTGAATAAAATTCGGGTTTTCAAAACTGCTACCCGATGTAGCTCTCGGGTTTTTCGGGTTCGGGTTAATCGGGTTCGGGTCCGGGTTTTTCGGGTTCGGGGTTCGGGTTTTATGCCCACCGTGACCTGCCGTCCCTACACGAGACAGACATGTTACAAGAGTAGGTGAAGAACTGAAAAGAAACCTTGGCCTGAAAGGCTGAACCCAAAAGAAACATTTCAGATACTCCAGCTTCGGCATGTTCGCGACAGTCATTTAGTTTGGATCATGAAATTCGCTAAACAAACTTCCAAATACGCTTCATAAGCCGAGAAACTTGGACCGCTCTCCTCTCCTCCGTCTACAGTGCTCGAGAGGCGATTTCTGAAACTTCCCCGTCTCCTCACCTTGCTCGCCGGGGATCCGTGGATCCCTCCGCCTCCGTCGGCCGCTCCGGCGGCGGGAGGCTGGGGAATCCGCGGATCCGGGCTTGTATATAGCGTAGGGGTAGAAGGGGTGGCAGCCGGCGGCGCCAAGGAGGTGGAGGTGTCGGCGGTGTGGTGTTTGGTGGCGGTCTGCTCTTCCTCCGGCGACAGCGCTCTCCGGAGCTTTGTCGTGCGCGGATCGTCTTCGCCGAGTTCTGCGGTCCGTGGATCCATCGAGCTCGTCGTTCCCCAGCCGGTGCCGGCCAGGCGGCGGCGCCGTTGTGCAGATCCAGAGGGTGAAGTTGCAGACATCCAAGATGGCGTCGCCGCCCGTGGTGCTGGGTGGAGGTGTCATGCCGAGGAGCGTCGACTTCCTGCTCGCCGTGGGGTGCCTCCGTGTCCAAGCTTGTGGAGGTCTGGTGGCGGGATTCGCCGGCGCAGCGTCCTGCTCCGTGGAGACGAAGCCAGTGTCCAGCGGGGACCTTGTTGTAATTTCTTTCTGTGTCTAGACTTTTCTGTAAGAATCTTGGTGTAATGCAATGTAAGCCTTTCGCAAAAAAAAAAAACGCTTCATAAAAGGCCGGAACACGACGTGAAATGGTAACGACGAAAATCTGGTGCATCGTGGTTGATGGAACATATGTAGAGGCGAGGACCAGTCTAATGCATGGTATGCTTATCTGTAATGCTGTATTGCTGATGAGCAGGCGAAAATCCATGTAGGGTAACAGGTGCAGATGCACCCACTCAATTTGAAAATGTCAAAAAATACAAAATAAAAATTTCGGACATACTTCAAGATTTTTTTTGTAGCACAAAAAGTTACGTGAAGAAAAAACATTTATTGTGACTTGTGCAAAAAAGACAAATCTAGACGCTCCAAATAATTTTATACGAGACATATTTTGTCTTTTTGCACAGGTCACAAAAAATGTTTTTTCTCCACGACAGTTTTTGTGCTAACACAAAATTTTCTAATGTATATCCGAATTTTTTCTATTATTTTTTGAGATTTTAGAAAAACATTAAAAATGTTTTACATAATAGGTGCATCTGCACATACTACGCAAAACGCCGCCTCCATGAGTAGGAGAGTATAATAGTCACAAGAACATCAAATGGTTTAACGTCTCTCCCGCATATACCTGGCCATGGCCAGCGTGGCCCGGACGACCCGACATAGCCCGACTTGAAAATCTCAGGTCGGGCCGGGCCGGGCTTGCACATCGGGCTAGATTTGGGCCTGAATTTCGGGCTCAATAGACAGGTCAGGCCGGGCTCAGGCTTAACAAAAACATGAATTTAGCAAGGATCGGGCCAGGCTGATCGGGTCTAGTCGGGCTTTGTCAGGCTCGAGCCTGATTTCTGTGACCCGACCGTCGACCCGGCCCGAGAAATGCCCAGATATACTCCCGCACCAGTTACACTTGGCAATTCCTATACATCGCCCCGCGGCGATGCAAAACGATCCCGTCGCCTTATGGGATCCCGCTAGTGGGCCGACCCGTTTAACGGGTTTTTCGTTTTTCCTTTTCTTCTTTGTTTTCGTTTCTTCTTTTTTCTGTTTTCTTTTCTGGTGTTTTCTTTTTCTGTTTGTTTCGTTTTCCGATTTTTTTCTTCTTCAGATTTTCGATCTTTTTTTACAGATTTCGAAATTGTTCGGATTTTCAAATTTTGTTTAGGTTTCAAAAATTGTTCAAATTTCGAAAATTGTTCAGATTTTGAAATATGTTTAGAATTGAAATTTGTTCATATTTCAAAATTGTTCAAATTTCAAAATTTGTTAATGTTTGAAAATCATTCAGATTACGAAATTTGTTTAGATTTAAAATATGTTCAAATTTTAAAATTGTTCAGGTTTTTAAATTTGTCTTTTTCGATTTTTTTACAAATTTCGAAATTGTTCGTATTTTCAAATTTTGTTCAGGTTTTGAAAATTGTTTAGATTTCAAAATTTGTTCATATTTCAAAATTGTTCAGATTTCGAAATTCGTTCATATTTCAAAATTGTTTAGATTTCAAAATTTGTTCAGATTTCAAAAGTGTTTCAGGTTTCGAAATTTTTTAGATTTAAAATCTGTTCAAATTTTAAAAATTGTTCAGGTTTTTAAATTTGTTTGTTTTGTTTTCCTTTTTTTTCAGATTTTCGGAAAATATTTTTTACAGATTCCAAAATTGTTCGGATTTTCAAATTTTGTTCAGGTTTCGAAAATTATTCACATTCCAAAAATTGTTCATATTTCAAATTTGTTCAGATTTCGAATTTTGTTTAGATTTTAAAAAAATCAAAATTTAAAAATTGTTCAGGTTTTAAATTTTATTCAAATTCTAAAAATAATTCTTATTTTCAAACTTTTCAAGTTCATAATTTGTTCAGATTTGAAAGCAGAAGAAAAAAAGAAAAACAAAAACAGCATCGCTTGAAGGCATGAAGGACCTTTTGTATTGGACCGCTCCAAATCCGGCCCATGAAGGGGTTGCCTTCAGGCGACGGATGGCAACAGCATCGCCTTCAGGTCCCGTTACATTTTCACAGAAGGGATGGGTCAGTTTGATCTCTGCAGGAATCACAAAATTTCAAAATTTCCCTGCGATTTCAGGTTCATATTTGTTTCCGTTATGGCATTCAGAGGTTCGTAGCAGCAGCCCAAATAGTTACGTTTTTTTGGTAAGGCCCAAACGTTATTCTAACCTTATGGCCCATACAAATATAACACCTTGTGGGCTTTGTGGTCGGGATTTCTTTCCTTCTCCTGTGCCGCCACTGACATTGCAAATTCAGCAGTTCTGTGAGTAGCAGTCTGACATTGACATCGCGGAACTTCCAAAAGTTTGTGAGATGAAAACAAAATACTTGAAAACCCTACGCGCGGGCAGCCTTGATGATAATGTTTTTGTGACGAAGGAAGGCACAATTTGCATGCTAATAGCACTGCCCGTGGTTCAAGGAAGGAACGGGTGAAATTCACAGAGAAAAGCTACAGCAGTCCCAAACTTACCTAGGATACCATGTCGACCTAGCTAAAGTGCTAAACACAGGCACATCATGATGATCTCTGAATTTAGTACTGCATCTAGCTTACGTTTGTACTCGGAGACTAGAGCATCAGAACTCACAAATAATTCAGCTAGAGGCAAGAAGAGGCTGGCTCACCTTGGCGAGAAGGGAGAGGACAGTGTGGTGAGCTTGTCTTGCCAGTGCCGCGGACGAGGGCGGATGGAAAACACAGAGCGACGGCGGATTCAATCCGGAGCGGCCAAGAAGAAGGTGAGGACGGGGCTGCGGGGAGGGCGACGTTGGGCGGTGCACGGCGGCGGCGGCGACGGCGATGGACGGACGGCGGCGGTGGCGATGGGCGGCCGGCGGTGGTGGCGGCCGGTGATGGGCGGCCGGCGGCGGTGCCGGCGCAACAAACCCTTGTCGCTGATTCAGTTATCCATCTGCGACAGCCGACACCACATCGGGGGCTTGGTGCGGGTTGAACCCGTGGGTTCGACCCAATCGATGTCAAGCCGCACCGCTCCGCTCCGCACCATAATTTTGCTACACCCACACCGGCCCAGTCCATTTTGTCTCTCTGCCCATTACAGCCCAATCCAAACGAGACCAAACACAAAACCGCACCAAATTATCCAAACAAAACCGCACCATTCCCAGCGTGAGGGTGAATCGGCGTGCTTGCTTCGCACATGCAAAAATGACAGCTTCGTAACGCACTAGGAAGAAGAAAACTTAGTAACCCAGAGATGGAGATGTAACATATGCATGACTTCCGGACAAAAATAGGATGAGCGGTTGCATGTTCCACCTTCCAACGCGAAGCGAGGCGCCATTTGTGATTTCTCTGTGTATAAATGGTGATGGTAGAGACAGACGATAAATCGGTTTGGCAACCTCTCTCCCCCACGCGCGACCGTCGACCCCCGTGGCGGGGGCGCGCCGTTCTGGCCCTCTCCCGCCTCGCCCCCTCCTCTCCTCTCTCCCTCGTCGCCGCCGCCGGCAGGGCTGCCGGGCGTTGCCCGGGTGGCGCCGGCAGCGGCGGTTTTTCTCTCCCCGCGCCAGGTTTGGACGGAGGCGGGGCTCCTCTCCCTGGCGGCGGTGCTCCTTAGGCGGCGGCGGTTCGGCTCCGGCCGGGAGGTGGCGTCACGGCGGCGGCACGCACAGGTCTGTGGGGCGGCGCAGCGGTGGGTGACGAGGTGCAGCGGGATGACACCGGCTGTGCCATGTGGCCCAGATCTGGGCCCACCGGGGCCCATCTGGGTCGGGCACGGGCCGGCCCGACCTGAGGTTCTTTCTGTAGTTCGATGCGAGGTTGAGGATGCAGCTGCGACGGCGGCCGGCCTGTTGCAGCGTGGCGGCGAGCTTCACGGGCCCGCTTTGGGCCCGGCTGGACCCTATTAGGACTGGTGTGCCCCCGGGGGGCTTTACGGACCGCTGGGTCCGGCCGGACTTGACGGGGACCGGTGTGCTCTGCGGCCGCGTCAGGTCGACTACCGTCCTCGGCGGTGGAGGTTGTTCCCTCTCGTGCGGCCACGGTACTGCTGACCTCGGTTCATACTCCTCCTCACCTTCGTCTTGCAGACCTCGTGACGGATACTTCGGTGAGACGACGATGGTGACTTCAGAATCGTTTGGAGCATGTTGGTGGGCGGTTGGTCTGGTGGTGTCGAGGCTTGTCTTCGCGGGGCTCCTGTGCTACGGTTCGCCCGGGGTTGTGGATGGGTCTTTCGGGAGCAATCATTGTCGGTTCGGCCGAGATCGACGCGGTGCCGCCTCCGGTGACATCTTTCCTTCCTGAAGGGCATCGTGGCTACCTTTCGCCCGCTTCCCTCTGTGCCGGGGGAAACCCTAGGACTAGTGTGCTAGTCCGGGTAGCAGCGTGGCTCTCCGTCTTGTAGGTGTTGCTTGTTACTCGTCGATTCCGAACCAGGAGCGTGGTGATACTTCGTCGGAGTGGGCGCAACGGTTGCGGGTCATCGTCGCTTAGTTAATCCGCCTATGTCGTCTTTTATTTCTTATTTTCCTTTCTTTGGGTGCTTGTTGGTTGTCGCCCCAGCGGTGTCTCTCGTTGGTTGTATCGGGTGGTTGCTATATTAATATAGCGTGGCTCCGTCCTATTTCGTCATGGTAGCGACAGACGCTTGTTCATGTGAAAGTAGGAGAGAAGTATCTCGGCCATGTACAGCCATGCTATTTTCTCTTTACCAGGCGTGGAGTCATGAGATTTTGGAGTGAAACAAACCACTTAGCACCTACTCCCTCTGGTCCGAAATAACTGACGTATAAAGTGAGCAACGGCTGTACAAAATTGTATAGGGCCGGCGACAATCTATTCGGATCGGAGCGAGTGTATAAACTGTCTGTAGCTGAAAGCCTAAAACATCGAGACATGCTGGAAGACCTCGTCAACCTGTACCTGGGCTGCGCAGGCCCGCACATCGATAGAGCGCTGGAGCTGGTGCGTTCCTGCAGCTAGCACCAAAGGTGTTGTATGTGACGAAGCAGTTCTGTTGTCACGACGCTCACACCCGTGCGCCTCATCTACTCTGTTCTTAACTTGACATTTGTTAACCGCGTGCCCCCCTTCATGAGCCGCCATAGATGGAACCACGTGCGAGCAAGGCATCGAAAACTGCCTAGCTGAGCTGACCCCACTTCATTTTACCGTTTTCTGCTCCACGATATATGTACTATCGTAAACAATAAGATAAGCATGCATCACTTGTTGATTGTTCTTGAGTCAATGCCCACCGCGAGCTGGTTAAATCTGGCAATATCGACATGCCCTTGCATCATGTCCTTGCTAAAGGTGTTGGTTCAAAACTCGGCTAGGAGAATGAAAATCCCAGATCGACCTACGGTTGGACACGCCATCATCGGTGCATGTGTGACTATTCCTTCTTCAAAGGTTTGCCTAAGAGCTGTGTATTTATCTTTGTTTATGTCCTTTACCAAAATTTTAATGGTAGCCTCGTGGAGCTACTGACACGACACATGTGGCCTCGGACTTGGCTATATGCATCGATCGATGCATCGACCGGGGTTATCCTCATTTCAGAAAAAACTAGGTGCACCATGAGTTGGAAATGTATGATAATAGTTTTCAAAAGTCTACAAACAGTCTGCTTTGCTAATTCTCATTCGAATGAGAATTTTCTTTCCTTAATTGTTGGATGTGTTTGCACATACTTGTCAGTTACATGATGATTGCAACTGACTTTTTTCTGTCTGAACAATTTCCTTCCAATTATAGTAGGGTCACAATTGTTTTTTTCCATTTTTAAACTGGAAAATTTCCAGTTGCAATGGTTGTACCTGAACATTTTGTCAGTTGGACTATGATCACGACTGGATTTCGTTTTCAAAGGTGGATGATGTCATTCATGAAAGTGCATGGTGTACCCACGTGTGGTTTTGGTAATTAATGATAATACTTATGGACTAATGTTTGCATTGAGATATTCTTATAGATCTTGTCCATAGGAAAAGATTGGAATTCATGTGTTGGACTCTAGAAGATTACATGATGATCAATACTCTAATCAAGGGTTTATATGAAGAATGGTCATGTGTAGAGTTGAGCATAATGCAAGTGTGGCTTGGAAAAGAAGAATAAGTGAACATTCATTTTTATCTCCAAGCCATCACATATATTAGGAAAAGATTATGAAGTGCAACTTCAAGAGAAGCATCTCGAAGAAATTCTATGCTTGAAGCTTGCCATCCATGTGGAGATATTGGTCAAGTGAAGATGTGACTATGAGAGACTCTCCCACATTGGAGTATGGGGGAGCAACATGTGAATCTTTATCAAGCAAAGCGTAATCAAGAAATGTGGTCCACTTGAAAAGATCAAGATCGTCATGACCTAGCTCAAGTTGAATGCGCAAGGCAAAAGTATGATCTTGATAGGGTTTCTATCTTACCGGTCTCATGGTTTTAGTGGGAGACCGGGTTATAGGATAGACGACGTACTATCAAGAGGGGCTCTCAAGTGAGTAACTTGATCACATCTTTGTATAGAGCTCAAATATTTACATACTTGGCATATCATCTTTCTTGGTTCTTACTTGGCTTTTCTCCTTGTTGAGTTTTGGTGCTTGTTGTGATCTTCGTGACAAGCCCAAGTTCACCGAAACCGGATTTTGTATGGAAAACTTGTTGCGTTTTGGTTTTGGAGGTTTGCCGGTTATTCTTTTAGAGAGAGGTTTAACCTTTCCCCATTTGGTTTTATCCTCACTTGCTGGACTATGATGTTTCTCTGCATGGTCTTGTAGAGCTTGTTGTGGTGATTCTAACGAGCCTAAAAACATCGAAAACGTAGTTTGGATGCTCTAGATATGTTCGTTTTCGTGTTGGCGTTTCTGCAGTTTTTCTGTAGGCCGGTGTCTCCGGCCCAAACCTGAAGTTTCCGGTCCAAAGTATCCGGCTTGCCCTTTTTCAGAGCCTTACTAGTACTTGTACTAGTCTGTCCGGAGTCTCCGGTCTGAGAGGCCGGAGTCTCCGGTCTAACGCGTTCCTGAGCATAACGATCAGATTTTGGGGTACTATTTAAGGGGGTCTTCTTCCCCAATGACCCCCATCTCTTAAGCACGAAATTTCCCCCTCTCTCACCTCCATTGTTGACCTTGAAAAACTTGCTCCTCTCTCAATTCCTCCCATGATTCTTGCATATCTTTGAGGGAAAAGTGAGAGAAGATCTAGATCTACATTTCCACCAATCCATTTCTCCTCTAAGTGAGGGGAACCTAGTAGATCTTGATCTTGGAGTTCTTAGTGTTTCTCCTCCTTTGTTCTTCCTCTCTTATTCCCCCATAAGCATTTGTTGCTTTGTTGAAATTTGAGAGTGAAAGATTTGAGCACTTGTGCTCTTGCCATTGTATTGTGCATCGGTTTGTGCTCTCCACGAGGATTCGTGAAAGTTGAAATTTTGTGAGCTTGTTACTCTTGGGTCATTGGACCCTAGACGCCATTGTGGTGGTTGAGACCTTTTGTGGTTATTTGTAGCCATCCGGAAGCCCCCAATCCAGTTGTGGGTTGTGTCCCGGGTTGTTGTTATAAAGGCTCCGGATTCTGCCTCGAAGGATTCCGATAGTGGAAGGTGAACCAAACCTTTTGTGGTGCGGTTCATCGGAGAAGAAGGTGAAACCTTTGTGGCATTGAGATCGACCTGTTGTGGTGTCTCACACCTATCCAACGAGACGTGCTCCCCTAAAAAGGAGGAACTCGGAAATACATACTCGTCTCCGCGTGGCTCTGTTATTTCTATACCCGAACTGTTTACTTATGCACTTTACATTGTGATAGACTCCGTGCTTGAAGTATTCTATATTGCTATCACCTTGTTGCTTGTCTTGCTTAGCATAAGTTGTTGGTGCAAATAGGTGAGCCTAGTATATTTAGATTGTTGGCTTGTTAATTTAAACACCTAAGTTTTATTCCGCATTTATCAAACCTAAACCGGAAAAGTTTTAATCGCCTATTCACCCCCCTCTAGGCGACATCTTTGTCCTTTCAATTCAAATGATAACTAATTCGAGCGCTAGGCGGCCCAAAAATAATTTAGTACATATATATTATGTCAATAATAATTAGAAATTCAACTCACAGGATGAGTAATAAGAAAAGACAAACAAGTTGTTAACTTAATTGGCTATGATTTGGCCCATGAGCACGCTTCTCATGTTCAAACGAGGATCAGTGAATTAGCGAGGGTGTGCCGCTGGTCACTCCCATTCAGTAAGTTCCAACATGCGAAAGGACAACTTTGGATCGGACAGCATGCACTTGCCGGTTCTGTACTCATGGAAAGACAAGCAAAAACAAGGACGGGTTGGTAACGTGTCTGGAAGAAAACTCATGAATGAATCAGATGAAGATGTAAGATAATATATACAGTACATCATAAATGCATGACTTCACGGGCGAAAATAGGATGATACGTTGCATGTTGCAACGCGAAGAGAAGTGCCATTTCTGTTGCCTATCTCAGTATAAATAGTGATGCTTGAGACCAACGTCTATTGCTAATTGCTATGAATGACAGAAGTATATTTGAGTCACGTATACTGGCATACCATTTCCTCTTTAACAAGCGTGGATTAGAGTCCTGAGATTTTGGAGCAAGACAAATGAATAAGTACGTCACGCTTAGCTCGTTGGTGTGCTTTTCTTTGCGCAATGGTATGTAAACTAGTCAAGCCATGTGTCCACACGGTTTAGGATCTTTAGAATGCCACGATTTCACCGGTGGGGTTTATCCCCCCGTCTTCCTCGAAAAAAAAGAATGCCATGATTTCTCAAACTGTTTTAGTTCAGGTGCTGTAGGGAGATACCAATATGCTAGACATACGGACGTGCTAGACTGGCCCGTTCGGATCTCCTCCGCTCCGCAATTCGACGCCCGGAGTGGCCGGAGCGGGGCCGAACGCAAAAACTCCACGGAGTCAGACTGGCGGAGCGGAGCGGCACCCAGTTCATTTTCGCGGAGTGGGAAAAACGACGCTCCGCACGCTCCGCCGCCGTCTCAATCCCCTTCTTACCTCACGCTGCCATGGCTCCGCCGCTGCTGATTTCGTCCAGTGCTACGCCTTCCTGCCACGGTGCTCTGCTGCCACCAGTTACCGCCGTGCTCCAGCGCAGTCTGTCCAAGCCCGTGATGTACACCACCTTCTTGAAGAGGACCTTGATGAAGAACACGGTTATTCTCATTGGCATAAGCATGTCCGGTGATTTTCGATCTGCACCTCCTGTTGCACGTCCGGTGCAGCTTGCTGGTGACCTTGCAGCCATGGGGTCTTCCGGTGGCCTTGTGGGTGGCGAGGTAGATGAAGTTTTCAGAATCTAAACTACAGAGTTCTGAGAGTTGGAAGCCGAACGTTTTCAGATCTTCGGATTTGACAAGCGGAGCGCGATTTCAAGGAGTGAAGAGCGGAGTCCAAGATTTAGCGGAGCGGAGGGCATCCGAACGGGCCCTTACGGACCTGCTACAATCACCCGTGTACCGAGTTGTTTGGTTGAGTCTGACTTCGGTGCTTACAAAGTGGGCAACGTTCTCATGAGTTTTCACCATGTGCTGTTAGTCCATAACAACTTCCCGTAAAAGCTGTCCGGAGATGTAGGATCTCTTTGAACGGATCAGTATTTTCGTTGTTACGTGTAGATATAAAAATATAATACTACGTGTTCAGATAGATCTAGTACCGTGTACAACATATATGTATCTGTCATGTATACGTGTATGTATTATAACTGTTTATCAATATATAATAAAATATAAAGGAGATATGTGGAGGTATTGCCCCACGCAACCCTAAACTCAAACTTGGTACCTGCAGAGCCACCGGACATACACACAAATTGGTTTTTCGCTCCAAGATATGTGTATTCTTAGGATATAGTCCTATGCATAAGGGGTACGTATAAGTGTTTGGATTGCTCGACCGGACGTATTTATATTTCTTGTCTGATGTCATCTTCGATGAATCCGTTTTTCCTCATTCCACTAAGGAGCGCCAGTCGATTGGAAGTCGGGCAACCAACAGGAGCGCTAGACAATGCAGTCTCCTTCCGGAATCCTTCTTGGTTGTTATTTTGATATGTTCCAAATTCATATGAAGATATAAAGTGAGAGGCTAACTTCGGAGCGAAGCGGAGGCCTGTCGCTGGAGGCTCGCGGGGGTGCGGGGGCGGCAGCCCCCGCGGTATGGTACACGTCGTTTCCGAGTCAGACTGCAGCTGACTTAGGGTTTTATGCCACCATATATACATCTTTTAAGCCGTCGCTTGGGGTAAGCCACACATTGTAAACCCACGGCGTTTGTAACCTCACCCGATATAGTGAAGTATTGCTGGCTGGCGCCCATGGTTTTTTCCTCTCCTTTGTTTGGAGAGGTTTTCCACGTTAAAATCTCGTGTTCCCTTTGGTTTGATCGTTCCGCTCTTCGTCGTTTATTTGCTATCGTTTATAACATTGGTAAGGTCTCGATTCGGTTCGTTGTTCCACAAAATTCTCTTAATTTGTCCTATGCCGATTTGAACCTTGTAGATTCCTCTCTGTTGATGTATCTGTACACTAAACTTATAGTCCAAAAAAAACATAACACCTTGTGGGCTTGACCATGAGGATTTGCTTCCTTTCGCTGTCCTGCCACTACCATTGCAAATTTACCATTTTTTCTAGAAATTTGACATCTACTCTACGAAACTCCAAGACACTATGAGACAAAACATATAGCGCAGGACACATGGGGCAGCGTTGCCGATGCTGTTTTTGTGATAAAGGAAGTCGGAGAGTGCATGTTAATGGCATGACCGTCACCAAGCAGTCAAGCACGCATCTTATGTTCAAACGAAGGATGGTGAATTGGCGAGGGTGTGCCTCGGTGCCGCTGGTCACTCCGGTACTCATGGAACGACACACTTGTGTTTTTGTGTTTTGCTTTGCACATGCAAAAAAGGACAGGTTGCTAACACGCCCAGAAGAAAACTCATGAATGAATCAGATGAATATGTAAGACAATACACATTATAAATGCATGACTTTGGGGGCGAAAATAGGATTGTTGCATGTTTCAACGGAAGTGAAGTGCCATCTCTGATGTCTCTCCGTATAAATAGTGATGCTAGAGACCGTCGCAAAGACGAAGAGAAGTACTCCCTCCGTTTTTTAATATAAGATGTTTTACCATTTGTCCGTATGCACATGTACACAAATGTATGTAGACATGTATTAGTGTGCATGTTCACTCACTTTAGTATGTATCTAGACAACATGTACAACACCTAAAACATATTATATTAAAAAACGGAGGGAGTATATTTGAGTCGCATGCATTTCCTTTTGACCAAGCGTGGGTTGCAGTCCTGAGATTTTGGAGTAAGGCAAATGAATAAGTACGTCATGCCGTACCAGTTGGGGTGTTTTTCTTTGCAGGATGGTATGTAAACTAGTCAAGCCCTGTGTCTAAACGGTCTATAATATTTAGAATCCCATGATTGACCAAACTGGTCCAATATATGAGCTACAGCGAGAAACTCTTTGAACAGATCTCTACTATATAATATGGCTTTAGGTGATGGTACGTTTTTTGAAATGCCGATTTTACCCTTACATTGTAAGCCCGAGTCAGAAAATATTACACCATATGCCACCGCCAAGTGATATGGTTTGTTTTGCACATAACCCCAGATAAATCCAGAATTCAACCCGCACTCCATCGCACGATAGCGGCGCCCCGCTTCCACACGCTCGCCTCCGTCCCAGATCGGCGGCGCCCGCCCTCCCCCGCGTCTGCGTGGTCCGGTGTCAGTTCGCCTCCCCTTACACACGGAAGTGGTGCTAAAGCTGAGGATCTGGAGTCGAGGCCTAGCTCCGCTCTGAGATCGAGCAGAGCTCGATGGAGGGGTGGCACCAGCGAGAAGTGAAGGAGAGGTGGAGCACAAGGAGAAGATGGGGAGGCCGACTGCGACAGAGGTGGAGCAGGGAGGAGGAGATGGGATCCGAGATGGGTCGGCCACCACCCTCCTCTGGCGGTCCCGCGGATTCACCAAGCCCCATGTCCTGATCTGCCGCTGCCGTGGGTGGATGTGGACTTCTCAGACACGTCCAAGGAGAAAAATCTCATCAGATTCTCCATCAAGGGTGAGCTTCTTTTCTCCTTTCCCTTCCTTGTCTGCAGGATCGATCTTCCTCCTCGCGTCCACCTGATCTGGCTCTCCTCCTTACACTGCTGGAACTCACGAGGCAGGCACATATGCAGCACGGCCTCTGCCATGGCGACTACATGATACAGGTGCACGTCCCGATTCCCGATCCCAAATCACTTGACGCCCACAAATTTGTTTCATGCATCTTCTCAATTGTGTCAGTGTGTAGATAGATTGGGAGGCATCTTATTTCCATCCTATGCTCCCAGATATGTGAGATGGAATTCTTTCATCAAATTGTTCCACGAGATCCAAATTGTATGTAGTCTAATTGTATTCAAGTGAGTTCAGACTTCCGACAGTGATGTAGAAAATGAGGGCAGTGGAAAATCTTGACTCCAAACAGCCGTGTAGCCATGATAACAACGACACTGACAATTGGTTGGAGTAGGAAGGGAAGAGAAGCAGCTCCAAACCACACCGTAGTGCTGCTTAGCTCTTGTTGTGATGTTTGTGGCTCTCGCTGAACAAGCAAGAGACTAAGGAGATGAACAAGAACTGGAGATGCCCTGAGCCTACTTTGCTGCAGCCATCTACTAAAAATTGCATAGGAGCTCATACAGATTTTGTTTAATATAATCTTATACCGGTTGCTCCATAGTGTTTCAGTCTTTGCATTCAATTATTATAACAGTGATTTGTTTTAACCACATAAAACTCTTAATGTATTTGAGAACTTTCATGCTAGCCATGGCTGCAGGGAGGTTTTGGTCAGAGGGCGACGATCCTGAGTTTGTAGTCGGGAGGACTGCATCCTCTCTGCTGACAGCTCTCTGAGATGTGCCATGTGCAGCAGCAGAGGTTGAGAGATGTGCTTTCGGGCAATATGCTGCGCACGGCCGCTCGCCTGCAAGCGCATGAGGACGTGGTCAGGTGTGGTCCGGACGCACAACAGCGCACAGGCAGATGGGGTTTCCGCGGTCAACTTCTGGTTGTGTTGAATGCGTACGAGTCGTCGCCAAGGCGGCCTACCCCAGTGTTAAGCTGGAGATGATGCTGATGCAACGTGAGTTGAGATGAGGTATATAGATAGGAGATAGAATTTGAAACTAGATCAAGTGACTACCGCTACTTCCTCTGTTTTCGGGAGGACTGCATCCTCTGTATTTTGTGATAGTAATACAAACAGTGGTTTCCATAGCCTCGTTATTGTTATGGATGCTGGTTGTGCATTCGGTTAACAAACGAATCCACTAGATTGTCACATCTGTTTTTTTTTCATATGGTTTGTTGTAAGGAGAAGTCTATATGATTGATTCTGTAGCAGAACAGTGGTAAAGGACAACGCTTTGATGTCAGGCTTACCAATCTCTAATTGTAGTATATACATGTTACTTCGAGTTTAAACAAACTTCCATCGAAGCCATTTTAATTTTATATGGGATCTGGGACCTGATTTTGCTTGTGGATGTACTGAGCTCCATATCGTTTAAACATGTGCTATTCTTAGGGAAAAAAGGAGTGTGTTTATGCTATGCTCGAATGCAATAGCTCACTTCAGTGGATCAATCCATGCAGGTGCTAATAGCCCGAGCCTTGTGTGTGAATGTTGTTGGAGAAGATCATGTAAGCTTATTCCTTCATGGGAATCGGCACCATGTGGTTCTGTGGCAGGTTCATTGATGTAAACATAGTTTGAGTGAATGCTAAAATGTTTCAATTTACTCGCGTGCATCTTCTCTCCACAATTATATTTTGGATTTCGTTCAGTCCCAAAATTATTTCTCATCCTCAATTTTTGATTTCCATATTTGATGTCTTGTTGGTCTTTTTATTTAATATTTTAGGAACCACCCTATAAAACACACTATATCATGCGCTGGGCCCAACATCATCTAACCAAGCACGAGAACTTACTTAATGCCTTCTCGACTGCATATGTTTTATATTGCTACCGTGCATGAGCTTGGTTGTAATATGCCCGTAGCAACGCACGGGTATTCAACTAGTCCGTATTAGTTTTGCTTGTTTAACTTGGGAAAACGCTTATTCTAAGCCGACCTACGCGAGGGAAGCGTAGGTCGCTCACCCCGTAGGCTGCTTTTTGGGCCTTCTGGCTTGGTATGGCTGGCCCAATAGGCACCAAGTGTATTTTTCTGGCCACACTATCGCACTTGAACGGAACAAAACAGTCCAGCACAAGAGTTATCTGCAGCGCCGCCTATTTGCCAAGTTTCTTCGTCATTTGTTCAACGAGGCATATGTATTTTAAATTTGTATGAAATTGAACGAATTTTGTTGTGAAAGCAGAAGCAAGTTGTTGCATATTTTTCTGAGTGTTTGCTACAAGTTGTGTTATCGATGCTGCGTACGTGCATCGAAATTGTAACAAACTCATATGTTTTTTGTTGCGAAATCACACGGTCAAATGTTGTACTCCCTCCGGTCCGAAAAAAGCGTCGGACGCTGTACGTACGATTTGTGCACTCCATGCTATTTTCTTCCACCTCTTTTAACGGACCGGAGGTAGTAACATTTTCTCGGCATTTTCTAGAAGTTTGTTGTTTTCTGGGATACTTTTTGAATGATGTTTTACGTGTTTTTTCTCAAATGTTGCAGATACATGAGCTTTTAGTTGTAATTGTTTGTGATTTTTATTAAAATAGTTACTGATTTTATTGCAAATAATTATGCAACAACAAAAAAAATTCTTAACCATTTTATATTGCTAAAACAGACGGTTTTTGTTGTAATAGTTTGTGATTTTGGTTGAGACTATTGATTTTTTTTTTGCAATGCAATATGCAGCAAAAATTGTTACTTAACTATTTTTTTGTAAAGTTGCGCAGATTTGTTGCAATAATACATATGAATTTTGTTGTAGAACTCTGTATTTTTTCTCAATATTGGTGGTAAATCACCACGGTGGAATTTTTACTGTAAATATCGGGAAGGTGTTGCGGGCAACGCAATATACCCCTTCATTTAGATGAAGCAATTGTGTAGTGCAGGTTGTTTTCCAAAGAACGTTGGGACTAAAATACAAAAGTGCATAGTGGTTGTTTCTGGGCGTTGGATGACGATCCAGTGGCTCTAGAGGGGACATACGTTTGACGTTTTTAGGGGGGCCTGCGCCTAGCGCTGGGTATGTTCTAGAGGAAGTCCTTGTAGTCAATAATTATCTCTACGGAATATAGAGAAATGACTCTCATATATGTAAGAGACTTATAATTACCATTTTTGCGGAATCATTCCATGGATGTGTGCGACATCGCTTGGCTAGGTATGTAAAAGTCGGAGCTCATGGGGATGCAACTGTCTAAATTAAGTATATATCTTGTTCTCAAGTGTATCATCACTTATACTCGTTGGTTGAGGGGCAAAAGGTACACAATTCTGGAAGATTTATTTGTGTCCAATTGTTTCACAAGATGTAGATGACCCCACCATTGAATCCACGTCGCCGCCAGATATTTAGGGCGAGCTTGGCTGGCACCCAGAGATGATTTTCGAGAACACGTGAGACTTCAAGAGGTTTTAGATGTTATGCCTAAGTCGGTGGTGCTAGCCGTTTGATCTTATCTTTGCATTACTCGACTTTTTGCACGAGACTAAATCGATGGTGCTAGCCATTTTATCTAATCCTGCATTTCTCAACTTTTGCGCGAACCTCAGCACAACCATCTATACAATGCATCGACGTAGACATAAAAATATCTCATGCAACTTGGATCAGAACCATATCGGAAATGGGGCTTAGCTTTCTGATAGCTCGGGATGTAGCCTTTCATAGCTTTTGTCCGAGCTGCCGCTAAATGTAATAGCCTGCTATTTAAAACTTTGCTATGTATTCGTCTGGATGCATCTGCTGACGCGAATAACGGGAGTCGTCTCCCCACCCCCCCAAAAAGTGATGTACCAAATTTTGCAGCATCTGTCGATCTGTCCAGATGATGACAATGCACTAGCAGCACCCCAGCAGAACCATCAAGCGTGGAGCACTCACACTCGCTCCTCGCGATTGAATGATTTGGCCAAGCGTCGAGTCAGAGATTACACGAGAGTTCCGGCTGTGGCATGGTTCTGTTTGTTCCAGCGCCGGTAGGTCACGCCCGCCGCGTGGAACCCCTCGTCAGGTAATGCGACAGGAGTTCCGAACATGGAAAATGCAACTTTACATCTAGTTGGATGTCCCCCGCTTATCTGGTACGTCCAACTGTTTTATGATCCATGCACGAATTATCAATCATTTTTCAAAAATCAATGCTTTATCAACAATTTTCGGATTTATATATTTTTTTGAATTCATGTACTAATAAGAAATATTTAGACATGCATAAACAAAAATGTTAAACCACGCATTAACATGATTTTTTTTCAATACATAATTAGTAGGAATAATATTGTTTGTTGGATGAAAATTTAATAGTCATAATAGTTGTGGATATCCAAATAGCCGCGTTGTGCGAACATGCAGCATTCATAAACTTGGAACCAGAAGGCGCCGGTGTTTACCAGTCCATGATTGCTCCGCATTCAGCAAAAGAAAAGTGTATGTTTTTTCAGTTAAATTCAGAATTCTAGATAGATTTGACGACTCTAAGCTACTCCCTCCGTTTTTAAATATAAGATGTTTTAGATTTTATCCATATTTTTCATGTGTCTATATGTATTTAGACATATTTTAATATGTATGTTCACTCATTTCATTTGGATCCGCACCTAGTCAATATGTGAGGGATCTAAAACATATTATATTTAAAAACTGAGAGAGTAGAAGGCTAGCCTCTGGCTTCTTCGGTTCTACCAGCGAAATACTGCAGAGCCGGCGTACAGCAAACTAGAAGAGGTACATGAACGCGCCCCTTACAACTTGTCCAGGATTACACCGCATTCAGCTATGTTTTTTCAGTTAAATTCAGAATTGTAGATGGATTTTGACGACTCTAAGCTAGAAAGCTGATCTGGTTATATACAGACAGAAGGCTACAGATGGTACATACGCCTCGAATCACTTCAGCCACACCCACAGGGAGTAAATACATGGCAGCGATGGGAATCAGAATCACATTTAACGGACTTGAACCTCTAACCCTGTTCTGAGTACTATACATCTATAAAGAACTATAGATGCAGCATACATACACTTGGAATCACATCAATCATAGGCGTAAGACAGGAATCCACCAAATAATACTACTACCGAATACCGATCAATAGACAGACATCTAATCACGGACGCTGTACGTGCATCCAGCCTCCAACCTGTCCTCCATCTTCGGATCGGACGGCATGCACTTGCCTGCCCCGGCCGGATCTTGTGTGGCGTTTGATCCGGAGGTTGAAGATGAAGATGAAGGTGTTGTCGAGCTCCATCGCGGCGAAGATGGCGTTCCTGCGGGTAGGATCTACGGATCCGGCGATCGGCGACTTCCCGGCTGCCACGGGGCTGGCTCTTTTCCAAGGTCGAAGACGGAGCAGCGGCAGCGGCGCGCCACCGACGGCCCCAGTTCGTCGTCCGTGTCGGGACCTAGAAGTTGGGTCGAGTTGTAATTTTGTGGTTCTTCTAGGTTTTTCTGTAAGAACGATGGTGTAAGACTGCCTTCATTTCCCCGCAAAAAAAAAAAAACACGCCCGGAAGAAAACTCATGAATGAATCAGATGAAGATCTAAGACAATATACATGATAAATGCTTGACTTCGCGGGCGATAACAGGATGATATGTTGCATGTTACAACATGAAGAGAAGCGCCATCTCTGCTGTCCCTCCGTATTAAGGGGCTGTTTGGATCGGTGCCCATGGTTACCAAACCAAAATTTTGGCGTTGACTCCTAGCATAGGCTATTGTTTGGATCGGAACCCAGCCGTCGAAGCCACGCCAAAAAATTGGTAGGTACAGCTGATTCTGCGCCCACGCGCTGGCCAAATGGAGGCGGACGAATCCTTCGCCAAAACTTTGGCACGCCCTCGAGTTGGCGGGGCGACCGTGGGCATAAACCAAACAGCCTCAAATAGTGGTGCTAGAGACCGACGCATGAAAGACAGAAGTATATTGGATTCTCCTACAACCATGACATTTCCTCTTTACCAAGCATGGATTGGAGTCCTGAGATTTTGGAGTAAGGCAAATGAATAAGTATGTCATCGTTAACTTGTTGGTGTGATTTTGTTTAACTAGTCAAGCAGTGTGTCCACGCCGTCTAGAATATTTAGAATCCCATGATTTCTCAAACTGTTCTAATCGCTCAATTCTTGGTTCTTGGAAGCGACCGGCACTTCAGCTCCAATCGCAAGGTCATTGCTTTCCTCAACTTACTCACATCTTGAAAATTTTAGAACGAGAGGAATGATCGACTTTTTTGGAATAAACACACACCTCCGTCTGTCATGTTTGACAAAACAAAGAAGGAGCCGAAACTTTGGGCTACCACGGGTGCAAAATGTTTGAGCGAATTAACACCGAGAGAGACCGGTTGTAATATTTCATTTGCCCGTCTTGTCAAACTCCTCTTATTTAATAGAATGACGCGAACTTTTACCCCGTATAAAAAAAAAACTGTTCTAATACAGGAGCTGTAGGGAAACACTCTTTGAGCAGAACAATAACATTTTCGATATAATTATTAATCTTATATTAGTTAGTTCATGAATACTCCCTGAAATGACTTAGGTATGTTTTCTAGAGACTATTAATAGTAAAGATATAGATCTGTACTAAATATAGAGAAATGACTCACTTATATACAAGTGTTTACAACTGCCTCTTGGTATTTTAAAAATTTCAATCATTTTGTTGCATGATTGACATCGCTCGGCTAGGTATATAAAAGTTGCAGCTAATGACGGTGCGTTTACGAATAGCAACTTGATATTATTAGGAGGCCAAAGGCATGATATATAATGTACAAGTGGAAGCCAAAAGGCTAGAATGCAAAAGGCCAAAGGCCATCATCTCTACTATATAATATGCCTAGAGGTGGTGATGGTCATGGTACGTTTTTCAAAGTTCCAATTTTACCCTTGCATACCATCTAATATTACGTAGTGTGCCACCTCCAAGTGATTTGACCGTTATTAATTTCTATTTCCAGAAATCGATTCCACCGGCAAATCAACCAACCCCCGTCCCACAGAGGAAGAGCAGGGCACGCTTCCACCTCCGGCGTCCGGCGGGCGGCGATGGTACGTCGCCGTAGCCGTCGAGGCCGTCGAGATGGAGCCGCGGCCGCATGCCTCCTGCTGCTCGCGCCGCCGCAGCTCACTCCGGCCGTCGGGTGCCCCGCCGATCCGCGACCCCCACGGCCCCACCTCCTTGCCTAGATCCGATTTCTCAGCCCCCAACTTGCAGAAGTACTTCTCTCTGCCGCCGTCGCTCGCACCTCCAGCCGTTGTCGAGCCACTCCCGTCTCCTCCCTCGGTAGTCTACCCGCTCCCCACTCCCTGTGTGGTGCCGCCGGATTGCTCGTACCGCCGACTTGCCTCCATTGAAAACCAGGAGGTCCCATCGACCCAAATTGGCGCCCGAGGTGGATGGCGAAGAGTTCGCCGGCGTCGGAGGTTTGTATGCTTTCTCGATCTCCTCCCTCTCCTTATCTGTGTTCCCCTCAGTTCGATACGAAGGCCGCGCTGAAATTTCACACCCCCCAATCTCGCCATAAAACTGAAAGAGAGTCGCTGGCAGCACAGTTTGGTTGTCCGCTAGAGTCGCTTGCTGGTCTTTTTTAACTGATTCATTGCATGAGCTGATTCCTCAATTTCGTGGCATCGGAGGTCTGCGGCGTCGGAGGTTTTTGTCTCATGGTGTTTCGTGAGCAGATATGTTTGGTCTGTACTGTTTTTGGGTAACCTGTTCACAGAGATGTGCTCTGGATATTCACTTTGTTGCAGGTATCATGTGGTTAGGTTAGTCTTTTTGGTAGTGCGAGCTCTGGAGTGCACGCGGTATTACGTGGTTTTGGTGGTGTATGGAGTTTTTGAGTTTGATAGTAGCTTATGGTAGATGGGGGGAACCGGGAAGCTCTATAGCTATTATGATTTGTGGGAGTTTTTACTTTGATTTGTTCCTTGTTTTTGTGTGCATATACTGTTTCTCCAAATAGTAGTTTTAAGCAGCGATGAAATTATCAAATGGCTAGTATCTTGTACCAATCTTTTATAGAATGGTACTGTGTTACTTACCATGTCAATCATATCAGCAGGAATATGCAGTGATCATCAACATTTTTTTTTTGTCCCCCCGATCCCAATTGGTAAAAACTTGTCTGCCGATTTCGCCTCCCTCTCTAACTGGCTCTCCTTCGTTTGTCTCTCTGCCAAAACAAGATAGGGCTGAACCTGATGTTGCTGGTATTTTCTCAGATTGTGACGACTAATAGCCCTCCTACGACTGAACCAGTTGCCACACTTGGTCTGTTTTGTATCTCCGGATTCTCATGCGACGACTGAAGATAGCTTTGTTGTGGTCTCTTTCCTCATGGCTGATGGGTCTTTGATTTCTCTTTTGGTTATGGATTTCAGGCTTTTAGCACATGGCAATCTGAATAAGGAAGTTCAGACTATATCAGTTCAAGATGATACATCAGCTGTACGTGGAGCCGTGGCTTTTGGCGTTCAGCTTCAGGTCTTGATGGTCGTATGGTTAAGTAAGAACATGTGCTTCAGTCACACTTTGACTGATATAACTGAGATCTGGTTGAGGCGTATTATATGCCCATCGAAACGTCCATGGTCAGATGCTTTTGATACCACTGAGAAGATCTGGTTGTATGCTTAATTTCAGATTCTTGAGTTGACACTTTACTACAAGGTGAATAGTTGCATTTTTTTGTGTACATTAGTACGCAGCTGTGATCTGACCAGTGTTTCTAATGTGATGCATCTGTTTATTCAAGGTTGTTGTCATATTAGTTTTCGTAGGTTTTATTCCCATAGTTTTGATAATACTCCCTCCGATCCCTTTTACTTGTCGCAGACCGACACCTAGCATGTGGTATCAACTCACGACAATTAATTCGGATCAGAGGTAGTAGTATATTTGTTCAGCTGTTCGCTCTAGATATTCAGTCGTCATTAATTATCATTTATCTTTGTCATTTCCTCCTTTTCTCTTTTTCAGTCGTGACTGCCTTGGATATCCGTCTTTCCTCTGTATTTTTCTCGTTTTTCTCTCTGTCAGTCTTCATTTGCCATGCATTGTTATCTTGTCATTCTGTTAGTAATGTCTCTCTTAGTAAAGTATGTCTTAGTAACGTTGTCTATATTTCTTAAGTCCTTTTCATTCTTTCATCTTGTCGATGTTTATTTTCTTCAGATTTCAGTCTTGTTTGATTCTTTGATTTATTCACCTTTGTCATTTTCTCTCTTTCTCTTTTTCAGTCTTCAGTTCCTTGGATACGAGTCTCTCTTTCTCTTTCTCAGTCTTCTGTCCCTTGGATGTCAGTCTTTGTTAGTCTTGAGTCAACATGCATTTTCCTCTATCTATTTCTCAGTCTTCAGTCCCTTGGATATGATTTTCTCTTTCTCTTTCTCGGTATCAGTCTACCTTGCATTGTGTTGTCATTCTCCTTCAGTTTTTAGTGTACAATTTGAGGAATATTCATTCTCTGTCAAATTGTCTTTTTTGTCGTTATCTCTTTCTTTATTGCACATTTTTGGGTCAGTTCCTCGTTTTCTGTTTCCTTAGTCTCTCTTTCTCTGCCAAATCTGTATGAATGTCTTGTCATTCTGAGTGATCTTTCATTCTCAATTTTCTCTCTTCCGCGTCGTTATCTGACTCTCTCTGCTTTGTAGCCTTTAAACGCCATGTCATTCATCATTTCTTAGTTGTCATTTATATTTCAGTCTGCCTTGTCGTTTTTCATATCTCAGTTATCATCTGCAAGTCTTCATGAACGGCGCCGACGACCGGACAATGAAGTCGCTGGAGAGGAGCTACACCAATCTCAGTTGCGCCGCTCGAGGATGGCCATCTATCTGCCTTGTCTCTATGTTGGTCCATTTAGGTCTTATGGTTCTTGTAAGTTTTGTCTGAACACATTGTGATGAATGTAGCACTATGCGCCTCAACCGGTGTTTGATCAGTGATCTTTGTTTTTTTTTCAAGATTTTTTGTTGGTTGTTTTTCTGCTTTTTGTGTAACTTTGGTGCATAAGCCTATAAGCTCAATTTCTAGAACTAAGACCAATATACAAAGATGAAGATGCATTTCTCTTCCCAGCTAACTTTATTCTTCTGCATGTACCATGTGGATCATGTTTTCCCAAGAAATGGTTAATAACCTGGGAATCGTGCGCACTGATCTGGTCGATCTCGAAGTTTCCAAGTCAGCATAGTTGACAGTTTTCTCCCTCTTCCATGGCTTTCTACAGATGGGAGCCTCAGATAACATGGCTTTACACAGGACAAAGAGGTCGATGTGTTCCAGCCTATAATTTAAATGACGACACTCAAACCCCGCATGCTTTTCTCTGTTTTGGGTTTGGGTCCGGAATTAAAAATACAACCCATTAACCCACCCTGGGACTCAGTCGTTTCAATCGTCGAGTTAAAAGCGTAGTCACGACTCACGACTCAAACTAACAAAGCACGCTGATTGGCCGAAAAATGTGTCTGTGCCCCAAATCAAAAACAGCTGACTGACAATTAGACAGTCCCTATTTTATTTTCATTTAGTTGTATATTCAAAATGCAATATTGCCCGAAAGGGAGATATTTTAGAATTATATCACAAAAAATGATTTGGTGAACCCTTATACTTTATTAGTGGATCTGGAACCCCTTGCAATGTCACACTCAGTCCCAAGTCCGGTGATATAACGATGCTACTAAAAAATGTTGATAACGGGCCCCAAAAAATATATTGATGTGAAAGACCACAAAAATAATCTTAGACAAAAAAAACTAAAAGAACCGACCGTAGTTTTCACGGATATTTCTTCTCGCCCGTTGCAACGCACGGGCACGTTTGCTAGTAATTATAACTCTAACACCCCCCCCCCCCCCCCCCCCCCTCAAATGCAAAGCGTATGCAATAGCATCGCGTTTGAAGAAGAGTAAAACTACAGAAGAAAAAAATAATTCAACATCCGCATCTTGAGTGTCACCATAGCATGAAGAGTCTTCAAAAACCTGTTGAGTCAAGCCCCAGTCGATCGAAGAAGAGACCAACACAGACCAAGAGATGGTCAGAAGAAGAGCATGTCACACAAGATCATAGCACAAGAAGCCCATGGCATAAGAAGCCCAACGGCAAAAGAATGTGCGTAGATCAATGACAATGCAAAGACAGGTCACAAAAATCCTATAGAAAGGACCAGGACCGGAAAAGAAATGCAGGCTGACAAAACAAAGCTATAGTGAACTCGCATGACATGAGACACACTAGAAAACGGAGTTGGTGGAAGCAGCGGGAAAAAAGCACACTAGTCTGAGTGATAGAGTGGAGAGACTGGCGGTGGTGGTAGCGAATGAGAGATGAAGCCAGTCAAGATCCCAAAGGGCATGAGAATCAAGGCGCCGAAGGCCAGGACCAACCAGAGGTCCCATGTTGTGCTCCTGACGTGAAGGTGGTGATCTCTCAGAGCTAGAAGAGTTAGCAGCAAGACCAGCTGCACCTGTCGAGGGAGAACCCGTAGAAGCAAGCAGACGCAGAAGTTTTACAATATCCTGCTCAGTAAGAGAGGCAGTTGGCAGTGTCGAAGAAGAATCACGAGTCCCGGAAGAAGGGTGTTCCATATCACGCTTATTTCTAAAGCAATCAGACTCGGGATGACCATCCCTGTTGCAGTAGTCGCAGTGAGTACGAGCACGAGAGCGACCCACACCACCAGGAGGAGTGGGTAGTAGCGGCGGAGCAGGAACTCGAGCAGCAAGCACAGAGGGAACTGCGAGCAAACCAGCACCCGAAGGCGAGTTTCCTCAGCACGAAGCTCAGTAAGCACCTCCGAAATAGGAGCACGGCCACGAGCAAATAGCTGAGAACGTCTGGGCTCAAACTACTGACGAAGCCGAGACAAGAACTCATGGATGCTTTGAAACTCCAAGTCTGATCTCATAATCCGGCAACACGGGCAAGTACCACAAACAGGAGTGCGAAGTGAGTCAAGTTTGCGTCAGATAGCAGAACTCTGTGTGTAGAATTCATCAATAGTGGAGTCTCCCTGCTGAAGAGCATGCTCCTGACGGAGACAGATAGGTAGAGTGCATCACCAAGGGCTGATAACGCTGGCAAAGATGAGTCCACATCTCAAAAGCAGTACTGAGACCCATAAACTCAGAAGCAAACTGAGGTAAAGCACTGGAAGTGAGGACTGCCGCAGCACGAGCATCATCATCACACCACTGTATACGCAGCCAGATCATCACGATAAACTGAAAGAGCATCCGTATAATCCAATAGCTGCTGGTTATAAGTAGCTTCCGCATCATCAGCAGCAACCCTTGGTGCATCCCTATCGGCATCAGAAGCATCTGTGGCAAGATCCGGTGGCGTTGGCGGGGTAGGAGCCACAGGAAGAACTGGGCGCGGCGGACAAGAGACCTCGCCAGAAAGAACGCCCCATAGACAAAGACCACGCATGTGAATGCGCATAAACCCCGCGAGCTCGGCGTAGTTAGTACTATAAAAAATCACCGAACAACGAGGGATGGCGACATAGCCCGACGACGAAGACATTGCAACTGCCTCACGAATCAATCTGACCACGAGACTCCCAAGAAGCTGAATGACCTGAACCAAAGCACAAAATAGAAACCGTAGTAAATCCAGCAGCACGCCCACGAGAGCAGCAGGCGGTAGACCTGCAGGGATGAAGCCAACACGCTCGACCAGGCGATGAAGCCCGACCGAAACGACAGAACCAGAACCAGTCGATGGAGCCAAACAGTTAGGCAGCAAAGGAGCAGGTGGTCGGTCGGGGTAGCAGACGTAGAAGCGGGAGAGGCACTAGTACAGAACGACACATCGGATACCCCTCTATGGAAACGGCACGAGTTAGGCGACAGAGAATCGTGCTTTCCGCGCGGCCGGTGCGTGCAAGCCTGACCTAGGCCGCGGCTGGCCCGCCAACATTGGCAACGGACCCTGTCCAATCTCCGTCACTTATTATATTGGCAACGGTTAATAAAATTTCCGTTTCCAATATTTGCCTCTATGGTAACGGATAGAATTTTTCAACCGTTGAAAATGTTGACACGTGGAGGCTAGCGAAGGGGAAGATGGGGAGGTGGACGGAGCAAACCCGCGAGTATAAATGTCGAGAGGTACCAGCAGCGATCTCTTTGAAGCCCCAGTCCATCGCCTCCCGTTTTTCGAACTTCGTCCAAATCCATGGCGAGAGGTACCAGCAGCGGTCGTGGCCGTGGATGAAGGCGCAGCCGTGGTAGGAGGCGCAGCGGCAATGCCATGCCATCGGTGTCGCCCTCACTGTCCTCTGAAGACATGTCCCCGACAAGAGGTACCAGCAGCGGTCACGGCCGTGGACGAGGACGCGGCCGTGGTAGGGGGCGCAGCGGCAATGCCACACCGTCGGTGTCGCCCTCACCGTCCGCTGAAGACATGTCCCCGGAGCTGCGCGGCTTCGAGTTCTTGGTTATCCTGTACAAGGGCATCGAGAGGCGACTGAGTCTCCAAGGCAATGTGGCAAGTACCATGCATCTGAAGATGGAGGACTGCGAGAACGGCAACTGGGCAGTGAAGACGGCCGTGAGTGCCGGGGGGAATTTGTACCTCGGCCAGGGATGGAAGTCATTCTCCCAAGCGTACAAGCTTGAGTAGGGGCACTTTTTGTGCTTCGAGTTCGACGGCGACAACAGGTTCTTCATCAAGATTTTCGACGGTACCTTATGCCGGAGGGAGGCCCTCGTGTACACCGACGACGAGCCCGAGTCTTCATCAGCAGCAGCTAGTAGTAGCATTAGCTAGTAGTAGCATATATGTAATCGTTAACTTCATTATTAATATCAAGTCCGTATGTAGTTAAGTCATCTTTATTATTAATTAGATGATACCCCGCGCGTTGCTGCGGGTCAGTGGTTACAAAATAATTATTTTTTTAGCGTGTTAAGAAATAGCTATTGAAGTTGGAGCGGAGGCAAAAGAAAGTGAAAATGATGCATAGTATACAAATAGAAATAATCATGTGAACCATACATTATTTGTTGCAACAATAATCCTAGCAAGTTCGATCTAAGAAGATCCACGATTTTCTATAATCTATCTCTCCAATTTAAAGCTACTTTTGTACTATGTGACAATAAATGTTGAAACACCATACGTGAAAAATCCTTAAAGTTAATTTCAATTTGTTGCTTCATCATTTCATTTTACTGTATGTGCATCAATCCTGGTAAGTGAAAAGCTGCACAATCCAAGATATCCCTTTAGAATTAATAATTTGAAGAGTACACCTCCGAAAAAAAAAGTCATCCGTATGTAGTGAACTGCCTTTTCATGTGACTAATATGGAAAACAGTATGACTGCGGCCATGAATCGTCGAAGAGCTCCTTGGACAGAAAGGTTGGAAATGGAATAGGTGAATCAGTGAATTCATCGTTGGTTACTGCTGCTGCGTATCCTCCTAGCTAGTCCAGTTAATGCTGCCTGTCAGAGCAACGTTCTTCTCTAGATAATAGCTCAGAATACCAAGAAGACAATGCTTCATCCTTTCTTCAGAATGCCAAGAAGCCAATACCTCACTGGTCTTTCTAGAATAAAAAAGCTAGAGCCGATTGTTCAATTTGCTGAAACAATTTATGTTAGATACTAATGTGTAGTAATATTTGATACTTCGGCCTGGCCGATTGGAACCGCCCCATCAAGAAAATTACATGATTAGGTTACAATACGCAAGGGTGGAAATCCGTTACTGATCATCATTGACTTATTTCTTCAAGAATAGTTATATATCCTCAGTCATGGAAACTAATATTTCTTCCTCACTGCAATATGTTTTCTTTTCATCAGATTACTGATAAGAATTGTACACAGTGGAAATCTGTAAGAAATACCCAAGTGTAGCACAAAATCTGGCTAGAATCAAGCCCATACGAAAGAGAGATCCCTGGACTTTAAAAGATTTACTGAGTAACACCAAAGGAATCACAAGAAAAGGCATGCCACGATGGAGAGAACAGCACGAACCTCCCTGTTAGCACGTTGGAGTCCCGGTCGCGATGGACAGATATAAAATCGATTGGAGGAGCAGTAATACCATAGGAAGATTGGGGAATGACGCCACTGCATTGCAAAGGCAGTTTCCGGCTGCAAGGTATGTTTTATACTGAGTTCTAAGGGGAGATGAAGGGGACGTACGCAACTGAGAATTGTGAGGAAGATGAAAGGAGGCGTCTCCAAGAGAAAACACGAAAATTAATTAATGATGAACTGCTTTGTTAGTTTTTTGCTGAGGTGTCAGTTTTGATTTGATGTGGCAAGTTAGGATTGCTCAATGATGCTTGATGAGGTGTACACCTTGCATGTTGAGAGAATTCGCTGTAGTGGGTCATTCCTATTTAGATATAGAAGATATACGTATCATATGTGGTTCATTACCGTTTCCTAAGTGGTCTCTGCGTTCATATGTAATTTAGAGTACCTGTTAGTAAGTCTACTCTGTCGCTGGTATAAAAGCAATGGAAACGGTTATATAAAATGTCCGTTGCCAATGTGGTGCTTATACATGTACTGCCGGCCCTAGCAAGTCATCAGTCTCATTATCACTCTCTCACTGTCTCTCTTCCAACCCTAGCCGCCGCACACTGTGGCTTTTAACTCTCCTCACTCTCTCTAATGGCTTCATCTGCCGGCGCTTCTAGATCCGGCCATCGCGGCCGCGGCTCTAGCGGCAGCACCAATCTAGCGGCAGCCCTTCGTTAGGGGAAGGTCGATCTGAGGCGGCCATGTGTCCGCTAGTGATGAGGCAGCACCACCATCTTGCGCCCTCCTCCTCCGGTGATGCCCGGCGTCTTCTGAGCCAGGCCGATCTGGAGGAGGTCATTCATGAGGTGGTGTGGCAGCACCTCCGGCGGATCTACCAGCAGAAACCCATCTGGAGGAGGAAGTGGCCGATCTGGAGGAGGAAGTGGCCGATCTGGAGGAGGAAGTGGCCGATCTGGAAGTGGTGTCTGATCTGGAGGAGGAGGAGGTTGACATCGACGAAGGAGATGGAGGAGCAGCGCGTGTGGCAGATGCCGACACCTCCTCTCCGGCGAGATCTGTTCCTGGTTGCGTCGCAGCGCGCTGGTAGCATCGCAGCGCATGTGGCAGAGGCCGACACATCCTCTCCCGCCGGGTGAAAGGTATAAATCTTTCTGTGACCGGCTGTGATGCCGATGAACTAGGTTCTACGTATGAGCATTTCATCACATAAACAAATTCACTCACAAACATGTGTACATATTATTACAAATATATAAACATAGACATCCAAGGCACCAACTTATTGTTAAAGGACCAACTGTACAAACAAGTTAAACACCAACATCCAAGGCCTATTGCAATTCACCTAGGGCATTCTTGCACCTAGGGCAGAGCATTTCCCGCCACGTTGGACGTAGCTTGTCCTTCAAGGTTAGGATCTTGCGATACAACTCGTAGGTCACGTACCCATCTATTGCTGCATAGTCGAGATTTACTTTCTGCAGAGGCTTGCACTCCCAAAACTTGTGCTGCTCTGATGGGAACTCCTTCTTCATGTTGGAGTATGATCTATCGATGAGGTCCACCGCTAGATCACCCATTCCGTCCCTCTCTCGTCTCCACCCTTGATTTTGTATACTAGTTGGATGTCCACGTAGTACTATGCTGGAATGTGGAAGCCGGCACGAGAAGGCATGTTGCGGTCGTTGGTTATGTCCACGCTTGCGAAGGTGATATTCTTGCATTCAAAGAATTTGCCCAACGCCGGACAATGCTTCCTGGACCTGCACCAGTGGAACACGAGGACATGATGGCACAAGGCGAGTTGCAGGACAGCCATGTCCCGACGATTACGGGTGTACTCGATGTCAAGGCCGACGAACCGATGCTTCTCCTCTGCTAGCCATTCCTCGTATTTGTCGAGGATCCGCTCCACTGTATGCTCCTCGTTCGTGTACACCAGCTCCAGAACGGTGGTGCCGTGGGCACGGACGGTAGTTGTCTCTGTTGTTCTACTGCGATCGTTCATGGCTGGTGGGGGATTGGAGTGGAATGAGGAAGAAGAGACAGAAGGAATGCGAACTGTATGCCACAAAGTAGAGACAATGGCAACCGAACTGAGTAGTTCCTGGATATTTGCCGCCGATATTAGCAGTTGCCTGAAAACGGCAACCGAACAGAGCAGTTGCTGGAAAATAGCCACCGATGTTCTTTTATATCCAGATGTATTTTGTATATTTCGCTAATCTTTTTTTTCTTTCACGCAGGAGTTTATTTCGGCAACACTGCATAAAAGTACCAACGTACCATTCCGAGAACCAAAAACCTTGAGGCACGGAAACTTCAGGGATGTTGATCTTGGAGCGGGTACAGCGACGACCGAGAGCTCATTGTAGGTGAGCTCCAAGTCAAAGATGGAAAGCTGGCTTAATTAAGCTAACCTTCCATCTTGTTAGGTTAGTTGCTTATAGGTTTAGAGTTCATGATTGTAGTCAAAGTGTAATAGGTGATATTACATTATGCCAATGTGTGATAGATATGATTGTAGTCAAATTGTAAGCGGTGATATTATTGTATACCAATGTAATGATGACATTTGTTCTATGTTATGAATTGAATAACGTTTTAGTGCATTGTGCAATCAGCCTTTCATGTATTGTGGCATATAACCGAAATATGAGAAAAGCTCAGTGCAAACGGGTGGATGGCAAACTCCGTATCTGATGAAGGAAAACTAAAAAAACGGAGATCTGCGCACAACCGTTGCCAAATGGAGACCTCATCGGCAACAGTTTTTGGCCTCCGTTACCGATGAGGGCCTTCACATCAGCCACGGTGGCGGGGACACAGACCCTTTTTCCGTTTTCGATGGGGGGTTTTGGCCCGTTTCCGATGTGTCGTTCTGTACTAGTGAGGGCAACTCGATATACGGGGAGACGAGCGACGACCAGCAGATGGAAAAGGGCGGCGACCTTCAGCACAATTCAACAGCGGCAGACAGAAAAACGAGTCGGGGAAGAAACAGGAGCCAGCAGTGGCCGACAGGTAGCAGAGAGCAGCCGCCGCCGGCGGAATCAGGCACGCGGGAGACCCAGCAAGCAGCGACCGGCCAGGACAGATCGCATCTGTGAAGGACTTGTGCGGGTAGCTAGCACAAAACCAAGAGGGAAGCACAAACCGATCTGGAAACACGCATTATGCAGCCAGACACGAACAGGCAAGCACACAGGAGAGACTCAGCCAGGAGGAGAGGATCGAAAGGACGAGTTGCAGCGTCCATGGGAAAAAAAAACTAGGCTCTTGATACCATGTTACGAATAGCAACTTGATGTTATTAGGAGGCCAAAGGCATGATATATAATGTACAAGTGGAAGCCAAAAAGCTAGAATGCAAAAGGCCAAAGGCCATCATAATTATAACTCTAACAGGTGCTACCATCAGTTGCTCGGGAAAAATTATAAGGATCTAACTGTCGAAATTAACAACATTTCTTGCTCTCGGGCATATCTATGTATCATTTATTCTCGTTGGTTGAGGGCAAAATGTTGGAATTTGCTAGTATTGCTAATGGATCTTAGGTCCTAGCCCAACTAAAATTCTGAAATTTTCATTGGCCCATTCATGCATGACAAGGGGTGAGACTAAATGTTTAATACCACATTGTGGGCTTGGCCGTGGGGATTTGTTTCGTTTCACTATCCTCCTATTGACATAGCAAATTTGCCATTTTCTTCTACTCCCTCCAATCTGTTTTAAGTGTCGGAGAAAACGTACATACGAGATACGATTTTGTACCATACTAGCGACACTTTTATTGAATTGGGGGCAGTAGAAATTTCACTATGGAACTTCAAGACACTGTGAGCGAAACATATACCGCGTGCCTGCAGAACATACGGGGCAGCGTTGCTGATGATTTTCTTGTGATGAAGGAAGCCGGAGAGTCCATGTCAATGGCATGACCTTCACCTACCGCGCTTCTTATGTTCAAACGAGGTACGGTGAATTGGCGAGCGTGTGCCTCGGAGTAGTAAGTTCCAACGGGCAAAACAAAAACTTTGGATCGGACGGCACACACTTGCTAGTCCAGTACTCATGGGACGACACGCTTGTGTTTTTGTGTTTGCTTGCTTTGCTTCGCACTTGCAAAAAAAAAATGATAGGTTGGCAAGCATCCGGAAGAAAACTCATGAACTCATGAATGAATCAGATTAAGATGTAAGATAATACACATTATAAATACATGACTTTGCGGGCGAAACATGATGATATGTTGCATGTCAACGTGAATGATGCACCATCTCTTAAGACTGTCCGTATAAATAGTGATGCTAGGTACTACGAAAGACAGAAGCATATTTGAGTCACGTACTACCATACCAAACGTGGTTGGAGTTTTGAGATTTTGGAGTAGGGCAAATGAAGAAGTATGTCACGGTTTACTAGTTTGTGTGCTTTTCTTTGCGCGATGGTATATAAATTAGTCAAGTCGTGTGTCTACACGGTCTAGAATATTTAGAATCGCATGATTGCCCAAACTGTTCACATATATGAGGAACACGGATCCGTAATAGTACTTTTGTTGTTACTTATACTATATAAGAATATAATTCTAATCCTATGTAGTTCGTAACTTGTGGGTATGTTTTTTCTAGAAAGAGTATTTTTCAGTCAATAGAGATGTCGATCGAATATAGAGAAAAGACTCATATATGTAAGGGCCTCTTGCTATTTCCATTTTTTGTGGAATCGTTCCATTCCATGTGTGCGATATCGCTCAGCTGGGTATGTGAAAGTCGGAGCTAACGAAGGTGCAACCGTCTAAATTAACTACATATCTTGCTCTCGAGTGTATCAATGTGTCGCTTGTTCTCGTTGGTTGAGTGGCAAAAGGTACAATTCCGGACGATTTATTTTTGTTCACTTGGTTCACAAGATGTAGATGAGCACACCGTTGAATCCGCGTCGCCTGATATTTCAGGCGAACTTGACTGGCACTAAGAGGTGTTCAAGAACTCGTGAGGCTTCACGAGGTTTTTGATGTTATGACTAAATCCGTGGTGCTAGCCGTTTGATCTAATCTTTGCAATACTCGACTTTTCACGCGACGCTAAATTGATATTCATTTGATATAATCCTGCATTTCTCAATTTTTGTGCAAACCTCACCACAACCATCTATTCAATGCTTCGACATAAAAAGATATTATGGAACTTGGATCAAAACCATATCGGAAATGCCAATCTTGTTCTTACTACGTACTCACTCCGTTCCAAATTAGTTGACTTGGGTTTGTCAAAATATGGATGCATCTATACTTGTTTAGTGTCTAGATGCATCTGTATTTGGACAAAACCAAGTCAAGTAATTTGGAACGGAGGGAGTACTATTCTGGCAGAATTTGCTGAATAACGGTAGTTGTCAACCTAAGATCCCAAGGATGGACCAAACTTTCCCCGCAAAAAAAAAGTGGGATGCACAAAATTTTGCTACATCTGCCGTTCTTGTTTATTCAGTCTACGCAACCAAAGTCCTGTCCAGAGATTATGACACGGCACTAGCAGTGCAGCAGAACCCTTCAGGCGCCTGGAGCGCTATTCGATGATTCGGCCAAGCGTCGAGTCGGAGACTAAACGGGAGTTCCGGCCATGGCGTGGTTCTGTTTGTTCGAGCGTGTCGTTCTGAACCTAGGGTTAGACTCTGAATTGGACGGTAGTTTTTAGCAGCGTAAAAGCATGCAGCTTTTCTGGTTCTTCCTTTATTCATAACGAGAACAAAGGAGACCGATCGTGTTCGTTCTGCAGCGATCATGCGCGTCGTGACTCGATCCTAGTCGCACGGCTACCACACGAAACGTGAGCTCATGCCTTATCCGAAATATCAGAGAGCAAATGGAAAAACGACCAAGTCCTAGACTGACGAAAACAACTATAGTACTAAACTTCCCTAAAAAAAAAACTAGTAGTATAAGCCAAAAGACAAAAGACAAATTTAGGTGATTTTCTGGCTTATAACCAAAGCCAAAAGACAAGAAAAAAGCCTAACCAAACACCCATGAACTTAACCGAAGGAAATGACACTAGCTTAACTGAAACTACTGACGACAGGCTTAACTGACTAACTGTCAACAGATGCCGGTGCGTCACGCCCCCGGCATGGAACCCCTCGTCAGATCTGCGGCGGGAGCTGCGCACATGCACCATTCATGCTCCGCCCCATCGGCATGGCGTCCTGCAGCCCGTCGCCCCCCAGGTTCAGGTTGGCATTTTGACTTGTCGGGCAGGGGATTTGAGGCTAGGCCTAGGCACTGAGTTCTTCATTCTTCCAGCGAAATACTGCAGAGGCGGCTGCGGCATACAGAAACCAGAAGTATATGTTGTTTCAGTTGAATTCAAAATTGTAGACGGATTTTAACGACTCTAAGCTAGAAAACTGGCCCTTTTTATATACAGACAAAAGCTACAAATGGTACATACGCTTCAAATCACTTCAGTCACAGGAGTAAATAAGTACACGGCAGCGATGCAGAATTTTCTGTTGTTTCGAAAGAATCAGAAGAACATTTAACTGACTTGAAAGTCTAACCATGTTCCGAGTACTGTACATCTAAAGAACTGCAGATGCAACTTGCATACACTTGGAATCACATCAATCATAGGCATAAGACAGTCATCCACCACTAATAATACCAGTACCGATCAACAGACGGACATCTAATCACGGACGCTGTGTATCCAGCCTCCAACCTGTCCTCCATCCTATTCAACCTGACATCGGGCATGAGCATCAGAGTCAAAACCCACAGAGTGATCTCAAACGAATCGTACAAAAACATACGGGAATTCCTTTACCTTGGCGGCGGTGAAGGTGACGGAGACTTTGATCTCGCCGCGGTACGAGTTGTCCGCGCTGACCACGCTGTACTTGGCCGAGTTCAGCTCCGACGTGCCTTTCTCCACGCCTATGCTGATCAGATCAGCGACGTTGATCCTGCATCCACAGCAGAGAGATTCAGATTTTTCTTTCTTTTGCTTTTGTAGCTGGATCGACAACTAGAGGATCACTGGATCAGTACTCACGTTGCTTCGCCGAGGTAGTCGTCGCTGGACAAGTTGTCATGGTCCATGATCCGGAGGAAGAGCTTGTGCTGCACGTTGTCCGCGGTGGAGCTGATCGGGAACCTGAACACCTCGTTCCAGCTCGGGTTCCTCCCCTCATCTGCATCACAGCACACAGTTTATTTAGAAAGGATAGCGTCACAACTGCGCCTCGTCCAATTGTCAACGTCAACGGTGGATCCCAATTAATTAATCAAGTCGTCGCTTGCTTCGCCCAAACATTTTCATCATTGGCAGCAAAATAAAGGTTCTCCGAGATCAGGAAACGATTTCCTGTCGAGATGGGGAACAGATTCATAGAGAGAGAGAGTTGTGGGATCGCTGACCTCGGGCGGTGCTGCTCTTTCCCTCCTGGTTCCGGTACTTCACGATCACATACGGGTCTAGCCTCCCTGGATCACGTACAGATAAAAAACAGATCGATGAATCTCCACCCACGAATGAACACAAGAACGGAGGAAACCATAGCTCTACCAAACAAGAACATGCGCGTGGTGGTGATTCTGACGGACTCACCTAGGAAATCGTTGCCGGCGAGCCCCTTGGCGTCGATGAGAAGCACCTCCAGAACACCCCGCCCCATGGTTCTCGCTTGAGAAACCTAATCGATATTTCTCTCTACCGGCCGGCTGCTCGGTCCTCTCTTTCTTCCGTCCGGGTCTCTGAGCAGTTCGCGTTCGAAATTAAGATTACCACGGACCGCGCGTGTCTGTTTATTTATGTGCATTTGCTTCCTGGCTGGGACGTTCTGACAAGTCAAAACTCCGAGGAGATGTCGCTAACGTGAGAAAGCTCGTACCTTACGAGTTTGTTAGGACCGGTTCAAAGTCTTCCCTTGCTTCCCAACCTCTTTCCTAGGCTTGGAAATGGATCAATGTCTAAGTCCAAAATTAGAAGTTAACTAGCCGGGCGGCGGCGCAGTGGCACGGGCAACATCTTTGATTATGTTTTCACATTGATTTTTGTAGGCTAATTATAATCAATATCTTCACGGCTATGTAATTAGATTGTGTAATACATTAGAGCCATACTGGAGTTGTTGAACTTTTTTTATATAAATGCAACAGAAGAAAACTTAGTTTCATGTGTAGGCAATGCAAAATACTACGAGCTCAAACAATTGGGACGATGATAAATTGCCACATCGTCTAATTTGGCCAAAATAACACTAACACCCACATGCTTCCTTTTTTTCCTGGCAGTAATGTTTTTTGTTAGGCGTCACATAATTGGATCATAGAGTTTCTTTCACTTGAGATGTCATGATTGATTTAGTATTTTATGAAGTTCATATGTGTATGACTATATGGCAAAAAGAAAATTATATTGATTTCCTTTACTTCATGTTAGAACCAGTTGTAGATGAAAAAAGGATTCATGTCTTGCACTGAATACATAGCATTCATGACTCTGGGTTTTGTTTTTACCTTCCCCAACTTCAAGAAAATTTATGTATATGTGATTTAAAAACATTCATAAATTTTGACATACTTCTGTTGTAGAATAGTTTTTGACATATTGGCAAAAGTTCTTTTAAGATATTTCCTCAAGTTGAACTTGGCACCAATAACCTGATACATATCCAGTTGATTATACAAGTATAATAGGCCAAGTTTATCTAAACTATTAATTTCCTCAACCACTCGGTGGCCCTCTTTTATGACATGGTTCTTAATATACTCGACAAACTTATATTTGGTTGTTGAGCTGCTTGTACAATTTTTTATTGCCCTCTTGAGAAGTTCAAGAGTACAAGAGTATTCGAAATATCATATGACTGAACTCTATATATTGAAGATGGGGAGCCACAGTGAAAACACATATACACTTCCAGCTATTTGCATCCTTTATGAGTTTGACTTTATGAAAACTATTATGCAATAATAGAGAAATCTTGTAGGACGTACATGGTAGAACAACATGCATGTTTTGTAGGATTGGGAGTCATCGGGAACATGGTAGTACTGCAATTTCACCTCAAGGGATAATTTTTGTTGCTGTGCATCGATGTGGTTGAGTTCTTTTCAAGCTATGCAATGAAAGTTGTCGGAGCTTGCAAGGAGGCCAGTAAAGACGAATCCCATTTTTCGACAAGGAACACATAGACGGGGATCTCACTGACGGTTGGGAGCAAAATGACGTCATTTCCATACCAAAAGTCTAAGCTGCACTGAAGATATTCACAATCGGCCTTGGTATTTGGTTGTTGCAAAGACTTTAGTTGTATGCGGGTCAACATATAGCATACATGTTTCAGACCAAAAGTCTGCCCTAGCTTTCCCAACCTCTTTCCTAGGCCTGAAAATGGATAAATGTCAATGTCTTTGATTATGTTTTCACATTGATATTTTGTAGGCTACTTATAATCAATATCTTTGCGGATATGTAGTTTGATAGAGTAATATATTAGAGCCATATTGAAGCTGTTGAACTATTTTTTGTATAAATTCTACAGAGGAAAACTTAGTTTCATGTGTAGGCAATCCAACATACTACTACCTCAAGCAAATGTGACGATGATAATATACCACATCGTCAAATTTGGCCAAAATAACACTAATACCACATCATTACATTTTTATGTAAATAATAAAGTATTTATTGTAAGATGTCACATAATTGGATCATAGAGGTTCTTTTACTTGAGATCTGATTTCGTATTTTATGAATTTCATATGTATATGACTATATGGAAAAAAGAAAATGTAATATTGTTTTCAATTACTTTCATGTTAAAACCAGTTGTAGGTGAAAAAATGATTCATGTCTTGGATTGAATACATAACATGTATAACGTGAAATGCATGAAAATAAGTTTATGAACTCTTAGAACCATGTGTAATGATAAAATGTTGTGTGATCATGTCAGTTGAAGCATAAGTGTAAAAAGGGTAATAAACATATAGATTTTGTTGTTCAACACAAATGCATATGCATGTGTGTACCGTGATTTATCTTTGTAAATATGTGTTTAGTCATTAACATAAGAGTATTACATACAAATTGAAGGTTATAAATCTAGTTCATCAAGCGATGTGCACATATTTAGATCAGAGAAATAATGATTTGCGCAATTAGTTTGCACTGAACTATGCGAGAAATAGATCGGTGGTGAGGCAAGTGCCTGGAGCCCTGGACTTGTCTTGTTATGAGATGATCGAACTCTTGTTATCCACACTTGATTCCGGTTACATATTTTGATATGTACTCTCTAATTCATTTGTCCACAAGACGCCATTGAAGCGTGACTTATATACTTGCGGATGAAATCGGGAACGTGTACTGCATGTGTTAGTTATCTAAATTGGAGGACATAGGGTTCGTTTTTTAATCTCCAACTTCAAGACAATTTCTGTATATAGGATTCAAAAAACATCCATAAATTTTGACATACTTTTTATAGAATTTTTTGACATATTGGCAAAAGTTATTTTAAGATATTTTCTCAAGTTGGACTTGGCACCAATACGCCTATAATATCCAGTTGGGTTATAGAAGTATAATAGCCCAAGTTTATGTGAACTATTAATTTCCTCAACCACTCGGCCCTATTTTAGTACATGGTTCCTTATGTACTCGACAACTTATATTTGGTTGTTGAGCAGCTTGTACGATTTTTTATTGGCCTATTAAAAATTTGAGAGCACGAGAGTGGTTCGGAATATCATATAACTGAACTCTATATATTGACTTTGAGATGGGAGTGAGAGGGAACATACCTATACACTATCCAGTTGCTTACATCCTTTATGAGTTTGAGTTTATGTAAATTAGTTTGCAATTATTAGGAAATCATGTAGGACGTAAATGGTTGTACGACAGGCATGTTGTGTAGGATTGTGAGTCACTGGGAAACATGGTAGGACAGAAATTTCCACTCAAGTCTTATTTTTGTCGTTGTGCATTGTTGTGGTTGAGCTCTCTTCAAGCTATGCAATGACAATTGCCGAGCTTGCAAGAATCGTGTAAACATGAATCCTATGTTGCAGCGAGGAAGCACATAGACGGGATGTCAGGGACGGCCGGGGAGAAAATTGAAGTTGTTTTCATACCAAAAGTCTAAGCTAACTAGAGATATTTGCAATCGGTCTTGGTATTTTGGTTGTGGCACTGACTTTAGTTGTCAGTGGGTCAACATATAGTGTACATGGAGATTGCTAAAACCCCAGCCCCTCCTTTGTATAATTTTAATTTTGCAAATGTGGATTTCTATAATGTGTCAAGAACCACCACAAATGTTATGGTAAATAAAGTACTATCACGGATGTGAGTTACATCAAAACTGTAGGCCAATGATTATTCTGTCATTTTTAGAAGCATCGTATGTGTTGTTTTTGTGTGAAATCAGATGAACATAAACTATTTTCATAATGCTAGAACATTGTGTGATGTTAAAATAATTATATTATCGTTTATCATTCGCACTCTTAATCCTATTAATATGCTTAGTAAATGTTTAAATTTTTATTAGTATATGAAATAATAAAAATAGATCTAATTTGTATTATGCTTTGCTTCATTTCGTACTAGGATTACTAACTATATATTTCTTGCCATATGATTATGGTACAAAAATCAATTATTAGTACCAGAATTTACATTAGATATGAGAGTAGTAGGTTTCCTGCCGTAGAAGTTTCGAATGAGTGGTTGTATTCATCAATCGATGCAGAGGCTGTGGGCTATCTTTCTTGTCAAAATAAAAATAAAGTTTTGTATGAGCTACATAAGAGAACAATGGGCACATATTTAAATCAAAGAAATAATGATTTGCGTCTAATTAGTATGCACTGAGCTATGCGAGGAATAGATTGGTGGTGATGCAAGTGTTTGGACTAGTCTTGTTTTGAGATGAAATCTCGTTATACACACTTGATTCTGATTACATATTGCGGTATGTACCCTCTGATTCATCTGTCCACAACATTCAAGTGTGACTTATCAACTTGCGGATGAAATCTATGACGTTTACTTCACGTGTTAGTTATGTAAATTGGAGGACTCATGGTTTCATTTTCAACTTCCCTAACTTCAAGACAGTTTATGTATATGTGATTCAAAAACATCCATAAATTTTGATATACTTTTTTTGTTGAATAGTTTTGTACATATTGGGAAAAGTTCTTTTGAAGATGTTTCCTCAAGTTGAACTTGGCACCAATACACCGATAAATATCCAGCTGGATTGTACAAGTATAATAGGGAAGTTTATGTGAGCTATTATTTTCCTCACCACTTGGTGGCCCTCTTGAAAAGTTCAAGAGCACAAGAGTGCAGGGGCGGCGCCACTACCGGGGCGAGCAAGGGTGGCCGCCCCGGCTCCCCTTGGGCGGAGCAGGCCCCCCTATCCAGGATTCTAGCAGCGGCGGCACACCATTAGAGTCGTATGAAGCTCTACGCTCAATTTGACGAAGAGGTATGTTGGGCCAGTAGATGTGCTGGTAGATGCAGAAAGTCTAAAGGAGCCCGAGCTCCTTGTAGCTCGTTTTTTTCGAAATTCAGAATCGGGACTTTTTGATTTCCAAAAATCATGCAAGCAATCCCAGAGATAGTTAGTGTATAAATATACAAGCGTAAAAAATTACATCTCAAAATTCTTTGTATTCTGGGCTACACAAAAATGACAAATCAAGGCAAAATTTCAATTTTTTAAATCTATGTACTATTCACCACCCAGATCCACCGATTTGTCATTTTTATCCAGCCTACAATACAACGAATTTGGACTTAAAATTTTGTACACTTGTAGATCGTGTCACTAACTACCTCTGGGATTTTTTCATAATTTTTGGAAACCAAAAAGTGCCGATTTTGATTTTTTCAAAAAAACAAGCTACATGCAGCTCGGGCTCCAAAACACCTCACTATGGTAGATGGGCCTTTAACTACTAGATGAGCTGGTGGACAAGCCCGTGTCGAGCCAGTTAATCGTTTTTGTTCCATCCCCAATCGCTAGGCATGCCATGGATTTTCATTTGATATCCAATCGCCACGACTCGCTCGCGCCGCCGAAACTACGGAGAGCTCGATCAGCATGTATGGTTTAGTTCAGAAAGCTCTAAGAAAGATTAAACTATACATGGAGAGGAGCGACGAGTCTAGAACATCCATGAATAGGGGTAATTTCCTTGAGATATTGGATTGGTATGGCGCAAGATGCAAGAATTGTGTTGACTATCTATCGAATATGTGTATATGATTAGTGCATGGAGAGGAGTGCCCGTTAAATATGCCCCCGAAAATTTGTTGATCGTGGAATCGTGCTACCAAATCTCCATATCGTTGTTGTGATTGTGTGTGCTAGGTAGATCAATATGCGTCTCCGATGATAAGAGATTGAATAGGCTTACTTTTGTGCCTTAAAAATATTTTAGACCTTATATTTTCGCCCCGGCTCATCTCAATTCCTGGCTCTGCCACTGCAAGTGGTTTGGAATAGTGAACTCTATATATTGACGTTGAGATGGGGAGTCAGAGGGGATCTGTTTGTTCGAGCGCTTGCACGGATCACCTCGTCAGATAATGCGGCGGGATCTGCACACATGCGGCACTCGTGCTTGGCCCCATCGGCATGCATGGTTAGCAAATTTGCACTTTTTTTTGGTTGAGCAGGCGACCATGCTGTCCTGGAGTTTCAGATTAGGCTCCCTTTATTTCTCTGACCTCCTCCGCCGAAATACGGCTGATCGAGCCGGCGCTTCTTCGAGGGATGCAAGCGCACACACGGCAAGGTACATGAACGCGCCCCTTCATAGCATCAACAAGCATTCAGCAATGGACAAATTTCTCTTGTTGCAAAAGAATCAGAATCACAAATTCACAATCTAGCGGACTTGACGACTCTAACCTGCTCTGAGTTCCGACTCTACATCTAAACAGTTACAAATGCGACGTAAATACACCTGGAATCACATCAATCCTAGGCATAAGACGCCGTTAGTATAGCTAGCTAGCAACCTCGACATTCAACAGTAAATGCTACTGACGGCCCAAGAACTCGACCGGGAGATTTTTTTCCCATCACATCTTCTAATCACGAAAGCTGTGCATCCAGCCTCCAACACGTCCCCCGTCTTCTTCAACCTGGCAACAATGGTTATCAACATCGAATCAAAACTCCCAATCCAACGAGTCAACAATGGAAACTGTAAGAAGCCATGCGCTAATTTCTTTACCTTTGCGGCGGTGAAGGTGATGCCGACCTTGATCTCGCCGTGGTACGAGTTGTCCTCGGTGACCACTCTGTATTTGGCCGGGATCAGCTCCGACTTGCCTTTCTCCATGCCTATGCTAATCAGATCAGTTACGTTGATCCTGCATTAACCACAGACATTAGATTCAGATTTTTTCTCTCATTCTCCTGCTTTTCTGTAGCTGGATCTACAGCTATAGGAGTAGAGTACACACGTTGCCTGGCCGAGGAAGTCGTCGCTGGAGAAGTTGTCGTGGTCCATGACCCGGAAGACGAGCTTGTGCTGCGCGTTGGCCGCGGTGGAGCTGATCTGGAACTTGAACACCTCGTTCCAGCTAGGGTTCCTCCCCTCACCTGCATTGCCCATAGAACAAGAAATCAGTAAAGGAATTACTGCCGAGTTGAGGATTCAGAATCAGTGAGAGCTGTGGAATAACGGACCTCTGGCGGTGCTGCTCTTGCGCTCCTGGCTCCGGTACTGCACTACCACATACGGGTCTATCTTCCCTGCACGCACAGGTAAGAAGTAAGAACACGCCGTTCAGTCTCCATCCAAGACCGGCCACAAGAACGGGGCAAATCGAAGCCAAACCAAGAACATGCGGACTCACCTAGGAAATCAGTGCCGCCGAGGCCCTTGGCGTCGACAAGAACCACCTCCAGAATACCCCGCGCCATTTTTCTCTCGATCTCGTCGTGAAAACCTAATCAAAATCTTATCTCTCTCTCCCGGCCGGCTGCTCTGTCCTCTGTTTCTGTCTTCCTGGTCTCTTGGCGTGCTCTGAACAGTTGGCGGTTGTAATTGTGTGATGCCAAAGCCGGCGTGTGCCAGTGTATTTATGCGCATATGGTTCCTTGGCTGCCCGCTCCAACAGCTAGTCAAAGCTCGTACTTTTCTGCTAGTCTCTTTGGACCGGTTCAGGTCTTGTCTTTGCTTCCGCACTCCTTCCCTTCAAGCACGAAAAGAAGGTGGAGCCTTCACCGTTTCCTATCAGCACGAAAAGAAGGAAGATCATGTCAAAAACATGTTTCTGGAAGATTTAACTTCTGCATTGCCGTGCCCGTGCTCCTACAGTTTCCGACGTCTTCCTGGAATCTGGGCTTTGGCTCTAATTACCAACGTTTTCCTTAGAAACGGCGCAAACTACTAGTTGGCCACTTGACAGTTTGGTAGAACATGTCTTCGATACTACCAAGAACATGGGGTGGTATCGCAACTTGGATTAATCCATTATTACTCAATCCGTGTGCTTATCATTGGATTTTACGCTCTGGATTTCTTATCTGCAGTTTGTAACCTGTACTACTGTATAACCAGTTTGATCGACAACGACGTGAATCTAGACGCTCGCCAAATGCCAATCTCTAGCGCGTTTTAAAGTTTTGATCGCTTCAACGTACACACGCGCGCGAGGCGAGAAACCGAGTGTTGCTACGCGCGCGCGCACTGTTGGCTAACGGACGACTATGAAAACTGAAACCCCAACGCGTGAGATGTTGGAAGAAGAAAGGTACTGGGACCACGGTCGCGGATGGATTCTCATATAGCCGTAGAAATTAACGAAACTAGAAATTAACGAAAGCTGCTCTTAAACAGGGCAGGCTGAAAGGGATTGTTCGTCAAATAGGAAACCAGAAAAGGAAGCTCAATCGTATACAAAACGTACTAAGATAAAATAGATATGAGGGATCGTTGACAGCGATATGTGTCTCACTCTGCATCAGATGATAAAAAAGACTCAACTTGCAGAAGCAGGCAGCGATGCAGGCGCTGTTACTTTGTCTGTGACTTGGTTGTTAATTATACTCGGTAGGATAGATGCACCGGACAAACACTTGCTCGATTGCACGAGGTGAAACGTGAAAAACGGATGATTGTGCGGCGTAGCTAAATCACCGATGAGTTCTGACTGACAATCATCGTGAAAGGAAGAACTTGGAGTCGGTCCGCCAAAAAAGATAATGAGATCCAAGGCGACTTCGATATATCAAGAAATAAGGTGATCCACGGCCGAGAGGCCAGTCGGCTCTCTTCGGCGACAGCTTGGTAGGGGTGGTGTGACATATCCGGTGGTTTCACAATGCGGTGGCGTGGCACCTCTCTAGATTAAAAATAGATGAATACGGAAAATAAAAGATAGATTTTTGTGATTCTGTGTTGTTGTTTAGACATCTCGAGATAAAAAAACCGTTACTACAACTGTAAAAATAGATGTTTATACATCTTGATGAAAACCTCAACTGCAATGAGTTGAGAAACTGGTTATATTTGACAAATTTGCTGGCGTCATATTACCAGTCCATGCTGAGTTTGAGATTTTTGAAGTACAGTAAGTTAAGAAAAATATGCAACCTCACAATAATAAGCAAGTTATGGTCCTGCCCAAGTAGCAGACCAAAATCTTTGAAAGTGTTTCATAAGAGGACTGTAGTAGAATTGGTAAGTAATTTTCATACCATAGACCCATAAGTAAATTTATTTCAAAGGCTAGTAGGTTCCTGTCTTTTCTACATACCTATACTAACTACTATGCAGAATTCGCTGATACCTACTCGTAAGTTTGCAAAGGAAGTGGAGATCCAAGACAGAGCCTCCCAACTCCTTCATGAAGCCGGCGGTTTGGGCAAATTGCCCCACCCCCCTCCCCAATGCAAATTCTTCGCTTGGTTGATTCTCAAAAATAGGGTTTGTACGGCGGATCGTCTTTTACAGAGAGGGTGGCCAAATTGTGGTTCATGTCAAATTTGTAAGAGAGAACCGGAGACCGCGGCGCACCTTGTTTTCCAATGCCGCTACTCTCTTCGCATTTCGCAAGGGCTCAAGGAGTGGCTTAATGGATTTCGACACTACTCAATGGAGTGGCCTCAACTCGGTGGAGGCTTGGTGGTGCTCGATCACCGGGCGCATGGACATCGACGCAAGGGTCTCTCCTCTCTACTCCTCCTAGCCTCTTGGGAAATTTGTAATGAGCGAAATGTGAGGGTCTTTCGCAATGTGGCCTCTATGCCAACCGTTATCTAGCTAGTATTAAGCGTAACGCCGCCCTTAGGGGCTTGGCTGGGGCGAAGCATTTGAGTAACTTATTGCCGCGAGAGTAGGCGTTGTATCCAAGCCTTCAAGCTCGCTTGTGTTGTAATCTAAACTCTTCTTAAGATAAAACTTTTGCCTTGTTTAAAAAATATATGACCAACCAACCAACGCACAGTTCAAAAAGCACTCACATCATTTGATTCACTGAAGAGCGTTCTCCGCTTAGGGACTCTTTGGTTTGAAGGATTTCTTCCAATCCATACGAATTTTTCCTATGGAGTCCATTTGGTTTAAAGGAATGAATCCTTTAAAATTCTTATGGAATGATTTCCTACACTACAGTCCCATAGAAATTCTAGCAAGAGGTTGGACCTCATGAAAAAACTCCTATTAGTTTATGACAACTATGACTTGTAACCAGCTCCATAGAAAATTCCTACATTTTTCCTCTGCTGCAACCAAACTACTGTTGTAGCCGGTTTCCGCGTTTTCAATTCTTGTAGGACTCCACATGTCATGACATTCTATTTCTACGTTTTTTCTATTCCTATTTTCAATTCCTATGAACCAAAGAGACCCTCAGAGTGCCCAAGAATGACGCAAGGCACCTGCAGGTTCACGAGCATCTCAGCACTGCAATGAGAAGACAGACATGCGTCAGAGAATCGGCACTGGCAGATCGAGAAAAATCTGTTATTCACAGCAAAGGGAATGTCAATTTGGGCCAGTTTGGTCGTGCAGATTTCGCGGCATCTACTCCACATTGCCAAAGCAGTAGCTAAGCATCACCCAGAACAAAAGGGGAAGCAAGGCGAGTTGAAATAAGGGTCGGCTTCACCTGATCTCGCCGGTGAAGGCGCCGCCCTTGCGCACCCAGCAGTTCTGCGCGGCGACGGCGAAGTCTGGCCGCAGTAGCCCCTTGGCCTGCTGCAACTGCAGGAACACGAACGGCGGGCTGACCACCACCTCTGCACCCAAAGCCAAAACCCATGTACGTACGAACATCGATCAGCGCAGAATCAAGCGACTCGATCCGGAACGAATGACCTCGGCCGATTCTGGGGTTCGCAGGCGGCACTCACCGACGGCATCCTCGGAGGGCACCGCCTCGTTGAGCACAGTGACGATCTTCTTCACGTCGTCGCTGGCCCCGTTCTGCACGCAGCGCAGCGGACGCCATTATTACACATCAGAGCCAAGCTCGTCCAACGAAGAGTGGGGAGCTTACGCATTTCCAGTTGCCGCCGACGAAGAACTTCTTGGGAGCCATTGGTTGGTCCGTGCGGTGCGGCGAATCGGAGGCTGAGGTTTTGTTGTCGCGTTGGTGTGTCCTGTGGGCGGTTATATCAAGTGGGCGGAACTGGTTGGGCTCAAACTACACGACCGTCTATGTGCTGTGGTCTGCCATGCCTGGCAAAACCTCACGCAAACAGGTCTGATGAATACTTCTTGACAAACAAGTTAACACCTCAAGCAACAAATCAAGCCAGATAAATACATTCTTGACAAACAAAACTATTGCCAGACTTTGTCCAGTAATAAAAACAACTTTTCATTATTACAAAGTTGAAGAATAAACTTCGACACCCCTTTCCATTCCAATGAGAGACTCTTATTCAGCTATGAGTTTCTTCCTCTAACGCTATGGTTTATCTCTTTCTACACAGTTTGGGCTTCTACGATCTGAACACCCTATCTCTTCTGTCAAGTATACAAACTGCAACGAGCAAAAAGCAAATCTTCTATAGAACGGTATCAAGTTTACTAGAGACCGTGTTTCTACACCCTTGTTAACAGACGCGTCGGTCCTTATCTATTCAGTACTCCGATCGGGTTGCGCGAGACATCTTCCTCTCGAGGGTTGCGTTTGATTGCATTTTTGGTTTCATCCTACATACCAGGGCCCATCTCGTCGGCGAGCTTACAAGGCCCTATCTGCTGCTCAACTGTCATACTTCATCAACATTGACACCAGCTCCTCCTACAAGACAGGGGACACAACCAATTATGCAAATGTATGATGATAAACACATCTAACAGAGTAAAGGACACGGATATGGTAAAACCAACTGAACTCTGCGTCCAGAAAATGCATTCTGGTTTCTCAAAACTCATGCGTTAAATGAGGAGTGCAGTGTTAAAGATATCTGTGGTACCGTACCTGCACGTTGTAAGATTAGGTTACATCCAGATTGGTTGTATACGCCGTGTTCTTGGTTAAAGTTTCCAGCTGGATATCCATTTCCTTCATTACTGGGGCTTCACTGAATGAGTTTGTGCTTTGAGAATTCTGGCAAGGTGAGTTCAGAACCTCAGAACCACAAGTACCCAATCCATCTGATGAAAAATCTAGCTGTTTCTCAACTGCTTTTGTGACAGCCATTCTTTTTGACCTTATCCGGTATGGAGGTGAAACATCAAAGCCCCTTACAGAGCTAGCTAGCACATCAAGAGAACCCAGTGATAGAAAGGATGCAGTTTTAAACGACTCAGGGGTATCTGCAGTAGGTCGCTTCCCAGCAGGGGTGTAAAAGCTATCAGTGTTCAGTTCACCAAGCTTGAAGTCACTGGCAGGTGTTGATCTATCCCGTTTTCTTCTTCTTAATATCGAAGGAGTACCTGGAAAGCTGTCAGCGGCACTCTTCAATATTGAATCAACATTACACTGGCTTGACATTGTCCACTTAGTTGGAGTACTACATCCACTGGGGGACAGTACCCCACCCCTGCAATGTTCAGATGTCTGATGCACGATATGTTCAGAAAAAAGTGAGGAGCTCGCAGGGGCTACATCTTCCATGTTAGGAATCTGGTAACAAAGGGGACCAAGGCTAGACTGCGCCCCATTCTTCAAAGATGATTCTTCACCTTTCGCTGGTACAGCTTCTAGCTGAGTGGTACCGCCGCCAAACGTATCAAGAGTGCAATCAACCACAAATCCCTTCTCATGAACAGAAGCAATTTCCAAGCTCTTGTCACGAACAGAATCACTTTCCACACCTTGTACCGTGATGAACCATCAACCACTGCAGAACCATCAACCACTGATGACACTTCATATGAAGTAAGTGGCTGTGCAGTTGGTAAGATAGAAAGAGATAGGAATCCTGAGCAGTCCTTGGCATGTTCCAGCTTGTATGCCTGTGGGAGTGGGCTAAAACTAGAACGATGAGCTCTTTCAGGTAGGTCCTTTGAAGTGATGCCCGGCACTTTGTTCAGATCAAGATGGGCCTCAGAAGCCACCAGCTTCTGTTTATCCTTGAAGTCATCATGACCAAGTAGTCTCGGAATTGCCAGAATACTTCTTGTGCTATAGACGTCTAACTTCTTTCTCAAAGAACTATTCCAGTGATTCTTTATAGAATTATCAGTCCTGGGAAGAGCAACATACAATCAGCAAGAATTCAGAATCTTGTGAAGTGAACAGGCAAAACAAAGGTGTACAGATGCAAACAGAAAACAGGACTCATACTTATGAGTAAACAACCAAGAGTTGACGACCATGACAAAAATATGAACAGTTACAACAGAAATTCGAAACCAAGGCAACTAAATCACAGTGTGCATTATGAGTGATACGTGTTGCTACAGATTAATGATCATTCAGCTAGAGAAGCCTTGGAGATGATTTTTACAGCATTCAATTATTTATTCAGATCTGGTAGATCCACTGTATTCCATTATGATAATCTTGTAACTGCAATTATTTTTATGAACCAACAGTAGAAGGTCCTCGCCGCGCATAATTAACAATAGAGGTGTGTGAATGGTGGCAAGTGGGGTCCGTTTACATTGCGTATCTTACTATCTTTATTTAAGAGAAAATCTAATGGTTCCACAGCATAGCAGGTCTAGTACTACAAAGGGGTCATTGAAAAAGTTAAGCAGTGAAATAGCAACTCAATGCCATTTCAACATCACACTGCTGGGTGTACATAGAAAATTTCCAACAGGGTGTAAGCTGTTTAGCAGTACCTTCCAGGAGAACTTTTGCTATTTCTGCCCATTTATTCCCAAATACCCGATGGGCATTAACCAGTGCCTGTTCCTCCTCAGCAGTCCAAGCATCTTTCCGTATGTCTGGATTCAGATGATTGTGCCACCTAAGATCATATGAATTCAAAATCAGCTCCATGTTTTGTACTCAACTGTGATAAGCTTACACAATTAAACTCACTAGTAAAACAATTCTACATGATTGACAGTTTGAAAGCCAGGAGACTGAAGATGGGTACTTATGCCTATTATCACAAAATATTAACCCAATTAGTTGTTGCAATTCTTTATGTATTAGCAAACCTTCCCTCGTCAGTCTTGCATGATGGGGGAAAATGCAATCCAGCAAACCATAAGTATAAAACAATCAAAAGAATACCTCTCTCGACATTGCTTGCCTATACGTCCAGGTAGTGACCTTGCTATGACAGACCATTTTGTTGGTCCATACGTGTTTACAAGATCATAATTTTGTCATCTTCCTGTAGAAGAAAGTCGTCATAACATTTGTAAGATAGAGCATGCAAAAACAAAAATGTCGAGCAAAGTCAGGAGTGCAGTGTCAAACCTCTTGAGTCCAAGGACCTTTGATAAGTTCAGGATTCAGAACCTTCTGCCATCGATGTAAACATTGTACCTCTGTCCTATCCGGAAAGGATTCAGCTGCATAGATATATACCGGTAGCTTCTGTGAGTTCACAATCTTGTATGTAAAGAAGAACGTCAAACGTATGGCATTTCTATAACTAACTAAAATGTGGGATGTGCATTCATAAGGTCACACAACCTACCACCAGTGATAAGGCTATGCTTCGGCATTAAACAACTATCCAACCACAAGAGCACCAGTAACTACTTCTAATTTCTGCTCAACCCTTTTTCCTCATGTGATATTGGCAAAAATATATATATAGCATGAAGCTGGGCCGGATGCCAGTGGAATAAGTCATTAGCAATATCCTAAATGCATTTAAAGATACGGTTTTTAACAGATTCAGCTTCATCATGAACTTATCATGAACCTTCTTCACTGGTAGGTTACAGTGTAGCTCTTTTGAGTTATTCTACAGGAAGAACAATGTGTAACGTTCTAACGTATACCAAATTCTCTCAACATCTGCAGTTCCGCATTCACATTTTACTTCACGTGCTTCCTGAATCTATATTTAATTCCATGTTCGGTAGTGGCATTCAAGACTTAAGATTAGTACAACATCCTACCAGAAATGGCAGAAAAGATAAGTAGCAGTTTACAAATGCAAGGACAACTGAGATGTGAGTTGGTACAGTGCAAGAGGCAAACCTATTTTTTTCCAGCTTCTGCCCTTGTAATCCTGAACTGCCTTCCGCAATGTTTCATCCTGTTGTCATATGTGATGTCAATTAGCACCAATCCGGATGTGTAGTACAGCCAAACAGTGAAATTACTTTTCAAATAGGAAGAAAGGAGAGATTTCTTGTGATATACTCCCTCTGTCCCTAAATATAAGATGTTCTGGCAGTTTAAATTAAACTGATAGAACTTCTTATAAGAATGACAAACAAGAAAAATTACAGTGGATGATATTATAGCTGAATTTGTTCATATTAGATAGACAAATTAGATGTACAAACCAAACAAGATGTTTCTATTGCACGTTGACATATATACACTACACCATGAATATAGGTTTGTATTGCATGTAATAGACTAGACTTGATAATAGAGGAGGTGAAATAGTTACCTCTTGTGGTGTCCAGCCACCCTTGCTCTTCTTATAGGCCCACTTGTTCGCCTAATATAAGGAAGTTTTTTGTCAGCAAAAATTAAGGTGAAATGTTGTCAGCTCAAGGCATTAAGGAAGACCATACTACTCCCAGAAGATGCATATCAAGCACAATATGCAGATATACACTAGCATACAATGACAAAAAAACTGTAGGTGTTACACAAGAGGACCACACATAGAATTATTATTTGTGAGCACCTGAAAGAGATACTAACTAATCCATTGCTAGTCCTGCCATGTGAATCGCCCCGTGGAGCCTTCTATCATCAGAATTTTTCAAGTATTTTAATTCTCATAAATAATATGTAAAATGAATTTCCCCTTAGATGAACACACATCCTACCCAGAACTTCAAGATGACAGAATCTGCATATTATGAGTGAGGACGCCCAATAAAGTCTGGCATATGCTGCAGCTACTAAAGAACATACAGTATCAGGCAGACACATTTCACTCAGGAAAAGGTTGTTGACAACCATTTGTTAATGAATGAATGATCCTGGCAGCATTTTAGTGAGTATGAGGCAATAAGTCACCACAAACAGCACAAATGAATCACAACAGCTACGAACAAGCGCCATTAAATCCATACTAAAAGCTAGGAAGATGTATAGCATTTCCCATAAAAGAAGACTGCATACTGATGGTTGAAACTGTTTCCGGAGGACATTTCAATCAAGAAAGGTTTCCAATGCAAAAAATAGCTTAACAATATTAGCACCCCATAGATGAAGCATTTCAAAATAGGCCAGAAAGATATTGGTGACTACAACTACTAAAACCATGACACCAGGAAAGCACAAAATAAAACTCCATCCTTATTCTGTTGGAACGACAGCTTCCAAAGCACAAGGCATACTTAAGTTACTAGTACCTCAGCAACCATGACATAACCAAAATAAACTTTCCCATCAAGGACCATTATTTAGCCAACTTCAACACTAAAAATGGACATCTTCTACAAATTACATCGATTACACAAAGTGGCAAACTAAACTAAGCCAACCAAATCACAATGACTGAACCCCTAATAAACAAGAGCATGCCCAAAGAGAACATGCTTCGACCTAACTCACCACCAAACAGGCTCAAACCATGCTTGAAATTCTGGGTGAAGACAGCTTGCTGAGACAGTAGTTGATGGAAACTATAAGAAGCCAGAATGCCACAATAACCTAATGGATGCCCCCAAATAACCTACCTTTTTTCACCCAAACAACCACCACACCGCCCCTGTGTCATTTATTGCCCAAGCAAGAGAATCCTCGTGGAATTTTTGTTCTAAGAATTACAACCAAAGCGCCCATCAAACCAGGCAATTGTGCCCATAAAACCACAAACCACCACCAAATCCACACAAAGGCCAATTCTTCTCAACCCCTAACGCCCACCACACCAGGACCATAGCCCGACCACGCATCATCCAGGGCAGGTAAAGCAAACGGCACTACCCAACCGACCGACTGGCCCAGATCCCTACGACAAGGACCAATTAAGTGAGAAAAGGTTTCTTACTTGAGAACGGAGACGGAATTGACCGAGCTAGACACCGGCGGCGACATCCGCGCGAGCGCACCGCCATAGCTGCTCCCCTCCGACACCGACGAGCTCGACGCCGCCCGGTTCTCCACGCAGCCCTCAAGCTCCGCATCCGTCATGGCCCCCATCTACCGCCTCATCACCACGGCAAACCTAGCAGGGCAAAATCGTCGAACTTCAGATCGAAAAGGCCCCACGGTAACCACCGCGAACAGATCGAGCGAAAAGCCGCCTTACGAATAACGCGTCCGTCCGTCCCAGATCGAGCGATTGGGGTGGGGGGATCGAATCGGGGGCGCGGGCGAATCGATCGGGGGCCGGCGGGAGGTGGCGCGAAGCGAGCGAGGGAGCGGTGGCGGGCTCGAAACCCTAGGAGGGCGTTAAAGAGCGAAGCTTTTTATCCCCTTGCCCTTCCCCTTCCTCTCTCTACGGCTGCCGTTGGGTGTCGGGGGCAGTTGTTGTTGTTGGAAGAGGAGAGAGAGGATTGCTTTCAAAAAACCTCGCCCGTTGAAGCCGATGGGGGAAGGGGAGAGGCGAAGCCGGAATTAATTACTGCCCGCCCTTTTCCGAATTGGACCCTGGGTTTGTGCTGTATCAGATACGGAAAGGCATACGGGTCTCCGTTACACCTTTTTTGTGCTAGTACTAATCTTACACAGAAGAACGGAAATCATCTCTATATCCGGAAAATATGTAAATTAAGAAGAAAAAACTTGGTTACAAATGCACACCTTTTTATTTTTTAAAATAAATTACCTTATAATCGTCAAGAAATTTATTGACGTGACATGGCCTTCAGTTGCGATAGTTTGAGAATTGCTCAGAAGAAAGGGAAGGAAGGGAGAAGTGGGACGAGGGGCTAGAGTTGATCGACAATGACGATGTTTGTTACCCGCAAAAGGTCTCCAACAAGGAGCGAGTCCATCACGCTAAGAGGATGCATGGCGGTGGTGCGGCACCACCCAACTTGACGCATGTGGTAGTCGGTGTTTTTGCTGTGGAGTTGGGTTGGGGTTTTCACAAGAGGAGAACAAACAAAAGAGGGCATGGCGAGACAAAAGGAGGAAGAAGAAAAAACATATGAGGAACATAGATAAGCGATTGGAGGATACAATTCTAACTTATGTCGGTAAAAAGGGAATCGTTGAAGCAAGGAGCTCGAGGTTCCGAGAAAGTGGGGAGAAGCCGCATTGTGGTTCTGATTTTTTAGCAATCGGAAAGACGGCGTCTAGCAGGAGGCGGCGACAGGGATGGACATGGAAAGCTGGGGTGATCGTCGCAGAGACAGAGAGTTTTTTTCTTCAGTTTTCACCTTTATTGGCATGAAGGCATGGATCATTTCAGTTTTTCACTTTTATGTTTTGTATTGGTTAGAATTTGAGCGCCCAAAGGTAAATTAGGATCCGTCCCCAGCACCATGGTTTATTACGCAATCATATGTGGCTACCTCTTTAGACTTTTGTTTGTGAAACCTGCGTGTTCCATTAAAAAATACAAAATCCTATGTACATGTAACCTCCATTTAGGTAAGATGTATAAATTCACGTAAGCTAGGGGTGACATATAAAAAAGCAACACAGGTTGGAGACTGGAACGAACGAAACTTGCAGCGGACGGAAGGGCGCCATGTAGGGTGGATATCGAGTCAGCTCGACTCAACTCGACTCAACTCGTAAATACTCGTTAGTTAACGAGCCAACTCAACTCAACTCGTCGCAACACAGGTTGGAGACTGGAACGAACGAAACTTGCAGCGGACGGAAGGGCGCCATGACGGCGGGTTGACGGCGCCGTCGGGCTTGTGCCGATTCGGTTTCAAGATTAGGGATGGCAATGGATACCCATTACCCGCGTACCCTGCGGGTAGGGTAAAAACCGTATAGGGTAAGGGTTTGAGGACGAAAAATACCCGTGGGTATGTAAATGGGGAAATCTCGTACCCATCGGGAGAGAGGGTACGGGTATGGGTTCGTATAACCCATACTCGCGTACCCATGTACCCTTCTAAATCTGTGACAAGTGTGTCTCCCAATAATAATAACCTAATGTACCTACTATTTGTTTCCAATCATGCGATGCATGATGCCACGAACGATATTGGGATGCTGATATTCCTAAGTATGTGCTACTGGTTAAAGTTATATGATTATATGATGTTGTTTGCGACTATCTTGTACTCAATTTGTTGTGTTGCAAATGCGGGTATTTTACCCGCGGGTACCCTTTTACCCTGTCGGGTAAAGGTTATGGGAAAAAGTTATACCCGCTGAAGGGTATGGGTACGGGTGACAGGCAAGATTGAGGGGGACGGGTAAGGGTATGGGTGGCCCCACCCTTACCCATACCCTGCGGGTGCCATCCCTATTCAAGATAGAGAGAGGTAGGGGCTGGCCGGCCGGCCGCGAACGTCGCCAGTTACCGTTACGGGTTTAAGCCCTAACGGCCAACTGCTCCGCAGAGAGGTGCGGTGCGACCGTGGGAGCGGATCGACTGGCTGCACCCAGCCATCGCGGCTCCTCCATACCTTCTGCGTCGTCGGTTCTCCATGCTGGCATGGCGAGCATGAATAAGGGCCCGTTCGGATGCCCTCCGCTCCGCTAAGCACCGCAACGAGCCACCTATCACCGGTAGAGTAAAGTCCATGAATAGTCACTGAACTTTGGGGCAAAAATCAATTCGGTCACCGTACTCAGCGAATACGATTTTACGGTACCTAAAGACGCGACGGTGTGTCACGGAAGGTCGCCGCCGAACTTGTAGCTATGTATTCGCTGACGTGGCAGGTGGAGGCTCCACTGTCAGGAGAACTGAAGTGCTAGGTTCGGATAAGCGTGTTTGTAAGGGTTTTTTTTTGCGAAAATGTCGATGGAATAGATGAGTTGATCCGCTCTGTTCGCTGCTCGCCTCTTTTCTTTCTCCCCTGCTCTGCTCTGCTCAAACCCTAGCTCGGTGACGGGAGATCGAGAGCAGTAGCTAATCTTTTTTTCTCAGCACATTGCTTAGTTATCTCTGCTATTATTTTCTTAGTCTCTTCCTTGGCCTTCTTGTTCAGCTCAGATTCTTGCCTCCTCTTCTCCATCACTGACTTCATTATCTGAATCCACACTGTCAAAATCTGAGTCATTTGAATCATCACCATCACTGACTTCCTCTTCCTGTCCACACTCACTGTTCCTTGTCTTCCTCTTGCTCTGCCTTGTCGCACCACCAACTAACTCTGCATTCTGTTCTTCAGTAGTCGGATACACAACTTCAATTGGTACTGCATTTGCCTCCTCAACTGGCTGTTCTTCGCTGACATGCTTTGCGTTGCTAGGATGCTTGAACATAATGCTCTGATCATGATCAATATATAAACTGAAGCAATGGTGGCCAATATCAACCAAAGATACCATTGTTTGTGTGTCATTCTCATCCCTGATCTCCCTCGGTCCATTGTTGTGTATGAAGAGCATAGGAACACAGTACGAAACCTTCATTCTACCAGCCATCTCATACCCTATTTCCTCCACAATCTTCTCTACCATCAGTGGAGACCAAGTGAGAGAATCAACATTATCATAACATATTGTTTGCCCATCAACATAAGTACGGTTGCTACCATTGCCCATAAGAAAACCACCATGATTGATTTCAATTGTGAAATATGCACTGCGAGCTCCTGCCAATTTAACAGTACAGTCAACACTAAAAATTCAGAATTGACATTTCCATTTTCATGTAAAAAACGTTAACTTTAACTAAACCATACAACTATTCCCCCCCCCCCCCCCCCCCCCCCAAACCCCTCCCAAATCGCATCCATATCAACATTAACAGTGAGAAAAAAATCTAACATTGGGTAAACTCTACCGCAAAGCCCTCCGAAACCCCACCAAAATCCCCTGCTCAAACCATCTCACCACAAACCGCTAGCCTAAACACAACTACAATTCGACCTCCAGAACACTAAATCTGTAGCAAAAACCATTGATTTGGACCTACTTTTCAGCGTCGGACAGTTCGAGGTGGTGCCTTACCGTACGCGGGAGCAGGGGAGCCTTCCGGCCGCCGATGCGGCGACATCGCCGCCTACCACGACAACCAGCAGCCGCCGCGGGAGCGGGCGATCCTTCTCCACCTTCCCGGCGATGGAAACCTCCGGCAAAACGTGGCTGTGCCGACGAAGGCGTGGTCGTGGCGGCGAAGGCGTAGGACGCGGCGTTACCGCTCCTCGAACTGATCGCGGTAGTCGATATGAATCTTCCCAGGGGTGTTTCTGCTAATTGTTGCCCTCTCCCGAGAGCCCTGAAGTAAAGAGACACTGATAGTGGAGCCCGCACCTGCCCCGTCAGCAAATACGCTGCTCCAGCGCCGGCGGTGACCTTCCGTGACACATCGTCGCGTCTTTAGGTACCGTAAAATTGTATTGCAGTGACCGAATTGATTTTCGCCCCAAAGTTCAGTGACTATTCATGGATTTTACTCTCACCGATATTGTAGGCGATACAGAGTATAGATTTCTTGCGCTCCAGCTCTAGTGCTCCCGTTATTTAAAAAAAATCAAAAATTATATTTAAAAGTTTTAGAAATATCTAAAACAAATCATGCATATTCTCAATGATATATCCTATAGGCATGCAAAATCACAATGCGAAATATTTTGTATTCCGATCTACATAAAAAAGACAAATTTGCATATCTGATTATAGTTAACAATGCATAGTTTCAATTCTTCAAAAAAAAAATTGTAGAATATAATACTACATCCGATCCATATTAGTGGGCACAACTTTGTCTAGATACACATGTATCTAGTCTAAATACTTAACTAGATACATATGAATTTAGACAAAGCTATACCCACTAATATGGATCGGAGGGAGTATAAAGATTTTTTTCATTGATATTTTGCACGCTCGTAGTAGACTTTCCAGATTATTTTGAAACTTTTAATATAAATTTTTTTAATATAAAAATCAATTTGCATGATATTTTCCAGATTATTTTGAAACTTTTAAATATAATTTTTATTTAAAAAATAGATGATCCCTGGATCTCGGGAGCAAAAACCACTTTCCGATATTTAGGTGACTACTGACTAGTATTAAGCATCCTACAACACACAACACAACTATGTATATGTGAACACACACAATCACGAACTTAAACTTTACAAGATATACACTTTGTTGCATATAGGAACTGGTAGTGGGACTAAGTTTAGTTCCACATTACTAGTTGAAACAGAGTTGAAGTTGTTTAGGAGGAGCTATTCTAAGGGGAGCTATTATAATCTCACTAACTTTGTGAGAATAGGGGTTTACGCGCACTCCTCCGCTGCTCTCGCCTCGCCTCGAATGGCGCATCGTGTTTCGTGAATCGAGTTCGATTCAGAACTCGTTTTACTGGAAAATCGAATTGGTACAATACTAAATATGTTTGTAAACCATGTCTCTTAGATTCTCCACCGGGAGATGGGCAATAAGGTTTTTGCAGAGCGTCTCGGCGTGACTGCTTGTTTCCGTTCGACTACATCAGCGACGGCCGTTCGTCTGCTTTCTCGTCACTGACATGGCACGACAACAGTATGCAGATTTACTAGACATGTCTAGTTTGTTGTATGTGATTATAGATTTACTAGTGCATCTGTGATGTTGATTTCGGTAATTAAATTTATCCAAAAAATTGCTTAATATTCCAACAAATTCAAAAACCTTATGTCTTTAGCCAATTTTTGCCATCTGTTTTTGCTGCTTCACTGAAACCGAACTTTTTACGGTTGCGCATTTCAGATGATGGTAGACGAAAACCACCTGTGACTCACTATTATGGGTGTGCACTCCATAGGTCCGCTTACTTCAGAAGAGGATAAAGCGTTCAGGGAGAGCTGTAATCTTTGTGGGTACAGTACTAAATATGTTTGGAAACAAGTTGGTTTATGCATATTTGCATATTCGGTATGCCAAAAAACCGTGAAATGCACTTGACTCAAGTTTGTTGCAGCCGATTCCGACAGCTTTGGAGCATTAATGAGATACAAATCATAACTATATATAAAGTAAATTGACTACTATTACCTGCAAAGATAACTTTGGTAGGCTAGTATATCAAGGTTCACTCTCAAGATTCGATCAGGTTTGGTACCAATAAAGGTAGTCATTGTTGCATTTCAATTTTGAACAACAATGCAGACGGAGAATGGAAATCAGTTCGAATTTTTTGGGTGAACGGTAAGAATGGCATGGTGATGGGTTAAAGGACCGGCAACCATGAGATGAGGCTAGGCGACTCCTAGAGTCGTATCATTAGGAAAGAGGTGCTGCTAGTGTTGGAAGAGGAGGGTAGGTCACAACCAAAGGTTGAATGAAATACAGAAGTGTAAAATAAGCATGCCAAAAAGAAAACAATCATATGGTACATTGTTCCTAATTCCATATCACGATATTTCTGGCTTAATTATTTTTCTGATGATAAATTCAACATAAACGGATAAACCAATGACAATATGTATCTTCTGCTACAAATAAGGCTACCTACAATGGTGGGACAACGGATTTTTCTCTAGAAACCGCTATGAGCTTTGTGTATGCCCTAAGATTAAGAAGGAAGTGATTTCTTACAGACACTTACTTTTTGTGGGAAACAAGGGGGAAAAACATTACACCACATGCAAATTACTCCTAAAACCAGAAACAACGGGCACTGACCGCCTTGAACTCACTTGGCCCCATTCCGATCAAAGTACCATCATACCTGCAACCATGGGCACTGATAGTAAAATCATCTAACTGTCCACACGGGCTGACCGAAAACCCAGGAAACCAACTAGACAATAACAACGGCCACGAGTAATTTACAAGGTGTGGTCGTCTTCCCCTTGGCACCACACCTTTTGTTCATCTTCTCTGCATTCTTCACATGGTGGTCTATCGCCATGATGGACCATTGTGATAACAAACTCTTGAACCTGTCGACGAAGGCCGGGCAGGCCATGTAGTCAGCCTTCACCTAAAGGCCGCAGACCCACACAAGCAGTTTACCTGTGCCACAATCTCCCCATAGTTTCTAGCCTCTTATGCTTACGTTTCTAGTTCTCAATGTGGTCGCTCCGACAAGGAGTATTGATGGATGTGGGTGCGCTGCCTTGTGCAGGCAAGGTTTAAAAACACAACCACAGCTTGCTGTCAACGTAGCTAGGATTGCCGCAGGTACATGAAAATCCTGGGCAAGAAGTAGTTGAGCTTTGCAGCCATCAGCATCACTGGAACCGATGCTAATGTCCTCCGTTGATGCGATCGCAGGAATGGGGAAGGGGTGCCCTTTGATGAACGGAGGTCCTGAAGCAAAATGCCCAGCAAGAGCGCACATGTAATAATTGGATACCTGCAGAGCAAATGGTGGCAGGGTTGGTATTTCACTTTCCTGAAGTTCGTAGCTTGTTCAATGTAATAAGCACTCTCTTGTGTTTTTTCAAGCATTGACTGCAAACTCCTGCTTGTTAATGTTAAAAGCAAAACTGTTTCAGCGAATCAGACATCTCCACTAGATACATACCTGCACTAACATTTGACTAAGCTAAGGATGTGAGGCACCGGCTACCAGTTCTCTTCAGAGGATGAACATATCAGCTGTCAAATCAGAAACACAGAAATAAGGAAAACCCAACTCTGATGTAAAGCTAAACTTTCCATTGTCTGGAAAACAGAAAGCGGTTGTCCAACAATCTGTCTTAGAAAAGAAAGAAATAAATAGTTTATTGAACATGTTTACTGTTGACCTCCGGATAAATGAAAAACAAGTTATCCAATTTTCATATGACTTGGTCCCTGATATACAAAAAAAAAAGTTTACGTGGACAGCCAAAATAATTTATGCAAGAACATATAAACTGACCTTTAGCGCACAGAAATTGCGGAGCACATGGATGTTCGTTTGTTGCTGTGGATTTCCTTATCACTAATTCGATGTCCATAGTGGAGTTCTGGCAATGTACAGTAAACCAGTGAGCAGTGTTGCAGTTTGTAAAGCAGATTTTATCAGACTTCCATCCGAAGGTGAGCTTCATCTTCCTCTTTCTCAAGACAAATATTACGACAACCTATGACTTCACAAAGATATGCCTGACTGCCTAAGGAAAAACGTTATCAGTCATATTTCCCTGTCTTGCCTTGGCATTCAATAGCGCCTGGCAGAGCGATTCACTTGTTTGTAGACCAGCAAGCACCATGTCATTGATCATATCTTCAGCTTCCGAACATTTATCGTCATTGCAAAGAGTACGGATCGTCAGGCCATAGCTAGCAGAATTTGGAACCAAGCCATTCTTCCTCATCTCCATGATTAATTTCATAGCCCTGTAGGAGTTCCCTTCTCGGCCATAGCCATAAATCATCATGTCATAGATCACATTGTTCGCCTTAATACCTTTCTCCTCCATTGACTGGAACAGCTTTCTGGCATCCTTCATCTTGCCCTCCATGCAGAGAGCATGCACCAATACACCGTAAGTATGCACATCCACCTCTAAACCAGTCTTCTCCATCTCTGCAAACATCTCAAAAGCTTTGTCCATATCATTGTCTCGGGCAAATGCATCAATGAGTATGGTGTACGTCACTTTTGTCGGCGCCAACCCTCGCTCCTTCATGTCAGAGAATGCCCTGTTTGCACGGGCTATATCTCTAGCACGACAGAACCCCGCAATAAGCGCATTGTATGTCACAACAGTGGGTTGGTACCCGGCCGCCCTGATTTGGTTGGAGAAATGCACCGCATTAGACATCATCCCAGCTTTGCCATACCCATCGACAAGAAGGTTGAATGTCACGATTGTCGGACGGATACCTTCCCTCCGCATCATTTCCAGCAGCTGGGCAGCATCCTTCAGCTTACCATGTCTGCACAGCCCGGCAATGAGGGTGTTATAGCTGACAACATTGCGCGCGACGCCCTTCACAGGCATCTCATCAAACAGGCGACGAGTGGGCTCGAACTCCCCCGTCCTGCACCACTCCCCGATCAAAATGTTGTAGGTGTAGAGGTTTGGCTCGACTCCACCCCTCCTCATCTCCTCAAACAAGGCTAGACCCTCCTCCCTGTGTCCACGGATGAAGTAGCCGTGCATCAGAGCGGTGAACGTGACCTCGTTAGGGGCCAGTCCCAGGCGCGGCATTACGTCGAACACCCTCCGTGCCTCCGCCACGTCGCCGCTCCTGCAGCAGCCGTGGACGAGCGCCGTGCACGCGGCCACGTCCAGCGCCGCGTCGCCGGTCTTCGAGCCACGGGCGAGCAGCGCGAGGGCCGACCGCACCTCTCCGGCGGCGCAGAGCCGCCGCACGACTGCGGCCGTGGTCGTTGACATCGGTATATTTTTCCTGCCCTCTGGAGTTTGACTGGTTGCTCAAGGGCCAGAAGACGGTGAAAATATGCTAACTGGATGTAGACACGCCTCAAGTTTCGAAGCCAAAACTTATCGTTCCTCATCAGCAGATCAGATACGCCGTTGCGTAGACTTGCTTGTTGCTACGCTGATCGCTGAGCGTTGCTCTTTTCTGTACATTTTTCGAGGGAAAAAAAGAGAATTCGCATATACGGCACAGAAAAATATGCACACCAAGAAAAATAGAAGCGCCCACCGTGGGGCTCGAACCCACGACCACAAGGTTAAGAGCCTTGCGCTCTACCAACTGAGCTAGACGGGCTTGATGAATGAAAATGAAACATACAGTATAAGACCTCTTGAATATAAAAAGCATGTTCTTCTTTTTCTTCCATTAAAAGGGTACCAAGCAGAATTGCGTAGTGTACCTAAAAATTTGCAATTTTTTGGTGCATACGAACTTGGGTAATATTAAATGATCGTGGAGTTTGGGAGGCTGAGCTACATGTAGCTCGGTTTCCAAAAAAAAAAATCTATATTCTTGTGTTTCAGAAAATTCTTGATGTAAATAAAGTCGAGATCTACTACTGTGTAAAGTTTTAAGGAAAAACTCTTACTCCCTCCGATCAGAAATGATTGACACAAATTTGTCTAAATGCAGATGAATCCAGACATATTTGACTGTATAGACAGTATTATGACAAAGTTGTGTCAATAATTTTCGATCGGAGGGAGTATTATTTTGGGCTACACAAAAAAGGCAAATCTGCCAGAATTTTGAATTTTTTGGACTATTCTTGTTCACCAATCCGATTCTACGTATTTTTCTTTTTTCCTAGGTAAAAATATAACAAATTTTGCCTTGAAACTTTACACAGTGGTAGATCTTGACTATATCTACATATAACATTTTTTCGAAAATTTTAAAATAGAAAAATGCAGATTTAAATTTTTAGAAAGCCGAGCTAATACACTCAGGGCCGGCCCTGAGGGGGGTCAGGGGGGGCGGCCGCCCCGGGCCCCGGGAACCAAGGGGCCCCAAATCCTGGCTAGCTTTATATATGTGGCGGTGGCGCCATTAGAGCAGCTTGGAGAATTTCTCTGGTAGCGTACGGTTGAGGAAGACAATACGAAGCGTTATTGGACCAGATCTTGGGCCCTTTTTCTTTTCTTAGATTGGGCCTTATTTCCTTGGTTAGTTTGGGATTTTTTTCCTTTTAGTTAGATACGATGGGACTAAATGAGGTGGGGCCAATGGGTTAGACCAGACTGTAGTACCGAATCAGGAAATGCAACACAGTCCACCCTAAAAAATAAATAAAGGAAATAGTCCAGCACAATCAACTCATTTCCTGCTAATAAAGAAAAGGACGACACATTTTTGGTTTTCATCTAATTTCTCTAATGCAAAGGTGAAAATTCTTTGTTGTCTGTAAAACTTCTCTGGTAATGGCATGCGTCAAATAATCATGCCATCTAAAATTATATATGAGGCAGTGAAAACAATATATGCGTCGAGTTAGTTTTATTTCTAACAATTAGTATATACTGAGAACTTGCCTGTGCCAAGATGGTTAGGAGGGTGGTTGTACCCCTAGCCAATCAGAGTTTAAATCCTAGATTTGACATTGGTGTTTCTCATTTAGGCGGAATATTCTTCAGTGCGAGGCGACGTTCCCTTCCACAGCGAGGCGCCTGTGATGACTTCGTCAATCTCAAGACCGGACCGCCGGCTCAGTCTTTCAGAGGTGCTCATAGGGGTAGGGTATGCGTGTGTGCGTTCATAGGGGTGAGTGTGTGCACGTGTATGTGAGCGTATGTGTTGTACTGTGTTTCGCATAAAAAATAATTAGTATATACTACAAATATTGTTTATTATTTCAATAATTATGTATAAGGGCCCCAAAGTCCATTTTTGCCCCGGGCCTCCGAAATCTCATGACCGGCCCTGCACACACTCACCCCTATGAACGCACGCACGTACACCCTACCCCTATGAGCACCTCCAAAAGACTGAGTCGGCGGGTCAAGTCTTGAGATTGACGAAGTCACCACGGACGCCTCGCTGTCGACGAGAACGTCGCCTCCCACTGAAGAATATTCCGCCTTAAATGAGAAACACCAGCGTCAAATCTAGGATTTGAACTCTGGTGTGCTGGATGTACAATCACCCATCTAACCGCGCCCCCATTCAAATTCTATGGAACGATCGAGACTAAAGATACGCGTGTTATTGTTGTCGCTGAGACTTTTACTTTGCGTGTCATTTAACTTATTTTCAGTATTTCCCGCAAAAAAAAAATGTTCGGTATACGTTCAAGTGTTCAAGTACCAACTGTATGCTGCAGCATTTGTTCTGTACACGTTACTAATTTCATATTGGTATGTACAGTACAGCAGATCGAATATGATCGGTATAAATAATTAAGATATTGTTTTGTGACAGTATCAGTTAACATCACAAGCACGCGTGTTTAGCACAAAGAAGGAGTAGCCCCGATCACCAATTTGATTTGATTTATAAGTATTTCATTAGCAATAAGTCTCTCACAGGTTCATCACCGATAATCGTTCAGTCCGTCATGACAGCAACCACACTCAACTCGGTAGGACCATTTTGCCATCTCGTCCCACACCTAGTTGTCCTCCTCCACCTGTCCACCCACGCCCACACGCGAGATAAATCAGTCCAAACAAAATCCGAGCTCCAAAACCTCCGAGACCTTCCACTTCGACGTCACCGCTCTATCCCAGCCCAGCCCAGTGCCCCACCCACCGGCCGCCCCGGAACAAGACGCCAGAATAAACCGGTCAGCGACGGGCGGCGCCCGCAGCCAAACCCGCATCCCATCCCCCACCAAAACTCCTCCCCAATTCGAACGCGGCCACGCGCTCACGCCGTGCGGCCCCTCTCTCTCTCTCCCCCCTTCGAACTAGCGGAGAGCTGCAACAGCAGAGTCCAGCCCAGCGCCTCCTCCTCCTCCTCCTCCTCCGGAGGCTTCGATGCAGCACCACGCGTACAGCCGGCTGGGCAGCTTCGGCGCCGCGCCGTCCTCCCCGCGGCGGGCGTGGGGGAGGAAGCCGTCCGCGAAGGGGGCCTCGGCGCGGGCGGCGCCCGGGGCCGGCGCGGTGCGGAGGGCGGCGCGGGCGGTGCTCGCGGCGCTGCTGCGGCGGCAGGCGGTCTTCCTCTTCGCCCCGCTGCTCTACGTGGCGGCCATGCTGCTCTACATGGGCTCCATCTCCCTCGACAGCGTGCCCCGCATCATCTCCGCCCGGCCCCCGGATCGCTCTACCGCTCCCCGCAGCTGTACGCGCGACTGCGGGCCGACATGGACGCTGACAACGCTACCGACGCGGTGAGTGCTTCCCCGCCTCTGCTCATCTCTGCCCCGGCAGTGTTGGACTAGGAGTTTATTTGTGTCTGCGATCAAACTATTTACTCGATTTGGGTGATGGGCGACTTCTGTGGATGCTCGGCTTGTGTAAGGTGCGTTGTTAGGTACTAGTACTTGGATCATTGGATGCGAGGAATTTTCAGAGGCGTGTAGCTCTGATCGTTGGGTTTCAGCGTGTCATCGGAGACACTGAACTGTGCACCGTGTCCTTGTGGCTAGTGCCATGTACTTGACTGGATTATTCAAGTGCGTGCTGGTTATGATGGATGTGGCATGTATCGCCTATGGGTCTCGTATCGAATCACAAGCTATGGTGACTGCGCCTCATCTGTATTCCCCCACCCCTTCACTATTTCTGTTATCAGTTGTAGCACCCCAAGGACATATGCTGGTTTCTTCCTTGATAAGCTGCCAAATTTAGTGTGGTTGTAGAAACAAAGCAAGTTCTTACTGAAGACCAGTAACTACGCATGTGCAATGCCCGCCTCGACTAATATAAATTAAATTAAATATACTGCAAACGTGAGAAGTTACATATACAACAGTATAACTACTTCCAAACTTAGAAATGCCAAGCACACAACTGTTGTGTTCGTGAACTGTACAGAGGATGAAACACCTAGGATGTGTTCGGTTTGGGAATTGGAAGGAATGGAATTCCATTCCATCAGAACGGAACCGTTCCATTCTGTGTTCGGTTTGGACAAAAAATTGTCACGGAACCGTTCCATTCTTGTGTTCGGTTTTGGAATGGGGTGAGGATGGAATGGAATGGGGTGAGAATGAAATTATTCCTAATGTCAATTAATTATTCCTAAACTTGATTAATTATACCTAAACTCAATTAATTATTCCTAAACTTGATTAATTATTCCTAATCTTGATTAATTATTCCTAAACTTGATTAATTATTCCTAATCTTGATTAATTATTCCTAAACTTGATTAATTAGCGCGTGACAGCCACCCGTTCCACTCGGTCCGGCCGAATCGGCCGGACGGGTGGATTCTGCATCTACGCGGAATATGCCATTCCGAGGAACGGGTGCGTTCCATTCCACCTAAAAACCGAACACAGGGATGGGCTCTGGGTGTGGAACCGTTCCATTCCATTCCGGTCCGTTCTGGAACCGAACACACCCTAAATGTAAACTATCCACCGAGCAGTCTGCGATCCTGCTGGCCTAAAACAACTGCAAAATTGCTTCTGTAATTTGAATCATATGAATGTGTATACAATGCATTTGGTTGCGACCATCTGGCTGAGCACGTCGTTTTATATTAGTAGAGATGATGACAGATAATTTTATGATTAAAATGTTTGACTTTTGTATCTGATGACCTTTCAACCCCTAAAATCTGATTAGCAGACAATGACATATACAACTGCTGCCACCTGCTATAGCAATACCTTTAGTCGTGAAAGTCTTATCTTGACAGAGGGAGTATAAATTAAAGATAGTTGCACCCTCGTGGTATAATTTAGGGTTTAATGGTTGTTTACTGTTATGTCCTGGCGATTCATGTATTTTCCTGTTCATCTGTCTTGATGTACTTGCTAATATGTATCAGGACATGCAGTTCACGTTGTATGTTATAAGAGAATTTGTCTTTGATTCTGTTGTATTCATAGGATATGTACTTTTCCACATCCTGTTACCTGTGAAGTTCACACATATGTATTTTGCTTATATGGTTCATTATTCTCACACTGCTACATTTTTGTAGCTAGCAACTGTATGGCGACATGCTTACAAAGGTGGTGTTTGGCAACCTTGCATAAGCAATAACACCTATGGTATGTCAAATAAAAATTTCTGAATAATCCTTTGCACCTCTAATTTTAAATACTGGTATTATTCTACTGATATGTAGCCTTTATGGATTCCCCTTTATGAATTCCGAAGAAGCCCTGCTTTGTTTTTTTTTTCCAAATTTACCATTGAATGACCTCCGTTTGTCATAGAACATTTGCTAAATTTGATTGCCATGGTGTGAGTCCTTTGAAAGTTATAATTGAAAAGTGATACACTGTTTAGCCACAATATTTACGTTACTCTTTTTTTGTCTGTCAGTATACAGCAGATGCCATTTCGCATGATGCACCTCATTATTGAAGGAAGTAATATTAATATTTTGTTCTGTGTTTTTGTAGGTTTGCCTGAACCAAATGGCTACATATATGTGGAGGCAAATGGTGGGTTGAATCAGCAAAGGACATCGGTATGTACATCTCATCAGTTGCTATCAAAAAATCACATAGTAAAGTTTTCAATGTACAACGAGTTGTTCACATATATTTCCTGTTGTTTTGTAGATATGCAATGCAGTCGCAGTTGCTGGTTTTCTGAACGCGACTCTTATAATCCCAAACTTCCACTATCACAGCATTTGGAGGGATCCTAGGTTAATTCCTTTCTGATATGCATACTGTTGATTGTGATCCTTAATAATGCTACTGCGTCCTTGTATGCTGTACCACTATCTGTATATGGTTTTTTTTGTGCCATCACATTTGGTTAGGATTGATAAAATTGATTTTTTCGGTGATAGGTTTCCTAAAAAACAAGAATGAAACTTTACTTACTTTACATGCATCTCTCATTCTCTCTATGATCAATATATATACTCCGTATTAACATGGAGTACATGTTTATAAAGGATGAGTTGTATACTACTCCGTATTAACATCTTATTGGCTAGATTCACACTAGACAGCTCAAAATGCTAGCTACGAACAGTTATCCTTTTCTTTTTGCATGATGTACTGTCATGATATGTTCAGCTGAAACATAATTTATTATCCAGGTAGGCACTTAGTCAATGTTAGGAAACTACTTGAAAGACCATTGGGCACGATACCTATTGTTAGCTATGCACAACTTTAACGTTCTGGTGGTTCTGACAACTAAATTGCCGTTTATAAAACGTAAACTCAGGAGTGTCTTGGAATAAGGGGGTTTTCTTGGAAGTTTGGGTCTTAGTTCAATTTTAATTTAGTCCCCTTTTTTACAGTAAACAAAGCAAAGGTTAGATACTAATATTTAGTTTTTTTTTTGTACAGCAAATTTAGTGATATTTATGATGAGGATCATTTTGTCCAACGTTTGAAAAGTGATGTCCGAGTGGTTGACAAGGTGCCTGAATTCATAATGGAGCGGTTTAGTCACAATTTGAGTAACGTTTTTAATTTCAAGATAAAGGCTTGGTCTCCTATTGAATACTACAAAGATGTTGTTCTTCCGAAGTTGATTGAAGAAAGGTGAGTTAAAGCCAATTGGTTATTGCAGGTCTGAAGAAAATGTACTTGTGGCATTATTGAGTTTGACTGTTATAGTAACCTTTTAACACTATTGTCTGTAAATTATAGGCTCATTAGGATATCGCCTTTTGCAAATCGGCTGTCATTTGATGCTCCGCCTGCTGTTCAACGACTGAGATGCCTGGCTAACTTTGAAGCCTTAAAGTTTTCTAAACCAATCACTACTTTATCTGATACTTTAAGGGTGTGTTTGGTAGACTGGGTGAGCCCAGAAAATCTCTCCCCACCCAGTTTTCAGGTGTTTGGTAGGCTGGGTTAGCACTCTGGGCCATGCCCACCCGATGCAGAAAAGGCCTCTCGGCCTGGCCGGGGTGTGAAGCTCAAATCGAGCTTCGCAAGCGAGCCTGGCCGAGCTCACCCCGAAAAGTTATCCCCGCGCGACCCGAAAATAATCCCGCGCGACGCACCGGGCCGCTAGGGCACATTACCTCGCACCCCGCCCCGCTCACTTTCCCCTTTCTCTCCCGCATCCTCCCAGACCCCGCGCCGCCACGCTCCTCGCACCCCGCCGCCGCTCGCTCTCCCCTTCTCTCCCGCATCCTCCCAGACCCCGCGCCGCCACGCTCGAGTCGCACCCCGCCGCCGCTCGCTCTCCCCTTCTCTCCCGCATCCTCCCAGCCTCTCACCGCAGTTCCCTTCTCTCCCCAGACTCCGCGCCTCCCGCCTGTCCGATTCGTGTCTCGCCTAGCGCCGACGCCGGCGAGCTTCAGCGACAGCCGGCATGGAGCTCGCAAGCTTCGCCGCCGGGCCGGCGTGATCTCCACCGACGGCCGTCATCTCTCCTGCGTCGACCGCGTCCCGGACTTCATCTCCAACTCCGTCCCGTTCTGCACCGCAAGGGTTGCCGCCGCCGACAAGATCTGCAAGACCACCACGTCTTCTCACCTCCGGCGGTCAGCACCGCCACCGTCAGGACCACTGCCTCCTCCAGAGCAGCATCCACAATTTCTCCCACACGCAAAGCTGTTTGACCAGCGAAGGTAACACTGTTTTCTGCTCTCTCCGTGCCTTTATTTGTATTTACTTTGCTGTCAAATTGTGAATATTTGTTGTGGGCACATGGATGATTTTATTTGTGGGCAGTGTGTGTTTGTCCTTGCATGAAATTGTGTCAATTGTGAATATTTGTTGTTGGATGATGGATGAGTCTGCCATATTTATTTTTGTGGATAGTGTATGTTTTTCATTGCATGAATCTGTACCAATTGTGCATATTTGTTGTGGGCAGATGGATGAAATGGCAAAAAAACGAAGGCAACTAATTGTGAAAGCAGCTGGGCTTGCTGCCGTAATGGGTGCTTATATGATGTTTATCTCAAGGCGAGTTAGGAAAACTCCAATGATAACAATAGGTCGTAGGATTGATATGGATGTAGCTAGGGATGCAAATCTGAGATACATATATCATTCTAGTGACACAAATTGCCTAAATCAGTTACGAATGAAAAGAGCTCCCTTTTTTCGTTTGTGTACTTTGTTTAGAGAGAGAGAATTATTATTGGATAGCATTCATACTTCTATTGAGGAACAAGTAGCCATTAACGCAAACTTTTTAATTTGGAATTATTATGGATGATGTATGTACTATGAACCTTTTATGTTATATCTACCTAATGCGTGTGCTGAATTATGTTGTTTTGGTTGCTGTAATATATTGTTTATGTGCTGAAACATATTATTTATGTGCTGAAAATATGATGTACCTAATTCGTGTGCTGAATTATGTTGTTTTGGTTGCTCTAATATATTGTTTATGTGCTGAAACATATTATTTATGTGCTGAAAATATGATGTCCCTTCATTACATATTCATTTTACCTCTAGATGCTGTCCAAAGTGGAGAGAAGAATTTTACAACGTCGAATTCAGAAACAGGCTACCAAACAACATCTCAGCTCAGCTTATCTCGACTGATACAGGCTACCAAACAGCATCTCAGCTCAGCACGGCCCAACTCGCCCAGGCTACCAAACACACTGCAAAATCTCAGCTGAGCCTGTATAACATCAGCTTGTATGAGGAGAGATTGGCTCGGTGTAGTGGTACGGGCTACCAAACACACCCTAATTTCTCGGATGAGAGCAAAAAGCCCGGAAAACAATGGGAAATATGTTGCAGTACATCTCCGTTTTGAAGAGGTTAGTTTTCTTCTGTAGAAGATTTGTGCTTCGTATTTCTTAGCCTGTTCATGAAACAACAAGACTTACTAAGGCGGGTGTAGGGGAACTACCAGCTTGTTTGAAGGCCCTGGTTACAATCGCTGTGTTTAGAAATCGCACATTCTTCTGTCGGAATTTCACTTCTGAAGTTTGGGTTTGCCCATGGGTATCAGATAAGAGAACTGTTATCCTTTTTTTTCTTGCAGGATATGGTTGCGTTCTCTTGTTGTGTGTTTGACGGTGGTGATGAGGAGAAGCAGGAATTGGATATGGCCAGGGAAAAAGGCTGGCGTGGAAAATTTACTAGGCCCGGACGTGTAATAAGGCCGGGAGCAATAAGGATGAACGGGAAATGTCCACTTACACCTTTGGAGGTATACTAGTATTTAATGGTTGTGTTACTTCTTTGAAAGATGCTTCAGAAATTTCATTATGAAGTGAATACAAGTTGTATTTCCAGCAAGTCTAGTCTGATTTCGACAATAGGGATGCTGATTATTTTGTCACAAAGATTTACATGTCCATGCTGTTTGGTGTTTAGGTTGGATTAATGCTTCGTGGAATGGGTTTCAGTAATAACACTTCCATCTATTTGGCTTCTGGAAAGATATATAAAGCAGAGAAGAACATGGCTCCTCTCCTTGAAATGTTCCCTCTCTTACAGACAAAAGAAACGTTGGCATCAGATGAAGAACTTGCTCCTTTCAAGGTTTATAAGAATTAGGGCTGTAAAATTGTATTTGCTGAACTTTAATGTATGTTGCTCTAACATAGTGCACGTTTTCCAGAATTTCTCCTCGAGGATGGCGGCTATTGACTACAGTGTCTGTGTGCATAGTGAGGTTTTCGTGACTACTCAAGGTGGAAATTTTCCTCATTTTCTTCTTGGTCATAGAAGATACTTGTTTGGTGGGCATTCGAAGACAATTAAGCCTGATAAAAGAAGATTGGCCATACTCTTTGACAGTCCACGTATCGGGTATGCTATTGTGGTCCATGGCCAGCTCTTCACTGTGAAAGACTTGGATATTCTTGTATTTCTTCGTTTTTTAAATCATAAATTTTAGTTTTGTTAAAAGTGCACTCCCCTTCTATGCAGATGGAAGTCATTAAGGCGCCAGTTGCTTAATATGAGATCGCTCAGCGATGCCAAGGGTATTCAAATGAAAAGAGCAAATGAATCTATATACACATTCCCATGCCCTGACTGCATGTGCCGTTCAAACAAATCAGAACACTCTAAACCCATCCAGGCCAGATAGCATCTGCCTTGACTGCTTTGACTGACCCTGATTCTTTTTGGCGTCGTAGTATAGTATGCTCATTCTTTTCATGCAGTCTGGTGGTGTGATGTTCTGTCGTCAAGCACCCCTATTGCAGTGTTCTACTCTCTCCCCGCATGTCGGCTTTTGCAGAGACATGTTCCAGGCTATTTTCACGTAGGCTAATTCTTGGGCTAACAATACACCAATCCGCGTCTATACTAGATGTAACTCTTAGGTCTTAACCATCTCTAGGGCTATTCCTTGACAATGTAGTGTCAGTCTTTTTGTTGTTGTGGTAGCCTCTGTACATTGCTCAGCTAGGAAGCAAACTCAAACAGTAATGAATGAAATTTGAAGCGAAGAAGCACAATACAACTTTATCAGATGTTGGCCCCTTCTCTCAGTGTACTATTATTTTCTATTCTTTGGAGTAATATAATTATTGTAACTTCGCTTGTTATGTGAGTGCGAAGAAGGAAAGATCCCAAAGGTGTCCTTTTCAATATGTATCTCTGGAGACTGTCTGAGCAACCAGGTAGAGAGGTAACAAGTTTTCGTGAGTGACATATTTCCTTCATATTTTCTGAGCAACCAGGTGCAGAGGTAAACAATCTTTCTGAGTATTTGGTTGAGTGGGTACTTCATTACGTAGAGCCCAGGTGGTTGGGCTCAAGTGATTATCTCAACAAAGTGTGCATATACAAGACACGGCCGGGCTATGCTAGGGCGCCGCCGGCAGACCCTAGTGCTGCCGGCGTGGGGATCCCGGGTCGTTGGCTCGCGGTTTGCATGTCTTGGTGGGCTGAACGCGGAGATGTCGGAGGCGGAAGATCTAGATGCAGACCACGTCTCCGTTCGTGCGGCTATGGCGGCCATGGGCGAGGAAGTGCCGTCGCGTGGATTTTCTCCGGTGGATAACCAACCGTCGCGCACGGACGCGGAGTGTGTCCAGGCGTTCTGGTCCGATGCCGGCTTCCCTTCCCGGCGGACCGTCATTGGGAGAAGGTTTCGTCGGCGACGGCAGGTGAGCGAGGTGAGTGCTCTGATGTTTCTGTGATGTGCAGGGAAGCGCCGGTGACTGAACCACCGGCTTCGTGGCGGCCGCGGCACGCCGGAGCCTGTTCCTCGCCGTCCGGCTTGAGGATTGCGAGAGGTCGGGCGCCGCCAAGAATGGGGCCGTGGCGTGGCCCTCTACCTCCGCGTCGGTTCACGCCGCCGCCGATCTTGGGTGTCTTCATCGACAAGGCTTTGCAAAGGCGGGACGGGCTGTCACCGCCGGGTACGCCGACGCCGGTGGTGGATTCCTCGAGCTCGTCGACGGCCGCCGATCCTTGTATCCCGGAGCTGGAGGCGGGGCATTTTTCAAAATCCATGCAGGTGGGACCGCGGGATCGCGCGGATGATCGTGGCCGTGCAAACCCATGGGCGTATCTCTATCGCCCGGCCAGGAGATGCCCTAGTTCTTCTTCGCTACAGTGGGGTACGATCGGGCAATCGCTACGCCGCACACGTCCCGCCGCTCCGACTCCTCTCCAGCAGCAGGTTGTGGGGGCCGGGGCTGGTGGGCATCGCACTGGCGCCCCCCCCCCCCCCCAACCGACGGCTGCACTGTCGCCCTCTTCTTCCCCGACATCGGAGACTCGTCCTCGTTGGCCGCGGTCGTTCGCCGCCTCTGGCGGGTCGCATGGCCGGGGTGCCTCAACGACCGCCGCTGGACGGAGCTTCGTGGGGTGGTCCGATCAGCCCGTCGCCCCCTAGCCCGCAGTAGCAGCAGCAGCCATTCGTTCTGGCTCATGGCGCCGGGAGTGTGGCCAACAAGCGTGCTGGGGATCGCGATCATGCGGACGAGCGTGACCGTCCTGGACCTTGGGCCCATCTCCACCGTCGCTACAAGGTGTACTGGGAGCGGGTTCGTCAATCCTGTGACACGGGCATGGTTGTGGATGGGAACCAAACCTCGGGTGTATCCAATCTTGGAAAATCTGGGACCTCTTCGCAGCCAACTACTCAGAGGTCTACCATGGTTATTACCCCATATAATCCTCATCCGTAAACCCCTCGCGGGATTGAGATTGTATCGAGGATAAGACGTGTCTCACCGGGTCTGTTGAGGGACGAGGGTGCAGTGGCAGGTGTTCTCGCTGCTTCGGTTCAGCAGGAGGGGTCGCCTTGCTTGGCGTTGTCTTTGGGGACCCCTGCTGGGCCTGAGGAGCGGCAAACAGAGCCTCCACGCGCGGCGGCGACAGGTTACGGCCCAGCTGGGCAGCTGCAGTTCTCGGCGCTGGAGGCTACGCTGGAGGCGCAGGCTGGGCTGCAGCCGGGCCGGCCCAATTCGGCCCCTGACCAGGCTGCGCTCGCTGCTGGCGCTTCTGCTGGGCTGGGAGCAGCTGGCGGGCTGGCCCATGGTGCCGGCTCTCCTGCTGGGTTGGACCTGGAGGGGGTTTCTTCATCAGTTCAACCCCGGGTACGTTTCGACTCCGACACAGCTAGGTCGGGTGGGGTCTTGACTCCGACTCCGACCCACCCGACGAGTACTGCTTCGTTGGAGGCTGCTGTAGTGGCGGGGTCGGCTGCTACTCCAACCTTGCCGACCCATGCTTCTGCTTCTTCTGCGACCACGCCTACGGAGACGGGTTCTGTCTCGCCGCGTACACCGCCACCCACTACGACAGTCTTTTCCGATGGAGTCACTCCGATCCGTCGTAGTGAGAGGTTTGGGGTGGCGGCAGATGGGACTTCCATGACGGACGAGGACTCGTTGGAGAAGGCTATGCGTCGTAAAGCGGCTCACAACTTGGACTCTCTAGGTACGGAAATGAAATCAAAGTCTTTTCTTTCGTTTTCTCCTATTTCGATTCAGTCCAAGCTTAATAGTGTAGGTTTTAATCTTGGTAGTAGTAAGAAACAAGTAGAGGTTTCAACTAATGTCTTGAGGCATATGGAATTTGACCGTCTAACGGTTATTCCTAAAGCTTCGACTAAGTTGACAGCCACCTATTTGGATGAAGAAGAAGCGAATGCCACATCAGATGGTCAGCTTCTTTCTCATCTAATTGGTGAAGTGTTGGAGGGTGGTTTGGATGACGACGGTTTGAGCTCATTGTATGAGTTAAAAGCAGCCGGTCGGAAATCTAAATCTACCACCAACAAGTCTCGGAAACGGGCCAAGTTATCCAAATCCCCCACGGTTTCCCAATGAATGGCATGTTTGCAAATAGCAGAGGTCTTGGTGACTTGGCTAAATATTTGCACTTTGCTGGTTGTGTTCGGGACCATAATTTGGATTTCTTAGCTATTTCTGAGACGGGTAGACGTGAGTTTTCGCAATCTCTATTGAACCGACTTTCGGGCGGTATAGAGTTTGATTGGTACTCGTCCCCCTCATGGCCGTTCCGGCGGCATTCTACTAGGCATCAGGACTGATACCATGGAAGTGTTGGATGTTACGGATGGTGATTTTCATATTAAAATGCACATCCGTAATAAATCCGATAATTTCATTTGGAGTCTTGTTGCCGTGTATGGGCCGGCTCAGGAAGCGGCTAAGACTGCTTTTCTCTGTGAAATGGTAAACTTGGCAAAAGATAACCCACACCCTGTTATCATTGGTGGGGATTTCAATATGCTACGTTTTCCGTTTGAGAAAAGTAAAGGTCGGTTTGACAACCGTTGGCCTCTTTTGTTCAATGCAGTCATCGACAGCTTGAACTTAAGAGAGATAACAATGGTGGGGAGACAGTTCACTTGGGCTAATTCTCTCCCTGAACCCACATACGAGAAACTAGACCGTGTACTGATGGATACTGATTGGGAATCTAGGTTCCCACTGGTGTCGGTACGGGCTCTAGAACGTATTGAGGGATTGTCAGACCATGCTCCCATTCTTTTGACCACTGGAATACCCAGACCACAGTGTAAGCCACGGTTCAAGTTTGAGCTTGGGTGGCTGCACCGCGAGGGTTTCCATGTGATGGTTAAAAGAATTTGGGAAAGACCAGTTGCGGGTGATACGCCTATCCAGCGGTGGAACAACAAGATACGTGCTTTACGCACGCACCTCGTTGGCTGGGCTCGTCATACTTCTGGTTTACTTAAAAAAGAGAAGGAACGACTTTCCTCGATAATTGATGCTCTAGAAGCATTAGCAGAAGTTCGGTTACTATCCACGCAAGAGATTGAGCTAAAGAGCCAATCCAATGCACAGATAGCGAAGCTACTGCGAGAGGAGGAGTTAAAATGGTATCAACGTTCTAAAGCCCAATTCATCCTAGAAGGGGATTCGAATACTCGCTATTTCCATAGTATTGCCAATGGCAGACACAGGAAAAAGCGCATTCATTCTCTAGTCCAGGATGAGGGAACGATTGAGGGCCATGAACAACTAAAGTCGTACATTACAAATTACTATAAAGGCCTGTTCGGTGCTCCAGAGGAAGGAAATTTCACTTTGGATGAGTCTCGAACAGAGGATATCCCCCAGGTTTCAGATGCGGAAAATAGTCTACTTACTAAACTCTACTCAGAGGAGGAAGTGAGGATGGCGGTTTTCCAAATGAAACATAATACACACCTGGACCTGATGGTTTCCCGGCTGAGTTCTACCAGAACTTTTGGGATGTTATCAAGTCTGATTTACTTCAACTGTTCGCCTGTCTTCACAATGGACAGCTAGAGTTGTTTCGTCTCAATTTTGGTGAGATAATTTTATTACCTAAGGTTAACGAGGCAGAAAGGATTCAACAATTTAGACCTATATGCCTTCTTAACGTTAGTTTTAAAATATTCACCAAAGTGGCTACGATTCGACTGAACAGTGTGGCAGATCATGTGGTTCGTCCGTCTCAGACGGCTTTTATGCAAGGCCGCAACATCCTTGATGGAGTTGCGATCCTACATGAAACAGTTCACGAGCTACATAGGAAAAAGCTGAATGGGGTAATTCTTAAAATTGACTTTGAGAAAGCTTATGATAAAGTCAAATGGTCTTTCCTTCAGCAGACCCTCAGAATGAAAGGTTTTTCTTCTGAGTGGTGCGCGTTAATAAATAGCTTTGTTTCGAGAGGAAGTGTAGCCATTAAGGTCAATGATGACACTGGCAAATACTTTCAAACGAAAAAAGGCCTCAGACAGGGTGACCCGTTATCGCCAATACTATTTAATATAGTGGCTGATATGTTGGCTATCTTGATCGAACGCGCTAAATCTGAGGGTCAAATTGAAGGAGTGATTCCACATCTTGTAGATGGTGGTTTATCGATTCTTCAATATGCTGACGATACAATTCTTTTATGGAACATGACATCGAAAAAGCTCGTAACCTTAAGCTGATCTTGTCAGCATTCGAGCAACTTTCGGGTCTTAAGATAAATTTTCATAAAAGTGAATTGTTTTGCTTTGGCGAGGCTCGAGAAAACGCCGCCTTGTATGCTGAACTTTTTGGCTGTGAGCAAGGTCAATTTCCTATCAACTATTTGGGTATTCCGATTCATTATCGGAAACTTACAAATGCTGAATGGAAAAAGGTGGAGGAAAGACTTCAATTACGCTTAAATAGCTGGAAAGGCAAACTCTTATCCCTGGGTGGAAGATTGGTTCTCATAAACTCGGTACTAACAAACATGGTACTGTACATGATTTCATTCTTCCAATTGCCCAAAGGAGTCTTAAAAAGATTGGATTATTTTCGGTCTAGATTCTTTTGGCAAGGGGATTGTGAGAAAAAAAATATCGTCTGACTAAATGGAGTGTGGTTTGTTGCCCTAAAGACCAAGGAGGGCTCGGAATTCATGACCTTGAGGTCAAGAATAGAGCCTTGCTAGGTAAATGGCTCTTCAAACTTCTATCGGAAGATGGAGTTTGGCAAACCCTCCTTAGGAGAAAGTATGTGGGAGATCAAGCTGTTTCTCAGGTTTTTTGGAAACCTGGCGATTCACACTTCTGGGCTGGCCTCATGGCTACAAAGAAGTTTTTTTTTCCAACATGGATCTTTCTCAATTAGGGATGGATCGGAAATTCGTTTCTGGGAGGATAAATGGCTAGGCCATTCTACTCTTAGAGAACAATATCCAGCTCTGTACACTATTGTACGAAACAAAAGCGACACGATCGCGAAGGTGTTGGGTACCTCCCCACCAGATGTTTCGTTCAGAAGAAGTTTACTTGGAACGAGACAAGCATCCTGGAATGCCTTGCTCATCCGATTGGATTCAGTCCAATTGTCGGAAGGTCCAGATAAATTTCAATGGAATCTTACGAAGAATGGCAAATTCTCGGTTGATTCTATGTATAGAGCACTAATTCTACCCGAAGTGCCAGTCGATATTAAGGATTATAACAAAATTTGGAAGATGAAGATCCCGCTTAAAACTAAAGTGTTTGCGTGGTATCTTCGTCGGGGTGTAATTCTTACAAAAGACAACCTTGTCAAGTCTATATGACGAGAACCTTGCCAAGTCTATATGACGGAAGTAAAAAGTGTGTTTTCTGTCAACATGACGAGACCATTAAACACTTATTCTTCCAGTGCGAATTCGCCAGGTCTATATGGTCAGCCATCCAGATAGGTTCTACCTTACATCCACCGCGTACTGTTGCAAACATTTTTGCCAACTGGTTAAATGGCGTGGATCGTAGGTTTAAACTCTTCTGTAGGATGGGCGCGATTGCCATTATTTGGTCGTTGTGGCTATGTAGAAATGACAAGATTTTTAACGATAAAAATGTTTCTGTTATGCAGGTAATCTATCGGTGTACAGCTACGCTACGAGCATGGTCGGCCCTGCAGCGTGTGGAGCACCGAGACTTATTTTTGGAGGTGGCGTCGAGGCTGGAGGCTGCGGCCAGGGAGTTATTCTCCCGGCATGGATGACAACATAGACTCCGGATAGACCTACCAATTTCTTAGGCGGATCTACAATTTCTCATTATGATATGTAATTCGTCTTTTTACTTTTTGTTCTGAATTGGTTACTGGTGAACTGGTGGCTGTGTGCATCTTAGCTATGCAGAGGCCGGGTGTAATGCTTAAATCTCTTAAGTAATAAAATCACTTTATCTAAAAAAAACCAAAACAAAAGCCGGGTTGCTACTTCCATGCAGTACGCATTCACCCCCAAACAGAAGTAGCCATTCTTACTTTTGTACACAAGGCTTTCACCCCAAACAATAGTAACCATTCCTAAATTAATACCATGCGGTACTGCACATTGCACGAGCAGCCACTAGAGCGAAACAAAGGTGAAATGAAAGGGAGAAAGGAAATGTGGCATGAGAAAAGAAGGATTTTTGTTGGTTGCTGGCTCTGTCTTGAAGAGAAGAGGTTAAAGATATAAAGACAAATTTTAGTGCATAGCATGCTGTGGGAAATTTAGCGTTGCAAAGGAGCCCACAATGTGCATGCTAGGCCAAGGACCTCGAGGTAGTCATGATGGTATCTCCTCCACACCTTTGCAACCCACGAATGATTGCAATGTAATGTTCCCCACCTGAAGGTAATACAATAGGTTGATTTTGGACTGTTTTTTTTTCAAGGATACACCCAAGCAGGTGCATCAATTTTGGACTGTTGTATATTTATTTGAATTTCACGGAAACTTAAAGCTTATAACTTGCTTCTATAAAACATTTTTAATCATAGGATATGAGATCGCTGAATTTCTATGGAATGAATACTTATCACCTTAGCCACATACAAAGTATAGTACAAGCACAAACCTTTTTCTTTTCTTTTGAAAAGCCTAATGCAACGCTTCCCCGGAAATTTTATCATGCAGCTTCCCATTTCCTTTTTAAGGCCGACGAAATACTTGCTGTTCAAAAAAAGAAAACATGAGGAGATCACAATAAAAGCTTGTGAATATTGGAAATTATCGGAAATTCACAATGGCCCCCCTGAAAGAGCATATTTTAATCCCTTGTGTTTTGTGTGTTAGTTAACAACACTAGTGAACATTTGACTAGGTGTTAAGCGATGCAGGTCTTAGTAGTATATTATTTGTGCATCAACACCAAAAAGAAGGAAGAAATGAACTCACAATGTTGCTGGAGTTCACCGGAAATTCCGGTACTGGACACCGGAATATCCGGTCCAGAAGAATCGTCGAAGATTTTGGCTAAGGACCAAAATCCCCAGGTGCTGGAGCTCACCGAAAATTCCGGTTGGTGACACCGGAATATCCGGTCCAGAAGTTTTGTCGAAGAAATCTACTAAGGACCTGAAGCTGCAGCTACTGGAGGTTACCGGAAATTCCGATTCAGGACACCGGAAATTCCGGTGGACCGGAATATCCGGGCCTCACTTATACCGGAATATCCGGTCAACTCTGCAATCCAACGGGCAGAAATCTGATCTTTGGAGGATTGAAGGAGAAGGCCCGGATCTACATCTTCACCAAGCCGTTTTTCATTTCCCCCTCATTCACTTGAGGGCCCCTTTGCTAGGGTTTCCATTGGGAAAACCTAGCTTCTTGTTGATCTGTGACAGATTAGAGCCGTTCGGGAGCCCCCAATCCAGTTGTGGGTTGTGCCCCAGATTGTTGTTGTAAAGGCTCCGGACTCCGCCTTGAAGGTTTCTGATAGTTGAAGGTGAACCAAACCTTTGTGGTGCGGTTCATCGGAGAAGAAGGCGAAGCCTTTGTGGCTGTTGAACCATTGTGTTGGTTCACACCTCTCCAACGAGACATACTCCCCTAAAAAGGAGGAACTCGGGATTACATCGTGTCTCCGCGTGCTTTGACTTCGGTTACCTCTATTCTTGTTTACCGTCTTTACTTCGTGTATCTTGCTTAGTTGCTAGCTTGTCATATAGGTAAATTCACCGTAGTTGCATATCTAGAGAATTTACCTTTTGTGTCAAGCCTAATTGAAAAGGTACTAAAATTGAAGTAGCACCTATTCACCCCCCCCCCTCTAGGTGTCATACGATCCTTTCAATTGGTATCAGAGCCTCGGCTCTCTTGTTGGGCTTAACCGCCTAAGAGAAGTATGACTAATGGTGAGGTGCCCCCAGAAGGGCAAAGTACACCTGCATCCATGGCCGATGCCAAATCGATGGAAACATCTTTGAGATCGTCCATGGATACCCAATTTAGTGAGATACGCGACATGCTCGCAAGACTCGCTATTACTAATCCCCCTTCGGACACTCTCCCATTAATAGAGGACCCTCTTCATTCCAACTCGGGTGATTCCGGGGATGGAAGTAAGAAGGAAGGGGATGAAGAAACCGACACCGAAATTAAGAACTCCTCTCCATCCACAACCAAGCCGGAAAGTGGGAAGCCCGAGTACCATGAGGTCTCCCCTCTTGGTGTCTACTCTCCCGACCCACTTATCCCTCATCCTCGCATAAATACCTTAGGTCCTCCACCTAAGCTTAATGCATTGGCTTTTACTAGTTGGCAACACTCAATGAAATCTCATGTCAACAGTGCCTCTATCGAGCTTTGGAGGATCATACGAGTGGGATTCAAGGCCGTGGATCCAAACAACTTGACAAGAAAGAGGTGGTTGATGCTCAACTCAATGCCTCCGCTCTTCACATGCTTGAACTTGCCGTTGGAGAAAATGGTATGCATCACATTCAACATGTCTCCACCGCCAAAGAAGCTTGGGATTGCCTTGAGGTGGTATTTCTTGGAAATGAAAGCATGAAGAGGAATAGATTTGATGCCTTGAGCAATGAGGCCGAAGGCTTCTACATGCTTGATAATGAAACTCATGAGGAGATGTATGGAAGACTCAAGATTCTTGCCAAAGCCTTTTATAATGTTGGGGCAACCTATGTGGATGATGCTTGGATCAAGAGGAAGTATGTGAATGCTCTCATGCCCTTCGAGCCCATTGAATTGAAGGCCATACAAGGAAGACACAACTATCTTCTAATGTCATCTAATGAAGTTATGCAAGAAGTGCAAGCCTCCAAGGTTGCCACCAAGAATGCTCTAGACAACCGTGCTAGGGCCATGGGAATGAAACAAGGTCCCTCACTTGCTTTGAAGGCCAAGGTGATGAGTCTTGATGATAGTGTGGAAATTGAAGCATGCCCAAGCAACATTCTCCCCGATGATCTTGAACAAGCCTACCATGATCACGTGGCTCTTGCCACAAGAGCTTTTTGGCGTGACCCGGCCAAGGCAAAGGCTCAAGTTGATCTAAAGAACAATCCAAGTGGGAAGAAGGAGTTTGCTATAAGGACGAAGACTTGCTACAATTGTCATGACAAGCATCACTTCATCAAAGATTGCCCGTATGAGAACGAGAACAACATGGTGGAAAGCTTGTCCCAAAGGATCACTCAAAGTTGATTCAAAAGAAGCCTTTTGTCAAGAGGAAGCCATTCTTCAAGAAGGCACCGAGAATTGTGTTGGTGGCTCAAGAAGAGTATCCTTCTGAAGATTCCGAAGGAGAAGATGAACCCACTAACGAGGTGGCCGCATTGGCTATTGTCTCAACTTCATCATCTTCTCTCTTTGAATCCCCCAATGAAAATCTCTCCATCAACAACGCTCGTTGCCTCATGGCTCATGTTACCGAGGTATCATCTTCTACACCCAAGTCCATGCATGAAATGGATGATAAAGCTAGTCTTGTGATTAAGAAAGAACTTGTTTCTTTCGATACTTTTGTGACTAACTTGCAAGGTGATGCTAAGAACATGTTGAGTCTCTCATGAGACAACTTGGTGCGGCCGAAGAACTCCTTGAAGACAAGGGAAAAATTGAGAGAGAGGACTCTCTCACCATAGCATCCTTGAATGCTTCCATAGAATCCTTGAATGCTTCCCTAGAAGAAGAAAGTGAATATAGAACTTCTCTTGAGGAAAGACTTGAGTCCTTGATGAAATAATTGCTAAAATCATTAAGGATAGAGACCATGTCTTTGCTAAATATAAAGTGATTAAAAAGGAGAAAGTCGAATTTGTGGCTGCTAATGCTAGACTTCTTGAGGATATGGAGAAGCTTGACAAGGCCCACAAGGCCTTGGAAAGTGAACACTCCAACCTTGTCAAGTCTCATGAGCAACTTCAAACTCAACTTTCTAAATCTACTTCACCTAGTACCTCTACTCCCTCTTGTGATCATGCAAATGTTATTGAGGAAAATGCTAGGTTGAAGGTGGATCTTGCCAAGGCCACTAGTGCCAAGACCTCTATTCCAAAGGTAAAGAAAAGGTTGTTGCTCATGTTTTTGAGCAAAAGCCACACAAAGGGAAGGAGGGTCTTGGTTATGTAGCCAAGGCAAAGATCAAGAAGAGCAACAACAAGGAGAACAATGCCAAGCCCGCACAAGCCAAGACTTCCATTGCGGGTGGTAATGCCACTAGGGGCAAGACCACTCGTAGTGACTTTGCGGGGCATAACAATCCCAACTACATTCTTTATGTTGATTATTATGGGGATGTTTATGCAAAATATGTTGGTCCTTATGATGGTTACATTGCTTATTCTATTTGGGTTCCTAAGACCCTTGTTGCTAACAAAAGAGGACCCATTGAGAAATGGGTACCTAAATCCAAGCAATGATTTCTTGTAGGACTATGCTTCCGGTGGGTCTAAATGGGTGGTTGATAGTGGATGCACTAGTCATATGACCGGAAGCAAGGAGATTATGACGGAGTTGAGACCAAATTTAAATCACTCAACCGTCTCTTATGGTGATAAGTCAAAAGCTGAGGTAAAGAGTCTCGGCAAGGTGGTAGTTGCAAAGGATATCACCCTTGTAAATGTCATGCTTGTCGAGTCTCTCGGTTACAATCTTATGTCCGTTCGTGCACTTAATAAGATGAACTTTGATGTCCATTTTACTATTGATATGGTGGTACTCTTGAGGAGCAAGACTCTAAAGGTCATGTTCGTTGGGTATGTTGAAAATGAGTTGTTTGTGGTGGACTTTTCGGGGTCAACCAACACTCAAGCAATATGCCTATTCGGAAAGGCCGACGTGGGATGGTTGTGGCATCGCCGCTTGTCCCATGTCAACATGAGAACTTTGCAAAGTCTTCACAAGGGTGGCCACATTCTTGGACTAAAAGAGAATGTTTCTTTTTCTAGAGATCGTCTTTGTAGGGCTTGTGTTGAAGGAAAGATGCATGATTCTCCCCACTCAAGCAAGACCATCATCTCATCAAAGAGGAAATTGGAACTTCTTCATGTTGATCTCTTTGGTGCCGTTCCTCAACCGAGTCTTGGTGGGAAGAAGTATTGTTTGGTGATTGTTGATGACTATTCAAGATTTACTTGGGTTTATTTCTTCAAGTCGAAGGATGAGACTCAACAAGCCGTCATCGACTTCTCCAATGAAGTTCAACGTCAACACAATGTTCCCATATTGGCCATTAGAAGTGACAATGGCTCCGAGTTCAAGAACTACACCCTAAATGAGTTTCTTAGTGAAGAGGGAATTCGTCATCAATATTCCGCTGCATATACCCCTCAACAAAATGGTGTAGCCGAGAGGAAGAACCGGACTCTCATGGATATGGCAAGGTCCATGTTGGCGGAGTTTAAGTCTCCACTTTACTTATGGGCCGAGGCCATCTCCACGGCGTGTCACTCATCTAACCGGTTATTCTTTCGTGTTGGAAGAAAGGAGACTCCCTATGAAATGCTTACCGGCAACAAGCCCACCATCTCCTACTACCGAGTGTTTGGTTGTAAGTGTTTCTATAAGATCAAAGGTGTTCGTTTATCTAAATTTGAATCTAAAGCTTTAGAGGGTATTTTTGTTGGTTACGGTGCCGAATCCCACACTTATAGAGTCTACGACAAATCCTTAGGGAGAGTTGTGGAATCTTGTAGTGTGGAGTTCGATGAGAATGACGGCTCCCAAGTGGCGCAATTTCATGTTCGTGATGTAGATATTGAGGAACCTCAAGATGCAATAAGAAGAATGGGCATTGGTTTCTTCGCCCCATCGAGATACATCATGAGCCTCCTCAAGCAAGTCAAGCAAGTCCTAGCTCCACTCAAGTGGAGACTACATCATCACAAGGTGAACCGGCGCCTACCATGGAAGCAAATGATGCACCAACCCAAGAACAAGTTCAAGACCCTCCTCAAGTTGACCAAGTTGCTATGCAAGAACCAAGTTCTCCTATTGTTGATGCTAGCCAAGGTCAAGACCAAGATCAACCCTCTCCTTCTATTATTGAAGATGTGCATCAAGATGATCAAGGTCATCATTTCGGTCAAGACGGGGACTCAAATGATCAAGATGATCAAGTGATACCTCCAAGATCCAATAGAGATATCGAAGCCCGTCGTAAAGCAAGAGTTGCAAGGACCTTGGAATTAGGAAACCATAAGCTAGAAGAGGTTCTTGGTGATTTGAAGAGCAAGGTGACCACAAGGGGTCAATTGGCAAGCTTTAGTGAGCATCAAGCACATATCTCCATGGTAGAACCAAAGAAAGTGTTTGAAGCTCTTGAAGACCCGGATTGGTTGGAAGCTATGCATGAAGAGCTAAACAACTTCAAGCGCAACAAAGTGTGGAATTTAGTTGAGAAGCCAAAGGATTGCCGCAATGTTATAGGCACTAAGTGGATTTTCAAGAACAAGCAAGATGAACATGGAATGGTTGTGAGGAACAAGGCAAGATTGGTTGCACAAGGGTACTCTCAAGTTGAAGGCATTGATTTTGGAGAGACTTATGCACCCGTGGCTCGCCTTGAGTCCATCCGTATCCTTCTTGCATATGCATCACATCATAACTTTAAATTGCAACAAATGGATGTGAAAAGTGCTTTTCTTAATGGTCCTTTAAAGGAGTTGGTATATGTTAAGCAACCACCGGGATTTGAGGACCCAAATTTCCTAACCATGTCTACAAGCTTGATAAGGCGCTCTATGGTCTCAAACAAGCACCTCGTGCTTGGTATGAGCACCTAAGAGAGCTATTGGTAGACCGTGGATTTGAAGTGGGGCAAATCGATCCCACCCTCTTTACCAAGAGGGTTAAAGGGGAGCTTTTCATATGCCAACTTTATGTGGATGATATTATCTTTGGCTCATCTAACAAAGCTTTTAATGATGAATTTTCAAAGCTTATGACCGATAGGTTTGAGATGTCCATGATGGGAGAGTTGAAGTTCTTCCTTGGTTTTGAGATCAAGCAATTGAGTGGAGGGACTTTCATTTCTCAAGCCAAGTACACCCAAGACATGCTCAAGAGGTTCAAGATGCAAGATGCTAAGGAGAAGAGGTTTCCTATGGACACCAAATGTCATCTTGAACTTAATCCAAAGGGGGTGTGTGCAAGGTATCAAGCGGCTCCTAAAGAAAGCCACTTGCAAGCGGTCAATAGAATCCTTCGATATTTGGTTCATACCCCAAGGTTTGGTTTGTGGTATCCTAAGGACTCCAATTTCTCTCTTGCCGGGTACACGGATTCGGATTGGGCTGGTTCTAAGGATGATAGGAAATCAACTTCTGGGGCATGCCAATTCCTTGGTAGGTCCTTGGTGAGTTGGTCTTCTAAGAAGCAAAATTGTATATCTCTCTCCACCACCGAAGCCGAGTATGTGGCAGCCGCTAGTGCTTGCACTCAATTGCTATGGATGAGGCAAACTTTAAAGGAATACAGTGTCCATTGTGACAAAGTGCCTCTTTTATGTGACAATGAAAGTGCTATCAAGATTGGTCACAGCCTGGTGGAACACTCAAGAACAAAGCATATTGAGATTCGTTATCACTTTATTCGTGATCACATTACCCGGGGTGACATTGAGCTTGGCTATATTCCAACCAAGAACCAACTTGCCGATATGTTCAAGAAGCCACTTGATGAAGCAAGATTCACTTTTTTGAGGCATGAGCTAAATATCGTGGATTCAAGGAGCGTGACTTGACTATCTTGCATACACACCTATTTCTTGACTATCTATTTGGTTTAGGTGTAGGCATAGACATAGGGGGAGTGCGGTCCTAATTCATTGGACTATCCCTCCCCCCATTATGCCGATAGTAATACCTCATTTGTCTCTCTACTTTCATTTGTTGAAATTGTGAGCTTAAAATGACGAGTAGTGGTTGTGAACCCTAGATATATCTTCGCGGTGTCACACCACAAACTCATACATGGTGGCCTCGGCCACCGCCCTCTTCTTTGCGAAGAGTTGGTTCTTATTTGGATCTTCATTGAAAATCTTTGATTCTTCTTGTTCGATCTCGTTTTTACGGAAAACACACTCGATTTTGGCCTTTATGTTTGATTCTTGCAAGAACGAGTGTGAAGTACCAATCACAGTTTGGTAATCTAAATCCCATGCCTTTCCTACCTAAAGACACTTCCAATCCTTGCACACAAGTCATGTTTTGAATCTGTGGAAGTTTGGGTTCAACAGGCCGAAAATTCCGTGCTCAGCACCGGAATTTCCGATGGCCCGGAATATCCGGTCCAAGTCAGGACCGGAATATCCGCCTGGGCGGTTTGTCCTCTATACTGGGCAGGTCGGGGTGAAGGGCTCATTAGAGCACTTCTTCCACCCCCGACCTTCTCTCTCCTCACCGCCGCCGCCTGCCGTCTCCGCCGCCTCTTCGGCGACTCCCACCACCGGAGCCTCTGTTTTTCGGTCAGATCTGGTGCTCCTCCCCGGGAACCCCTTCCTCCAAGCCTTTTCCTCAATGGATGAGGGTATGTCTCTATTTTTCGAATCTTGGTGTTCTCATCTCGATTTGCTCATATAGAGATTTATTTGCGTATTGCTTGGTAGTAGAGGTTCCTATGGCCATTCCCTGCATGCTAGAAACACTAGGACAGTAGAAATTTTAGTCGATCTACTTTTAGACCAAGGATTCGAATCAGCACTGTTCTGAAAAATTCAGACCGGATATTCCGGTTCTGTCAGACCGGAATTTCCGGTTTTGACAGTTTTCGTTCAGACCTCTACTGATTTGCCTAGGACTAAGCAGTATCGACTTGTTGCTACTCTCCTAATGTATCTTGCATCTTTCCCTGTCCGGAGACTTGTGTGTACTTATCTTGTGTTTCCTATCTATTCTTCTTTTTCACAGGTGGTTCGAGTGGGGCTTCTCTCAAGACTTTCTCTCGCAAGCGTCCCTCCTACCCCAACGAAAGTGCAAGTGATGATGAGGCTGCTGCTGAGAAGCAAGAGAGAGTGGCTGTGAGAAAAGCCAAGGTTCCCGCACAGAAAGCTTCTCTTAAGCCTACTCCATCCATTTCAAAGAAGAAGAAAAAGGGCAAGGAAACAAGGCCTAGCTACAAGACAATGAACAGCTAGCGTTGACTATGCCCAAGTTCGTCAGAAAGATTGGTATACCAAGGTAGAAAGGGATGATGAGATTGAGGATTCCCGGTTTTGGTGCATGGAGCAACTCTTCATTTACAATGATGTTTTTCTCTCATTCAAGAATCCCATTCGTCCAATGCTCCCTATGAAGCTTCAAGCTCTCAAGGACAAGCCAAGTTTTGCTCTCGCTGCCCATGTCATTGAAAATTTTGGTCTTGTCACTCTCATGGAACAACAATGTGATTACAGTGTACCCTTGGTGATGCAGCTTTTCTCCACTCTTGTGATTGAGGATGACATCAACAAGACTCTCAAGTGGATGACCGGGTCGACCTTTTGCACCTCTAGCTTCAAGAAGTTTGCTCGCTTGCTTGGATATTCTTTTAATGGGCATCCTCCTCTTGGCCACCGCATGCACTCTGTTGAGAAGGTCAACAAGAACAAGCTTATGAGAGACATGTATGGTCCCGGTGGAGTAATTGGGAAAGTTGAAGGACTTCTTCCTTTCTATGATCAACTTGTGCGCATTTTTCGGTCCTTCATTGCACCAAGCGGAGGTAACAATGACTCAATCACTAGCCCGCTTGTCAACTTGCTCTTTCTTGCAAAACAATGTGTTGAGAATGAAGATCCCGACCGTGACTTCACTGTGGATGCCATGGACTATATCTACAATGAGATGCATGAGGCCTTAATGGGTAGGCACACCATTCCTTATGCTCCCTTTATCATGATTCTCATCAAGAAGACTTGCACATCCTATAATTTCCGTCGTGAGCAAGTGGAATCTCACTATTACAAGAAGGTCTACAACAAGAAAGTGAAAGCTGCTGTGATTAGGACTGCTGCTCCTGCCCCTTCTCGTGATTCCTTCATGAGAGATGCCCGTTCTAGTGGCGCACACCGTCAGCCCGCTGCCACCTCTCTTGCCCCCAAGATCAAGAAACTGAACTGGTTCCAGAAGTACATCCTTTGCATGCATGGTGACATCCGCAAGAGCCAGTATGCTTCCTATGTTCAGGGTCAGGACATCCTCTCTAGACTTCCGCGCCGCCCTTCGGAGGCCCCTTATGCCACTCTTTCTTATGAGAAGTGGAACGAGACTGCTCAGACTCCATGGGTCCAGATGGAGAAGGATCTTCTTGATTGCGATTCCGCTGCCTTTGCTTATTCTGCTTCAGCTAGTGCTCCTGCTCGTGATGATGATGATGAGTCTGAAGGTTCCGAGGCTGAGTATGAGGATAATGGTGAAGAGTCCGAGGCCGAGCAAGATAGGGATGCAACCGAGGAGTCCGACGAGGAGCCCGACGAGTGATTCTCTTTGGGACGTAGCATTGCTATTTCTTCCCTTTTTGGTGTTTCGATGCCAAAGGGGGAGAATTAGTATCTAGGTTACGGGATTTGCATGGGTTTTGGGCACAAGCATATGCTTTTACCATTCTTTGAGAGGTTGTGTCTATTTGTTTCTATTTGCTTGTTGTTCTTGTTTGAACTTCCTCTTTGCTATTTGTGTCATGAACTATGTGTGGTTATGGTATTGTATGAGACTATGGATTTCGGATTTATCTATGGTTGAGATTGTATTGTATTGTGCATGGTTATATATGCTACATCTCTCGGCACAAGGTATAATCTCAAAATCTCAATCTATTTGGATATGTCTCATTTTGTGCAATTATTGCTTATATCATGTTGGACATATATTGTTGGACGTTTCCCCTCCGTATGTGTGTATTTGTATTCCAAGGCAAATAAAATGATATGCACACATGTAGGGGGAGATCTTTCCATTTTTGTTGTGAACATGATAGTGTTGTGAATTTTATTGCAAATCCTAGTGTTGTCATCTAACACCAAAAAGGGGGAGATTGAAAGAGCATATTTTAGTCCCTTGTGTTTTGTGTGTTAGTTAACAACACTAGTGAACATTTGACTAGGTGTTAAGTGATGCAGGTCTTAGTAGTATATTACTTGTGCATCAACACCAAAAAGAAGGAAGAAATGAACTCACAATGTTGCTGGAGTTCACCGGAAATTCCGGTACTCGACACCGGAATATCCGGTCCAGAAGAATCGTCGAAGATTTTGGCTAAGGACCAAAATCCCAAGGTGCTGGAGGTCACCGAAAATTCCGGTTGGTGACACCGGAATATCCGGTCCAGAAGTTCTGTCGAAGAAATCTGCTAAGGACCTGAAGCTGCAGCTGCTGGAGGTTACCAGAAATTCCGATTCAGGACACCGGAAATTCTGGGCCTCACTTATACCGGAATATCCGGTCAACTCTGCAATCCAACGGGCAGAAATCTGGAGGGGTATAAATACCCCTCCACCTACCTCCAGCCACTTAGCTCGCCCAACTTTGAAGTCCACCATTATTGCAAGCTCAAGATTTGCTACATCTCCCAATCCCTCCACCCAAACTCGTTGATTTTTGGAGGATTGAAGGAGAAGGCCCGGATCTACATCTTCACCAAGCCGTTTTTCATTTCCCCCTCATTCACTTGAGGGCCCCTTTGCTAGGGTTTCCATTGGGAAAACCTAGCTTCTTGTTGATCTCACTTATTGTCTTTGTGACAGATTAGAGCCGTTCGGGAGCCCCCAATCCAGTTGTGGGTTGTGCCCCGAATTGTTGTTGTAAAGGCTCCGGACTCCGCCTTGAAGGTTTCCGATAGTTGAAGGTGAACCAAATCTTTGTGGTGCGGTTCATCGGAGAAGAAGGTGAAGCCTTTGTGGCTGTTGAACCATTGTGTTGGTTCACACCTCTCCAACGAGATGTACTCCCCTAAAAAGGAGGAACTCGGGATTACATCCGTGTCTCCGCGTGCTTTGACTTCGGTTACCTCTATCCTTGTTTACCGTCTTTACTTCGTGTATCTTGCTTAGTTGCTAGCTTGTCATATAGGTAAATTCACCGTAGTTGCATATCTAGAGAATTTGCCTTTTGTGTCAAGCCTAAATTGAAAAAGTACTAAAATTGAAGTAGCACCTATTAACCCCCCCTCCTCTAGGTGTCATACGATCCTTTCACCCCCGAGTTCATATGCTCTTGCTCGACTAAAGTTGTTGAGAAATAATAGTACAACATTTCAAAAATTCTGGAAAAATGACGACGTTATACAAGTGTTCTACACACGTGCACAATTTCATGGTGAAATGACATTCGTAGTGCTCTGTGAAAAAAAATCAGTGGCCAAAATGGGATTTAAAAATAGTTTTTAGATCATTAATTTATTTTTTCGCTCATAGCACCACACATGTCATTTCATCACGAAATTCGGCACGTATTTAAAACACTTGTATATGTTCGTCAACAAAAAAAAATCAGATTTTTTAAGGCATTTTACTAATTTTTTCGTTTATTATCAGGCAAAAGCATGTAACCCGGGGAGCCAAATTAAAATGGCCCTCTCGTGAATTACAACATAGATAGAAGGAAATCACTAAACCGGTGCAATTGTTCCTCTTCTATTCTTGAATAGATGCCAAAATTCTCTGGAAGGCTCTTCGACTGGTGAAGGAAGGGCACTATATCTAAAAGACACCACTCCCAAAATTCACGTGTTTCAAAATCTTATGGGATTATATTCATATATCAAACTTGTGTTTTTTCTACCTCTACATTTTAAAAAAATATTCAAAGAGGCCCTATATTTATTACTTTGAAATGCAGTGCAAATAGATCCTTCAGAAAACTTCTCATGGAATACATTCCTATAAATCAAACAACCCATGGTCATGAGGGGAAATTTTCTAAAGATATCATTCTTTCCAAACTCATATGAAAAATTGATTGAGGGTCTCTTTTATTTAAAGTTATTCTAAGAGTTTGGAGTACTATTTCTTGTTTTTTCTGTGGAAGTTGTTTGATTAATTAATTTGAGGTGTGTATGGATTTTTTGGTAGACTTGTTTGCATATATTTTGGAAGGGAAATGTCTATCGAATTCAGCCTCATGATTTTTTTTAACTATAGCAACTATAAAAACATATCATCCTAACAAGTTACTACAGTTGATAATAGCTATATGAGAATGTTGTAAAACCCTATGATGTGTAGTACATGATATTAACTGCATGTAGCTAAACTAATGGAGGTTCTCCTTCTGTTAGCTAGACTGAGTGAAGTGATGGTATGTGATTGATGTTGTTGCGGTGATTTAGGTGCTTTATTCGAGTGGTCATATAGCAAACTGATAACTGCAGCAAGTTTAGTTCAAACTGATAGTGTTGCATGATGCAAATGATGTGCTTTATTACAATCTGAATTTAAAATTTCAATTTACTTTACAGATTACGTACTGACTCTGAATCACAAAACTCAAATTACACATGCATTTCCCAAACCGATAACTAAATTCAAATTTCACACACACTCCTACTATATGATAACTGAACCGACTTAAGCTCACTGAAATTTGAAAACACAACTAAAGCTAATCGAAACGGGACACTAAACAACATCGTCCTCGTCGGTCCCTTCGGAAATTCCACCAATACGGGGCCTGCAAATGGATGGTCGGTATCGTTGTAGCTGCTCCAGGGCCGGTGTCTTCAATCCTGCCGCCCAAACACGCGGTGAAGCGATGATGGCCATGTGGTGTCATGTTTGTCTTCCTACGGCGATAGAGAAGTTCTCGCAGTGACGGGAGGGGGGGGGGGGCGTCCAGCATCTCGTGCAAGTGCACGAGCATCGGGTACGTGAGTGTGCGGCACACTCTACGTTCCGCGGGCGCCAGCGACGAGTAAGACTCGTCGGAATCAGAGGAAATGACCCTTGGCGGCGGTAGAGCTCTGGGATATCAACATTGAGCTTCTTTAGAATGTAACACAGATCCTTCAGCCAAGAGAACAAGGTGATGCACAATTGGTCTTCATGCGGCTCTATCTGGATAATCTTGCCCTCTAGATTGGTGATGAGCTCGGACAACAGCTCCGCTTGAAATCTCTTTGGAGTGTTGAACAAAGATGAAATACGTAGAAACATTTTGTAAAATTGGGAGGAACCCCCTAGAATGACGACTCGGGCAGCATCATTCTGTCGACTAGTACGAGCGCACACGTGACGCGACGCACGCAAATGGACACACTTCGCAAAAGTTCCCTGCTGCTGCTAGACTTTGGGAGCTGCCGTCGCCAGAATCCAACCCACCTACACACCTCCACGCCATTAATAAACTGCAAAAGCTCCCAAAGCACTCTACTGAAACACAGGAAATTCACGAAGAAAAAGTTTCCGCTCTCACTCCTCGCTCATCTTCTAGCTCACTTCCCCACACCACTGCACACTGCAGCACGTCACTAGCCTGGAGATGGGGAGAGGTTCCCCGCCCGCTCCACGCCTTGAGCTCGGGGTGCTGCTGCTGCTCCTGCTCGCAGCGCTGCCTTCCCCGGCGGCCGGGGTCAACGTGACGGCCGTGCTCGCGGCGTTCCCCAACTTCTCCGACTTCACGCGCCTGCTGGCGTCCAGCCCGGTGGCCGCCGAGCTGGCCGGGCGGTCGTCGCTGACGCTGCTGGCCGTGCCCAACGCCAACCTGCCGCGCTCGCCCTCCGCATTCGCCGCGGCCTCCGGCGCCGGCCTCGCCGACGTGCTGCGGTACCATGTCCTCCTCGAGTACCTCTCCCCCTCCGACCTCGCCCACCTCCCCGCCTCGGGAAAGCTGGTGACCACGCTGTTCCAGACCACCGGGCGCGCGCCCTCCGACCTCGGCGCCGTCAACCTCACGGCCGTGGCCGTGGGCGGCGACAACCCCACCGTCGTCGTCCGCTCGCCGGCGCCGTCGCCGGGGTTGTCGTCGTCGAACGCCACCGTCCTCGGCGCCGTCACCGAGCAGCCGTACAACATCAGCGTGCTCGCCGTGGGCGGCCTCATCGTCCCCTCCGGCTTCGACATCGCGGCGTCCGGCTCCGAGACCCGCCCGTGGTCCCCCGCGGTGAACATCACCCGCGTCCTCACCGACGCGCGCGGCTTCAACGTGGCCGCCTCCATGCTCGAGGCCTCGGGCGTCGCGGACGACTTCGAGGCCGACGAGCGCGGCGCCGGCGTCACCATCTTCGTCCCCACCGACGAGGCCTTCGCCGACCTCCCCGCCACCGACCGCCTCCAGTCCCTCCCCGCCGACCGCAAGGCCGTCGTGCTGCGCTTCCACGTGCTGCACTCCTACTACCCGCTCGGCTCCCTCGAGTCCATCGTCAACCCCGTCCAGCCCACGCTCGCCACCGAGTGCACCGAGGCCGGACGCTTCACGCTCAACATCACGCGCTTCAACGGCTCGGTCGCCATCGACACCGGCGTCGTGCAGGCCTCGATCACCCGCACGGTGTTCGACCAGAATCCCGTGGCGGTCTTCGCCGTCTCCAAGGTCCTCCTACCCAAGGAAATGTTCGGCCGCCAGGGCGATACTGATACCGCCGCAAGGGCGGTGCCACCGGCCACCAAGGATCCGGACGTCTCTGATGGGCTGGGGACGCGGCCGGCGAAGCTGTTTTCGCCACCAGCCCACCAGGGCACGGACATCAAGTCATCGTCGGCATCGGCGAAGGACGCAGATTGGCGGTGTATAGCATTGGTTTTCCTGCAGCTTCATCTGTTATTACCACTACTCCTACCTCTGGTATGAGGATCCATCCAGGTTGCTTGCTTGCTTTCTCAAATATGTTCTTCTTTTACCATTTACCCTCTCTCTAGACTGAATGTGTACACCGGGATTGGAAATTTGGAACGGGGAGAGAATTCCGTAGAGTCAGTGTAGCAGTAGCAATTATTTTTTTGGTTTCCTCACTTGATTAGGGAAATAATGATAATACCATGTGTACAAATCCTTGCAATCGAACAGTGTGTTTGGAGCTTATTCCTCCTCTAGGCTCTAGCTCTGTTTGTCTTTGCACCGAAGCTCACAATTCCAATTTCACCAAATAGAATCTGGACTGTGTTAGTGGAATTAGCACTTGATTACAGCTCCTGCCTGTTTACCCGGGACTAGTCGGTGGGGTTCCCTGGCTATGAGGAAACAGATAGAGACAGGCGAGTGGGCAACTGGGCATCAGTGGGAATGGGCTGCTGGCCAGCCGAGAACGCGGCATGGCCGTCAAGGCGTCAACCTGCATTAGATTAGATTCTCCTGCCCCTCACTGCTGACATCGCCCTACTCTACGCATGGTGTAAATTTATTAAACGATCGACCAAATGGCTACCATATACTCCAGTGTAGGAAGTAAAGTCTGATAATCGCCAACATTTGCTGAAGAGAAGAAATTTTGCATCTTAGAGCATCTCCAGTCGGGGCGCCCAAACGGCCGCCCAAACGCCTTTGGGGCATGCCGGACACAAAATCGCGCCCACTCGCGGCGCCCAAACGCGAATTCGGTCCGGCGCGGCCCAGTTTTGTGTTCGGCACGCCCAGCCCACGCCCTCAACTTGGGGAGACCCCGGACGGAAGGAAACGCGACGCCACGTTGGCTCCCGACGCGCGGGCCACGCCTGGCAGTGAGACAAGAGGCTGCATTAATGCCGGGCGGCGTCTCGGTTTCCCAGCCGGGCGCAGCGACGCGTCGCTTCGCTCTGCGGCGAGGAAGCGTCTGTGCCACTGCGGCGTCAATGCAGGCGAGCCGTTAATGGTGTGGCAGGCGAGCCGTTGGACGGCCGGAGTTAAGGCGACCTCATCCGTTCGCCTCCCCGGCCGCTATATAGAGCGGGTTCCTCGCCGTCTCCACCATCCCACACAGCCATCTCCATCCCACACCTAGCCATGGCCTCTCCCCGGCGCGCCACGGAGGAAGAGAGACGAGCGCAGAGGGAGGCCCGTCGTCGCCGCCGTGACAGCCAGGTTTGGCAGAACGCCATGGCTCGCCGCGGCTGGCCATCGCAGGAGGCAGGCTCGTCGGCCTTCAACGCTCCAGCACCTCCTCCACCGCCTCCTCCGCCACCGGCGAACCAGCTCACGGAAGCCAAGGCGCGCGAGCTCGTCCGCACTAACACGCCGGTGTCGGCGAACTGCGTCCTCCCCGAGGGATGGGCCACGAACCCAGTGCACGTCCCCGTTGCACCCATGCTGGCCGGCCAGGCGCGGCTCGACTACGTCGCCTCATGCATGGGGACGATGGCGCCGGAGCTGCACGACGACCCCAGGTTCGAGCCGAACTCGGCGTACTGGGACAAGCAGGTCGAGCTCGAGCACGCCTACCGCCTCCACTCCTTCGCCCCCAAGCCGCCTGCGGACTGGCTCGAAGACTCCGACGACGACGTCGACACCACCGACGAGGACTTCGCAGCGGGCATGGAACGGGAGAGGGTTCGCTACGAGGCGGTGGAGCAGGCTCGTCGCGCAAGATCGGAAGGAGGCCGCGTGCAACCTCCTCCGCCGCAACCTCAACAAGAGGCGGAGGAGGTTGACGGTGATGATGACGGCTTGGAGGACTGGCCGCCGACGCCGGAGTGGGATCCCGGCCACATGCAGCTCGCCATCGAGGCCGACATAGCCTCTGCCGCCGCCACCGTCGCCGCCACCGCCTCCGCCGCCACCACCTCCAGCTCCGCCGCCACCACCTCCACCACCGGCTACCTCTACTGCCTCTGCTCGAGCTGCCGCCGGGGTCCTGTGCTCGCCGCTGCAAGGGCCGGCGCCTGCCCCAACTGCCGGTGCCCGGCGTGCCACCCTACTTACTAGATCTAGTCTAGGTCTAGATTTAAATTTGAATGAATTATGTTAGTTTGAATGAAATTTCAATGGAATATATGCATTTTCGTATCAAAATTTCATATTTGAATAATATTTGGGCGTCGCGAGTGGGGAGCGAGGGCGCCCAAATGGGCAAGGTAGTCCGGACGGCGCCCAAAGGGCCTGTCCGGACGGCCTCATTTGGGCGCCGCGAGTGGAGATGCTCTTAGACAGCGTAGGAAGTAAAATCCGATAAGTTACTGAACCTATGAGCTTGTGCTAGTGCTATTATATGCTTGGCAGCACTCCTTTGAAGTCATCCTGGCTACTGTCTGAACACATATAGAGCGAGAGACAGTTGTCGGTATGTCCTTTGTAACCGTAGTTCTTGTCCTGCTGTTCCCAACATTCGTTGATGTTTCATGTTCAGGATGATCTCATTGTCATTTGCATGTGGTTTTGCTGTAATTTAGCCTAGTGGGTGGCCCATGTTTAGTTGATGGCCTATTCCCTCATGTGCAAGCTTCCAGTGAGCCATGGGACTCATATAATCTCGTGCTAAAATTCCGGTTTCAAAGGGGCTATGTAATTATTTTCTGAATACTATATATGTGATACCTATTGTTTCTGAATACTATTCAAAGGGAATAAGCAAATGAGCCATTGTCTAGTTAGTTTGTAAGAGCTGGACTCAGATTGAGTCTGTTAAGGATAATCTGCCAGAACAAACATTTGGACTTCCGCTCAATACGACCAGTATTAATGTAACTCATTCGGTTTTTTATCCAGATTGAATTCTTTGCTCGTTACATTTGTTGACCTATTGACTATTCAATAAGTGAGCAACATCGCTACCACAGTAAAAAAGGAAAGAAGAATAAATGTTCAGATCTAGGATGCACTATTCAGATTGAGGGCGCATTCATCATATAAACTGAGTTATTTCGTGTCAGGGAAATGAAATGAGTGTTACACTGTGGGCAATGGCCGGGATTTTTTCTCCTGGTCAAGATTGAGATTGGTCTTGCCATGATGATTGCTGGTGTGCTGGAGAGACAAATCACTGGTTCAGTTAATCATTGTGGGTTGCCCATCTACAGTCTACAATAAAATGAAATGGTCCATGAAAGTACTGTTTCATGCATTTGCATCTATGTCTTGCCCTCTCTGATGTAGTATTCATCATGCTCTCGAGTACTGTCAACCCCACCGTTGTACTATTTCCTTTGCCTCCTATGTGTACTTGCCTCTCTGATGTGGGCAACTAATGTGAGATAGCTTACATTTATGAGATAGTTGGGTTTCATCAGTACTGAATAAAAGTTGCCCATTTATTTTCCAAGAGTTTGATTTTCCCAAGCTCGTTATCTGAATTTCCTTAAGTTCAATTTTATCTCTTTTGTGCAACTGAACCACTCAAGTACCACAAGTGTGCAAGAACCACCCTGAGGTTGGATGGTTTGGAAGGTGGTTGTATTTCTCAGCCCACCATTATGGCTGAATATTCCCTCAATGGGAGGCAATGTTTCTCTGGAAAGTTCTACAATTGTACAACAATACAGCAGTATGTGAAATTCATTTTGGTTATTCGATGTGTATGAGATAAATATTATGCTACACTCTTGGTTTTCTTTGAGATCAATTGTGTTCTTTTTTTTTGCTGAGAGAGATGAACTATTGTGTTCAATGCTTCCACATAAATTATGCACAATGGAAATCACTATATGTTCCACCAAAAGAACTGGACACCTATAATGTACCTGACTGCATTACATGTATGCATATTTACTACATGTTAGTTGTAGATTTTTTGTGAAGAATGTGAAAAGAGATTAAAGCCGTGTTTTTAGTGGTATATGGTAGCAATTTTTTCGTGCTTTTGCTAGTAATGTCCAAATTAATTAGCAGGGCATCACATTGGTGTAGCAAGTAGTCTTATCAGTGGGGAGTCCAAGGAAGAGTAAAACTTGCTTCTATATTCTTAGCCATGACAGTTTTGTAAGATTGTTTACGCTGACTTTGAAGGACTTGAAAGATGTGACAGAATACATCTTATACATACCACATGCTAGAAATATTTAGATGGAGAAAAGGTGTGAAGCCACTTCAGATGATCAAAACTGGTAGAGCACATTTGATGTCAGTTGCAGGCTTTTGATTGATGCATCATTGTACTGTATTTTTTGACGATTAGCTACTGGTGTCGGAACCAGCTGCAACAAGTTTTGTAGCTGGCACGAATTGTTTGATTTCGTTAGGAAAATGGAAGTGCTTACTAGGTGGCTGCAGTGACATCATCTACTCTGTGCTTCGTAGTCACTAAAGTCAATTATCGACTAGCTCCTGAACAAAATTAAATGATTTCTGAACTTCTCTGGCCGCGTGTCCCTCTACAGTTGAGACAGGCGACAGGCGAGGCGACCAGAGGGTTCGAGAGTTTCGCCGGCGTTCTCTGCCGCTCCCCTCCGCCTCCGGCCGCCGTTCGGCGCTGCGAGGTGGGGGGGAGCCCCGGATCCGTCGTGCGTGTGTATAGTACCTAGTCTAGGTGTGTGTTTCCCAGTTGGTGCTGCTGATGGCGGAAGTGGTGGCGCCGGTGTGTGGGGTTTCGTCCTCCCCCCTCCTTCCGTTCCGGCCTTGCTGCCGGGGAGGCGGTGGAGGTGCTTCGTCCGGTGAGTTCTTCCATCTGCACTTCTCTGGCCGGCCTCGGTGGCGAGGAGAGAAGGAGGTGGTGGTGCTCGATCCGGTTTTGGTGTTGGCTGCGGTGGTCTTCTTCTGTGCTCCTGCTCCGGCCGGCCGTGGTGGCGAGGGGAGCAGCGGCTGCGGAGGTTGCGGTGCGGCTGGTGGTGGTGGTCCTAGGCGGTGGCGCGGCGGCTGGGTGTCGGGTGGTTGCGGGAAGACGGCGTGTGGCTGTGCTCGTTCATGGAGTTCAGATTCCGGCGCGCTGCGGCGGCGGCGGATGGTTCTTGCAGCTGTCTTCAACAAGGAGTGGCGTCTTCTTCCCGGCGAGCTGTGGTACGGCGCCGTCGCCGCCGCCTAGGAGCTTTGGGAAAAGCTCAGGGTTCGATTGTGATCTCTTCAGGCTTCTCAGGGTCCTCCGTGCAAATTTCTGGGTCTTTTTGTGTTTTCTTTATTTTCTTTGGACCTAGCTGTAATTTGTACTGAGTGCCTGTGTTATGAATCGAATCCTTCCTCAAAAAAAAAAAAAAAAATTAAATGATTTCTGATTACTCCCAGAACCACTGGTTTCTGAACCCTCGCAGCTATTCTTTCACCTCTTTTCAGATTACAGATATGACTTCCTTTTTAAAATTATTTACCTATCTTCTATAAGTGAACTGCGTGATGTTTTTATTACTCACTTTCGCTTAATTCTGCTGTAAGTGAACTGCATTATTTTTCGATTACTTTGGGATGTGTTTGCTTAATTCGTTATAGTTTCTTACCTGTACATATCCACTTTTGAGGATTGCTGGAATTATGTTTTTGCGCAAGGTGATACGCTGATAGCATTAGATTTTGTACATAATTATCGTCTGACCTTGTTGGCAGAGCCAGCTGAACATTATCGCTTCCTGCTGTGCATTTCTAGACAGCAGATGGAGAATTAGAGACGGCGTCCTTGGTGCCCTACTTTCCCCTGGCTACTAGTTTTTTTTAATAAATGGGGAGCCCCAACCTCTGCATCGAAGAGATGCATACGGCTTTTATTTCATTTATTCAACATAGACTAGTAGCCAGTTGTTGTAATTTTCGAAAAGCAGGCCGAAAAAAATGGTATCATGATCCTAAACCATGTGATGATGACTACGAGATAGCACGCGGAAAGTAGAAGCGGGCAAAAAGAAGGGTTTTAGGCACGGATGCACTTGCATTGAGGGTTTCTGCACATTGTTTTTTATTGGAGGAGAACTTACTACGCTGGCATGTTTGACAAACTGGTATGAAACGCGAATTTTGGTATCCTGCTGATAAAGAAGCTTTTCCCTGCCTCTATAGAACGTACTAGTGCTTCATTTCCCCTTCGGCCATGTGCCGCTGGCCCCTGGGACGGATCGCACGATTTATTTCCCCGTCAAACTGAGAACGGATGAACACAATTCTGACTGCCAGAGTCCAGGAAAGGAACCAACATTCTGTAAAAGTACAACAATAGGCATGGAAAACACACTAAAAAACACAGCATGATTTAAGTTACAAAATACTAACTGCATAGGCACAAGTTCAGCAATAGGTAGGAGGAATGGATTACAATAAGTAAAACAGCTATGATCCTCCATTGTATCCCATTTTAGACATGAGTTACAGGTGGCCTGAATTCTAAGTAGAATAATGGACTAGCCGCAGCGTGTACGCAGCTTGAACAGCTGATGCTCCTCGGTGCAACGTCTTCATTGAGTTCCAGAAGTTCTTCATCACTGAGGTGCAGCTCATCCCGAGCAATACTTTCCCCTTCCCCTTCTCCTCTCCCGAAAAAAGGCGACCCACGCTCCCTCCCCCTTGCCGGTAGATCGCCGGCCCCGTCTCCCTCGCCGGCCCGTCCGGTGCAGGAGTTCGGGTGTGCCCCGATCTACCGGTGGGGTGTGTAGTTTTTCTCTCCATTAGGGGGCTCTTTTCTTAGGGTTAGGGTTGCTCCGTCCGCCATTTCGTCCCTTCCGGAGGTGGCGGCGGCGGCGCCGGTTAGGACCTCCTCCGGCTTCTCTCCTAGCTCCGGTGCAGCTCGCGGCAGCAGATCTGGAGGCTGCCTCATGTGGTCAGGTAGGATGTGGCTGTCCGGCGTTTCGGCCCTTCTGGCGGTGGCGGCGGCGGCCCAAATAATTCCCCCCTTCGGTTGCTATCCGGGTGCTGGCGGTGGTGGCGTCGCCGCCATCTTCTTTCCCGGTGCTGGTGGCGGAGGGTTGGGCAGTCCTTTCCCTCTCTTGCGTTGTCAAGTGAGTGGAGTTGTTCTTCGGACCGGTCGGCTTCGCCGGGCGGGTTTCCGTATTATCTCCGGGCAGTTTGCCGCTACGGTGGCGACGGCTCCGGTTCGTCAGGTCTCTTCTTCGTGCAAGGAGGACTCAATGCAGTGGGGCGCGGCTAGCCTCTCTCTGGTCAAGCGCTCTCGTGGTCTGCGTTTGCGGGATCTCCGGCGCCTTCTCCGGCGCGCCCTCCCCTTATGCGAGGCGGTCTCCGCCTCGATGTGCCTCTCGGAGGGCGCCCCTACGCTCGTTGAAGCTTTCCCGGAGTTGGTGCTGGCGCGCTCGAGCCGCCCTGCGGTGCGAGCTGTTGTCCAGATCCCGGGTGGTAGCCTGCAGGCTTCGATTGAGCTGCTTCGCCAGATTGAGGAGGACGGGAAGGAAGATGTTGACCTCAAAGATCTGATTGTAATTTTACTCTTTGTGGGGTCTTGTTGTATGCCAATCCTCTCTATTGGGTTTATCCCTTTTCTCTAATTAATGGAAAGTTTTATCGCAAAAAAAAAAGAAGTTCTTCATCACTAAGCTGCAGGCTCAAGCTAATTTCGCCACCGAGAAGTCCATCTCCGGGTGCTGAGCCATGAGTTTCTTGAGCATCTCATCCTTTTGCATCTCGTCGCTCGTAGGGAGACCCATATGCTTCTGACGCTGGTCAAACATCATCTTCTCCACAGTTTGCCTGGTCTCAGGATCCAAATCAGAAAGCTTGCTACTCTCCGGCTCCACACGCTGGGTGTCGACTTGAGGGTCACCCTTGACCACAGATTTCCACCACTCCATCTGATTCTGCTTCGTGAGCAATATAGACAGGCACTTCCCATCCTCTATGCTCCAGAAACAGTCGCCAACTTTGACCGATTTGTGAAGCTCACCGTCGATGATCGGTGGCTGGCCCTTCAACCCGACCTTGAGATGATCCTTCTTAATCTCACAGACGACAAACCGTGACTTGGTTCCTTCCGGAACAGGGACGGAGAGGTTAACCTCTGGCAGCTGCTGAGTCCAGGAATACTTCTCCAGGTCAAGTCCGTTGCCAGCATTTGGTTTGTTGTCCGTGAGATTAACCGGCGGCGGCGACGGCTCCTCCTCCTGGATGTCGGAGATGATCGCCATGGCCGCGGCTACCTGCTTGCTACTCTAGCGTTTCGATTCGGGAATTCGCTCTCGTGTCGAGATCTCAGATTGGGGCGGATTTTGGATGCAGACGGCTTGACGGCTCGAGGAGGCTTTGGGCTTCGTTTAAATTGAGACACTTGTATTCGGTTCAACAGCGCTACGATGTCTGCTCATTGAGGGTAGGTCCAGAAAACCAATTCTCTTCACGTAAAACAACGATCGCTGAGAAAACCACCCAACAAAACCTATCAAGGAAACCAATCACGATTGCTACAAAAAACGCCCCGTTCCCCCGACCGAGTCGAGTCCAGAGTCGTACTCGTACACCGAGCGCACACCATCGCGAAACCTTGAGATGATGATTGATGACTACAACTACAGTACAAGTTCGATTGCGGAAAGTAGTAGCGGGAAATCAAGGGTTTTGGGGATGTTTAGGCTGGCATGTTTAACAAGCTGCTCTCATCCTGATAATTACACTTTCCCTACCTCTACAGACTGCAGTCCAGTTTGATCTCAGGATGGGAATGGGCCGGGTCGACCCAAGTCGGGTCCAAAAAAGCAAGGCCATTGGGGCAGTTGGGTCGGCCTCATACTCTAATCGGGCCAGTGAGGCCGGCTCTGCATAACCCAATGGGTCTCGCGGGTCGACCCAAGTCGCCAGTTCGGAGGATTCGATATTCCCTTTCGTCTCTGCGCCTCCTGTGCTCTAATGGCCGCCGACACTGGACTTTGCTGCGCCAGCGACGCTACATTCGGCCATCCTAGGCTCGCCTCCACAACGTAGATCAACGCCGGCGAGCCACCCTGCTGCTGCGCCGCCGCACTGTAGAATAGTTCCCTCATCCCTCCCGGTAGGCCGTGTTGGTGCGCAAGAGCTGCTCGTGCACGGCGGCAGCGATGGTGGCCACCTGGGCGCCACCGGCCTGCAGGAACGAGACGATCTCGGCGGCGGCGTCGAGGAAGGCCACGGCGTCGGGCCCAAGGCCCCCACATCAACAACAGCAGCAGCTAATTCGTTCCAGGTCACTGCTACTTACTGAACCTGCAATCCCCTCATAAGCCATCTCTACTGAATTAGTGCTTCAAAATTGATTCTTGTCTTCCTCGCGCGTGCCCCCAGGCCGCAGCCATCGCAAGGAAAAGCAGAAGTTCGATTGGTGCTACCTCCAACACGAGACAATCACCACATATTCCTCAACGAGGTCAAGCCCCTTGTCCATCAACAACACAGGCTAGATTGGTACTGCATGACACCCACATCTTTGATTTGTTGGAAGGGGAGCAGATGGTCCGTCCGCCCCCCGCCGCCGAGTAGCCCCTCCACCTTTAGGATGACTCCAACGGGGCGACCCAAACGGACGCGCGTTTGGTCCGCGTTTTGTCCGTTTGGGTCGGGGAACGGACGCGCGTCCAGCCCATGTCCGCCCCTTTCTGTCCAGTGCCCCCAACGGGGCCGACGCATCGAGTCCGCCTGGCCAGGGTTTTTGATCATTTTCGGCCATGGTGATCACATTGCAAGCATATGAATCTAAAATAAAACATAATCCTGGCCTCATAGGGCCATGTCTGCATAGATATCCAAAATATTATAAATTCCGGCCATCGGCCATGTTTTTCCGGCCATATCGGCCATAGTTCACAATAAATAAAACGACCGAGATTTGATCAATCTCGGTCCATGTAGTACCGAGATTTGATCAATCTCGGTCCATGTAGTACCTTTGCCACTTGCTGGCCGGGCTTGAACATTTTCAACGGAGCCGCAAAACTTGCTCGTCTCCGCGGATATGTGGAGCCACCTCTTGGAGATAGATACCTCCGTCCGCTGCGTCTGAATGTTGTGGGGCGGTAGGATTCTACATTCATTGTAGCGCTTGGTGAACCAGCCCCAATATGCCGCCCCTCTTTGCTCCGCCTCGAGAATTTGGTTGGTTCCAACCTCGATCCAGGACTCGCAAATGAGCACGTCTTCCTCGGCCGTGAATGAGGCGCCCCTTTGGCTCATCTTTCTCTTCATTGCCCGGGCTTGGGTCTCGAGCTCTCCTTCGAAAACCGGCTCATTGTCGATGTTGATCACATCGGGGCCGGTCGGCGGAACTTCATCATCGCCGGCATCGTAATCGTCCTCGGCGTACTCGTTGTTGTCCCTGATCATGTCCTGGAGGACGTCGTCACCTTCATCATGGACCTCCTCGTAGTACCTGGGGTCACCCGGCGACGGCCTGGGCATTTCGCCGAACAGGTTACGCGTCGGGGCGACCACTGCCGGGGCAGCTGCACACGCGGCCGCAGTCTGCGCCGCCGGTGAGTGCCCGGCCAAAGGTGTAGTAGGCGTGTTCAGATCAAGCGAAGGTACCTCGACTGGGCTGGGCGCGGATTCGCCTGAGGTAGGGGAAACCCGCGGCGGTATGGTTCCCGGAAGGTACCCGTACGGTGGCGATGGTGCCGTCGCGGAAGTTCTCGACCTTGGCGGCCGGGCCGCCGAGGCGTTGGAGCTGGCCGCCGCAGTCGCGACACCGACCGCGGCCGCCGTCGGGGTAATTCCAATCAGGAGGAGGGCAGCGGTCGCGGCCCTGGACACGAGGTCAAAGTCCTCCGGCACGGCGGCGGCCTGCTTGGCGGCGTTGAGCTTCTCCTGCTTCAACCTCCTCCTCCGGTCGCCCCGCTTCTGGTCTCTGCGGCCCTCTGCTTTTCGGTGAGTTCCTTCTTTGGTTTCTTTGCAGCTTTGGACGCACATCCAGCGGCGGGGCCGGCGGCGGCAGGTCCAGCGTCGGAGGCGGCGGCGGCTGCACCGGCCATGGCTAGGGTTGGAGTGTGGACTGGGGTTTTGGGAGAGGCCGAGGCGGCGAGGCCGAAGTGCGGACCAGAGGAGGACACAATTGCGCTCCGCCGCGCGTCCGCGCCCGACGCATCCGTGGCCCAAATTTGGTCCAGGAATGCGTCGCGGCGGACAGAAAAAACGGACCACGGTCCGTTTGCGTCGCCCCGTTGGGCCGTGTTTTTGGCTCGCGCGGACAGGGACGGACGCGCGCGGACTCGATGCGTCGGCCCGTTGGAGTCATCCTTAGCCGCTGCACTACTGAAGGTTGCACGTCTGTTCCCTGCTCCCTCCTTTGACCTGAGCACTGTCGGTGCAGCCCTCGTCTACTGTCGCGTTGGAGAAGAAGATTTTGGGTCTACCCGAGATGCCCAACGGGGCAGCGAGGCCACTCGCTTTTCTTCGAATGGGCCGACCCATGGCCTCTAAAATTGGCCTCAAGGCCGCGGGGCCAGGTCCAGGGCCAGGGCCGGGGCCGGGTCGGCCCATTCCCATCGTGAGTTTGATCCAGGATGAGCGATGCCTCATTTTCTCTTCGCCATGTGCCGCTGGCCCCTGGGACGGATCACATGATTTCTCTGCATCAATTCTATCAGTATACTTTTGAGGATTGTGGGGATTTCTTTTCCCATTCGTTCGGTATCAAACTGGCTGAGCGAAACCTGGTCCAGGAAAGGAACCAACATTCTGTACAAGTACAACACAGCCCTACCTACGCGTGTTCATCGGCAACGTCAGCAAACAACTGACCTTGCTCACGCACGCCTTTTTTCTTCAGACAACACACGGCGACATACTAGTACAGTTTCAGGGGAGAGGAAACAACTCATCCCTCACCAAGTTTCGATCACTGGCTGAGCAGCAGCATCGCCTCCGGCCGCTGCTGCCCGAAGCCGTGGAACGGGTGGTGGTGGTGCCGCTCCTCCAGCTCCACCGCCGGCTCCGGTTGTCTCGTCGCGATCAGGTTCTCCTTGTCCTCCTCCTCGCCGTCGTCCTCGTTCCACCGCCAGTCATGCTCGTACTGCGAGTGGCTGCGCCCGTACAGCTGCGGCGCCGTGCCGTTCTCGCCCCACAGCTGCGCGCGCGAGCTGCTGGTGCCGCTGCCGCTTCTGAGGTTGAAGCTGCCGAATCCCTTGATCTGGCGCGCCACCTTGCGCGCCCGCTCGCGCTCCTCCTCCAGGAACGGGCCGCGCTCCAGCAGCTTCAGCACGCGCTCCGACTTGGCCTTGACCGTCAGACCCCAGTTGAAACTGCACCCAAAATCGACATGAACTCCCGTTAGAAATTCAGGGTATCTAACACCAACCTTGTGAGGAAAAACATAACAAAAAATCTATCTTACCCTTTTTCGTCGATGTGCTGGAACGTGGCCATCTGCTGGATGGCGTCCCTGTCCTTCTGGAACTCCGACGCGACGCTGCGGGGGCCGTGGGTGAGGAGGTGCTCCAGGAGGAGCAGCGCCTTGTACGCCTCACGCCACTGCCTCCTGTCGAACGTCGCCAGCCTGAAGAATTTGATTCGATTTTTCCGTGAGATCAAGCTACATATATATAGGAGGAGCAAAGAAGAACATCGTCGATCCGGCCGTTAAGGATCAGTGCGTGCAGGAACGTGACCTGGCGTGGAGGATGTCGGAGATCCTGAGGTACTCGTCGATGTCGAAGGCCTCCCGCGCGATGAGGCTCATGGTCTTGGCGTTGGGCGGCGACGCGTCCCCGTTGGTCGCCTCCTCCGTCATCCTGCACAATTAACCAGAGCACCACCTTACTTTAGCAGAGCAGGGAGTAGGTAAAACACCAGATCGAAGAGGAACGAATCATCGATCTGATAGGGTTTGTTCACGTACAGCTGCGTGGGGGTGACGTCGGTGAGCGCGAGCCGCGCGGAGCGGATCTTGCCGGTGAGGTAGGAGGAGGCCTGCCGCCTGAGCTCGTGGAAGAAGGGCGCGTCCATGGCCGGTCGGCCGCACGCACGAACCAGCGAAATTCCTCTCCTCCTCCTCCTCCTCTCCTCGATGGATTCTTACCCTCGGACCTCCCGACAACGCTGCCGCCGAGGTGGATTGGAGGTGGATATAACGAGGCGTGTTGTGTTGTCACCTCACGTCACGTCACCCGCGCGAATATGTCACGCGTGGGTGCGTCCGCCCGCCCGCCCGCTCCCGACGCCGGCAATGGCAAAATCCGCAGCTGCAGCAGCAACCACTCCACTCCCGCGGAAGATCGAGCGCAAGCGGACAAGCGGAAGAGGGCCGGCCGGGCGCGCAACCACTCCTCTCGATCGAGCTATGGTGATGACGGCAGAATTCGGTGGAGTAGGCGGCGAGAGTGGTCGATGGGCTGAGCTCCTTTTGAGGTCGATCCACACTGGTGGACGTGGATCTCGTCCGCCCTTTTGTTTGTTTCTAGTGGCTTCGGACCATTCGGACAGGAAGAGAGTGGCGGAGATTGTCAACTGCTGAACGGCAGCGCGTTTGAATTTTGAAATCCGTGGTGCGGCGGAGGTAGGCAGGCAGGATGGATGTCGTATTTTTCAATGGAAACGACTTTCCCGTCGACAGCGAGACCTCTGTGGTGGTTTCGTCAATCTTAAGACTTGACGCGCCGGCTCATTATTTCGGAGGTGCTCATAAGGATAGGGTGTGCGTGTATGTGTTTATATGGGTGAGTGTGTACATGCGTTCATGATCGTCTGCGTTTGTACGGTGTTTCGAAAGAAAAAAAAACACGGGTTACAGGTTGCCTGTTTCCCACGGATTTAAAAGCTTAGAGAGAGGTGCCTTGCCTCCGAGCGCACCTCCTATTGGTTGAATAAAAAATAGTAAAATATATGAAAAACTAAAATAAGTATTCAACATACCTGCCAATTTTCGTTGTGAAATGATATTTTTAGTGCTCTGCGCAAAAAAGAATGAAAATCAATAATCAAAAATATATTTTAAAATCTCATTTTGTTCACTGATTTTTTTTCGCACATAGCGCAACGAATGTTGTTTTAGCACGAAACTTGACATGCATGTAGAAAAGTTGTATGTGTTACCCACCATTTGTTTTCAGAATGTTTGTAATATTTTACTATTTGTTTAAAAAAATATTTAAGTAGGAGCAGGTGAGATCGGGAGCAAATTAAATTTCTGTGAAAACCTTCTTTTTCTCTTAGAATTCCACAAACCGATTTTGCATTGTACAGAACTAGTGGAAATTTCGCGCGTCGCGCCTTTGTTAGTTTTTAAATTTTTATTGGCGATATCTTGTTGTAATATTTCGTGAACAATGCTTTATTAAAGTATTGCAGATGTCCAAAGCGTATTAAAGGAATGGTTTAGAATTGAGAAGATTAAGTAACAAAATCACTTAGGTGGGAAAAAAACTTCTTATTTTCTCTGCATGTTCGTATTAAAATGTGCATTATTGTAAACAAACAGCATTTGTTGAATTAATTTAATTCCATATATTGGAATGGTCAGGTATCTTTGTAATTTGTCATAAATATCGAAATATTTAATTTAACTCCATAGTCTGAGGAAGTGCATTGTAAGGGAATTCGTTAAATTCAATCCATATTTAGAGGAAATGGATTTTTATTTTTTGCAAACATTTAGTGAATGAAGCATTTTTAAATTTTATGTCCACAATTAGTGAGTTTTCAGCTAAATTATCTCTGAATATTAAACAACTTGGGAAGATATAGTAAGTTTGTATTTTGCCTTGAAAATTTAGTTGAACTCTATATTCAAATGGATTACATTAGGTGGGCATTTATTAAATTCAATCCATAATTTGAGGGAATTAATTTGGATTTCCTCCAAATATTTGGCGAACTGAAATCTTGAAATATGTTTTCATTATGCCATAAGTAGTGCAAATAATGGTTGGGTTTTTTTTCCGACTGCGTAGTATAATCAGAGGAAATGTATTTTGTAAGCATTTATTAAATTTTAATTCATAATTAGATGAAAATGCACCTACAATGTATACAAATATTAGGTAGTTTTAATTGTTTAATTTTGTTTGTATTTTGGCATTAGTAAGTATCAATTTTTTTTCCAAGCATGTTGATATATTTTGGGGTAACTCAAATATTTTAGCAATTTGAAATGTTTAAATGTGCTTCTTTTTCCCAAATATCATTTAAGTTAAGTATGTAGTTAGCGGTACTGCATATTTTATGGATTCGTGCTAACAAATGGGGAAAGTCTGTCTATGTTGCATTCAAATTTTGACCATTTTGAATTGTGCAACTATATTTTGTGTTTTGTTATATGTAGTTAGCGTTGATTTTTTCCGAGCATTTTGTATATAGTTTAGTGAATGTCCAAATATTTATCGAATTAAAGTATTTAAATATGGTCGAATGTTGGCATGAATTTTTAATTGTAATTAGGGGAAATGTTTTTCAAATATCTCCAAATATTTAAAAGTTTTGAATTTTCAGAAAGTTTTGTTATATGGCATAAGTAATTAGGATGTAATTTTCTGATTAGTTTGTTGTATTACCATATTTTTGTCGGTGGATATACTCAGAGATTTTGTTTTTTTGAACGATTTTTAATTTTTCTGAAAATTATGTAGCCCTTCACGCTAATACGAGTGGAAGGTTTTTTTTTTTTTGAAATATTGGAATTTGAATGGAGATCATATGTCATAAGTAGTTTTTTTTCCTTGTAGGTATGCTGTTTTTTTTGTCATGTTTGTGAGTACCGTGGTGTAAATAATTAAAGTCTGGAAATGTGCATATTTAAAAGGTTTTTGGTTTCTAATATGTGCAATTTCAAGGAAAGTTTACATTGTTAAGTTGTTCGAATGCCAAAATTGAAAAATTGGGAAGTTATTTATATTTATTAAATTTAATTTAGAAGCAAGGTATAATTAGAGCAAATGAATTTGCATTTTGTTGAAGTATTCATCTAATCAAACATTTTTTTTGAATGCAGTGACTATTTTGCTTTTTTACAATTTTGTGGAATTTGGTCTTTGATTTGGAAATGTATGTAATCAATTTTTTTTTGAAGTTGTTTATATTTATTAAATTCAATTTAGAAGCAAGCCATAATTAGAGCTAATGAATTTGCATTTTCTCGAAATATTTATCTAATCAAACGCTTGTTTTTAAATGCAGTGACTACTTTGTTTTTTTGCAAATTTGTGGAATTTGGTCTCATTTGATTTGGAAATGTAGCTAATCAAATATTTTTTTTAAATGCAGTGGCTATTTTGATTTTGACAAATTTGTAGAATTTAGTGTCAGTTGATTTGGAAATGTCTTTGAAAAGTTCAAAAAGTTTTGAAAAAATAGAAAAGCAGAACGGAAAGAAAGAAAAAAAAATAGAGAAGCCCGGCCCAGCAAGAGCCCGTCTGCAGTCCAGGCCCACCATGACGTCAATGTGACGTCGTTGGTGGCCGGAGCCGCCGCGGCGGCGATGACATCGCCGGCGGCGAACCAGCGCGTGCCAGGTCGCGTGGCTGGGCGCGCTGGACGTGCCTCGACGCGGGGTGTCGGAAGGTGGCGGCGCCGCCACAGTCTGGCCGCCGGAGCTTCGCCGGTGAGGAGCAAACGCGGCGGCAACCTGCGGGCACGGCGGCGTCGATTCCGGCGCGACCGCGGCGCTCCGGCAAGCGAGAGTCCGCGAGGAGGAAGAGGGGGCGATGGCGCACCCAGGCGTATGCGTAGATCTGAGCGAGGAGGCGTAGTGCGGCGGCGTGGCGCGCCGGCGGCAGCGCGGCGATTCCGGCGTCGCGCAGAGAAGAGAGAGAGAGGGCGCGGGGGGGGGGGGGGGGGTTCTGGACGTTTTTGCAGAAAAGACCTTCGGGTTTGGTGTAATGTAATGTAGGTCCTTCTCCTCGTGAAACTGTGGACCGCGGGTTTATTTTTAGGTTTGTGAGGTTTTTTTTTTGCAAAACCGTCACGGAGATGCGCGTGGACCGTCCGATCGACGGGCGACGGCCGGGATCGAAGCACTGTTCAACACTGTTCCTAGGAATAGTGATGAACAGTGCCCGAGCAACCACAGCTCGCTAAATCGCTCAGCTTTCATATATAGTAGCATGCGGAGCAGGTGAAAGGGAATGCCAATGATATTTCCTCTTCTCTATTTCTTTAAAAGGGTTCATTTCTCAACCTTTTGAAACTACAAAGTGTGTTTTAATGACTGCTATTTTTCACGCATGAGAAATATTTTCTCCGTTTCTAAATATAAGACTTTCTAACATTTATGATTTTGTCCCGATTCGTTCCTAAATGAGTGAATCAACACACTAAAATACGTCTTCATACATACGAATTAGGACAAAACTAGAAACGATAGAAATTCTTATATTTTGCAATGGAGGCAGTTGCTTCTACTAAAAACTGTTTGGCCCGGAATCGATGTTCGAGAAGGGTAGGAATCACGGTAATTTATTGCACCGATGGGTTATTAATCACGGTAATTTATTGCTCCGATGGATGACGGAGGTATTGTTTTGCCTCACAGAGCAGATGCCCCAATTCAAAAATATATTTTAAATTGTCAAATAAGATTCTTTTATGTACATCGAGACATTTTCCTCGTACAAAGTTTCAAAAAAAGACATGTTTGGGGCTTGTGAAAAAGACAAAAAAAAAGTGTTGCAAAATAACTTTTTAGGCAACATTTCTTGTCTATTTTACACACCATGATAAATATATTTTCTCGTGAAATTTTGCGCGCAAACATAAAAAGTTTGGATGTGCACCCATTTTTTAGAAATTTTTGACATCTCGAAATACATTTTTTTTAGTAAAGTGTGTTTCCGCTCGGATGGCTTAAGTTTTAAGTTGAATCGCTCGAATGGCTCAACTTTTTAAGTCGGCCAAGTCATAGTCATCCCTTATTTTATACTAGTTTAGAGACTCGATCTCCTAAACTGTAATCCTACTTTGTTGATTATAGACTCATCTTCGATTTATCTAATCTCACCGAGAAAGCGGCAATCCTGATAAGGACCACATAATGTCTCTCTAAAATCTCTTGTCTAAATTTCACAGACCCTTGGGACTCACCATATATATGATCTCTTGTCTATATTTAGGGGATTCCGCTATATCTAATAAATGCACATCCCTATATAATATCGCACAACAAAAGAAAATTTCATAGGCAAATGTTATGGCGCAAACCCCACTAATTATATCTTCTGACATGCCTTAACCACACACGATGGTTCCATTTAGTTCAACAGTTTATGGCTATTCTTTTGGAGGATCAACCAGATGCTTTTGATTGGAGATTAACAACATTTGGTTCATTTACAGTCAAATCAATGTATTTAGATTATATAAATGACCATACTCGTTCCCTTCGTAAGTATATATGGAAGATAAAGGTACCTTAAGATTTTCTCGTGGTTCCTATACCGCAAAGTTCTGCTAACAAAATATAACTTGGCGAAGAGAAATTACACACGAAATAAGAATTTATTGGGATACGGATGACTAATTCAACTCCCCTTTTATCTCATGTCCGTTTGCCCTGCTCATTTCGTTTATTGTGCACATGAACTAATATAAAGAATTTGTTTGATAATTGGTTGAATGAAATTAATAAAAATAATAAAGTTTGAATTCAGGTAGGAGTTTGTGTTGTATTATGAACCATATGACATGTTCGCAATGCTTTTGTGTTTAACAAACCAAGAGCCCCTTCTTCTTTGCAGGCTATACGTTTTGCCACACACCGGATCCATTTTTGGTCCTGCCTCCAAAACATGGAGAAGCAGAAGAATGAATTATGGATGCAGCCAGCTAGAATCGACTGCACAGAATTGGTTCCGTCGTGCGCCTCACGTCTTTCTAGTAGAATCACATGCTAAGGCTTTGTTTCTACATGATGCTTATTTTTAGAAGATTAATTCGTGTTTTGACCTTGTGTGATTCTTGTATTGTACACATATTGAACACTCTACAACAAATGTAACAAAGATAGGCTGTATGCATTGATTGATGCAGAGGTTGGGGCTTTGTTCGCCTTTTCTTACAAAAACATGCATGCATTGCTAGTTGACAATTGAAATAATTAGGAAAACATATATATATATATATATATATATATATATATATATATATACCATGAAAGACCAATAAACCAACAATGTCAAACATATGATTACAAAACCTTGTAGACACGTTGCATTTCGATAATTTCATATCTACTTAAACATGCATATACGGTATAATTTAGTGTTTACCCTAAGGTAAACAAACATATGGTCGAGAAATTTCTATTTAACTATATCCTAAAAATTTCTTACATAAACATACACTCTAGAAATATAGGGATAATTGTTAGATAATACGAATAGAACTCTCTGGCGAGCACATAGGACCACAAGACATACATATAACATATACAATCCATGTCACTTGAGCACCACAAATTAATATATGGAGCATGAGATTTTTTAGAACGCTAATAGACCATAAGACATGCATATTACTACGATGAACTTGAGTACCACAAATTAATCTACAGAGGCATGAAATTCTATTTTTATCTTGGATCCAGAAGGGCTCGAATGAATGAAAGATTTTTTTTGAAGAGCAAATTTATCCCAACGGAAATAAAAAAACATAAAGTTTGATGCAAAATAATGTTAAATTAAATGGAACTATATTTGCAACAACAAACGATAAATCTTATAACAGAAGAATCATATCAATTTTTGCAATTATGTAGTTCATTTTATTAAGTATAATACAAAACTATAGCAGTGAAGAACAAGCTTGGAAATGACTATGAACATAGAACTCAACAACTTATCAACTTCTATTTTGTTGATAAGAACGAATGTTTCATCCGTCTTCATATGCGCATGTGTGCAATCACAGTACATTATGTGAAAGTAACAAGAATAAAAGTTTCTATACTTTTTACGGGAACTCACATCGGGTCAAGTAGTACGACGAAAACCATGGTGTTGGTGATCTCAATGGTGATATAAAGTAACACGGTGGACCAGATGTTGATGGTGTTATTCGTTAGCATCAAGTGTACGCTTAAGGTGGTAATATCGATCTTTTCCTGTCCATTGAATACAGTTGAGTGTCGGACACAAAAAAGATTTTACGTTCTTAAAAAATAATCTAAGTGATGTAGAAGTTTTAATATCATGTGTAAACTTTAATTTGATACAAACATGCATGTTTTCTCCTTCTTTGTGTTATGTGGAAAATTAAAAAATAACAGCGAAAACAAGTTGCTATTCTAGGCTCCCATTCTTATTTTTTATACAAGAGCACAAACTAGCATGTATTGTTACCAAAATTTGCATGTACATGTCTAAAGTTTAAATATCTTTTATTTTTTTTCTATTAAATAAAGAGTGCAAGTGTGCTCAATGACTTTGAATTTCAACCGCGAGGGTTATTGCCACCTTAACACAATTTTCTTAGAATTCCTGACACAATTTTCTTAGAATTCCTGACACGGTCTTTTTAGAATCATTCCTTGCCACATGCGACACACCTCAAAATTACATTTTTTTGGGTAAAACAGCCACCACTTTATTGATCAATAATGTTTATAGGGATACATAAATCAACTGGTGTCTGGTTAAGCCAGACATGGCGACCAAAGTCATGATAAAAAACCGCACGGGCTAGACCATGAGCTTCCATATTCGACGTCCTCCTCTCATGAACAAAGTTCATAAAAGCAAAGTCTTGAGTACAAAGCCTTATCTCCTGGATGATGGTACTAAACCTGCCCAGGTAGCCATCTCCCATGCTTGTGATTACTTCCTTACAATCAGAAGCGATCTTTACTTTCGTTAGCTGCAAATCCAAATCCAAAGCCAACGCTAGCGCCTCTCTACAAGCAAGCACCTCAAGAATCACAGGTTCTTCGATACCCTGTATGATTACCGACGATGCACCTAGGAAGGTGCCATCACCTGACCTGCGTACTACGGCCACAACACCCGTCCACCTTGCTTCCTCAATGCAGCATCAGCGTTGATCTTCACGAAGCCACCTATAGGGGAGGTATCCACTTCTGAATTGGTTCATGGCTGGTGGTTGTCGTGTTCTTCCTTGGCCGCTCATTCGATACTTCCACATCGAGCAAGAAGGATTCCACAAAAAAGGTGTGTGGAGAGTGAGCTCTGAAATTTACCTTCATGGATTGCTTGACGTCTCGTGAATCAAATCGCGAATCATCGAGAACAACCACTGTTTAGCATCAAGTTCTGAGGTCCGGTCCATGTGCTCCACGATCGTCTCAGGAGCCAGAGCCCACACATGGCGACTCATCATGCACTCGAGGAGTGAATGACGCCACGAGTTTGAGCTTGTTGATGTCTCATGCAGCCATGCCTCCCGAAGTCTTTTAGTGTCCATGAGCATGCAATAGGCTGATCTTACAGAGAAGACACCTATATCATCACACCCGCATGTACTGATCGTAATAGACAGGATGACGCCGATGTGTCCATCGGTAGAAAGAACTGCCTCCGGTTCAGGTTCCACGTGACTGTGGTGGCGTCAAATTACATTTTTTTTTTAGCAAACTTACGTATCCCTTTATTCAGAAGAAATCACATCCGGGATAAAAACTCCAGCAGGTGGAGTCAAAAGCCAAACATGGCGACCAATTACATCATGAATCTTCCTAGCAATACTATGAGCCTCCTTATTGGATATTCTCTTCTCGTGAGAGTAAGAGACATCATCAAACAACAGACTTCAAGCTTTGATCTCACTCAGTAATCTGGGTGTATCTATACTTCTTATAAAGCAAAACCCCACTAACTTCATTAATTATTTTTCTATCTCAACATGCAAGCTATCCACATCATTCATTCTCTTAACCAATCAATTTTCCATGTCATCTCCACTAATTAATCACACATCATCTATTCATTTAGCCACATCATCCACTATTTGAGCCATTATTATCCATGTCATCCCATATTTATTAATAATTTTCTATTCATCCATGTAAACTATTCGCATTATAATTTTTTTTATCCATAGAATTACCTCATCAATTTTAGTTGTTAAATATACAAATATTCTACATTCATCAAATTTAGATTCTCGATTATTGTGCCAATCGAAACCTGAATATTCCCAGAAAAAATTTCCCGTTGTATGTGTCATATGTCTTTTCGTTTATATTACAATTTTTATAAAGAGTTCCCGCTGCAACGCGCGGGGTATTTTTCTAGTTCACCCAACGAGCCATCATGCAAAGTGTTAATCCGACACCGTCTACTGGTGGGCTTTGAACTGGGCCATGGGAAGGCAATCACTACGGGGCCATGCGCGTCCGGGATATCGTGGGCTGCGGCAGTGCCCTTTGACAATGTTGGACAGGCCCCCCTGCTACTCCGGGCTGCTCACAATGACCTTTTTTTTTGAATTTATACTACAAAGTGCTCCGTCACTCAAAAAAAAAAAAAACGAAGTGCTCCGCTAAAAAAAAGACTATACAAAGTGCTGACTGCTGACTTTGTTTCTCTGCTCGGGCCGTGATTCTGCTCGTCAGGCGTCAGTTCAGCATACTCGCTGTTTTCTCTCGATGGAAGCATGCTTACCAGATTGTTTTTCGAGAATTGCTTACTAGGATAGTCAGTGATACTGCAGTTCAATCCGTTTCCCTCTCTCCTTTTCATATGAACTATCGCAGTTTCGGCAGTTCGCAAGTTCAACTGTCGTTAGATCCATAGGCCATGCATGTTTACTAGCCAATACGCTTAGGCATATCCAGAAGGATGGACAGACAGGCTTGGGGATGAGAAGTAAACATTACTAGTTGAATTTTGCGTGGCGTCACGCCACGCCCTTGGTTTTTTTTTTTGTACAATATGTATATTTTTTGTTTACAAAAATGTTGGACAAACTGGAATGTTAAAAAATGCTCTTATTTTGTTATAGGTAGGTAGCATTTTTTTGTGAGTATTTTTGAAATATTCTGTAGAATTTTAAAATATTTAGTGGGTTTGAAATGTTTAAACATGTGTTGTATTTTGGCGGCAATATTTAACTTAATTCAGGAAAGATGCATTTGAATTACATCTAAATGGTAAGGACATTTGAATATTTCAATTTTTTTAGCATAAGTAGTTCGTATGTATTTTTTTGATTGTTCTGATACATTACTCGTATTTTCCCAATGGATATATTCGGAGATATTGCTTTATACTTTGTTTGAATCTCAAAAATTGGTGAAAGTGGGGAGCTATTTGTATGTTTTTTTCGTTTTTTTTTTTGAATGCTCAGATCTGGAAGGCGTTGAAAATTTTGAAGTTTATAAATTAGAAACTTGATCATATGGCATAAATAGCTAACGTCGCACTTGTGTGGTAAATTTCAATTTTGTAATCGTGTGCCTTTAAAAATATTTTATAGTTTTCGAATATTCGTATTTGAAATTGGATCGTATGTCATAAGTAGTTAACAATTTTTCTTTTGTTGTGCATCTCATTTATTTAAATTGAACTGTCAAATTAGAGAAAGTTTAGTTCAGTTTGAATATTTATTAAATTTAGCTGCATAGTTGTAGGAAGCTCATTTGTAGACTATTTCTGAATATTAATATTTTTAGTTTTATGTAATGTGTTTAAGGGTTTTCTTAAATATTAAATGTAATTCAATAATTGGTGGAAATACATTAAGTGAGCATGCATTATATTCAATTGAAGTTATTTTCATAATTAGGGAAAGTGGAATTGAATTTTCTTTGAATATTTATTAAGACATGCATTTTAAAATTTAACTACATAATTAGGGAAAGTGGTTAAATATATTTGTACTTTAACGACACGGTCATGTGATTGGTAGCTTTGTTTGTCAGCGTGAAAAGTAATGATTAAACTGTCGTTAGAAAAAGGAATAACGTTGTATCTTTGTGAGAAATTATTGTTTTGATTAAGTTTCAAAACGAAATAGTATTTTACAGAACTTTTTTTTTTCTTGGGGAAATACTGTTGTTGTGCATTTCATTGTAGTAATTCATGGAGTAGATATATTGTTTTTTTGTTTGCGCATTTTGTATGTATGAGTTGCATTGTTGTAATTAATAAATTCAAAGTTTGTTTTTCCCTGTGTTTTTTTTTGAAACTTATTTTAAAACTTTCAAAGAAATTGGATATTTTGGAGTGGAAAAATTAGTTGGGGGAATGCTTTTTGGTTTGTGCATTTTTTTATAAATGGTTTGTATTATTGTAATCCATAATATTGAAGATTTTAATTCTGTGAATTATTGGAATCTGTTTTTGAGATTGTAAAAAAGAAATTGGAAATTCAATTTTTTGTTGGTGCAGTTTGTATGTATGATTTCCATTATTGTAATTAGTAATTTTAAAAATTTAATGCTTGTGTTTTTTTTTAAACTACTAATGAGGACTTACGTACTATTTGAATTTTTAAGATTTGAAATATTTTTGGGAAGGTCCCCAGGTATTCAAAATGTAGATTTTGTTATTTCAAAATTTGTGTAGATTTGTTTGATTTGATTTGAAGATGTGTTTGAAAAGTTACAAAGTTTTGAATAATAAGTAAAATAAAACAGTAAGAGGAAAAAAAAGGGCCGAGCCAGCTGCTGGGCCGAGGCAGACGTACAGAAATCGGCCCAGCCCAGCAAGCAGCCAGCTCCCGCAGCCCAGGCCCACTGTGACGTCGTAGCGACGTCACAGTTGGCCGGACTCTGCTGCGGCGGCGTGAAGGACGCCGGCGTCGCGCCGCCGCGATTTGGGACGCGCGGGCGAGCGCACTGGACGCGCCTCGACGCGGGCAACACGTAGGTGGCGGCGCCGCCGCCTGTAGGCCACCGGAGCGTCGCCGGCGAGCACGAAACGCCGCGATGGGCACTGGCCGCGGCGACGGCGATTCCGGCGCGGATTTGGCGTCCCGGCAGGCGGCGCGCGGCTAGGAGGTGGAGGGGAGGACGCCGGAGCCCGCTGTGTGCCTCGATCTGGACGCGGAGACGCGTAGCGGCGGTGGAGCGCGTCGGCGGCGGCGCGACGATTCCGGCGTCGCGCAGAGAAGAAGGAGGGAGGGGGGGCGCTCTGGACGTTTTTACGGAAAAGGACTTGAGTTTTGCTGTAATTTCATGTAGGTCCTTCTCTTCGCAGAACTGTGGACGGCGGAGCTATTTTTCGGCAGCAAGGGCGTTTCTGCAAAAACGTCACGGGCTGTGCGTTCTGAGCCGTTCGATCGTGAGGCAACGGTGCAGATCAAAAACACTGTAGAACACTGTAGATGAGCAGTACCACTGTAGCTAAGCACGGAGAGGCCGCGAAACGGACCCTCTTTTATATAGTGAGTAATACGAAGGCAGTGCGAGACCTGAGCGCAAGCGCAGGATGCGATGCGGCTGCATAAATAACGGCCTCGATCGTTCGCTCTCCGCTCTCCGTGGTTTAGGGCGCCCATTTTTGTCCGCTGACACCGTCAATGATTCCTACCGTCTTTCTAGGTGCTCCCGAATTATCTTATCCTCTCCCACTTCTGCTACTGAAAAAGCTCAAAGACTGATGTGCCATGGCACCGAACTGCAGATGAGGCTACCTTCGCCGATCAGCTTCTTCTACTCGCGTCCATGTAGCAGCGGAATCTCTTTAGTTTTCTTATCTGCCTGCACTTTTCAGCCTCGAGGCCAGTCAAATGTGTTCATCTATTTTTCGCAAAAAAAAAGTGTTCATCTATACTGAGCAAAGGTTAGCTCTTTCACGTGTAACCACTTTTACCCCGTCCTTACAAGCCGAAAAAGACATTTACAAGATAGCTAAATGTCCGTGCGTTGCCACGGGGCAAAACGAAAATCTTGTAAGAGAGTTTGGCTAACGTGACACACGGGCTTTGCTTGAACATCAGATGAGACCCTTCCCTATGAAAGATCTTACAACTATATGGGTTAAATAATTGAGAGCGGTTTCTAATATGCTTCGGGTATTACAATGTTTCACCTTGCATACATCAGGCTTTTATGCTACTTACCAAAATATAAGAGATGCAAAAGGTACAAAATAAATCATGTACACTCCTCTACATATCACTCCTTCAAATGAAACTGATATTCAGAACTTGCACATCCAGCAGGCAGCTAGACACACAACAGAAGGTAGATGACCAATGCTATTTTGTCAACATCTAGTATGCATGTAATTTTTTTCCAAGAGGATTACGCCTGTTCTTTGCTTGCAGCAGCATCGCATATCTAAGAAAAATAGATGGACATGTAGCCCCTTCCTGTCCTGGTGATCCTTCTCTACCCTTGTCCCACAAGCCATCAATGAGAACTGTAATAACGATGCCTAGGAAGTTGCAAATCATGTTATCTTCATTGAGAGACAAATCATCCATACTATTGCAATCCGCAGAAATGCCAGTCATATTAAAACACTTAAGAAGAAAAGGAGACATGCATAAAGTCATAGCTCCTACGTGCGAGCTAATGATCTTTAGCTTCAAAGCCAATATTGAAGTCAATGTTGAACAATACGACACTCTTGTTCTTAAATTCCTGTACTGCGCAAAGTTCACACAAAAATAAACCATAAGTAGAATCTCGCACTTTACTTTCTCGGTGGTTGGAGTACTTGAGATCTAACATGAAAGTTTGGAGGCCTGGCACCGCTGACAGAATATAAGCTACAGATGAATAACTGACGTAGCAGTTGAACCAATAAATGGTCCAGTTAAATACTGGATTACCCTTTAAATCATTGTTAAGAAGCGTGAGATATATTAAAGCCCAATTGCTGACTGTTGAAAAATATCCTGCAAACAGCACATGGAACAGTTGAATACGAAAGGAACAAAAGATCCCATGTCACTGAGGGTTCTTTTGTGGTACCCTCAAATGAATGAGAGCCCTCCATTTTGGTCCATCCAATGGACCAAACGAAATCATACTAGTGCTAAAAATTGGAGTAGTTGAAATCATACTAGTGCCAGATTTGCGACCTCCTCCAGACGGGCCACGGCCCAATTAGCGAAACCGATGTCAGCCCCACAAAAATTCATTATTTGGCCCAAGAACTGGATAGCAAAAGAGTTTTGTTTTTCCAAATTCATTGGGGAAAAACGTTATCCAAACTCGAATGATTTCCCCAGCGCTGCGCCGGCGACAGTTTCCAAATTCATTGGGGAAAAACGTTATCCAAACTCGAATGATTTCCCCAGCGCTGCGCCGGCGACTGGGCTGTCGCCGGCGCCGCTCCTCCCTCCACCTTGAGGCCCCGCTTGGCCGTCCACCTCTTCCGTACACCTCCAGGCCTCGCCCCTCCACCTGCAGGCGCCGCCGGGTCGAGGTTCCCACCCCGGCGAGCTCGACCACCCCTCCTTCCCGGCCGCGGCGACGCTAGCCTCGTCCTCTATCCAAGATTGGACGGCGCCGTTTTCCTGGCTCACCTAGGCGGCAGAGATCGCACCGCATTCCTTGTGACATTCGTCGGCCGCGTCGGAGTGGGGAGCCAGAGTGGCGCCGCGTCGGCCGCGGCATGGAGCGGCCGCCGATGAGCTGAGGAGGCGCATCATCCTCACTGCCCCGGCCCCCCTCCCTCTCATCCCCGCCGACGCGGCACCTCACGCGTAGGCGCAGCACGCGCTGCCCACGCGGCCGCAACGAAGGAGACGACGTGAAGGCCGGGCGCGCGAGGTGGATCACGGCCATGGCCATGGTTGCTTTCCCTCGGTGGTTTCGTGTGCTGCTCGATGGCTGCTGCGTGGACGTCGGAGGAGGACAGCGTGAACGTGGACGTGCTCGACGGCACGCAGGAGGGAGGGGAGCTGATCCACGAGGAAGGCGGCGAGGCGGACCTGACGAAGGAGGTGGCCAAGGACGCGGCGCTCCCGCTCGCCGTGTTCGACCGGCAGGTCGTGCTGTACCGCAACGCTGACAGCGTGCTCCAGTGCTCCACTGCTAGCACAGGTGCGCAAGGCCATCTTTTTCTCCCTGACCTGATCTGAAATTGTGGATCATTCTCTGATGTCACTAGTCTTGATTAGGTCAGTGATCGTGTATCTCATTGTGTTGTAGTTTCAGAGTTAGAACCCAAAATGTGCATCCGAATTCAGAAAATATCCGAATTCAGAAAATGTGCAGCTGTGTGCAATCAAACAAGCTAGTGCAGCTGAGGCCACATTGCTTATCGAGGTGGCTAAAAAAGAACTTTTCTTAACATATGCTGTGTGCAATCAATGAAATATTGTGGGGGCGTAGCTGTGCATTCACCAGGCAGAAGGGTATCTAATACTTACAAAAGATATATGATAAATATAAATACTTTATAAGGTAGACTGCATTGAACACAATATCGGAAGCAAGTAGATTGCAATATAGTGCCTATTACAATAGCGAATCCATAATTAAAACCGTATCTCAAGTGCTTATTACAAAAACCAATCCATAGTTTATTCGAATCACTTTAAAAGAAGGACTAGATCTCCAGGATGACTATATCTCGGTGCTGACGTCTTTATCTATCTTGGGGCGTCCCTCCTGATTGTGAGGGGACTTGATTAGTGTCAACGCCAGCTCCGGGCGAAAATGGTTGATTGATTCCTACAAGAAAGAAAGTTCACTGTCTTGTATGTGTACATAAAGTTGACATAAATGTATTAGTGAATTTCGAATTACCTGATCGAACTCTTGTATGAGCCATCTCCCGTTCCAGTTAAGAATATTCTTGATTAAAAATAGTCCACATGAGTTCCTGAAAAATACATAAAGTCATCAATAAGTAACATGTTAACAAACTTAAAAATCAAAATCTATTAGTTGTTCACGTACCCGTCTCTCTGTTGTGGTACATCTATAACTTCTATTGCCCAAGTAGTGACATGGAAGTTTCTGCGCGGGTGCCTCCACACGCATATCTGCTCACCATGTGTTTGTAGCGCATACTCGATGTAGCTCTCCAGACCTCTTAGCTGCAAGTCAAAACAGGAAATTAAATGTAAATAAAGCATAGTTATTTAGTTACTGTAATGTAATATAAATGGGAGGAACTCACAGTGTTGCGCAAGTACTCTCGTGACGCTTCGTCTTCGATAGCCCCATGTGTTATCGAGTTCAAAATCTGTATAGTTTGCGTTGTCGTATTGACCGACGCTAAGAACCAGTGGTCTCTACCTCGCATATGGATAGATAGAAAGATCTGTACCAGGAATGGATTTTATATACTTAATATGATCATGGTACAGTGATAAAATATGCTACAGGATGGTAAGAGAATTATTTTACCAAATTGTTAGCCAAGTATTCTGCTCCCCTTCTAGATCCACCAACGCGCAGCTTCACTTTGGCATTTTTTCTGCCATCATTTTCTAAAGCCATAGCATTTACGGTTCTCTCCACAAAGACGGAACCGTCCTCTCTATTGTCAACAGGTGTAGTGAGCTTATAATGCTCAATGAAAGCATCAAGTAACTGGAACATTGATGTAGCCAAAGATCGCCATGAGAAATGTTTCAAGCAACCAGATATATGTTTGAGTGGTCTCATCCGATAGGATCGAACACGCAAACACAGTCGTGCTGCGATGGTGGTTCACTCCGACGAACGGAACAAATGGCAGATTATATCGGTTCACGCGGTAAGTGCTGTCAAATACCAGGACACCGCCGAAGGCCTTATAGTCCAACCGCGACTGCACATCTGCCCACAAAATGTTTCTCATATGGCCTTTACTGTCAGTGGTATAGTCATAGAAGAAGTCTGCGTCCTTGTCTTTCTGTGAGGCCATATAGTTCAGCAGATATTCAGCATCTCTCCCCTCAATCTTTTTCTTCTTGTACTCCGAGACAAAATTATACAAATCTCGGGTTATGAAGCCGACCTTCTCAGGTCCACCGGTCCTGGTGCCTGGCAAGTATTTCACCTCTTCCTTCCTAACACTGAACCCTTGACCTTTGCATATTCATTGTAAAACTGGTATCCTTCGTCCTCGTATCTGAAGGTCTTGCTAACCACGCGTAGGTACTCATCATGCTCCTCATGCTCCATCTCTGAAAACTGCATATCAGAAAATTAATATTCATGTTACTACTCAAATAAATCATGTCTCAAATTCAAAAAATATAATTTCATGTGCAAGATGAAACGACATGTGTTGTTGATGACAATACATTTTGATCTCTACGCATGCAAACGCCTCTGTTTACCATTATACACACACAAAACTTGATAAATACAGTTCATTTACATTCCTTTGTTGACGGAGGTAGTACTTTCTTGTACAGGATAAGTGGTTAAATTGGACACAACATGTTCAGCTATAATATTACATTATTGAATGTTCATCACATTTGTGTACTGAACATTGCATGTTCAGCTTCATTTTCAAAGTGAACACATGGGTGCAACTAACTGCATACAGAAGATAACTGAATGTTGGGTCAATTTGCACCGAATTCTTCAGTTCAGGGGATGGAGGGAAGACGTACCTACTCCATCAGGCGAGGTTGAGTCGGGGGGTATGCAGCACGAAAGTAATGGCTTTCTGGTCTGGAAGACGATCCAAGGCGGAGGAAGGACGCCGTCTCTGTGTCCGAGATGTCGGCAGCGGCGACGTGTTCTTGCGTCAGCGAGCTGGAGGTCGAGACGGCGGCGGCATCGAGGTTGAGGGCGAATTGGAGGCGCTCGCGGGTCAGGTGGACGCGGCTGCGTCGTGTGGAGGCGACCGCGAGGAGGCGGCGGCGAGATCTGGCGTGAGGTGGGGATGGCGGCGAGAACGAGGGTGAGGTGGGGCGGCGGCGAGATCAACGGTGAGGCGTGGCGGCGTCGGCGTCGGCGTCGGCGAGCTCGGGGCGTCTGGCGGCGGCGAGATGGGGTGTGAGGAGGGTGGCGGCGAGATCGGGGTGTACGAGGGTGAGGTCTGGAGAACGAGGGTGAGGTCTGGCGGCGGCGAGATCGGAGTGTACTGGGTAGTTTTTTTTTTTTGACGTGAGTTACTTTTTTTTACCACATCGCTAGTTAAAAAATAAAGAAAATCGGCTAACTGGGCCGGCGCTGGGCCTAATCTCTGCCTCTTCATCCCAGCCGTCCGCACGAAATCATACTAGTCCCCCTCTGAGACCATCGAAAGGTATTGTAAAAGTCGCCATGCTTTAAGATAAGTGGCACATTTCACATTATATCTAGATTTCACATTCTTGGCCGAGCTCAAAAATGTGGAGGAGGCTATGAATTTGGTGACAAGTTTGGGGGAGATACGAGCACATCAGCGGCTGGACCAAGGACTCAAGGGGAGCCATGGATCCGAGACATCACGCCGATCGCTGGACTTGACATGGCCACAACAAGAATTCTTCCCTAGCAAAGACCAGCTACCAACTATAAGATGAAAATATAAATAAGGTCAGTTAAGTTTTAATACAGTCCAGGCATGTATCATTAGTTTCTGCTAGGCATATAGTGCATGAAAATGAATTCATGCCATGTAAAGAAAAAATAAATGCTTACCAGCCCATCAGTGGAGGACGATTTAGCTAAGTTGCCGTGTTTGCAAACACGGAGCCTCTGTCGTGATTGATACAGGCTGAGCTGCTCTCCACACTTGAGTTTGCTCATGATGTCATCGATGGCCTTAGTGGCGCTCTGCTCTACACTGAGAAGGAATGACCGACCATGAAACTCTCCAAGTCTCTGTCTCACTTTCTCTATGTCGTGGATCTCCTTCTCTGTGTAAACTCTGAGAGTATTGGAATTCATGTGCCAACATGTGTGACCATTAACACAACCCATGTTTGTAAAAACTATTAGTAGAACCTAACATAATCCATCTCGGGCCATACCAAAAATGCAGCCCTTGGAGCCTACAAAACAACAAATCATAACATTTTGTTCTGCTAGTGTGGATAGGAGACGTAGAGGGGTCAAACTGAACATGTTTAGTTGTTTACACTTCTAGGAGGTGAGATTGGGAGCAAGTAAATTAAGAAGCAAGATTAGGGAATCCAAATAGATACACATATATGGCCAGGAAGGGGAGTAAATGTTGTTTAAGCATTTTGTCGAACACCTTTACAGACCACCGAATAGAAGACGGAAGCACCTAAGAATCAAGAGTAGGATCTAGGATGACTCCATGTGCTTCAGAAAGGGAGAATGCGGATGATATCTCCAAAATTATTACAATAGATTGTGCCATGGAGTAGAAGGAGAGAGTTCACCCACAACAGCTGGTTGTGGAGCGGCAGCATCAGGTCGAAGTGGTGGCCGTCGGCATGAGTAGCAGCTCGAGAAGTGGGTCACCTGCGCACCCTGTCGTCGGCCACGCTCGATCTCCTCATCCTCCTGCTCGTGCTCTTCTTGCTCGCCTTCCTCCTCGCATCCTCGCTCGTCCACGTCTCGCGCTCGCTCTCCCCGCTCCTCGTCTCGCCCTCCGCCGCCGCGGCGCTGGCCTCTGCATCCGCGTCCCTGCCCTACCTCGCCGTTGGTCTCCCCTGCGTCGCCGCAGGGGCGTGCACGCCGCCGCGGCCTTCCTCTCCTGCCACCGCTGCCGGTGCCACAACCCGCGATTATCCGTGCTCGTCGTAAAATGGCACGCCGCCGCGGGGTCGGAAGGAACCAAGGCGGAAGGCTGGAGGCGGCCTAGCGGAAGGAAAATCGAGGCGGGCGACAGGATGGATGCTGCGACGGGGAAGGATGAGGCGGCGGCGCCCGAACCCTAGGTAGCGGCGGCGCTCATCAGTCGTGTGAGAGGCCGGGGATGTGCTTCTCATGTGATGCAGGGGAGCAAGCGAGCGAGGTGGGATTAGGGCTGGACTGCGGGTTGATGTCCCAATTTCGGAGGGCCAAATTGTAAAAGGGGCGACGTAGGACGGAACGAAAGGGCCGACGTACGAGAGGAACCAAATTCTTCTTTTAGATAGGAGAGAATATGGCGCCAGGGTGCAATCTGGCCCGTCCGTTTCGGCCATCCGACGGACCAGATTCGCCGTTAACCGCGGACAAAAATGGACCGGTCCACGGCGAATCTGGGCCGTCGGATGGCCGAAACGGACGGCCCAGATTTCACCCTGGCGCCATATGTCCTTGTAAAAAACCGTTTCTTACAAGCCTTGAACACATCTCGGCTCACCTCTTTACCAGTAAGTCCTGTTCTTGCCTTCTTGGTACGGAGTGCTCATGGCCCATGAGGTGCGCGCCTATCCAAGCTTTTCCTCAGTTCCTACTGTATGTTTACATGATTAACCTAGTTATGTTCAGCACAAAGATAGTCACAACTCTATGCTTCTCGGATATGGCAGGACGGCTGGCCTCTTGGACTGGGTGGCCTGAATGCGAGAGATGGCTCTTCCTCCTCCACCGTGGCCTTCACTTCACCCCATCTCACTGCCTTTCTTCCTTCGCTTCGTCTGATGTAGACACAGTACACAGAGGTCAGATTCGATCCACTCCTGCTTAGCAACATACAGTAAATGTCAGATACTGTTTGCAATATAACAGTGGCATCGTAGATCAGCATCAGCTGGGTTTGATACATTTTCCTGCTACTTTGTTGCAGTCGGCCTGGTCTTTGCCGCGGGGTGGCGGCGGCGGCGGCATGACGCTGGCGACCTTGATAGGCCTGGTGGACGCCATGGAGACCCGGCGCAGCAGCCGTGGCGCGAGGGCGAGCAGGGGCGGCAAGCTGAGGGCGTTGCTGCTCTCGCTCTGCCTCCGGAGCCATCTGGAGAACGGCCGAAGCGCCGCGCCGTCGCTCGGCCAGTTCTTGGAAATGGAGAGGCGGGCTAGTAGTGGTAGCAGTAGCCATGTCCACAGGAGGCTCCCGTGGAACTGTGCCTGACGAGCCTGCACTGAAGTTGCCATCGCCGCCGGAATAAAACACTGTATCTTTTTTATCCTGCTACGGGTTAGAGTGATAAGTTACTGTGCATCGTTCTAGTAGACCGTGTTCTTCTGTTCGGAGTGTTATATTTTCACGGGTAAGGAACGATTTTGGTCGAAGTAAGCCTGCCATAAGGAGCAAAACAGAGTTTCTTCCTTAAAACAAGACTGCCGCTGGTCTCATCTACTCCCTCCGTTCCAAATTAATTGACTTGATTTTGTTCAATATGGATGTATCTAGACATCAAACAAGTATAGATACATCCATGTGTAACAAAATGTGTGTCAATTAAATCCGAACGGAGGGAGTATCTAGACAAGTTTTACTCTATAGTTTTACTTATTTTAATCCGTATGCAGTCAGAGTTGAAATATCTAGAACAACTTATGATTAGGAGCGGAGGAAGTACATTGCATAAGTGACACTTGTGCGTGGTGACAAGCTACACATGGTCGCTGAAGTGAACAATCACCAACGGCCACGTGCCGTAAATGGAGAATGTTTCCTAAATTTAAAAAAAAATCAACACCTCCTTCTCGGACACCATACACCGCCGCTAGCTGATGCACCTCGCCAAGCACCAAGGCTACACCACTGTGCCATTACCCTCCGACATAATCTTGGAAGGCACCACCTGAACACCACAAAAACCTTAACATATGAACCATCAAAACCGTGTAATATCGAGCCAATTAGGGGGGGGGGGGGGGGGGGGGGGGGGAAGGGAAGGGTGGGGGGAGGTGACCTTTTCAGGTAAATTTTGGTTATCACATAGTCGCCACAATCAGTAGAAGGTATTTCCCAGTAATGCATGATGAATAGGGGTAGTCCAAATCTTTGTTATGCCATCATGGCTCATACAATCAAACATCTACTATTCTGATGCGCGTCATGGCATAGAGGCGTAATCTCAATGGATAATTGTCCTTTTGATCCCTACCTGACCATCTCATCGTTGCGGTGCCCTTCTCTCTTTTGTCATGGCAAAGTCAAGTGAGATAATGTGTTATGTTGGAGAAGACTACTAGTCTTGCAGAGTGTGGCATCAAACGGATCTTTGTCGCACTTTAGGGCATTGGCCTTATTTTATGCCCATCAAGTGTGGCGACAACAGATCTTTGTTCTAGTCAGCGGTCGTTGAGCGATCATATATTGTTTTGCCCCCACACAAAAAGTTTTGAGACACTATGAAAGTGGAAAAGCCGACAATTTTGTTGTCGGCTCATGTAACATTTTTCCTTCACTATGGTGTATAATGTTCTATGGTAAGCGTTTTATTGCTTCCTTCCTTTATAAATAAGGATATTGAATTGGTTAAAAGAAAGAAAGAGAGGTGGTGGCCTAGGGTTTCAACCCAAGCCGCCGCCGGCGGCGCCATCTGCACCTTCATCGTCGCATTCGTCTAAAAATTGACGGGTCCTCACCTCCTCTAGGTGTCGCGGGCACTAGGAGGGGTGGGGACCTCGGACCTGCGCAAGGCGCTACACAAAGGTCCTTAATGTTAGAGCTTGGTTTTGGTTGTTATCTTCTTCGTCAATGGAGATGGCATCGTCTGCAATAAGTGATCTTCCACGCTTCGTTCGTCGGCGGGATCTGCTTCCCGACGTCAATGGTGGATGTGGAAGAATAAGTTTGTCTAGGTATGGTTCTTCAGATCTTGCTTCGCCAGATCAATCTTGGATTGTTTCTCATGGTTGCCGCGAGGAAGTTTGTCCTCGCATTATCTATTCCGGCTACTACGTCTTCGGCAATGATGATTCGTTCTCTCGGCTCCCAACGACGTCGACAAAGTGGTTCGGTTATTTGTCCCTGGAATATCAGTGGTGTCGCTCTTGCCGATGTTGCTTGATTAATTTAATGGCTGCGTGCGTGCACAAAGCCTTGGTATTGCGGCTGAAAATTAAAAGGGGAGAACCTTCGTTGGTATTCACAGGTCTGTGGTTTGGTGTATTCGGCATTGTTCTACAGCTGCCTTCAGAAAAGTACAAGATTGTGTCAAGGAAGAAGAAAGGACTTGAAGATCTCATAGATTTGCTCGTCTCTTTTAGTATTGTTTTTGTAATCGATGTAATCGTGTACTCTTTGTTGGTTTAATATATATGGAAAAATTCAAAAAAAAAATATTGAATTGGTTCCTAGATGACACATAATAATGCATTTCTTTTGAGAAAATAATACAATACAAAATTCTTTTAGTAAATCAAGTACATAATTTATGGCATCAAATACTGCATTTTTTTGAGTGAAATCAAATAATCCATGTTGTATTTACAACTTACACACGAACAAAAAATGGGCCAAAAATCATGATCCACATCATGAGCAAAATAAGCCCAGTAAGGCCCACTAAGCCCATTGTCTAACAGGAAGAAATCTCACAGCTGTGGACACATATAAGATCCTCTCGCAGCTTAGGGTTTCTTCTCGGGAGCTGGCGGCGGATTAGGGTTTTACTTGCATCCATTCTCAAGGTACGCCTGCAAGCAGCGCCGCCTACTCCACGAATCTTGTTTTAGACCGCTCGTAACATCGCGTCCGTTGCAGGCTAGTAGGAGCGAGTGGGAGTCCGGCCATGGCGCCGTCGCAGCCCAAGTCAGGCCTATTCGTGGGCATCAACAAGGGCCACGTCGTGACCAAGCGCGAGCTGCCTCCACGCCCGTCGGACCGCAAGGAGGTAAGCTGTCTCTAACCTCCGATATCCTCCTTGTACTGCTATCCCGCCCATATGCCTCTTCTGCTACGTTCTCACTGCGTGATTGATCTGCCCATCTAGATTGTGCTGGCCTCTGACTGTTCTCTAGATCTGTGTTTGCTCGGTAGTTCCGTTGTTGTACGTGTTATAGCTTACGGTTATCTTTTTCTCATTCCATAGTAAACAAGGCCTAATGGTTCGTAATTTTGTGGTGAGATATGCTTTCTACTAGTCTGAGTATTATTTTTGTGTTTGTTGTAGTTACGATAAAAAGGGTAGTGAGCCCAATGTTAGGAACACTGTAGCATGATATGATTGATACTACTTAAGGATGAATGTAGTCGGGTTAAATATCTATGAGCTCCACGTTGTATTGCATGGAAGCTCGCCACATTAAGAACAACTAAAAAATGTACACATTGAGAGCAGCCTTGTGTCTGCAATGATGTAATGATGCATCAACACACCTTTGCCAATTTTGACATTTCAGAAGCCTCAAGTTGCTAGTCCTGGAGGACTATAATTGTTGGTGAAACTCGACCGCTTAATCAAGTACATTATAGTTTCATTTCTAAAGTTCACAGACTGTACTACACACCTTTCTGTAGAATATTACAATATTTATCTGTAAATAGTTGTAAATGCAGTTTTCAGTGCCATTAGTATTAGTCTTATTCTCCAACTGTTCTTTGCATAAGCATGGCCTTGCGTAACTTGGCAGCATTGATTGTCTCTTGTTTTGACCTGAAAACTTGGATTCCGTGTTGGACTTCATTACCCACACAGGCCTGTTGCACTTAGTGAAGTAATAGCTAATGCGGATGCAGATTACCTTCCTTCCTTGCATATTATTATTTGGGATTGTTCTCTAGTCATGATAAAAGTAAAATGGAACCTTGTTGTGTTTGGGACCAAAAATTGTTATTCGGCTACTCTAGTTGTCCTTTTTAACGAATTGCAACTTGTGTGAAACTGAAACAAAGTTAAGTTTGTAGCTGAATAATTATAACATGTCTATTCAGTTTGCAGTTATCTTTACATTGTTTTCTTGGTATTGTTTGCAGAAAGGTACAAAGAGGGTGCATTTTGTCAGGAACTTAATTAGGGAGGTTGCTGGATTCGCTCCCTATGAGAAACGTATCACTGAGCTTCTTAAGGTTGGAAAGGACAAGCGTGCCCTTAAGGTCGCCAAGAGAAAGCTTGGAACTCACAAGAGAGCAAAGAAGAAGAGAGAGGAGATGTCAGGTGTCCTTAGGAAGATGAGGTGTGTAACCACAAGCCTTACTATAGCATTTTGTAGTATGGACACTATTTTGCTCTGGTGTCCTATTATTCAGTTTCCTTTTGTTCTAGACTACTTAGTTACCAAGAACATAAGTGCATAGTGCAACCTCTAGCATTAGTAGAATAATGAATTTGTTGGGTGTGTACTTGAATGGAAGACAAAAATTCCTTACAAAGAAAAAATGCTGCGTTGGCTTCCAGCCAATGCTAAGAAATGCGCTAGGTGTAAATTACTTTTTTTTTATCTCTGTCTAGTGCATATCTCGTCTAAGCGCATGGCAAAGCACGTTAAGATCATGCTTAGCATGATTAGGAGCTAGGTGATCTGTTGTTGCCTATCGTCTAGACACGCTTAAGCGCACACCTATGCACTCTTTTCTAACCATGCTTCCAGCTTTGTTTTTTAATTTTTAGATGTGGCTCTTCTCCATGTAAGTAGGTTTTAGACAACAGTTTCCACTTGGAAGATTGACAGTGTTTTAGGTGTTGCATACAATGCAATCTTGACCATAATGATGTATCTATTGCCTCTGGTTCTTTAATTCTTTCTTTTGCCTGACCAAAGTGTTTTCTACATTCAGGAAAAATTGTAGTTGTAATTCTGTTTTGCTGTAATAGTATGGTATATAAACGAGTTAATTGTTCTCCTGATATGCAGGTCTGCTGGTGGTGGTGCTGGTGACAAGAAGAAGTAGAACTTGGCTAGTTGGTGAAATTCATCCCCAAACTGTCATGTATTTCCAGTCGGCACCCTATAGAGCTATGGCAATTGTGTTGGATTGTGGAATTATTAAAATTTTGGCACTATCTTCAGCCCGTGGTTTCTGTTTTGAGAAGACCAATGTTTTTAAGATTTTACATGAGTTTGGTGCCTTTGTTTTATTACTTGGTACTCAGCTGTTTATTCAGTTATCTACATTGTCTGGATTTTGCGAATGTTATGTGTTTTCAGAAGACATTCTATAGGAAGCGCTGCCATGGTGTGAACTTCCATCCCACTTATCTCATTACAGCAACCATTTCCGTCAGAATCCTAATATTTGATTTGTCAATTGTAAACTGCACGAGCATTTGTAAATAGTGCCTTGCTAGTACCAAATATCTTAACGTATATGTTTAGCTACTGCATGACTTAAATAGAAAACACTGATTCAACCTCCCTTTAAGCAAGACCACTGTCTAATGTCAAAACGAAACTGACTACAGTTTCAGTATGTTGCACACTTGATAAGAGAAAATCTTTGAGATCTTGCAAAAGCGGGTATAATGGGTACCTAAAACCGTTTTTACGTGATGACACGGGTCTGCTAGATTAGATACTATGAATTGAACCCGTGCTTCTAAACTTAAACTTCTAATTCAGTGAGGAACCCCCTCCCTCTTCACCCCTTGTTCCCCGGAACGCACCGCCATGACCCTTGCCTGTCGTCGCCGCTCCGGCCCGCCGCTGCTCTCCGGCGGAGCCGTTGCCAACCTCCGACCAGCCCGCCGCTTTCTCCATGATGCAATCCCTCAACAACCTGATCCCGCCTGACCTTGCATGTCGTCGCCGCCCTCTGGCGTACCCGCGCGGAGCCGTTGCCAGCCTCCGATCAGCCCACTGCTTTCTCCATGATCCAATCCCTCAACAACCTGATCCCGCCTGACCGCACTGGCCCGATCATGGACCAGGAGCACATCGCGGCGCCGACCAGGAGCACACGATGGTTAGGGGAAACATCTGATGCCACCTCCACCCCTCTCCCCGACCTAGGAATAGGAGCGGCTGCGCTGGCCATCTTTCCCGCACGCGGTGCCGTTAGGAGTAGTTTGTGCTGGAATTGGAGCGATTCGAGCACTGGCAGGAGCGGTATTGTGCTGGCATTGGAGCTGCGGCAGTGAGGGACTCTCCCTACATGGCAGTGGCGGCGAGGACGAGAGGCTCTGGAGCTGAAAGTTTCTTCCCGCCAACCGTCTAGATGTTTTAGTTACATTGTAAAATCGGTATGAGGTATAGGAGTCTCGTTTTTAGGTTCACCTTAAAAAAAATTGAGGGCCGGCCTAGTTTGAGGGATCTAGGATCTGAAATAGACAAAAAAAATTGGTCCCAAATCGTAAAAAGCGATTACTTTAAGGTTTGCCCTGTTGTTAAGGTTTGCTCTAAGAATCTTTGTTCCTGCTGTATTTCTGAGAATCAACCTCCTCTGAAATTGGTCTATTTGTAATTTTGTATGCTACCATCTCTATTTGTAATGTATTCATGACGATTCTCATCCGGAGGATGTTGAAGTTTTTGTCCGCTAATTGTGGATTGTTTCAGAGTACGTAGGTGGACATCCTCAAACAAGCAATCATATTTCTCCACAGTGCCATCCTCCGCAACCCATATCTGCCTCTTGTGCCCATCTTCACAAACTCGATATACCAACAGCGAGTCATGGCTAACCAAGACCACGCCTCCAGCAAGTTCATCGAGAGCATCAGCCAGGTGTCCATAGACCATAGGTGTCCGTGTGCAAGCTGGTAGAGGCAGCACCTCTGGCTCTGAATTTGCCCTTATTCTTTACATTTTAATTACATCTTATTCACCAATGTCAAACTTAAAAAAATCCCCGGTTTGTGTATTGCGCTTTTTGCGATGTGTGTAAACTATTTACATATGTACTACATGGAATCAGGGCAGAGGATGCCAATCAACTCAGAAAAACATGACGGCCTGAAAACTTGGTTATATAATCCAATCAGAATGTCTGTTCCAAGACCTGTCCGAGCCTTTTGTTTGACATGGGCTGCTGCCGTTACCCATGGCCATGGCCTCGCGCATGACATGTCCGGAAATTTAGATGTCGCGTTCCCTCGGCGTGCATTCTGGCACCACGCACGGGCCTTGGATCTTATGGTTCCGTGTTACCGATGGCGCCCACTCGACAGGTTAGCAAACTGTCACTCACCCCTGGTTTTGATCGCCAAGCTCTTCCGCCTAATCGAACAGCATCGTTTTCCCCAGCCGGAGGAGCTGGCTGGCGTTTTTAATTCGGATCATGGACGATCCCGGTTCATATCTTCTGGGCAGAGTTTTGTCGTGGATAAAAGTCGTGGAAAAAAAAAAAAAATCAATCCGCGTCCACTGCTCACTCGGAGTGCCATTGGCTCGGGCGCGGTGGCCTCTGCTGCTCCTACACACGCTTGGCACTTCCCAACGCCGCAAGCGCCAATTTGCAGCGCTTCCTCTTCCCAGGAGTAGCCTAGCTATCTACTCTTGCGAGCGTGAGGAGTAATGCGTGCGACGCAGGCTGCAGCAGCTTGCAGCGTCCCTCTCTTCACTCTCATCGAAGCGATCGATCGATCGATATTCTCAATATCCGCCTCCTGATGAACCGTCTGGTCTGCATGCATATGTCCCCAGCACAATGCATACAGTACTCCTCTCGCATTCATCTCTCTCTGATCTCCGGTTCCCAATGTGCCTCGCCATTTCAATCCCTACCAATAGGAGCCTAGTTCAGTAAAGACATGGCGTCCCTCTGTCCTCCCGATATAATAAATAAATAAAAACCAGCAGGTCTGCTTGCTTGCTCGCTCTCTTCATTGTTTGGGAGCGCGCGGGTAGCTGATTACCACGCACACATCATGCAGACACGCTCAGTAATGGTAGCGATCTTTAAATACCACCATCTTCCTGAATCTATTGAGCTCTACTGGTCAACTGGTGGATCGAAGCAATGGTTTCACAAGATCTCGCCGCAGGCGTGAGATATATTTCCTTCATTTATGTCGATCGATCGTTGCGTGGCTCCAGCTAGCGAGCGAGCATTTTCGGCAACTAAATCGAGCATGCGTACTAGGTTTTCCCAAGTTTTCGTGCCCATTGAAACTATCCATCTCTTCACCAATTGCTTCACATAGGAGTACGTACTAATGCCATCGATGGGACAACACCAATTAGTCAGGCTTTCACTGCCAGCAAATTTCACCGGGACAGCATCTGCGTCGAAACAGATCCAGCACGAAGTTGGCAATACGAGAGAGCAGGAAAACTGACAGGAGCTGATGCATGCACAGCAAGCCACACGCATGCGATTATGCGAAGCAAGCGGTCGACAGAATCGAATGCAACCGGCGATTGATGCTGCATCGCTGCCGCTACCAAAAGAGGATAGAACACACGAGACCTCAGAAAGGCTCAGCAGCTCAAGCAAAGAATTCTGATCATTCCCGAGGCAGTAGGCGGAGGAGCGGATCACCAAGCTATACGTACTAGGTCGCTCGGTGTCGTACCCTCTCCATGGCAGAGCTAGGGCAAGCCATTCATTGCCACTGTACAGCTAGCACGGCCTGCATGCGCTCCGCAGCCGCTTCCTTCCACGTTGTTTTCAGAGCCCCACGCCAAACCATGCACGCACAGACGGCCGCGCGCGTCGCAGCACTACTACTCCGGCCCTACAGTCCCAAAATGAAGATAGTACTCCTACTCCACTCCACAACCGTTGTTTGTGGGACATGCCCGTTTCTCGTTTATTCGCTTGTTCTGAATGAATGAATAAATTTTTCGATGGTACTCAAATGGAGTATTGTTTGTGATTAATTTCCATGCAAATGTGTGTGATCAACTTCCGTTGCAGTTTTTCTCCATTTGCAGGCCATGAACTGAGAAGATGAGTTCTTCTACAGTGAATTTCTAGAATCATCTTCGGGAGATGATTCGACGGTGAAGGCATGTTGATTGCCGCAGCTCTTAGAACATGAAGAATGAGATGCATTACCAAAGTTCAAAGATTTTACACCAAGGCCAAAGAACACACCGAAAGACAACGGAGAGTTTCATCGCCTACACACCTCATAAAAAGCTAGAACCCTAGTTTTCATTCAATCTCGCCAAGTTCTTTGTCCATAACTCGGTGAGATCCTTCAATTTAACCTTGTACTCGTGATCTTACTAACAATGCAAGTTTGACCACAAATGTGTGTTGATTCCTTACCTGTTGGCCTGAAGCTCTTAATGAAAAACGTATTTTTAATCCTTCCGAAATGCGTTTACTCAGGAAGCTAAAAATTGCTCTTCCACATCTGGCCCGTCAAGTAGGAGCATTTCGTCTCAAATAGATCAGATCTATACCCACACTTCTAATGCATCATGCTGAGATGGCGACCTCCGCATCCGCTGCCAAGGACCTCTTCGTCCATGAGATATAGTGTGTGTTCGCATGTACTACACAACCAGCTAGTAACAAATAGGTTGCCAACACACGATGAGCCGCCGGGACCCGGAACTCACAGCCCCACCGTCCATGTCACAGAAGTGGCACCAGAAATAGCTCCCTTCGAAAGACGATGATTCGATGATTCAGACTTGGTTTGCGGTAACTCTCTGAATCCTAGATACGTCTGCAGCATTCAATATACCGTTGCACACACCCATGATCTCGATGCCGCCTTGTTTAGAAGATAATCTCTGAGGAGCGATGTTTCTCTCACCTCACATAAGAAGATGACAAATCCCGAGGAAGTCCTCCACATATGCGGCGGAGCCTCGACTTATGAGTCCAAATCTTAGGCTAAGGTCGTCTATGATTCTGTCTTAGCTGGCTAACCCTCACCTTATCCCTACTTTGGCCCTGGGCTGACTTGTTCATGACCTTCACAGAAGATGATGACCGAGGACTTGACTCGGACCCGGGAGAATATCCACAGCTGGTGTTCTCAAGCATAGCTAACTCTACTTTGGCTTAGTTGTAATTGACGTTGAATGCTCCTTGCACGCTGATCACGGCAACAACCCTTGACCGACGGCAGATCCCATGAAGTTGATCCAACCTGTCGCCAAGCTATCCGCAGGATTATCCTAGGCACACCACCGAATCGCCCCTCAAACAGATCACTGCTGTGTCACATTCAAATACGATACCAACTTCGACACCGAGAGGTGCCTCTTTGAAGTTATGGACCTCAACTGACGTATAATGCTATACTCAAAAGTTGTGAACTATTGTTTCGCTCTATGTCACGGAATAGCAACAAAGTTCAATATTGATTGCACCAAGCACTACCAACTTTGAACGAGTCATGTATCAGTTTTGGGCCTTGAGGCTTGAGATATTTGACCATTGATTCTATCACAATTTGACTGGAGTGAGGCCGGTGTAACCAGATAAAGAATCTTTAGCCAATGGCTCCCAACTAATGAGAGCTATATAAGGGAGCTAACCCTAATAGCCCAAGGTATGAATTTGAGATATCAAATCAACATTCTTACACTTCGTTTGAAAGTCTCCTTTTGTTCCTGAGTGTCATCTTAATAATAGAGGAAATCTTTGTGAGTGATACTAAGCTCAGTCGAGCACCAAAAGGAGCACCTTTCGAGCCTAGGGATCTTGATATATTACTCTTGAAAACTTCGGCATCTCCTAGCTTGCTAGGAGTCGATTGAGACCTTCCATCTCGTGGGAGGACCTCGAGATGCACTATGAGTAATTAGCAAAATTCTGCAAGATCCTTTCTCAAGGAGAAGAAAGTGAGGTATAGGTGACTTCAGGCAGGCGTGCCTAGCACCCCGGCCCAACAAATACTACAGTTGTCGCCAACACCTTGAAGTGTGGGACTCTATCACTGGCATGTCTATTTTATTGCATCCTTGTGTTAGATATATTTAGTTTTCTTGTTTCTTTAGTTTTAATGGATCAAAAAGTTAGAATTTTGGTAATATCCAATCAAGCATCCTCTACCTTTGAAAGGGCATGGCGCCCCCATGTGTGGTTTTGGTAATTAATGACAATCCCTATGGACTAATGGTTGCATTGAGCTGTACTTGTAGTGTTTGTCCATAGACCATGCTTGAACTCCATATGTTGGATTCAAGGTTGATGCCATGAATATATTGATATAATGAAGTATTTGGCATCAAGATCAAGAAGAAGAGTATGTGTTGACCAAGTTGGTATTCGAGGAGTTATCCGATGTTTGGTCATATGTGAGTTGAGCATATCGCAAGTATGTCTTGAAGAAAAGGATTATGTGATCATTCATGGTTTTCTTCAAGACATCATCTATTGAAAAGAGAAGAAAAGATACAAGGTTGATCAAGATATTGATCAACACAAAGTTACAAGATGTACCAAGTGGGATCATGTATCTCTTGGTATGGTAAGCAATTGTCCATATAGCTTTGTGAACTAACCCATGATATGTGTGTAGCATTTCTATGTGTGGTTAGGTATCTTTCTATGGGCTTGCATCAAATGAAGATTTCATATAGCCCATGAACGATGACGTCAAGTGGTGATCGTCATCAATGTTGAGAAGCGCAAGTTCAAGAGGAGCATCTCGAAGAAATCCTAGGCTTGAAGCTTGCCACCCATTTAGAGATAATGTTCATGTGAATATGTGCCTAAGAGAGGCTCTCCCATAGTGGATTATGGGGGAGCAATGTTTGAGTCTTCACACAAGCGAAGCGCAATCAAGAAAGGTGGTCCACTTGAAGAGATCAAGATCGATGTCATCTAGCTCAAGTGGAATGCGCAAGGCAAAGGTATGATGTTGATAGGGTTTCTAGTTTACCGGTCTCATGTTGTTAGTCGGGAGACCGGGTTATTGGATAGACACCGTACTATCAAGAGGGGCTCTCGATTGAGCTTTAGCGTATCAGTTGGAGAGAGCTCAAACCTTTGCATACTTGCCTTCATCATCTTTTTGGTTCTTATTTGGATTTTCTCTATGTGGGGTTTTGGAGCTTGTTGTGACCTTCATAACAAGCTCAAGTTCACCGAAAACGGATTTCGTATGAAAAACTTATTGCGTTTTCGGTTTTGGAGTTTCTCCTGGTTCATCTTCTATAGAGAGGTTTCACCTTTCTACATTTGGTTTTATACTCCTTGTTGGACTATGATGTTTTCCTGCATCATCTTGTCGTGCTCGTTGTGGTGATTCCAACGAGTCCAAGAACATCGAAAACGGAGTTCGTATGCATAAGTTATTGCGTTTCCGTCCGGGCGTTCCAGGAATTCCGGAATTCCGAACCAATTCCGGACCAATTCCGAACTGGTCGGAATTTTCCGGACCAATTCCGAACTGGATCCGAATGGCTTTTTCAGTACTGTACTCAGTCCGGATTCTAGTTGGTTTTCGTCCGGATTATTCCGAATCAACCGGAATTCCGAACCAAATCCGAACCAATTCCGGATTGCACGAATCTGGCCCAAACGGTCGGATTTTGGGACCTATAAAATGGGGCTTTCTTCCCCAACGGTTCCCCAACTCTTGAGCTCAATTGCCCCATTGTTGAGCTTTGCTATCTCTCTTCCTCCATGATTCTTGCCTCCAATTAGAGGGAAAAGAGAGAGGAGATCTAGATCTATCATTCCACCAATCAATCTCTCCTCTAAGTGAGGGGAAGCTTTTGATCTAGATCTTGGAGGATTTGGTGTTCTCTTTGTTCTTCCTCTCTTCTCCCCCCAATAGCATTAGTTGCTTTGGTGGGATTTGAGAGTGAAGGATTTTGAGCACTTCTTGTGTTCTTGCCCATTGCATCGGTTGCATCGGTTTGAGTTCTCCACGGTGATACGTGGAAATCGAAGTTGAGAAGCTTGTTACTCTTGGGTACTTGGGGTGCCCTAGAGCTTGTCCTCTTGGGTACTTGGAGTGCCCTAGACGGTCCTTGTTGATCTCGGAGTTTTGGTGGCTCGCGGGATAGTTGGGAGCCTCCAATTAAGTTGTGGAGTCGCGCCCCAACCTTGTGATTCTTGTGGCTTTGGGAGCCGCGGGAATTCGGTGAGAGCCTCCAATTAAGTTGTGGAGTGTGCCTCATCCTTGTACGGGTTCGGTGACCACCCTCAAGTGTCCCATAGTGGTCGTGGCACTCTACATTGGTAGAGGCACGAAGGAGATTACGGTGTGCCATTTGACGGCTATTCGGGGATCACTTTGTGACTCCGCACCGCTCCAACGGAGACGTAGCTTCCATTGGGAAGTGAACTTCGGGATAAATCATCGTCTCCAAGTGCCTCGGTATTTCTATACCCGAGCTTCTTACTTATGCAATTTACTTTGTGATAGCCATCGAGCTTGAAGTAATATATCTTGCTATCACATATTTGCTTATCTTGTTTAGCATAAGTTGTTGGTGCACATAGGTAACCTAGCTTGTTTAGGTTTCGTGCTTGATAAATTAAACGCTAGTTTTATTCCGCATTTATTCAAGCCTAAACCGTAAAGAATTTTAATCGCCTATTCACCCCCCCTCTAGGCGACATCCGTGTCCTTTCAATTGGTATCAGAGCGGGTTCTCTCGTTTTTGGCTTCACCGCCTCGAGAGTAAAGATGTCGTCTAGTGAACTAGTGCACAATGCTTCTTTTATATTAGATGGCACAAATTATGATGTTTGGAAAATTCGCATGCTTGATATTTTCGGGTCATTGACCCATACATAGAGCGAATTCTAGATAGGGGTTATTCTCCTCCAAGGAATCCCAAAAGATTATCTTTATTGGATGAGAATAATTCCTATCTAGATGCTCAAGCTTCTAATGTGATTTTCAATGCTTTGAGCGATGTAGTTATTATGTCGGTCTCTCCTTTTCGGAATGCTCATGAGCTTTGGACCAAGCTTCAAGATAAATATGATGTGTCCAAGAATTGTGGAGATGATTGTTGTCCCTCCACTTCCGGCCGTGATGAGTTCTCAACTTCTTCTACTTCACCTACATGTGGCAAGCCACAAAGTAATGCAATGGTGAGTAGTGATAGATATTGCAATAATGATAGTAAGCTTATTGTTGATGATACTTCACCTCTATCTTATTGCAATGATTTATCTTTGGACTTAAACGCATCTAGAACCAAAAATGATCTACATGCTTGTGTTGATAGTCCTTGCATATCATGTACAAATTGCTTGACTAATCCTCGTGATGATATGCTCTCTATGTCTTGTTCCCTTGATAAAAATACTTCTATTTCCTCTAGTATTTGTTTGGCTAACAATGTAGAGGAAACCGAACACTCCATGGAACAAGACATGGACTTGAATGGTGCTTCAAGTTTTGCTTCATCATCATCAACCACTTCACACTTTTGCCTTATGGCAAGGGATCAACGGTAATTTCTACCTTGACTCCCAATATATCTCAAAATGAGAATGATGTTGATAATGATGTTGATAATGAAGAAGATGATAATGATGCTTCCCTTATTGAGAAGGGTAAAATGGTTCTTCATGCTATTGCTAAGAATAAAGATGCTCATGCTAAATTCATAGAAATCTTGACTATTGCTATTGAGAGCAATAAACTTATTGATGAGCATGAAGACACAATTGAGAAAATGCAAAGCCGCGAATATAAATACGCGGAAGAGATCGCCGATCTCAAGGAAGCTCTTGAAGAAGAACAAACCACCAAGGAGTCTCTTGAGGAAACTTATGCTCTCGAACTTTCTAGAGTAAAGGGATCCTATGATAGTTCTCTTAAAGTGGCTAATGACTTCAAAGTAACAAATGGTAAGCTTATAGATGCACATGCCAAACTCCTTGAGAATTTTGAGCACCTAGAAAATGGCTCTAGGGTCGTTAAGGGTGAGCTCATCAAACTCACCGAGTCTCATGCGCAACTTAAAGCTTCTCACTCAAAAGAGCTTGCTAAGTTACCTTCTCCTATTGCCATTAATAATGATGCTTGTGCTACTAACTCTATCTCTTGTGAAGCATCCATATTGACGGAGAATGTTGAGCTAAGGGCTCAACTTGAGTTGCTATCTAGCAAATATGGGAATTGGAAGAAAGCCATGAAAGCTCTCGAGCTCTCATGAGGACCTTCTAGTCTCCTATGATAAGCTAAAGTTAGCTCATGAGGCTATTATTACAAAGGTAACATCTTGTGAGCCTCATGTGGACAATGGCACAACTCTACTCAAAATGCTTTATTGCCATGTGCTAGTCCTAGTAATTCATCCACTCATAATATTGCTACATCTTGTGATGAATTACTTTCCATGCCTTGTTGCTCTAACAATGAAGCTTCAACTTCCTCTAGTGTTTTTGTTGATACTAACCATGTAGAGGAATTAAAAGAGCTCAAGGCCCAAGTCACTTCTTTGAAGAAAGACTTGGAAAAGCGTCATGGGGAAGCCACACTTGACAACATGTTGAGTGTGCAAAGACGCCCCAATGACAAGAGTGGACTTGGATTCAACTCCAATAACAAGAACAAGTCCAAGTATAACAAGAAAAAGAAGGGCCATGAACAAGTCAAGAATTTGGCCAAGATTGTTTGCTTCAAGTGCAAAGTTGAAGGGCACCATGTTAGATCTTGCCCTTTGAAGAAGAAGTCTCTTAGTGAGAAGCAACAAGGGAAGATGCCTCAAGTTCAAACTAAAGTTCCCCAAGTTGAAGAACGGCCTCTTCCCAAGAAGAATCAAGCTATTCCTTCTCAAGTTGAGATTTCAACAAAGAAGAAAGGAGGAAGCAAATGTTGCTACTTATGCCGTGAGAAGGGTCACTTTGCTTCTTCATGCACTAGTGGTACCTTATCCAACCCTATCATAATTGATAATGCTTATCTCTTATGAAGGATAAGGTTGGCAATGTGTTTGCCAAATATGTTGGTACTCAAAGTGGTGTCAAGAAAAGAACCATTTGGGTTGCCAAGCCTATTGTGACTAACCTCTTAGGACCCAACTTGGTTGGGGACCAACAAGCTAAAACTTGATCAATAGGTGTTGTGGAGGGCATTGGAGACTTGGCTACATCATGAAGAATTAAGGGATCTTCATCAATTATATTCTCTCAAGCCAAGTCATTTGGATTATATTGTTCTATAACATATCCAATGTTTCTCCTTGCGGTAACTTGTATTTAAATCATATATACATTGAAAGTTGCTTGCACCCTTGCATGTGTTTGGTTTTGTACCTTGCTAGTGTTTGTATATGTTGTGCTCTCTACTTACTTATCTTGAGCAATCAAGTATGTGTATGTTGGTTTGCACACCATGTATGTGTGAGTTTGTGTTGAGCCTTTTGTATCAACTTGCTTATATCTTAATTGGCTCTTTTTGAGAGATTAATGGACTATCCCATTTTGGGGGAGTGATATGCTTGCGCACTTCACAATCCTAAAAATGTATATACATGAGTACTACCACTTAGTGTTGATATATCAATTTTATCTAGTCTCTATATGGTATGTCCTTCTCATGAGAAATTCAAATTCTATAATGTTCATTAATCATCTCTAGTTGGGTTTTACTTGCCTCTTGTGGAGAATGAATGGATTATCACATTATGGGGGAGTAATAAGCTATGTGCATATTACAAACCTAGACAATGTGAACATGTGAGGTATTGCCACCTAGAATTGATATTGTTAATTATCTTATTCCTTTGTGGCATGTTTCTCAAACAAGTTCCCATTTGCTTAAATGTTTTTACTTACTCACACTTTGGATCTTGTTTGTGATGAATGTTCTTGGTAAGGTTTTCCTCTAATATGTTCTCATATATCTCTTTGGAAAACCGATTGCTTCAAAGCACTCTTTGTAGTTGCTTTGCATTATCGCGTGAATATTTGAAGCTATCAAGAACATTTATCTACATAAGCATCGCGCTTAAATCTTATCCTTCACCATGTGCTTATTGGTTGCGAAGATGATCTTGAAATCAATCCAATACACCACTAAGAAATTTCTACATATACTCCTTTTCCATGACAATTGATGTCATAATTGTGGTGAAATTTGTAGATCGTCTTCATGTTGGCTCTTGATTTTATTGCCTTATTCTTGCCAAAAATTAATTTGATTTAACTCCTTTTGTCTTCCTTACCTCTTGTGGATCATTTTGCTTTACTCAAACTTTCCTAGTGTTTTATTTGGTGTAGGAGAGGCATTGATCCCATCATTGTGCACCTTGCATTCAAAGGCTACTTATAGATAATGCACTATTCTTGGGTGAGCTATCCTATATTGAGTACAACTTATATTTTCATTAGTATTGGATCTTATTGCTTTTTCTTGATATATGACTAGTGTTTGAATAGATATTTGAGAGCGATGATTCCATGTGTGTGCATTGTGTATTCAAATACAAGATCATAAAATAATGCACTTTTGTTGGGAGAGCTATCATGTATCTTTTTAAACACTATTTGTATTTGATCCTTTCCATTGGTCTTTGATCCCGATGACATGTCTCATGGAAGACAAACCTTTTTGGCTTGGTACTTTGTACCATCATGAAAAGTGTAGAGGGTGTGGTTTATTTGTTGGAACCCCGCTCTTTCTTTTTGAGAGTTTGTCCCAATTGGCATCTCTCTTTGGGAGTGGGTTATATCATTCGTTGATTAACATCTCTCTCTCTTTTGGTATCTCTTTTGGAAATTTGATATCTAGTCCTTTTATATATTGATTAATTGGTATCTTATTTTCTTTTTGATATCTTTATCCAATTGGTATCTTATCAATTATGTGTTGATTTGCTTTTAGTTTCAATTGGCTTCTCTAAATCAATTTTTGATTTGGATCTTTGATATAATTTGGACCCTCTTTGATCTCTTAATATTTGTCCAAATTGTATCTCCCTTTGGTTATTGAAGGTCATAGGCATGCATATCTACTACATGTTTATTTTATGGCATGCTTTCCTTCTTTGTGCCAATATATAGGGGAAACTCCACGGAATCCTAAATCGGCTAAGATGTGCATGAAATTCAATTTCATATCTATATGCACATATTTATGTGGAGTTCCTTCTATGTATTGTAGTTTGACTAACTACTTGGACCCAATTAGTTTGGGAACAATTTTACTTGAATGTGTTTTAGGTACATGGAGATGCATTGGATGCTTGTCTCATTTACAATGAAAGTATCTTCACCACATGCTTATTGGAGCCAAGCGAGGATGGTTGATGAAATTTTATCTACTACATCAACCCAATGTCATCTCGGTAACAAGTATTCACCCTCATGCATACTTTTCTAGCATCCAACCTTGTGTAGGTTGCATCATGGCATGAAAAGTATTTATTTGCTTTTGTTGTAGCTATTGCAAATTCAATGTAGCTCTTATGATACTTGTTGCTTTCCTCAACGCGTCCCAACTATCTCCTTTCCCTTAGTGATATTTGTGATGCTTGTGTTGAGGTTGAATTTGAAGTTCATTATTATACAATATGAGAATATTGAGCTATGGGCTATGATCCTAAACAAACATCATATGTGTATATTTATGACTTCCCTTTGGATATCGTGTTCTTTTCCTTAGTAACTAATTTTATGTGTACATGTTTCTTTGTGGACACTTAGAAACTTATATACATGAGAGAAATTACATCTTTACTCGATATCCTAATTCTTCGGTGTCACCTCTTTTACTCCTTTTTGATTCTTTGGCGTGACTCCGAAAAGAATTTGATTTATGAGTGCATATCCTATTTTGTCACATCTTGGTGCTCTCATCTTGGTGAATATCTTGCTTGTCTTACAAGCAATAATCTTCACCATGGGATATGTCACAAGCTTTGTTTTTCATTTGCATCTTATTGAGCTTGTGAATTCATTTGTTTTTGTGTTTTAGAGGATACCGGAGGAGTGAGGATTCCATGTTTGTACACCTTGTATTCAAATACAATAATTCTAAATTGTGTACAAATATTGGGGAGCTCCTCTATTTCTTTAAAACACTCTTTTGCTCAAATCATAATATCTTGTGTTTATTTGGTTAGTTGGATCTTTTTGATTGCTTACTTTTTATTTGGAGAATTGTAAAAAGTTTTCCATATCATTCTTTTGCAATCTTTGGATCCTCAATATAGTTTGTGCTCTCTCCAACTATTCGTCATTGGATATGTGTATTTGATTTCACTCATATTTTGAGAAATGCACACGTTATGGGGGAGCTCATACTATATTGACCTTCTAAGATTTTTCGCCCATTTTGGAAATGGATGCCAATGGGGGAGAAGTTTTATAGGGTTTAAGGGAATTTGGTGTTATGCTTTTGTTTTGGTCATAAGCATTTACCTTTCATGCTCATGCATCCATGCTTGTTGATTTGCATGGTTGCTTAATTCATTATATAAACCCTTGTAAAAGAGATTGTCATCAATTACCAAAATGGGGGAGATTGAAAGGGCATGGCGCCCCCATGTGTGGTTTTGGTAATTAATGACAATCCCTATGGACTAATGGTTGCATTGAGTTGTACTTGTAGTGTTTGTCCATAGACCATGCTTGAACTCCATATGTTGGATTCAAGGTTGATGCCATGAATATATTGATATAATGAAGTATTTGGCATCAAGATCAAGAAGAAGAGTATGTGTTGACCAAGTTGGTATTCGAGGAGTTATCCGATGATTGGTCATATGTGAGTTGAGCATATCGCAAGTATGTCTTGAAGAAAAGGATTATGTGATCATTCATGGTTTTCTTCAAGACATCATCTATTGAAAAGAGAAGAAAAGATACAAGGTTGATCAAGATATTGATCAACACAAAGCTACAAGATGTACCAAGTGGGATCATGTATCTCTTGGTATGGTAAGCAATTGTCCATATAGCTTTGTGAACTAACCCATGATATGTGTGTAGCATTTCTATGTGTGGTTAGGTATCTTTCTATGGGCTTGCATCAAATAAAGATTTCATCAAATAAAACTTATTGCGTTTTCGGTTTTGGAGTTTCTCCTGGTTCATCTTCTATAGAAAGGTTTCACCTTTCTACATTTGGTTTTATACTCATTTGTTGGACTATGATGTTTTCCTGCATCATCTTGTCGTGCTCGTTGTGGTGATTCCAACGAGCCCAAGAACATCGAAAACAGAGTTCGTATGCATAAGTTATTGCGTTTCTCGTCCGGGCGTTCCAGGAATTCCGGAATTCCGAACCAATTCCGGACCAATTCCGAACTGGTCGGAATTTTCCGGACCAATTCCGAACTGGATCCGAAATGGCTTTTTCAGTACTGTACTCAGTCCGGATTCTAGTTGGTTTTCGTCCAGATTATTCCGAATCAACCGGAATTCCGAACCAAATCCGAATCAATTCCGGATTGCACGAATCTGGCCCAAACGGTCGGATTTTGGGCACCTATAAAATGGGGCTTTCTTCCCCAACGGTTCCCCAACTCTTGAGCTCGAAAATTGCCCCCATTGTTGAGCTTTGCTATCTCTCTGTCCCTCCATGATTCTTGCCTCCAATTAGAGGGAAAAGAGAGAGGAGATCTAGATCTATCATTCGACCAATCAATCTCTCCTCTAAGTGAGGGGAAGCTTTTTGATCTAGATCTTGGAGGGATTTGGTGTTCCTCTTTGTTCTTCCTCTCTTCTCCCCCCAATAGCATTAGTTGCTTTGGTGAGATTTGAGAGTGAAGGATTTTGAGCACTTCTTGTGTTCTTGCCCATTGCATCAGTTGCATCGGTTTGAGTTCTCCACGGTGATACGTGGAAATCGAAGTTGAGAAGCTTGTTACTCTTGGGTACTTGGGGTGCCCTAGAGCTTGTCCTCTTGGGTACTTGGAGTGCCCTAGACGGTCCTTGTTGATCTCGGAGTTTTGGTGGCTCGCGGGATAGTTGGGAGCCTCCAATTAAGTTGTGGAGTCGCGCCCCAACCTTGTGATTCTTGTGGCTATGGGAGCCGCGGGAATTCGGTGAGAGCCTCCAATTAAGTTGTGGAGTGTGCCTCATCCTTGTACGGGTTCGGTGACCACCCTCAAGTGTCCCATAGTGGCTCGTGGCACTCTACATTGGTAGAGGCACGAAGGAGATTACGGTGTGTCATTTGACGGCTATTCGGGGATCACTTTGTGACTCCGCACCGCTCCAACAGAGACGTAGCTTCCATTGGGAAGTGAACTTCGGGATAAATCATCGTCTCCAAGTGCCTCGGTATTTCTATACCCGAGCTTCTTACTTATGCTATTTACTTTGTGATAGCCATCGTGCTTGAAGTAATATATCTTGCTAGCACATATTTGATTATCTTGTTTAGCATAAGTTGTTGGTGCACATAGGTTAACCTAGCTTGTTTAGGTTTCGTGCTTGATAAATTAAACGCTAGTTTTATTCCGCATTTATTCAAGCCTAAACCGTAAAGAATTTTAATCGCCTATTCACCCCCCCCCCTCTAGGCGACATCCGTATCCTTTCAACCTTGATAGACCTCGAACATTCAATATGAGAGCAATGTCTTGACTTGCTATTGATATGGTTTGGCCACAAAGGGAGAAAGTTATGTCAAATTACTGAGATATTAGGAGTCATACATCTATCACGGTTTTTATGGTACTAACTATACTTCATGGAAGTACAAAATGAGAAATTCAAATGAAGAGATCTAGGAAGTCTTTGAACGACGTTCCATCTCGAAGCATGAAGCATTAGAACACAACAAGAAGAACAAGCACCTCAACTCACATGCATGTGATGTGCTATTCACCTCCCCTAACGACGATGAGTGCAACTACACCAATGACATTGACTGCAAAAAATGATTCGGGACACTCTGAAGAAGTCTACAACACACTGACTATTTTAAGAAGCTGAGGACTGATGCACTAAGAAGCAAGTTCCAGCACTTCAAATCCGAGAAGGATGAAAGTCTTAAAAGCTTTGACTCTTGTTGACAACTCTAACCAATGAGACCCAAGGGCTTGGCACCAAAGATGTATAGGATCATTTTATTGTGAAGATGCTACTCATGGCTCTCGATGAGAACTATGATACCTTGTGCACACTTACCGCCGAGAGGCCACATTTCAAGACGCCTCCCCGATCCAAGTGCTCGGAAGAATAAATGCCCATAAGACCACCCTCACTAAGATTCAAGAGCTTTGTGACATGGTTTCAAGATCAATAAGCATCGTGGCATTGGCGTAAAAGATGGTCTTGTCTCATCAAACGCTGAAAATCGACCGTTGACTGCCTTTCAAGGACAAAGCAGGCTATCGTGTTTCATCAAATTCGCTACAGTCAAACAGGCGAATGGATCCAAAGGGAGCGCAACCGACCTGGTACCGTTTGCATGCTATACTTTCTACAAAGTTAATTTTCCAGACAAATTAAAAGTTAATACTCGTCATGCCGCCCAAACGCTTGTGCCAGCTAGTCACACGTCATCGTAACCTGCCGTTGCGCTGTGATCTAAGCACAAATACACACCTTATTGATGATGGGCGCGTTATAGATATCGTCCTTAATGTTAGATTTCCTTCTATATTTACCAAAACACACAAACGGTAAGAAAATCTGACAACTGTGTTTTACCAAAACCTCTTGATTTATGCGAGGACGAATGGACCTACTTGGAGCACGGCTAGCCAACAGTGCTCCTTTACATGTTATACTTGACACAAAGTTACCCTCCGTGCAGAATAGTTGATGGACTGACGCGTGCACACCACCCACATTTTTTTTTCTTGAGAGCAAGGTCTCAACTTTTCAAAGCTTCTACTCTAGTTAGTTGACTACTCTCACGAATGAGATCCAAGGGCTTGGCACCAAAGATGTATATGATCACTTTATTTCGAAGAAGCTACGTATGGCTCTTGATGAGAACTATGATACACTGTGCACCCTTATCGCCGAGAGGCCACATTGGAAGACACCTGCCTGATCCAAGTACTCAGAAGAATCAACATCCACAAGACCACCCACACCAAGAAGCAAGAGTTTCGTGACATGGTTTAAAGATCAAGAAGTATCGTGATATTTGTGATAAAGAAGGTCTTGTCTCATCTAACATCTAAAAAATTCACCATCGAACATCTTTCAAGGAGAGAGCGGGCTACCGGGTTTCAGCAAAATCGCTAGAGTTACAAAGGGGCGAATGGATCCGAAGGAAGCGCAACTAACCCTGCACCGTTTACATGCTATACTTGGTACAAAGTTAATTTTCCAGACAAATAAAAGGCAATACCTGTCATGCCGCCCACACGCATGTGCCAGCTAGTCACACGTCATCGTAAGCTGCCGGTGTGCTGTGATCTACGCAAAGATATGCACCGTATTGATGCTGGATGCGTTATAGATATCATCCTTAATGATAGATTTTCTTCTATATTTACCAAAAACACACAAACGGTAAAAAAATCTGACAACTGTGTTTTACCAAAACCATTTGATTTACGCGAGGGACGAATGGACCTACTTGGAGCACGGTTATCCAGCAGTGCTCCCTTACATGTTATACTTGACACAAAGTTACCGTCCACGCAGAATGGTTGATGGCGTGCACACCGCACATATTATTTCTTGAGAGCAACCACATATGTCATTAATTTAAAATTAAGTTACATGAACAAACACACGTGGAAATGACCCGGGGTGTGTGTGCACTAAGTCGATAAGGACGCTGCATAGGTACCATCTGATCTGGTACGTTTGTGATGGTAGCACTCTCATCGTGTGATGGCACGAGCTGGGTACACAACAGAGAGCTGGCACACGAGGCCCGCCACCCTGCTCACGCCCCTCCACAGCTTTTGACCGCGCGGCGACACGGCAAGCCCGGACACGAAATCCCCGGTGCCGTTCAGCGTTGCCGCCCACGCGCTCCGGCCCTAGCCCTCACGCTCCCATGCACCTTTAAAACCCCCGGCACCCCACCCAGACCCAAGGGCACATAGGCGCAAACCTCTAGCCAAGATCCATCCATCCTCCTCCTTAGTCGCTAGCCATGGAGAACGTCGAGCACCCCCACCAAGCCGCCACCCGCCTCTCCCTTTCGCCTCCTCCTCCTCCTCGGTCGGCGCCGCTGTCCCCGGACTCGGCCACCGCGGAGGCGCTGGCGGACGCCGACCAAGGAGCAGATCGTCGTGCTGGAGGACCTGTACCGGAAGGGCATGCGCACCCCCACGGCGGAGCAGATACAGCTGGTGACGATGAGGCTGCGCGAGCACGGCCCCATCGAGGGCAAGAACGTCTTCTACTGGTTCCAGAACCACAAGGCCCGCCAGCGCCAGAAGCAGAAGCAGCAGACCTTCGAGTACTTCGCCAGGCAGTTCCACCGCCCCCAGTCGCTGCCCATGCTCCACAGGCACCCCGGCCACCCCTTCCCCCGCGCCACCCCGCCGTCGCAGGTGATGACGATGCAGGCGCCGCCGCCGCAACACCCTGCATGCAACGGAGGAGAAGGTATAAACCCCCGCCATCGCTACCCTTCGACTACAGCAATAATTTACTAAGTCTTCTTTTGGCATGTATGTCTTGATGGATTAGCTTCTCAAAGTTCTGTGCGTTTCGTGTCGTAGCCTGGCTTTACATTCGGGTTTAGCTGGAAAGGGTATGCATCTAGGAATTGCCATTTTAACTCACGGCGTTTATGCATCTGGTAGTACGTGGTCAAAGCTGATCGGCTGTTTGTGACGTTTCCATCAGCTGTTTTCTTTCATGCATGAAAAAAAGTAGATCTCCTGGGCGAGTAACACCCGGTGTACGTTGACCCATAATATACATGGTCGCCGTTTTAGCGAGAGACATGATGTAACATGGTTGTCCTATTAGTTCTCTGTGTTTTGTGCTGTTCCTTTCTGCGGTATGCATGGATGCATCCATTCCATGCACACGCTTGCAGCTTGCTTGCTCTGCTTCATCTTCGTCTTCCTCACGATGTGCATGCATGCATGGCCCTGCTGCTTCTCTTCCCTTGTCTTCGGTCATAACACCTGTCGCTTCTCCTCTTACCGCTTCCTGTAGAGAGTGTCAGTGGAGAACCTCGCAGTCATGGTCCGCGATTTAACGTTGCCTCCCTATGTAGCTGCTGCTGCTACCCTTTTGTAGCTCTTTTAATCTTCTGTGCCCCTGCGCCGGCCATGCATATGCCCCAGGTTCAAGGAAATTTACTCTCCTAGCTTAGCTACCACCGAAGAGGCCAGACAAGGCCTTCCACACCAGTCCTTTGCTAGCTGCTTCCGCTCCCATGCACCTTTAAAACCCCCGGCACCCCACCCAGACCCAAGGGCACACAGGCGCAAAGCTCTAGCCAAGATCCATCCATCCTCCTCCTTAGCCGCTAGCCATGGAGAACGTCGAGCACCACCACCAAGCCACCACCCGCCTCTCCCTTTCGCCTCCTCCTCCTCCTCGGTCGGCGCCGCTGTCCCCGGACTCCGCCGCCGCGGAGGCGCTGGCGAACGCGCGGTGGACGCCGACCAAGGAGCAGATTGGCGTGCTGGAGGACCTGTACCGGAAGGGCATGCGCACCCCCACGGCGGAGCAGATACAGCTGGTGACGATGAGGCTGCGCGAGCACGGCCCCATCGAGGGCAAGAACGTCTTCTACTGGTTCCAGAACCACAAGGCCCGCCAGCGCCAGAAGCAGAAGCAGCAGACCTTCGAGTACTTCGCCAGGCAGTTCCACCGCCCCCAGCCGCTGCCCATGCTCCACAGGCACCCCGGCCACCCCTTCCCCCACGCCGCCCCGCCGCCGTCGCAGATGATGACCATGCAGGCGCCGCCGCCGCAGCACCCTGTATGCAACGGAGAAGGTATGAACCCCGCCAGCTCTACCCTTCGGCTATAGTAATTTATTAAATCTGCTTTTGGCATGTACTTCTTACTACCTTCTCAAGGTTTTGTGCGTCTCCTAGCTTGGCTTTACATTCGGGTTTAGCTGGAAAGGATATGCATCTAGGAATTGCATGCCATTTTAACTCACGGCGTTTATGCATCTGGTAGTCAAAGTTGATCGGTGTTGTGACGTTTCGATCGGCTGTTTTCTTTCATGCATGAAAAAAGATAGATCTCCTGGGCGAGTAACACCCGGTGTACGTTGACCCATAATATACATGGTCGCCGTTTTGGCGAGAGACATGATGTAACATGGTTGTCCTATTAGTTCTCTGTGTTTTGTGCTGCTCCTTCCTGCGGTATGGATGTATCCATGTCCATGCACACACGCTTGCTTTCCCTGCTTCTTCTTCTTCCTCACGATGTGCATGCATGGGCATGGCCCTGCTGCTTCTTTTCCCTTGTCGGTCATAACACCTGTCGTTTCTCCTCTTACTGCTCCTGTAGAGAGTGTCAGTGGAGAACCTCGCAGTCATGGTCACGCGATTTAACGTTGCCTCCCTATGTAGCTGCTGCTGCTACCCTTTTGTAGCTCTTTTAATCTTCTGTGCCCCTGCGCCGGCCATGCATATGCCCCAGGTTCAAGGAAATTTACTCTCCTAGCTTAGCTACCACAGAAGAGGCCAGACACACGGCCTTCCACACCAGTCCTTTGCTAGCTGCTTCCTCTCCCATCTATAAGAAATTCTATTTAGGAAGACGAAACATTTGTTGTTGGTCCAATGGTGGAAGGAAGCGTTGTCAGCCAATCCAGAATGGGGAGTAGCGTGGTTCATCCATCATCGTTGTCCATGAAATTGATTTATGTTTGCATCTGTGTACAATGCATATAGATCCATGGAGCAGTAAGATATATACAAGATCAATGAGATTGAAAATCTAAGGAATGTGTGTATGTTTAGTTCGTACTAACAAGTTTTCCATTGGATCCACGCTCCTTCCGTTGCAGTGATGTACAGGCAGCAGCAGCAGCAAGGCTACGTGACAACTGCGCAAGCCGTGGCTCATGCAACCTACTACACGCAGGCGCAGCTTCCATCGCACTACCCGCGTGACAATGTACCGGCGCAGCATATACCATCCGGCTGGCCAGCTCCGACCAACGCCGGCACTCAACAGCAGCTGCGCGCCCTGCTCCACGCTCCGTCCACCGGCGGCTATGTGCAGGCAGCAGGCGCTCGCCCCGTCCAACCCCAGACCCTGAACCTGTTCCCACTGCATCCCACCTTCGCGCAGCGTGAGAAGACGCGCCGCCCTGGGACGGCTGACTCCGCGATGCCGTCCACCTCCGCGTCCTTCTCTTGGGAGTCCGAGAGCTTGGAGAGCCACAACGGCGAGGCCTCGGTGCCGTTCTTCGACTTCTTCAGCCTCAGTTCTTGAGGCCACTGATTATGTGAAAGCCGCAGTGAAGATGATGCATGATGATCAATTGCCGTCTGGGTTTGCTTGAACTGTACCGATTTCTTGTAAGCTAGCTATCTCTCTGGTGGCCGAGGGACTGAGTGGATGGGCCCGTTGCGTTTTGGGATTTTTATTTGCGATATGTTGATTAAATTATAGTTACAACAAACATGTACTGCTTCATCAACCTGAAGCGTGCATCGGAAAGAGATTGTTAAATTCCATTTAAGTAATTCAGTTAAAATTTCTTAATTGCAAGGCGTACATTTTTTTTTAGGGTAATTGCAAGGTGTACATGTTGTCTCAGTTTTTGCTCGTTTCGTCATGGGCCTAGATAAGTAGATGGTATCAGTTTTTCACACGGTTGAGAACTCCTGAAGGCTGAAACTGAAAGCTCAAGTCCAGCATCTAATTGGGTCTGATATGCCTAAGGTGTTAGGCCGTTAGTAAGAAAAGATCAGTGACACTTCCATAGGGCCTTTAAAGGCCCAAACATTTGAGCTTGGTAGCCGAAACACTTCCGCAAAGGCCCTAATGTGTTAGCGGAAACCTAAAACGTCTTGCGGCTTACGGGGACCCTGTTTTCAGCATGCGTAGGGTGAGCTTCTGCAAGCAAATTGTGAACGCATCAGAGGCTACTTACCAAAGTGAAGGAGTTATTCAAATTCTTCTTGTGCAGAAATCGATAGTTTGCAAGCTATGTTTTCCATCATGTATCGCCATTTTTAGCATATTTGTGTGCGAACTTTGTTTTATCCATTTCATAAAGCTTCGTTATCTAAAAAAAAAAAGCAATGGCCTCCATGAAACCACATTTTCTTCCAAAGTTGTTGGTGTTTACCACCGACTCCGACAACAATAACCTGCCCAACCTTATGCATCAACATCGTTTGTATGCGCACATCGGTTGTGGGGGTTGGGGGCTCTATTCTCCATAGTGGTGCAACATCACCGTTTACTTAGTCCCACACTTCCACACAAGGTGGTCCACGCTTCACATGACACCTAATTTGTCGTGCGGCGTGTCAGGCTGCCTCACGTGGTCCTCCCACAATGGGCCATGCATCCACGTCACTCACCCGACTTTCCAACAGGGTTCACGCTCCCCGTCCATGTCCACCCGTCGATGCGCCCTCTGCTCGGGGGAGGCTGGGACACATGGAAACCTTGTGATCATGTGGTAAACTTGTGTCGTTCCAGTATGCATGGAAGCCACTAGAAGAAAAAAAAAGCTAAATGCTTTCCAACAAATAGCATAGGTGAATGAACCGCTCCGAGAGGCATCGACGAAGTCCTAGATACCTGTCATGAAAACCTAACATAGACAGGGCACAGGGATTTTGTGCGGATAGTAAAATCCTACCAAAGAATGGCAGTTCCAAGGCAAAGATAGCATATTTTCCATGGGTCATCACCAGGTTCAGAATACATGGTAAATGGTATAGTCAACTGTTCCATTTCCTATTGACACATAGGTTCTTTGTTCAGAATTTGAACCAAAACATGTACACGTAACAAACAAATCATTTGAGATGCTATAATGGTCTATACCTATGAGAAGGAAAGTATAAGTTGTGAAATAGGTATGTAAGCGTGCAGTAAAAAATGCTAAAGGCCTTGGTGTAGTGGAAAAGCCCATGTAAACGATTCCTCATCGAGAAGTCGGGAATTTCTATCTATGGACATTAAAAGATGTTGTGCATCTCGGCGTCACACGCATCTATGCAGATGAATGAAGAGAGTTCATACTGTAAGAAACCGAAATGTGTTTATAGACTTCATAGTCGTAACATACCTACATATGGGCTGCATTGTACTTTTATCACTACACAGATGTGGCAGATAAAACAACATCACAAATTCGCAGTACCGAAAACAAAGCTAAGCATCAGCTCTTTGTACATGCCAATCGGCGATCGCATATAAAATTCTAAATTCACTTTTACCACCACAAAAAAACAGAACTACAACTGAACGCCAAATTTTCAGGACCAACAGAGACGGAGAAGCTCCTACAGAAGAGACAGTAATAGCATAGGAAATTTACTACACCATTCAGGAAAGAAAAACAAAGAACCACCATCATTTCTACCGGTTATATACTGCTTTGTTACTCAGCAATAGGATTGCACTCTGATTGGTTTGCATCAGAAAGCTATGATTTACAACAAAGCAATTCTCCAAATAGATGAATAGTTTCTCTAGCACTCTTTTAACAAATTGAAGCCTAAAACCCTGGAAAGTGCTGCTCAGATTCTTCAGTTCTCTCACAGTATGGACACCAGCCACACGTACTTCTCACAGGTATGTTTGGTCCAACCAGCCAGGATGAACCTGCCACAATCATCTCATATCGCATAAACAGAGCTTCATGTCTGACTTCATCGAATGCCCCCGTCTGTCGTTACCACGAATTACCTGGGCTTTGACCCTGACTACTTCTGAGAAGGTGAGTTCAGACCGACGCCCAGTTCTTAGGGCAACTCTTCTGCACGACCACAAAGTTATCGTTATATTAATGTTGACAAAACATACGCCTACAAAGAGGAGCCTTATTTAACATTTCCATATACATCATGTAAAACCTCAAACACCTTACAAGTCTTTTGTTATGAGTTTCTGACCACAGAGCAAGGTCTCCTATGCAGATGCGATGTACTAGTGGAAAACACACCCTACAGCACATACAGTTCACAACTACATCTAAAATAAGAGAAATATATGATCTTTGATCTGACTCTGAATCAGTGAATGGGAAGGTAACATGAATGTACGTATAGTAGATAGATCCATATATAAAAGCTGGAAAACTTCAACCCCCCTCCCGCAGGCCACGTCGCCCCCTATTCTGGACCGTCCGATCGGCGTGATCCGACGGCCAGGAAGCGGCCACGTCTGCCTCCCAACGCGCGCTACAGTACCGCGCGAATTTCTACCAATCGGAGGGCGACACGTCACCCGGTGGACGGCCGGTGGAATCGGTGACCAGCCGGTCACCCCCGCGCACGGATTTTGGCGCAGTATCTTACAGAAAACCCCCCGCAAAGGACTGACTTGCAATTTACCGAAACCCCAGGGACCGCCGTGCAAAAGCGTGCTTCATTTCCCCCAAATCGAGTTCTGCTCGCGCAGGAGGGAGCTCAGGGCATCAGCTAGGGTTCCGGAGGCGCCCGCGGCCGCCGCCGTCCACAACGTCGCCGCTCCCTCTGCTGACGGGCGCCTCCGTCCGCACCGTCGCCGCTCCCTCTGCTGTTCCTCGCTAATTCCCCTCCCTCCTCCCCGTTGCTTCCTCTTTTCTCACCGTCGCCCCTCTAGCTCTCCTCGACTCCGCCTCTTCCCGACACCTCCCATGGCCAGCGGCTGGCCGCCGCTTGGTCGGTCGCCGCAAGCCGGCCACCCTTCCGCCGCGCCACGCCCCTGCTTTCCCTCAGCCATGGCCACCGCCCCCCTTCTTTCTTCTCTTTTTCCTCTCCCCCATCAGCAGCTGCGCCGCCCCCCACTCTCCCTCCACGATGGCTGCGTTCTCCTCCTCCGCCTAGCACGCGCGCGCCTCGAGGGCGTCGCTCGCCCGACCCCGAGCCCCAGCCTAGCGCAGTACCTCTTCTCCTCTCTACGCGCGAGGTGGACCTCGCCCTCGCGCGCGCCACTGCCTGTGTGTTCTACGAGTTCGGCCTCCGCGTGGAGACGCACCACATCGCCGGCGGCCGGTGGTGCTGTGCGGAAGAGGTCCTCCGTGGAGGGGATTAGGGAGAGGGTGGCGGCTGTGCCGCGGATCTGCATCTGGGAATCTGAGGGCGAGACGGGGAACATCACCTGCGACATCCTGGATGCGCCCAAGGCATCCATGCTCTATCGGGAGGTCGCACCCGTTGGAGGCGGGCCGAAGTACACGAGCACGCAGCGCAGCGCTCGACGAGGAGCTAACAGAGGCCCGTGCTGGTCGTCGTCAGCTGTCACCACGCCTGAGGGGAAGCGACCTGGACATACCATCTCCAAGGGGCATAAGAACTATGACCTCATGCTGCAGCTGCTGTTGGGCATCAGGTAAAATGCTGTCAATATGCCTTAGATTTCAGCGAGTTCGTGAATTTCGGATGTTTATGGTGGGCATCTTTCAGGCATTCGGTGGGGAAGTCTGCTGCGGTTCTGATGCAGGAGTTGCCATTGGCGGATTTTGATCCTAAGGAGAAGTTCTGGACACAAGTATTCTCTTTCTATTTATTCCGGTCAATTTACTTGCATATTATCACACCTGTACTGATTTTTTTTAGGAAAAGCATCTCCAAAAATGGCCTGATCTGGTAGGGGACAATCGAGTTCAGCTCGGATTCCACAAAGCAATGTTTCCCAACTCATGATTGTTTTGTGTTATGCCGATGTAAGATGGCCACCTCTCGGTGGGTTCGTCCGGCAACATCGGCCAATATTTGTTCAAGACCATATCTCCTGGAATTAAACTGCGGTACCATAAATTCAACCTGGATTGATCTGGGCAGTAGAATTTCTCAGCTCAGATTTCGGAGCTTCTCCAAGACAGCTAATTCCTACACACCATAGTACAGAAGATGTTTCGTCATTGTGGACTTCTGCATCACATAAACTTTTTTGTGGAGGAAGAGGTTAGAACTAATCTACTTTTTTTGCGAAAAGAAACAATGCACTTAATTGGTTAGATGTTGTATTCTTTTCCATTATTTTACGCAGTATTTCACTTATTTACAAAATAATATTTTTGCAGCAAACTTACTCAGTAATCTAATCTACAAGGTATCACAATGAGGAATAGATAGAGCTTTCTCTTTCAATATTGACGAGAATTGAAGAAATTGAAAGGGCTTGGAGGTGATGGATTTGTTTGTCGTTTAGAACTATTTATCATTTTGCATCCAACTACTACATATAAAAACAGGATAATATGTATTTGTAGAATACAAGTTCAGGGCCTGCAGATAAAACCACACTTGAGGTTTAGCTGTTCATGTATATCTTTATGTTGAGATAATAGATGTCGTGATTTTAAAATTTTAGTGGTATTAATAATTTTAGGTCAGTATGGTAGCTGGGGCCCACATTTAGACAAGCAGATCAATACTCCAGGTAGTTGTAGCTGCGTCCGTGGCAGCGTCTTTCTGTAGCTTGGAGGGTTCTGCCCTGTCAGTATCTCGCCGAAGAACATGCCATATCCTATATTGGTTTTCAGCGGTTTGTCACCTATCTTTTTCATTCTGATTGATTCATAAGGTTTGCTCATCTATGATCTAACACGTTTTTATTGTCAAATCTCCTTATTCTCACAGTTTGAAATGATTTTATAATTAGTCTTTTAATGAGCTCAAGTATTCGTAGGAGCGCCACGGTAGATTTGGTGTTACTCATCTCTAATCTCATCCTATAAATTTACCAGGTTCTTTTTATTTTAGTTTCATGTGGTATGAACATGTTAAGCGAATAAGATTCTCATTGTGGATATCAATTTTAGTTTTCACATTTTCTAACAGTTGTCACCTCTTTGATCTGGTAGTTTACCAAATACCAGTTTTATGCTTTTCTTAGAGCAGAGCATTTCTGTTCTTACTACAGTTTGCTGATTCAATACTCTTGCGTGTTATTTCCCTATTTTACTTTTAAATTCTGAGCTATTTTAGTTCCTGTGTTGGCACATGATAGAAATGGTGAATTTCTCTCCCCATATGATGAAATATCATCCTAGAAAAGCTTCTTCTCACTGTCAATGTGCGGAGGGTAAGATTGGCCATGTAATTGATGCTATACTGGTGAATAACTATTATCACCTGCTTAACTTCTTCAGGAACTGTTGGTCTCATGTTAAAGATATTGAATACTTGCGACAACTTAAACAAAGATGACTAAGATATATGCAAGCAAAGTTTAGTGGATTGTACTGTACTGTTTATTGTTCGTTGCTTAATGGGAATTCCGTACTCTGATTTAGTATTTTTACATGATGCACGATGGCCCTCTAATGATAGTGCCCCTTTTTGTTCTTTACGCATGTGTTGTAGCAGACACAACATTACAATTACCATAAAGAAAACACAGTAAGGTGCATCTAGAATTAGATTTACTTAGATTTGGACATTTTCCTCTTGCTTTGCATTGATTGGACTTCATTTGTCCCTGTCTAAAATGTTTTATTATTTTATTAAACTCCAACTGAGAAACTACAGAAGTGTTGTACTTATTGGGATATATTTTCAAGTTAGTGCAGTGAGTATCAGTTTTAGCATCCTACAACCACCTGTGATTGGAAGTACATTTTCCTCTGTATCAGATTCATAATCAAGTCTTATTCCAATCTAGACTTCTTTCGGTAAAAGAAGTTGTATTACTTTGCATCAAGTTTTGTCAGGTTATATTTGTCAATGTACTGCATATATGATTCACTTAAATCTGGCCACCTTCCTCTTGCAGTGTTGAAGTTCCTCAGGTCGCCTTCCTCTTGCAGCGATCCTTCAATCCCTGCTTCCTGTCCTACGTATCGCAAGGTGATGTGTATGCTCTCTTCTGTTTCATGTGTGAATTAAAATTTGCAGGCAATTAGCTGTAATTTAGCAAGGTGATGTGCATGCTCTCTCCTAGCTCTCTTATGTTTTGTGTGTGGATCAACAAGTTGGGCCATTAGTTGTAGTTTGTTGTGCTATGAATGAGGAACATGGGTAACATTACCTATGGTAATACCCAATTTGCTGTGGAATTTGATATGTATCATGCCTACTGATCTATTTGTGCAAGAGTTCTCATTTCACCTCTATTTGTTTTGGTTCGACTGTGTTATGGAAGAAGATGAAGTTGTACATAAGATAGGCCCTAATCTTGATGTTGTACAGGTAATGGTTAGAGCTTTTTTAGATCCAAACCGTACTGCAAGGTAGGGATTTTTCTTAGTTCAGATAAAACTATTCTTGCAGTCCCCCCATTACTAAGTATATAAAAGCTCGCCGATTTCGCGGCCTCGCAGCGTCCCGCGCACTGTAGATAGCACTATAGAATTCTACGGTGTTCTACAGTGCCGCGGTGGGCTCCACATGCCAGCCACACGACGCGGCTCCACTTTGCAAAAAAAGACACGCAAGCCCACAAATTGCAGCCCAAACCTTCAATTTCACGAAGCGAGGGACCTAATCTTAATTTCCCGCAAACCCAGGGACCCAGCTGAAAAAAACGGCAGAACCTCCCTCTTCCTCCTCCTTCCCGCGCGGCGCCGCAGCTCGCCGCGGTCGCCGACGCGACGCGCCGTCGCATCGCTGCTCCCCGCTCCGATCCGAGGGCACGACGAGCTCCGCCGTCAAATCCTCCACCTCCTCGCCGCAGATCGGCCGCCGGGACGTCGCGTCGTCGCGGTAATCGACGTCGCCGTCCACGCTGGCCTCCGCTGTGTTTACACGCCGCCGCGGCCGCTCCGGCGACCAACGCGTGGCGGCGCCGTCGTCTACGGACGCCCCGCGGTCACCCGCGTGCAGCGTGCCCACGCGCGGGTCCTGGCTCGCCGTCGAGCGCCTCCGGCGACCTTGACGCCGCCGCGGCAGCTCTGCCCTCCCGTGACGTCACGGTGACGTCGCGTTGGGCTGGTTGCGGGCCTTGGCTGGCCCCATGGGCCGCTACGTGGGCCGGCCTGGATGCACTTCCTTTTTTTCTTTTTTTCCTTTCTGTTCTCCGGCCCCCCCCCCGCTTTTCTTTTTTTAGAAACTTTTGGCAACTCTTGAAATATAACTTCCATAATCTAAATCTGCACTGCTTCAAAATGTGGACATTTCAAAATTTGAACTTACAAGTTTGCCTATTTCAAACAATTTTTTTTAAAAAAAGGTATTTCCCCATGACATGCTTCCCCTCTAAAAATATTCGATTACTTTTACAGTTCCAAAATATATTTCAAAAATACACAAGACCTAAAAACTTTCAATTTACTAATTACAACAGTTCCACTCATACACAAGTTCCAATTTGCATAAAACAAAAAATGTTCACACAAAAAAAAGAATATTTTCAATATATCCACCTGGAAAAAATGAATAACATATCCGACCGATTAAACCAAAAAAAAATACTTGCTACTCCTGGCAAAAAACAACTATGTTTCCAAATTCTAAAAGAGTTCAATATTTTGAAAAAAAAATCCAAATGCATTTCTTCTAGATATGTGAAGGTCACCTTTTCCACAAATGCTTGGTTAAACGAATAATTGCAGAGATTAAAACTTCACATCCCCTAACTACGGATAGAATTTAAATTACACCTACTAAGTTTACATACAACTTACTTCCTCTAATTATTGATCTAAAATGAGTACCTAAAACGAAAATGTAAAACATAATATAGCATTTCAAATACGTTAACACTTAGAGAAAAAATAACTTCATACAATGTATTTCCCTCCAACTAACGAGTTAAATCAAGCATCTAACAAAAACATAAAACCTATTATACCGACTCGGATAAGTTACAATTTGGAGACAACATAACCAAACTCCCCCAAATTATGCAAATCGGTTTAACAAACACTTACATTGAACTTAACACTCCCTAGCTACGTAGTTAAGTTCAAATAATGATTAACTAGATGCATATTGGATTGACCACAATTTCATTCCCTCTAAAAAAAAGATTGAATTTAATAGATGCTAATACAACATATTCAACATTTCTATTCACAAAGTATATTGACTTCACTTCAATGAACGCCAAATTCACAAAATATATTGACTTCACTTCAATGAACGTCAAATTGAACTTAATTTCATCTAATGACACTATCTTATTGACTAAAATATTATGCAAAAACATTGAACTTAACCCTCCCTAGCTACGTAGTTAAGTTCAAATAATGATTAACTAGATGCATATTGGATTGACCACAATTTCATTCCCTCTAAAAAATAGATTGAATTTAATAGATGCTAATACAACATATTCAGCATTTCGATTCACAAAGTATATTGACTTCGCTTCAATGAACGCCAAATTCACAAAATATATTGACTTCACTTCAATGAACGCCAGATGCTAATACAACATATTCAGCATTTCTATTCACAAAGTATATTGACTTCGCTTCAATGAACGCCAAATTCACAAAATATATTGACTTCACTTCAATGAACGCCAAATTGAACTTAATTTCCTCTAATGACACCATCTTATTGACCAAACATATTATGAAAAAAAAAGCCTTCAATTCAATGAACACTCAAATTGAACTTAATTCTCCCTAATGTCACCATTCTATTCACAAAACATATTATGCAATAAAAAAGAAACAAGTTATATTCATAAAAATAACCAACAAGAGCAATCTGGAAAATTTCCAAATTTGAACATTTTTCGCAATCTGACCAAAATTTTCAGCGTAACCTATCTTTGCATTTAACTAAAATCTAAAATTTCACACTGTTTAAATAAGAACAATTCCAAATTTCGCATTATACCGCACGGGTGCGGCGTGACGCCGCGCAAAATATAACTAGTTCAATGATAATTACCTGCATAATTTCAATACGCTGCCTGTATCAACAAATACTTGAAAATATATCCTGGTGAAAAACACCACAACTACACGAGGTAAAATAATGACATCAATATTAAGATGCCTGCTATTTAGCCAGTCAAACTAATAAACTTGCATGCACAACTAATTAGCATAACTAGAAGATGTGAGTTACTTGACAGGTTTCCTTCATTCAAAATACTTACCATCTCCTCTCTTTTTTTTTTTAAATACTTACCATCTCATACTGTGAGATCAATTGACCTCTGACTTTTTTCCCCATGCATACCTAAAGATAATGTTCTAGAGCAAGAAAAACGATTGCATATAAAATTCCGCATCTATATATATCTCGAGACTGACATTGAAGTGAAAAATAACTTTGCTGGTTCGTAATTCAAAATTTATAACTTCCTTGAGGTCCATGAGCCCTTTTGCAGGTATGCAACAATTAGTAATTTCAGAAACTAGGGCTTTATTCAAGGTGAAAATTTGAGAAATGGAGCCTTCATTGAACATTGTGTTATCTTCATTGAATGATATATTCCTACTGGAATGTTATAAAATGTACTGATGCTCCATTAAAGTGGATGTGGCCAGGAATGAATTTTGACTGATGTCCTAATGGATAATTACACGTTATTTTGAGAAGTGGTCCAAACTGAAGGAAATCTCAAAGTAGCAAGTACTTTCCTCTGAATGATTGATAAATTGTATTAGTAAAAGTATGCTTTATGGGATAATAACTATGTTATAAGCACCCTTTAGCTGAAAAGAATCAGACATTTCCTCTGCTTCAACGCTTTCCCACTTCGCCCTGCTAACTGGTAGCCCCGTAGGATGATTGCATATTCAGAATAAATATTGCCTACCTTGGGAGTCAGAAAAGATGAATCGCTGAGGTATCCGCGACATGCTATATGACTAATAGTGGTTGACCACCTTGGTTCACAAATCACCATGATCTAATATTATTCAGTGTTCACCATCATATGTTTGTTGTTCATCTTTTTGGATACTGAAAAAGAGGCCATTGTATTGATCGTCTCATAACAACATAGTCTCCGGTAATACAGTAACCAAGAGCTCTAACAAAATACATATCCACTGGTACAATGACAACAAATCTGGGCATTGTGGAAATCTATAGGCGATGGTGGGCAAAGACAAATTGCTTGTTTGGTCATGTTATATCCAGTTTACCATCGTATAAATAAATTAATGATAAACAAAATAAAAGCTCGACCCGTGGGAATTAGCACCTAGGGCATTTTCTTTAAGAAGCGAGGAACCCTGCAGACGCAGGGGAGGTGCCAACACACCGAACATCACTAGGTTCTCAAATAAGATATTGGACAAAAATGACAAGAATTATTAGACCTTCCTGTGAATGACACAACTTTCATGCTTAGTAATCTAACATCCTTTAATCAATTAAATCAACTCCGACTACATTTTAGCTTAGCTTCGGCAGCTACTGAAATTTAATGCTTAGTGAGCAAGTGCTACACCCTCTATTCGATTTTGAGTTACTAACTACACAGTTGATTCCGAAAGCTCAAGAATCCAAAAGATTCAAGGTTTTCACTTCCACAAAAATGTAAGAACGTAATAAGCTATATGGTACAAAAAATTCAAACTATATATTAATGTTACAGAATACATTCTGGCTAGTTATGTTGCTCGATAGTACAATGTTGCTATTTCCTAATTTTGCGCATTTCCACCAAAATTCACCATGGATATCGCATGGTCGCTTTAGTAATTACTAACTTTCAGAAAACTGTTTGTCAGCAGATCAAAACATCTTAGTGAATACAACTGATCTAGCATATGGTTCAAAAATATATATAACTGATCTAGCATAGATTAATATAAATATATGTAAGGTGATCCTTCATCACATCCAAGCATACAAATTTGCAAAAGCTAACCTTCTCCAAAAGATGTCGGATGCCTGAAGGATGAGAAAAGTTGATCTCAGGTGGCTACATCCTACAACCTACAGTACATGTCATCTCTAAGGTAACTATCTCCGGTTAACCCAAAATGAGCATACTAAATCTTGCGAGACTTAGTTGCCCTCTCAAAGACATCGACTATGACAGCAGGACAAGATCTTTTAAGGTGTGCATACCCTTCGCTTGCCAGCACAAGATCCATTCTATTCGCATTGAGGATAAATTCAACACAAGCATCTTTAAGCTTGCTGCAATGATGCTGGTCAGCCAGAGCTAATGTGGTGGCCACAGTACCAACATCAAGACTCCTGCAAAGAATGCCTTCGCAAATTAGCCTCAGCCTATCCATGGCATACTTGTCTGCAGCCACAAGCAAATGCTTAACCATTTCATTCTGGTCATTGTCGTCGAGATCATCCATGGAAGGCAGCGAATCAGTGTAGACAAAGTGAAGCAACGCCTTGAAGACAGCAAGCTGCATATCGTCGACGGCAATCTTTCGTGTTCTCTTCCCCATCGGCCCATAAAGCTCTGCCTCGAACACCGGCGACCGCATTGAAGGACAATCTTATGGGCAGAAAAAGACTCCCTTTCAACTTGGAATGTTACATCTCTTTCCTCCCCCGCTTCTAACAGTTTCCCAAGATGATCCGACAAATCGGAGGGCGGCACCTGGACCTCAGATTCCAACGCGGTCTCCTCCACCAATGATTCATGGAAAACAGTGACCTCGCACTTAATCACGAGGCGGTCTTCCTGCAGGTACGGCGACGACTCCAAGACTGTCCTCCACGACTCCAAAACCATCGGTGGCTCCCGTTGGATCAACTTGGTGGTGGCCCGGTCCGTTGGGATGACCAGCCTCATGTCGAATCCCGCCCTCACCTCGATGTTCTTCATCATGAGCTCAAGGAAAACCGAGACATACTCTTTGCAGTCCTCTGATGCGCCATCGGGGTAGAAGATGATGCACCACTCGTAGCCGCCGACGGTGAAGGTTGCGGATTGAACCAATTTGCCTATGCCAAGGCCCTTGTGCTGGCTATACCCAGTTATCTCGAACGTGTGAGTCGCCCGTGCGGTCCCTACGCTGGATCTTGATGCCGTCATCGTTTTAGCCCTCTGGGATCTAGCCATTGAGTTCGCGTCGTGGAATTTAGGGCGGCAGTGGGGGCAAAGAAGGTTCTTTTTTCTCTGATGGAACACGAAAGGCGACGTTGCAGAGGCGAGGAAGGAGATTTCTTTCGATGGACCTAGAAGGACTCTTTGAAATCGGAGAGGACATGAACTGAAATCGAATATTTCTCTACCGGGAGGAGTGCTTCGGTCGTGGGACGAACGCCGTCCGACAAAGTGGGTCAATTTTCCTTCCAACTTAAGTGGGCCTGGAAAACCCAAGGATCATCGATCTCGGTTGGAAATCACTAGAAAAGGGTTACCTTTGCGAAGGGAACCCAGCGAGCCGTGGCGTGACGACAAGTGTCAGCTTCTCCCTTCACGCGGTACCCCGTGGGTGCTTAAATATGTGACAAGTGGCAGCACGAGAGAGTTTTGGTGGGATTTCTGTTTCTCCGTGCGGAGGGTTGTATGTGCATTTATTTTGAGATTCGTTTAAAAAAATGAAATATCTTGAGAATCGTTTATCCAAATTACGAACCGTTTTCACTTTTGAGCTTGTCGCGTCGAGATCTTCAAAACTAGATCCCATATTGATAGGTTTCGACGAACTTTTTTTTTGTACTCCCAGTTATGTATAGTTTGTACAACTTGTTTTGTATAGTTCGTACTCCCACTTCTCTCTACTTTGTACTTCCTGTTTTCTATACTTTTGTATGATGAGAGAGAAGGATAGTGAGGTGGGAGGGCAGCTTTTTCCCTTTTATTTTTCTAAATCGAATTTTTTAAATGAAATATCTTGAGAACCGATTATCCAAATTACGAACCGTTTTCATTTTTGAACTCCTCGCGTCGAGATCTTCAAAACTAGATCCCATGTTGATAGGTTTCGACGAACTTTTTTTTGTACAACCTGTTATGCATAGTTGTACAAACTGTGTCTGTGTAGTTGTACAACATGTGTCTGTACAAACTGTGTCTGCGTAGTTGTACAACATGCGCCTATATAGTTGTACAACTTGTGTTTGTACAATATGTGTCTGTCTAGTTGTACAATATGTGTCTGTACAACATGTGTCTGTCTAGTTGTACAACATGTGTTATGTAGTTGTACAATCTGTGTCTGTACAACATGTGTCTGTCTAGTTGTACAATCTGTGTTTGTCTAGTTGTACAATCTGTGTCGGTACAATATGTGTCTGTCTAGTTGTACAACCTGTGTCTGTCTAATTGTATAACACATGTTATGTAGTTTGTGGTTATACACCGTTTCTCTATTTAATTCTATTTTATTTGTACATTTTTCCCTTTACTCGCCGTCCGTGCGTACGCGCTAGGATTCATATGTACACGGCAAGCTGCTCCTTGTACGCTTTCGCCGATCCATTTTTCCCTTTTTTTTCTTTCCATCCTTGTGTAAGCGCTGGGGCGCCTGGACGTGGGTGCGTACATCAGCCAGCAGCTACCTTGTACGTTTCCAGCGATCCAACCTGCATGCAAAACCAGAAAGAGAAAAGCCAGCAGCTGCCTTGTACGCGCACGCGGGAGGGCACCCACCTGCATGCAAAACCAGTTACTTGCTCCTACCGTGCTGGTCCTCGCGTGCTCGCGTACCGCGCTGGTCCCCGTCCGATCGTGGACAATTTTGATTTCGCCACCTCGTGCAGTACACCACGTGGCAGGCTTATATGCTCAAAAGTGCCCTTTTGAAAGGGAACCCTTTCTGTAGTCGCACCCATATCGGTTTCCTTCCTACTCCCCGCAGCCAGGTAAATCCTATATACCGCTTATTAGCAGCGTTTCGTCGTAGCGCCGCCCACAGCAGCGTTCTATTGGGCCGGGCCCAATTACATCGGCGCAGCGTTCTTCAACCTCACGAGCCGACGTCGGCGACGCCGCGCCGACCTCCAGGGAGGCGCGAAGGAGAAGGCGCCGGCGAGCCAGGACCGAGCCGGAGACGGGGCCAACGCGGCCAGCCGCGGCGGCGCCGGCGTAGGCTCGGAAGCAACTTAACGATGGGGGGTGCAGGCCGGGCTTAGAGGGATGGCGGTGGGCGGCGGTGGACCGGCGGTGGGGGGCGGTTGGAGGAGGGCGGAACGGTGTGGCGCCGCGCGAGCGGAGTCGGCCGTGGGTGGCGGCCGCAGGCGGTCTGGCCGGCGCCGGCAGCGGGGGGATCGACGGGGAAAAAGGTTGGAGGTGAGCGGCGCTAGCACGAAACGCCGCTAATAATCGGTATGTAGGACCTCCCCGCAGCCACTACGCTGCAAGCGAGCTGGAGTACTGTCTCGCCCGCAACACCCTACGCAATGGGCCGGCCTATTTTGAGCTCATTTTTTTCTTCATCTTTCCCTTTTCTTTTTCCTGTTTTTATTTTTGGGTTTCTCTTCCGTTTATTTTAATTTTTTGGTTTCTCTTCTTTCCTTTTTCTTTCTATTTTCTGTTTATTATTTTCTCTTATTTTTATTTTCTCGTTTTCTTCTTTTCTTGGTAATACATGAATATATAATTACGAACCATTGAACATTTTTCTGAACCAGCAATTTTTTAAAACTGTTAACATTTACTATTTAATTTAAACTACGAGACATTTATTTATTTTAACTCCGTGAATATTTTTTTATCCTTGGGTTTTCTCGCCCATATCTCGGTCAACTAGATGATCAAATTTGTCCACCTAACTTGTTCCTCGCAGGTTTTACCCTTACCCAAGAGGTTGAGGACACTATTACATGGACACTGACGACAAACAGAACCTATTCGGCGAACTCAGTTTACAAGGAGTAGGGACTTTTTGCTCCCGAGCTCCAGTAAACCCTTCAATTTAAAAATTCGAAAATTATATTTATGAGTTTCAAAAAAATTTGAAAAAAATCTGGGTGTAGCAAATAGTATATTCCACGAACGTGTAAAATATCAACTCCAAATACTTTGTATTTTGAGGTATACAAAAATGACAAATTGTGGATCTAAATATGCCTATTTTCAAATCTCTAAGTTTTACCAGATTTTGTTATTTTTGTATAGCTCATAATATAAAGTATTTCAAACTGAAATTTCACACATTTATGGGATACACCATTAGCTACACCCATGATTGTTTTCAGAATTTTTTGAAACTCACAAATATAATTTTCGAATTTTTTTAACTGGAGGGAGTACTGGAGCTCGGGAGCAAATAACACTTTCCGGTTTACAAGGCGCAATTCATTGGCTCCTCTTCATACTCCTTCATTAACATCGTTTTGAAGAATTGGGCCCTGTCCAAGTGTCGATTTTTCGTCTGGCTCGTGGTGCATAATAGGTTGTGACCTCTGACAATCTCGCCATTCGGAGATGGCCCTACCAGTCTACCTTCAAACTCAGCAGATGTTAGCCTGAGACGGCTAGGCACATGTTGTTTGAGTGTCGCTACTCGGGGCGTAATTGGCTGGCGTCTGCCTCTAGGGAGTGGCGGGTCGACGGTTCTACAGTACTTGTAGGATTTGGCCGCAACTCCGTCCGTTCCCGCAAAGGCCTCAACAAGGCCATCATGCTAATCATTTGGGAGATTTGGAAAGAATGAACACGGGTCTCAAACAACATTTTTTTGATGACGTATGTTCTAATGCAGAAGATCAAATACGAGAGTAAGGATTGGATCTTCACCAGTGCATCACTTGAGCATTTTTTTTTCTTGTTTCTGACGGCTTATGTCACTCTGATTTGCACCTTCTGTGTCAATATAAAAGGCAAAACTTTTGCCTCGTTTTGAAAAAAAAATCTAATCAACTCTAAAATAGATCGAAATAACAGCACCATCCTTACCACGAGACTTCTTCTATTCTTCTGTACCAGAACATGATTATAAATTCTTCTATGGATTATACCAAAGAATTTAACAAAAAATCTGTCCTGTAAAAGAGGTTCAACTCAAGGAGATTATCCGTGTCCATCGCAATGTCGGCTATACAAAGCTAGCATACCTTGCAGAAATGAGCAGCCATTGATGTCGGAAGCTCTATGATATGGAGCGAGGTTCAGAGAATCAACCTTCAATGCAACAAGAGCAGTCCTGCCAGCGTCAAATAATGCCAAAGCCTTTGAAAGGTGTAGCCATTTTGTTGTTGTGATAAGTTATTCGATAAGAGACTGATGGACCAAACTAGTCCCACCACCTGTTAGCCAATAATTCATGGCTGCAGGTGCAGGAAGATTCTGCACTGTACATCGACTGGAGTGTGAGTGGCTTCCTCGCGTCTACTTGATTTGTAATGCTATTACAAGGCAGGTAAAAAAAATGCTCAAAAGTAAAATGCACAAGCAAAGCAAAGACACGGGACTTACTAGAACACAGACGCCTAACGCAGTCGTCGTCATTCATGAATGTGCAGCCACAAACTGTCAACTGAAGATACGATGTGGACTTTGTTGAACTCGTGTTGGGTTCTAACTTCTAACAGGTAGCTTGTTCATTCATCTACTTATAAAGAATAATGAAATCAGAAAAGGAGGCGTAGAGAGTTGTTGGGCTTCGGCTGGTTATTGACATCATCACATGATCGTCGTTGGTGTGAAGATCATTATCTGAAAACTAAAAAGGAAAACGAGGGCTTCCCCATGCATTTGGGTGGAGATGCATCTGTCTCGCGATTAGACGGGCACGCAGAGACGACGGGGATTTCGGCGACGGCGACGGCGACCGGACCTAACCTAACCATCCGTATTTTGCTTCTGTCCTTGACACGCACACGTTCGGGTGTGGGTGATGAACTAGACCAGAGCCAAAAGATCTCAGCTTTCCCATCTGAAAGTGTACTGTGATGCACTACATCACGGTATACATTTTGGGGCACTTCAAAGTGCCCCAGAAGTGCCCCAAAATGTCTATTTTGTGCCCTAAATATTTTAGGGGCACTTTTTTTTTAAGTGCCACATTTACCCGTGACTCTAAAAGTTATTGAGCCACTTTCAAATGTGCCCAAGTGCCCCTAAAAGTGTCCATTAGAGGCACTTGTACAAACTGCTCCAAAATACTTTTAGTGGCACTTCTACAAACTGCCCCAAAATACATTTAGGGGCACTTCTACTTTAGGGGCACTTTGAGATAGTGCCCCTAAATGTATTTAGAATTAGGGGCACTATCTCAAAGTGCCCCTAAATACTTTGAGGAGCTGCCCTAGGGCCACAGAATATTGTTGACATTGTACACTCAGGAGACAGAGAACACTGTTCAAGATTGATATACACACAGAACTAGAACAATATCCACAATGCCACACGAGAAACAACATGTTCAACGCCCAGAGATTCACAATGTACAATTGGAATGATAAGAACAGGTTAGAACATAAAGAGGACGAGCAACACAACTTAAATTTCACATGCCATACTTAATCCTCATGGCCCTTGTCTCTTAAATCTTCATGCTAATCAGAGGAACGATTAGAAGAGCTTCAACTTCTGCAAAAGAAAGAAACGTGCTTAATTATCATACATGCCAGTGTGTAGACCAAAATGTAAAATGAGAGAGATAAGTTCATGGTGGTACCAAAGTGTACAACTTCGTACTAATCTGTGTCGTTACTTAGAAATATAAAATGTAGACCAAAATGTAGCCACACATGCATGCTCTGTATTTATATATAGTGGAAATATTCATTTCTGAAAACTATTATCAAGTGAACCAACTAACATAGACATCATAGATAGCTGTGCCACTTAGCACTTATTGATACGTTTATGCAAGGTTCAAGCTAGGCTGCAATTTCTACCAAACAAAACCTGACAATTAGCACATCCATCTCAGACATAATGGCACACTATGCATCAATCTCGGACACAATCGAGAAAATTCAAATTTGATCAATAAGCAAAAAGCTGCATTCAATTCCATGGTTCTGAACACACCAGAGAAACTGTGTAAAATATTCCTAAAACAGCTTCAGCAAAAAGGGAAGATCAATGAACAGTGACTCGTCAAATACACGGCAGACTGGTAAGCTTCTTCTAATTGCATTCATGGCACTTTATATTCATGGATACAACATACAAGTTATATTAATGTTTCTTGTCGAACCCTAACGATAACAATAGATCAAGGAAGAAATAAGGAATCATGAGAGCCAACGCAGAAGTAGAAACTCACCTAAACAACAGAGATGTAGATGCCGCCATCGCATGGAAGCCGATGGCCGCTAGGGCATCGCAGAGTGGCCCGTTAATGGTGGCGCTGTACCTGGAGTCAACCTTGCTGTACTCCTTACCTACAGAACACAATAGAACACGGTGACCTCACACACTCGGCTTAGCTTGTTCAATGAAGTTAATGCAATATGCACAATGTAAACAAGCTAATACAAGGATTCATAAGAACTTGAGTATATTCATTCTATAGCAAACAAATGATATAATGTTACATCCAGAGCTATATATTTTCTCTGATATGGTTAGCATCCACATTCATTTGAATTTTAAACATCCAAAGTTCCAAACATTTCCAGAATAAACAACCATATCAAGCCTCTGAATAAAAGGGTGGGATTGTACCATTTGCCTAAACTAGCCAATTAAACAATAGAAGGTCATACTTCAATCAACTATGAAAAGTAGCCTATTGTTATTAGCAACTTTAGAAAAATATGGCCTTCGTAACTCGAAAAGACAAATGAAGCATTAGTAAGCATACCTGCAGATGCACATCTTGCAAGTTCAATGCATTTCCAAATATACTTTAGTTTTTTTCTCAACACTCTTTCAATACTATCAAATGCCACGACATCAACTCGAATACTAGAGGGTCATCGGATAACAATGCAAACTCCCACATCGAAATACTGGTATGCATATGTCACGACAGGAGTATAGTTTGAAAAGGCAAGTAGGTACTCAGGACAAAGAATTTTCCCTAACATCTCTCTTATGCCAATGATGAGAACCGTAGATCGGAAGAGACAGACCCGCAACCACACAAACGAACACAAAAACGGACTAGATCCCAGGAGATCTGTCGGACAAACGCCTCCTGACCCTCACGTACCGTTTCGCTCAGGCTAATCTATTGGTAGATTTGTTGGCTTTATTCTTTGATTAACTCAGATTCGTTTACGATTTTCTTGAGGGCTTGAAAGTTGAAACCATTGAATAATAACGCATCATCAAGTGATTTAAATATCTCCCGCTCGGTGTAGCATATCATCAATTTCATCTAGATTAAACTCATTTACATAGACAACATTAGCATAGAAATCTATCTCTATGTGCAAATCATTCCCCGTGTTGGGGCTTTGCACATGATTCCCCACCCGCTGCTGCTGCCTGATATTAAAATTAAAATCAGCTTGCGGTGCCACGGCGAAGAAGCGAGCAGGCGCAGCTGCTCACCGTCCGGATCTGCAAGCTGCAGTTGCAGCGGAATCGTCAAGAGCGTCGGCGTTGCCGCGTTGAAGCAGCTGATGTAAGCCTGTACGAGGAGACGATCTAACTGGCCTCTCGTGACTTCTGTTTATTAATTCATACCGTACGTGGATTTATTCTGTGCTTTCACGAGAGGTGTCAACTAATTGACTTCCTTCTATACGCAAAAGCTAAAATCCATTCACTCTCATCCATTGAGTTTGTTGTATTCTCCTCGATTCCTTTCTATATGAAATACTTGATGCACTTATTGAATGGGAAACTTGAATTGAATTGAGAAGCTCCTAATCTGTTGCCGACTAGGCTAGCTTCTTGTGGGCTTTTTTGCTGGTTATTACGTTGGGCTGGGCAAAAACTTGGTAAAGGCCATGTTGATTGTAGTTTTTGCCGTGCAAATAGCGATTTAATCACTAATTAACGCCTAATGACGTGTTATTTGCGCGACGTAACCATGATGAAAGACGATTTTGTGACAGTCAACAAATAGAAATTGTGTCTCAAAGTGCCCAAATGATTTGATCTATGATAGAAAAAATTGATTTGATATATGGAGGCACCTTTCCAAAGTGCACCAATAGCTCTTAACCAAGTGAGAAACTCTGCCAAAGTGCACCAATAGCAAAGACATTTAGGGGCATTTTGACAAGTGCCCCAAAATGTTATATCTATTGGGGCACTTTGGCAAAGTGGCCCAATAGCAATGACATTTGGGGGCACTTTGATAAAGTGCCCCAAAAGGTTATATATATTGGGGCACTTTGACAAAGTGCCCCTAATTAGAAGTTTTTGGGGCATTTTGGTCAAAGTGCTCCTAATTAGAAGTTTTTGGGGGCACTTTGGAAAATGCCCCAACCAAAATGCCCCTAAATGTATGTTGTGGTGTAGTGATGCCCACCTTCTGCTAGCTCCTGCTATGGCATTGCAGCGCACCCGTGGCTGTTCCGGATTGGCCCATCTGAAAGAAATAGCTACCAAGAGAAGAGAGTCGTCAGTTAACCCACACCGTCAAACCATGGTTAATTAGCGATCACAAGCACGTGCTCTCGTCCAACTTGTCGTCGATTCCGCTTATCTCTCCAAAGATACAACAACAAGCAGCAAGATACCAAACGTAAACAGGTCTGAAGAGTTCCACATGGATCACAGCAGGGGTTGACAACTGGGCGATCGATCCGCCATCACCGTGCAAGGCATTTAGACAAACACAAAAGGTTGAGAAAAGGAGTTGTTTAGCACTAATCGTTGTACCTCCGGCTCTGCTTTGTCGAGAGCTTGATGGGTTTTCAAAGTAGCAGCAGAGATGATGCCTTCAGATCTCCATCATTTCTGGAGTTTCTGCGTGCGAGTGTGCCCCCTCAATCATGCTACTAAAATAAGGGCTAAATGCTGATTATGTCTCGAGATTGTACACAGGATATAATATTTTAGTGGCATTCATGTGCGGAAAGTCCATTATACAGTGTTGATTATATGCTATGACGTAATGCATGTCCAGAAATTCACAGGTAAATGTTTAACTGAAGGTGAATATCGGGTAGGCTAGAGAAATGAATACTGTTCTGAAAGGCTCTAGCCTCGTCAGTGTTCTTGTGCATAGAATTAGTTTACAAAAAACCTTAGTCTTCGGTTTCAAAAAAAAAAAAAACTTAGTCTGGGCAGTCCTTGCATCCACTAAATCACCAAGATCTACTTGATATCCTGAGTGAAGAAAATCCAGTTTTCCATGCCGACTTGGAGCGGGGAAAAGGTAAAACAAACCGCCAAGATGATAGCATGGTGCGATTATAGTAGACAATTATTGCCTTGTCTGCTTTGACAGCACCTGAACTGAAGGGTGTAGCTACGACATTGGCTTGCTGCAACTGCACCTTGCGCACCTCACCCAAACTGCAAGGAAGATTCTTCCCGGCTCCAATAATTGCCCATATAAAACCCCATATCACGGACACAAAAAGAAGCTAAAAAAGATGGAGAGCATGATCGCAACGAATCCGGGACAATGGCCACTCGTTCTCCTGTTCGGAGCTACTGCATTTCAGTGTCAGCTTCTTCTGCGAAAACGTGCGGCATTTTGGTTCTTCTCTTTGTGTGCCCGCGTCTGCCCCAGGAGGTTTGTTGCTGATAGGATAGGAGGAGCTCCTATGACATAAGCAGTTGCGTCGGATGCTGCTAGTGTAGTGTCTCATTCCACACAGCATAATTTGGCGCAAGAATCTAAGAAAACCGAGAACCTATCAGCATTTCAGGTAGTCTTTTAAAGCTAAGCCCACATCACAGCTCGTACCCGGGGTAGCTCCCTCTGAAGCTTCCATCCAGATGCACCGCCACCACCAATAATACAGACTCCCTGTCTTCTCGTTGACACTGGGCACTAGGCAGGCGAAAGACTTCAGAGATGAATACTCTGTGCCTCTGTGGTGGTGGTGGTGGTGGTGGTAGTGCACCGAACCTACAAGCTCCCTACGCCTGGCCACACTCGCACTCCGGTTTATTTCTTCGTGCCGGGCTCTGTTCGAGGGCATTGTCGGAGAGAGATCCGCACTGCGCTGCACTTTTCCCTTTCGCGCTGCGCTGGGCGCTTTTGAGGCAATCATTCTTGGGTTGGGGGAGCTGAAAACAACGTGCAATTGCCTCCATTATTTCGATTCGGAGTGGACGATATGTCGTCGTCCTGACGCGCGCCAACATGCTCTGAACCATCACTGTATGCAGATGCAACGGAGGTAGAAGATGATAGGTCTGATGATGATACGTTGGAGCCTAATGGCAACTCCAACGGGCCGACGCAAACAGATAGCAAATCATTCAGCGTTTTGTCCATTTAGGTCACAAAACAGACAGTCGTCCGGTTCTTGTCCGTCCTTTTCAGCCCACTGTACCCAATAGGGCGACCCATTTGGTCCGCCCGGACAGGGTTTTGATCATTTTGGATCATTTTTATCACTTTTGATCATTTAACCAAATTCACCAAACAAATGTAGAAAATATAGCTAGAAATCGAATCAAACACATCACATGGTACCAAAAGAATATTGCCATGTCGGCATATAAAAGCTGGTTTGGCGTCGATGTTGATCACATCAGAGCTGGTGGGCGGAACTTCATCGTCCCCGACGCCGTAATCATCATTACGGCCTGGGCGTAATCATCCTGGTCATTGTGGTTGATCATGTCCTGGAGGAACCCCTCCCCTTCGGCTCCTTGTAGTACCTTTCGTCTTCCGGCGACGGCCTTGGCAATTGGCCGAACAGGCTGCGGCCTTGGGTGACAACCGGCGGGTCAGCTTCACGTGCGGCCTTCGTCTGCGGCGCCGGTGAGAAGCCGGCCACAGGCGGCGCGTTGAGATCAAGGGGAGGCAACTCAGAGTCGGTCGGCGTTGAATCCCCGACTTCCGCAGAGAACCGTGGCGGCACACTTTCGGGAAGGAAGCCGTACGCAAGCGGCGGCGGTGGCGAGGGCGTGGTCGTAGCTGACTTCGACCTTGGCGGTCGGGGCGCCGAGGTGTTCGAGCTGGCCGTCGCGGTTGCGGCGCTCCTGTGGGCGGAACAATGCCGATCATAAGGAGGACAGCTTGAGTGGACCTGGTGACGATGTCGCTTTCACTGACTGGCTGTGGTTTGCGGCGACAGCCTTGGCCTTGGCGACGGCTTCGGCGCCCCGCTTCCGGGTCTTGATGGCCCTTTGCTCCGCGCTGAGCTCTCTTTTTGACTTCCTGGGGGGTCGACCGCGCAATACAGGACCACCGTGGGCCGGTCGACCACACCTCCAGCGGCGCCGTCGGTGGTTACGTTGGCCATGGGTAAGGCAGGAGCTGGAGCTGGACCTGGTTCTGGGAGAGGAGGCCGGTGTGACGATTTGGCCTCTGTTGATCGGGCCAAGGGCGGACAAGAGGAAGACAGAAGAGTTGTCCGCACGTGTCAACGGCTGATGTAAACCTGGTCTAAATTTTTGCCGAGAATTGGTCAAGACAGACAAAAAAGGACATCGCTCCATTTGCGCCGCCGCATTAGGGCTTGGTTAAACTTTTGCGTTGCCGCGTTTGGGGGGCTTGATTTTCGGTCGCCCAGACAGAAACGGACACCAACGGACTTGATGCGTCGACCGTTGGAGTTGTGCTAAATGTTCCACTTGGAGTTGATATATCCGAGAGCAACGTGACCATGTCTCCCCCACTTGCCCTACTAGTCGAGAATCTCGAGACGTGCCGGCCAGCCCGCAAAACATGCATGAAATCTTAGATTAGGCACTACTGTTTTTTGCTCAGTTAACACCTGTTTCCCGGCATCGTCAGTGGCCGGAGGCAAAATAGTAAAGGCTACTTGACTAACAGGATACCCTTGACCATACTAGATTAGACATGTAGGCTGTGATGATTCCCACCTATAATGGGCTCAATTATGCGCTAAAATATTGTTAGCTGCGTGAGGTGGTGGCCGGTGAGCTCACGGCGGGCAGGACTTTTCTCGCTTCTCATCGGATGGCCTGTTGTCTCGTCTGTCTTTGTTTGCCCAAAAGTGTGTTTATATAGTCTTCTCTAGGCATGATAACGCAGACTGATGCGGGATGATCTACTAACCCATGCACGCACGATAGTCCAACTATATAACGATCGTGGCACAACACAAGTACTCCCTCCGATCCATATTAGTGGGTATAGCTTTGTCTAAATTCATATGTATCTAGTTAAGTATTTAGACTAGATACATGTGTATCTAGACAAAGTTGTGCCCACTAATATGGATCGGAGGTAGTACAATAATTCACTCAACTAGCTACAGTATTTAAAAAAAAATCTCGACACACTAGGTGTAGCTTTTGGAAAGAATGTTGACGGAATACAAGTGTCTCTCAAGACGCTTAAACATGTGGAGGATGATGGTTTTAAGGTTTCTCTCTAGGTAAAGGGACACGACCTACCCGACATAGACGATGAGAAGTGGACCCCACATATGGCAGCCATTCCGGTCCACCGGAAATTTCCGACCGATCTTTCATCCTTATTTTCGGACCCATTCCAGAGAGTTACAACACCAGAAATTCTCGGCCGAACTTCCGGCCTATTACCAGACCCATTTCAGAGAGTTGCACCAAACGACGCAACTCTTATGACCGGAACCGGAAATTCTGTCTGGAAATTTCAGGTGTTCCGGTCCGGAAGTTCTGATGTATAAACAACGGAAGTTCCGGCTTGTAACACACCATAATTTCCGGTCGGAATCCCAACATTAGAAACGACATAATATTGAACGGTTCTCTCACATCAAAAATAGGAAGGCTAAGTGGGTACAAATTGGTTTGTCTACGTGCATTTGATTTCACCCATATCTTTCATTATGCAACCCCTCTTGATAGTACGGTTTTTTATTATATAATAAAGATAGAAAAGCATAGGAAAACCATCTTCTCTCTTTTCAAATTTGAGGGACCGACAAACATCTTGTGCATTTCATCGATTTAAATTAAAATACTTAAGCACACAGTTAGACAACAAATTATGTTGTCATACAACTGGGGAATGCCCTTTTAGCTGGTAGTGTGTTTTCTAGGGCGGTGGTTGTGTGCATTTCGATGTCTCGACTTGCTTGTGATGTTGAGTTGTTGGAGAGTCTGTGTGTGATTAATATCATCTTTGTATTAATATTTGCCCTAAATCATAAAATGAAAAAATATATTATGGAACGAAAGAACAATGGAGGAAAGGACCCAATTATATTCAATAAGAAATATTCGAAGAGGTCTTTATGTGATATGGCATGATCACCAGATGTGTCTATACTTAGAAAAAAGCATCTCCAGTTGCATAAGTGCATAATATATTGTTAAAATGTTTTATATTTTTATAAAAATATATTAATATCAAGAAGATACTAGTTATACATAGTCAAAATATCGAGGATGCACACAACGAATTTTCATAGAAAATAGAAAAAATAATGACCATCGAGAGAGCTGCAACAAACAACATCATCAACCACCAATGATGACAACTCGAGGATAACAACCAGATTATATTGTTGAAATGTTTGTAATGGAACATATCTCCATCAAAACCGTCAATAGTCGTGCTCCCAGTTGATTTGTCTAGAATAATTTTGAGATAAACTAAGGGCAACTTTGAGTAAAGCAAAGCGTAGTTTCGCTTAATTTAATCCTAGCATCACAAGTTAATTGTGCTATTCTGGCAAGGTCCGCCACTACCAAACTCTAGTTTACCAACCACCATGATAAGAGAGGAGAGATGCGATAGGTTGCTTTAGTTTTTGGGACTATTACTCCTGTGCCCCCGAATCCTTAGTTGTGCTCACTTTTCCCAACGATTGAAATTTTTGCTCACTTTTCCCCACTGCCTTAGTTGAAACTCTCACAAATGCTCACAACGGACGTTTCTGTCAAGTCAATGTTTTGCCCGTTAACTCCTGACGAATGGGACCCACATGTCATATATTTAATAATTTCAGATAATATTTTTGGGAATATTTAAATTTCTGACAGGGGACCCACATGTGAGCAATTTAATATTTTCAGAAAAAAAAATGAAAGAGGACGAGGTAATGATGACGTCATCAATGGAGGATCTTCTCCTTGGTCACGCTCTCGGCGATTCCGGCCGCCCCTGCACGAACCAGCGCCACTGAGAGCTCCGCCTAGTCCTCCTATTCCTCTACACTGAAGCACGCGAGCCGGGATGGACCGAGACGTCGGGATCGACGCCATCTTCCTCGCCTCCGGCCGCCGGCTACCATGCCCGATTCGCCTCCATCCGACCTCCCCCGAGCTTTCAGTCTACTCTATCTTGCTTAGAGTGAGTCTGTGGTCCTGCCAGACCTCTTCTCCCTGGCCGCCATGCTCGATTCCGGTTTAATTCGTCGTCGCGTCGCCGCCGCAAAACACCGTTCTCTGCCGCCGCCAAACACCGTCACTGGGTCACCTCCGGCGGTCCTACGGTGACCATTACCAAGCGGCGCCACCACCTTTTGGTTGGGAGCATCGAACGCGACAGCTAGCGTGTCCCCACTCCCCAATCGCGCTGGATCGACGAGCGCGTCGGCTCACCATGTACACGGGGATGAATCGAAGAAGAAAGGAAACGTTTACACAAAACCCCCTGAGTTTCTGGAGTTGGATGTTTTTACAGGAAAACCCTGGAGTTTAAGAAATGGGATGGGTTTTCACAGTTTTGTCCTCGACGGGGTTACGAGAGAGTCAACGGGGTTATTAGGGTTATGCTAGGGTATGGCCTAAACCATAGCATCCCTTGTCCAAATGATTCAAAATTTTGCACACGCGTGTAAAATGCAATTGCGCACAATATTGTCATAGATACTAAAATGGGTTTTTTGGCACTAAAAATCCATTTCTCATTTTTTTAGTGCTGAAACTGCCTTTTTTTGTGAAGCAACTACCAAAACGGTTCCCTAAAAAAGGAATACCCCGAGGTATAAAAATTAATATACCACTTTATAAGTACATATGACCCTGGGTTTGAATATAAAAACATTCCTACGTATTTCTTATATTCTACAGAAGTTCCTGTCGATTTCGCTGGAAGTGGGTCTGATTTGAACTACAAGTGTCGTAAATTTTGCTTATAATTTTTTGCAAAAATCACTTTTAGATCCACAATATGTACTTTCTTTAGAGATCTTTAGCGCTTTTTGTTGGAACAGAGGTATGGTTAGGTTTAGGTTTGGGGTTATGGTTTGTAGACACGGTTTAGGGCTAGGGTTAGGCAAAACTAATTTAAAAAAAATCAAATAAATGTGAAAGCTTCACGTGGAGTCCTCTTATGTGACCTACCACCTAGAAAAAAATATAAACATGGGTTATGAAAGTTTTTGTGAAAAACCCTTCTCAAAAATGAGCTTCGAGGTACAAAGATGTATGACTTTCGACTAGAATGAGCTAGGTCATGGCCTTAACCATGGCATAGTTTGTCCAAATGAGGCCATATTTCACACACTCATGTATCTTGGATGTATAATAGTATTGAAGAAGGGAATTTTTATTTTCTTTTACCGAAAACCTATTTTTCATTTTTGGAGTGTCGAAAATGGCTTTTTTTGTGAAGCAACTACCAAAACGACTCCCCGAAAACGAAACACCCAAAGTCATAAAAATTATAGACCCCTTTATAACTACATATGACCCTGGGTTTGAGTATAAAAACATTTCTAGGTATTTCTCATATTTCGATGAAGTTCCTGCCGATTTCATTGGAAGTGGGTCCAATTTGAACTACAAGTGTCATAAATTTTGCTTATAATTTTTTGCAAAAATCACTTTTAGATCCACAATATGTACTTTCTTTAGAGATCTTTGGCGCTTTTTGTTGGAACAGAGGTATAGTTAGGTTTAGGTTCGGAGTTATGGTTTATAGTCACGGTTTAGGGCTAGGGTTAGGCACAACTAATTCAAAAAAAATCAAATAAATGGGAAACCTTCACGTGGAGTCCTCTTATGTGACCTACCACCTAGAAAAAAATATAAACATGGGTTATGAAAGTTTTTGTGAAAAACCCTTCTCAAAAATGAGCTTCGAGGTACAAAGATGTATGACTTTCGACTAGAATGAGCTAGGTCATGGCCTTAACCATGGCATAGTTTGTCCAAATGAGGCCATATTTCACACACTCATGTATATTGGATGTATAATAGTATTGAAGAAAGGGTTTTCCTTTTTTCCTTTTATCAAAAACCCATTTTTCATTTTGTGAGTGCCGAAAATGGCTTAGGGCTAGGGTGAGGCACAACTAATATAAACACAAATCAAAAAATAGTAAACCCTTATAGAAATGACATATTTTAAAGCCTATTTGACAAGGTTTTACCTTCTAAAAAATTCATTTACCAACTCTAATTTGGCAATGCCAATTGGACCACACTTGTTTTTCACAAAAACTCAATAGAGCAAGTTCCAAACTAGCAAAAACATATAACTACGAAGTTATAGTAAATCTGATTTGGCGCACAATCATATACATATTGTTTCCTGATTATTTTTCAATTGGCCGGAACATGTGAATGCCGCTATGGGGCGTGCCCAGAGCGCGCCCCAAGGTGTTTGACAGGTGTCCGACGGTGCCGCCCGGTCGGATCATCCCTCCCTCGCGCGTCACACATTGTCAGTTAGGACGAGAGGCTTGCGCGGAGCAAGATAGGATGGGAGGAGAGGTCGGGGGAGGTCGGACGGAGGCGAATCGAGCATGGCCACGTTCGGGGAACGTGTTCGTTTTGAATCGTCCGGAACATGTTCGACAGCAGTGCAGAGCAAGTTTAGCCAGAACGTGTTCGATTTGAATCGTCTGAAGCGTGTTGGATAGCAGTGCAAGCAAGTTTTAGAGCAAGTTTAGCTAGAACGTTTTTGTTTTGACTCGTCCGAAACGTGTTCGACAGAAGTCCTAGAAGAGTTCCATAGCAAATTTGACCATCCCCGCTGCATCCGCTAGGACCAACTCGCTCATGTTCGCGTCGCAGGACCGGCTGAGACAGTGCTTGGTGCCAGGTGAGCGCGGCCACGGCGTGGTATGCCGCGAGTTGGCCTCGCACCGGTCCGCCGGGTCCGCGGTGTGGATCACGCCGCCGTCAACGTCGAGCTCGAGGCTCGGGCCTGGCAGCGCAGGTGCGTGGAGAGCGCGCGCGTGCGTCTCCGCACCGTCGCGCGCTCCGTGGAGACGGCGAGGAGGATGACTCGACGGGGATGGCGGCGGAGCGCGTCGGGAGCACGAGCGCCTAGAGCCGCGCGAGCTTGCGCTCGAGCTCGGCGAGGGAGCTCCGAAACCGCGCAGTCTCCTCCACCGAATCGTCCCGCGTCCGTGTGGCTGCGGCCAGCCGCCGCGAGAGGTGGCGCCACTGCTCGCCCCCGCCGTCGCCCTCTGACGCCGCCGAGGTCGCCGTCGCTTGGGGGCGTTGGGTGAAGCCGGAGTGGGAGCAGGACACCGCCGCGACGTACGCCCGAGGTGGGGAGAGGCGCAGGGCCGCGAGCGCGAGGAGGGGGCGCTGCGGGCAGGGAGAGGAGGCCGAGGGCACCGAGGGCAGGGGAGAGGAGGCCGAGGGCAGGGGAGAGGAGGCCGAGGTCGAGCGCGCTGCGAGAAGGGGGAGAGGAGGTGGAGGGCGCTGCGGGCATGGGGAAGAGGAGGTGGAGGGCGCTGTGAGCATGGCGAAGTGGAGGTGGAGGAAGGCGAGCGTGCCGGCGAGGGACGAGGAGGGCGGCGGTGAGCAGGCCGTGCTTTCCCCTATTTTTATTTTTATTTATTTATTGACAAGAGAAAGGGTCTGTTGACATGTCAACAATTTAAGTGGGCACACATGTCCGCCATTTTACCGGTCCCACTCGTCATGAACTCATCCATCTAACGGTCAACGGGCTTGACCCAACAGAAATGCTCCGTTTGGGCATATGTGAGGGTTTCATATAAGAACGTGGAGAAAAGCGAGCACAAGTTAATAGCGTGGGGAAAAGTGAGCACAACTAAGGAATCGGGGGCACAGAATTAAATATCCCTTAGTTTTTTCTCTTTGATAAATACACAGCCTTGGCCAAAGAGATAAGAACACCAAGTCAAAGATGGACGCATCTCTGGGTAGCAATATAATTTTCAAACTTTTGGTGCTGGCTCTTATGAGACTCCAACAGCCGAGCAATGACTTTTCTATGTGTACTTGGTTCTTTCTTTTTTGCGTGTCAGTTCTCTATGTGTACTCTACTATCAATAAGCAGCTAATCTGTTGACTCCGAACCACGAAATGAAGCCACAAATATGAAACCATGTGCTTATCATTAGTAATATATAAGTGCCGAAAACTTCATTACTAATATGTACTGTAGTGTTGTGACTGTAAACTCATGTCTGGAACACCTGGTTATTCAGTCTTTTTCAATATTATACTTCTTCAGGACATTGCGAAACATCCGCATCTGAAATAAGGCCTAAAATTTGAACCAAGGAATTTCAGTGTCTTTTAATTCATATAAGAGAAATTAAGGTGTGGAGGAAAAGGAAGCCTAAAAATATGTAGGGAGTTGATACCCTGGAAGTCAAGAGAGATATCCAACACAAAACCACTGGAATTGATACCCCAAAACAGTCGAAAATGATATCTCTCCTAACCAAATTGGCAAGTAGCGAGGTGGAGGTAAAGCAGTGCAACTCTGCCACCAGAAGAATCACATGGATCTGGGAAAGATATCTGAATAATGCCATGCTGAATTGACATGATTTCTGTTGGTTCATGGGCTAAGCAAAACCTGCTAGACCAAATATGCAGCTTTGGTCACGGCACGCTAGAAAGTGATGGCTTTCGCAAGCTGAATCACACTTTGCTGAAAGTAATGGGAAGGGGACAAGCATCGCACCCTTGACCCACAAAATAGAACTCGCATAATTGTGGCTGATATATTGATCATGTTGTTCCAGAAAAAAGCACCAAACCGGAGATACACAAAGCTTTCTTATCCCGGCCCTACGCAACAGGCAAAGCAGCTAGTGTTGCCGACTTGCCGTTCAGGCTCCAAAAGTCCACTCCACAGAGTGAAAACCAAAATAACAAAATAATGTTAAGAAAAAAATTGGTTTTAAAACAAGAAAACAAATGGACGAGAAAAGGTAGGAAATGTTATTTAATTTGTTTAGTGTGTCATGCTTTCAGTTCATATAATTATGTTATGATCTCAATGAAGGTACTCCTAAGTTAGACTAACTCAATTTTCTGTTTGGGCACAAATTTAGGCTCCAAACTGCAACACGGCTTATCAAAATTAGTTATTTATTCATGACAAAAAACCAGTTATTTATTCATGTAAATATAAATATTTGGCAGTCACAATTTTAAAAATAGAGTATAACAACGACATCTTAATGGAACTGGTAAAGCCTGGTTTATAACTTTCTGATCGTATTTAGACACAAATAGATCGCTAGTCCCAACGATCTAGAAATAAAATAGAGCAATTTGCATATTAAATATGATAATAGATTATATCACCTAGGTGGTAGGATAGTGTAGGCTTAAGGCCAGCTAGTAGTCTTTGACCAGGCTAGTTGACTCTCCCAACTATGATAATATAATGTTAGGGTTAGTTTGTAAGTGATTGTTAATTATGTTGCGATAAACTATTTAATGTTGTAAACATCTCCTTGGATTAAAATTTGACGACCAACTCTCATAGCATACTAAACCAGAAGAAACCCACCATAATCAACGTAGGCATCTCATTTTGTTGTTCTGTAAGCAGATAATCGGTTTTATGTTCCTAATGTCCTTATTGCTAACTCTAAAATATAAAAAATTATCCAAGAAAATGAAATTATAGGTTTCATCATAGTGCTAAAATATTCCTTTTAACTCCTAAAAAATGCAATTGAAATGGATGTATTTTAATTATTTTGGTTTGAAAAATAATGAACATGATTAAAACGTCACTAATAGAGTCCCTATACTTGCTTTCAATCTGCAAACAAAAACCAACAAATTCTCTGAAAAACAAAATAGTTCTTCTAGACCGCAATATGGATTTCGCTCCCAAAATATTGGTGAGCTCCTAAATTTATCTCTCTCCCGCCTCCAAATAGGAGCTTCCAAACGCCACTCCCAATTTCTCCTACACCGTGCTCGAGAGCCTGCCACTTTCGAAAAAAAATCCCATGAGCTATCACCGTCGTCGACATGTCTAGTCCTCCGTTGTCAGTCCACCCTCCGCTCTCCCATAGTGTCACTGTTGTCCCACCGTCCTCTCGCACCCTTGTCGCCCTTCGTCCACCCAATTTTGGCTGGAGAGAAACTCTTCAGCTTTTAGGCTACAAGAAGAAGTGGTCTCATGTTGGCTGAAAGTTTGATTACTTTTGCCATAAAAGAAACACACATGTTTTTTTAAAAGAAAGACACCCAAAGGGTATGTTAGATCTGCTAATTATAATGAACACAACTGGGCGCAGAACGAGCAGTAACAAATAAAATTACATTGAAAATCATATTGTCCTTCTTCCTCCGATTGTACATCGCATACCAAAGATTGAAAATTGCACTGAACCAACAGTAAAAGAAAGGGAGACCTGCAAACACCCTCACCATATTAGACTTTAAAGAGCACAATAGCCACTCGCCGCTCGAGACGAGATCTAGGAACAACTTAACAAAAATTGGTTGGAAAACCACAATACAGTCTTGCAATACATCACCACCGGTCCAAAGATTTAAGAAACCAGACCATGCTGCAAACACAACATGGAAAAAATGTCAAGTCGCTGCACCAATAACCAACCAATTGCTTCCCTTGATAGACACCAACTGCCAAGATCTCGAGAGAGCCGACGGATCTAGCGACACACACTTTTTTTTCGAGAGTACGCCAAAGGCAGAATCGGCTACATCTCGCTGCGAACAACGAGTGTAGTATGATCCCACACCGGCTAGTCCGAAGACAGACACCGCCGACATTACGAGTACAACACAAAAGAGCTTGTCCTAAACCGAGCTACAGAGCCGCGTCTCGGCCGACGCCGGTCGCCTCGAAGACTAACAACTCCAACTGAACTCTCCTTACCGACGCACCATACACCCTTGATGCCGAGAAGAAAGTGGCAAGTGAATGGCGGGACTTGGTCGGTCCCAATAAAGTCGTCGTCTTGGACTCCCATCGACGTCGTACATTGCACCTCTGAAGATCAACTTTGGACAACGGCGAGCACCGGGGAAATACAACCAAGAACCTCCAAGCCGTGTCTCCAAACGCGATGCTCCCAACGGAGGGACCACGTCGAGGACGACGCCATCGCACCGATCCAACACCAAACCTACGCTCTCACCCGAGACATCTACCAAATCTGAGTGGGAGCGAGAGCAGTGCCGACACACCTCAGCGACGCCTATAAGGAGCGGAACGACACCCATGAGTATCGTCGTTGTCGTGGAATTTCGTCCGAATTGTCGCACACCTCCATCACTACCCACCGGATTGGGGCAACCACCCTTGTTGTTCAGACCGCCGCTGTCGTAGCACTTCGCCAATGTTGTAGCCATAACATCGCGGTCCACCGACACTCCGCATGACCTAGATCGCCATCTACCTCCCGCACGGACGAGAAACCGCAGTTCCGGACCTCCAACATCACGGACAAGGGCCGCCATGCGCAGCACCTGTCTCACCTCCAGCAACCAGCTGCCACGACCATGGCCCACGTGGCCCAGATTGGACCCAGATGGGCCCGAATCTGGCCCACGCCGCCACTTCCTTCTTCCGCGTCGGCGCCTCCAGGAGGGCAACCACGCGCCCGCCACCAAGGCGACCTCCGACAGCCGCACTCCAGGAGCTCCGACCACTCTTGGCCAAGCTCCGCAGCGTCACCGTCGCCACGGGAGCAAGCTCGCGCTGCCCTCCGCCTCCTCACCCGCGCATCCAGGGAGGCGTCGTCGCGCGAGGTCGTTGCAGTTCCTTGGCTGGCTCCGCCGCTCCTCCACCCCTCCCCCCCTCGCATCCCCGCCATGCCTCCATCTCGCGTCGCCCAAGTGACGCCTACCCTCCGCTCGCAGGGGTCGTCGGGGCGCGTCGCCCAAGTGACGCCTCCCCTCCGCGCGCAGGGGGCCGTCGGGGTGCGTCGGCCTCGCTCGCTGCCACTGTCGGCGTCGGCGCAAACGGCAGCCTAGAGAGCTATGCTCTGGGGTCTTTGGCGGCTAGGGTTTGGTCCTCCGGAACCGCCCGAGCGGTCCGGGAGGGAGGGAAGAGAAAGAACGAGTTATGTGACACACCCTCTCACATGCCCTTTGTCAGCATTAGATTGGATGTTGTCGAGGTAGAGAGAGTCTGAAGATTACTTTATTCCAACACGTCATCGCTGTCACTACTTCGCCGATGCCGACACGAGGAAAAAGTCCAAGGAAAAGAAAGACGAAACGGACGGGTCCTCACTCTTCTTGCCGCCGACGAGGCCGGACGATAGGGAGAGGAGGAGGGGCCGAGACACGGCGTGGCGTGGAGGAGACCTTGACAGCGGCTAGGGTTAGGAAAAGAAATTTATGTTAAGCCCATGTTTAAACTTTGTGGTTGAAGTGATAAACCGGACGGGGGGGGGGGGGGGGGGTATGGCGACAGGCGTGTTACGGCGGTCGAGATTCTCTGACTTGCAAATCCTGACTTTTTTCCTGACTTTGAGTCGCTGGCGTGTGGACCATACAAGCGGTGGGTCCCACGTGTCAATGACTCAAAGTCAGTGACTTTGAGGCCAGGTAAGTCAGAGAATCCGTCTCGGTGTTACGGGTGAGCGCAGCGGTGGGAAGCCGACGTGAAGGAGAAGGAGGTCGAACTGAAGGCCAAGGACCTTGATCTCGCCTTACGCGCCGAGGAGGCCAGGATCATGGACATGGATCTCTCGGCCTTCACCCCTAGGAAGAAGGCCTACTACATGAAGAAGCAAAGGTACTACATGGACCAAGATTGATCAAATCTCGGTCCTTCTATTTATTATGTTGCATGCCGGTGCTGAACTATGGCCGATATGGCCGGAAAAACATGGCCGATGGCCGGGATTTGTATATTTTGGGTATGTATCCAGACATGGCCTGTGTGAGGCCGGATTATGTTTATTTTGCTTCTTATACTTGTTTTGTTGCAATGTGATCAAAAACCCTGGTCTAAAATGATCAAAATGATCAAAACCCTGGCCGGGCAGACTCAATGCGTCGGCCCCGTTGGGCGCAGTGGCCGGAAAGGGGCAGACCTGGGCCGGACGCGCGTCCTTTTGACGACGCAAACAGACCAAACGCGGACCAAACGCGCTTCCGTTTGCGTAAGGATGACTCCAACGGGCCGACGCATCGAGTCCGCGTGCGTCCGTCCCTGTCCGCGCGAGCCAAAAACACGGCCCAACGGGGCGACGCAAACGGACCGCGGTCCATTTTTCTGTCCGCCGCGACGCATTCCTGGCCCAAACCCAAATTTGGGCCACGGATGCGTCGGGCGCGGACGCGCGGCGGAGCGCAATTGTGTCCTCCTCTGGTCCGCACTTCGCCTCGGCCTCTCCCAAAACCCCAGTCCACCCCAGTCCACACTCCAACCCTAGCCATGGCCGTGCAGCCGCCGCCGCCGCCTCCGCCTCCGACGCTGGACCTGGCGCCGCCGGCCCCGCCGCTGGATGTGCGCCCAAAGCTGCAAAGAAACCAAAGAAGGAACTCACCGACGAGCAGAGGGCCGCAGAGACCCTGAAGCGGGGCGACCGGAGGAGGAAGTTGAAGCAGGAGAAGCTCAACGCCGCCCAGAAGGCCGCCGCCGTGCCGGAGGACGAATCTGACCTCGTGTCCAGGGACGCGACCGCTGCCCTCCTCCTGATTGGAATTACCCCGACGGCGGCCGCGGTCGGTGTGGCGACTGCGGCGGCCAGCTCCAACGCCTCGGCGGCCCGACCGCCAAGGACGAGATCTTCCGCGACGGCACCATCGCCACCGTACGGGTACCTTCCGGGAACCATGCCGCAGCGGGTTTCCCCTACCTCAGGCGAATCCGCGCCCAGCCCAGTCGAGGTACCTCCGCTTGATCTGAACACGCCTACTACACCATTGGTCGGACACTCACCGCGGCGCAGACTGCGGCCGCGCGTGCAGCTGCCCCGGCAGTGGTCGCCCCGGCGCGTAACCTGTTCGGCGAAATGCCCAGGCCGTCGCCAGGTGACCCCAGGTACTTGGAGGAGGTCCATGATGAAGGGGACGACGTCCTCCAGGACATGATCAGGGACAACAACGAGTACGCCGAGGACGATTACGATGCCGACGATGATGAAGTTCCGCCGACCGACCCCGATGTGATCAACATCGACAATGAGCCGGTTTTCGAAGAAGAGCTCGAGACCCAAGCCCGGCCATGAAGAGAAAGATGAGCCAAAGGGGCGCCTCATTCACGCCGAGGAAGACGTGCTCATTTGCGAGTCCTGGATAGAGTTTGGAACCAACCAAATTCTCGGGGCGGAGCAAAGAGGGACGGCATATTGGGGCCGGTTCACCAAGCGCTACAATGAATGTAGAATCCTACCGCCCCACAACATTCAGACGCAGCGGACGGAGGTATCTATCTCCAAGAGGTGGCTCTACATATCCGCGGAGACGAGCAAGTTTTGCGGCTCCGTTGAAAATGTTCAAGCCCGGCCAGCAAGTGGCTTCGGAGTGAATGAACAGGTGAGTTTTGTGGCTCCTCTTCCCTTCTTTGGTTGCAAGCTTGTATGCCCAGGTGTTGCAAGTTTTGGAAACCTTCAAGAGGCAATACAAGAAGGTCTTCACCTTGACCCATTGCTACCGGGCACTCAAGGACCAGCAGAAATGGAAGGCCCTCTACGCCTCCCTCAAAAATGGTGGACAACCCCTTGATAAGGGAGAGGACACAATGGAAAAGGAAGGGAGGCCAAGGGGGAAGAACAACTCGAAGGCCGAGTTGAAACGAGATGCAACAACCCTTCCATTGCAAGAGACATTGAACGGGTTCCTAACCCAAAAGGACAAGGCTGCCGACAAGAAGGAGGAGAGGAGAGAAAAGGAACGCCTAGAGAGAGACGGCTTCCAAGCTCTTCTTCGAATTGCAGAAGAAGAGACTCGACATAGAAGAAGAAAACGCCCGGACAAGAGCAAGCGAAGCCGATGCAAGAGCCAAGGAGGCCGAGGCTAGGGCCATGGAGGCCGAGGCAAAAAGCAAAGGACATTGAGCTCGCCCTACGCCAAGAGGAGGCCAGGATCATGGACATGGATCTCTCGGCCTTCACCCCTACGAAGAAGGCCTACTACCTCAAGAAGCAAAGGTACTACATGGACCGAGATTGATCAAATCTCGGTCGTTTTATTTATGTTGCATGCCGGTGTTGAACTATGGCCGATATGGCCGGAAAAACATGCCGAAGGCCGAATTTGTAATATTTTGGGCATGTATGCAGACATGGCCCTATGAGGCCAGGATTATGTTTTATTTTATATTCATATGCTTGCTATTTGTTGTATTGTGATCACAATGGCCGAAAATGATCAAAAACCCTGGCCGGGCGGACTCGATGCGTCGGCCCCGTTGGGCGCACTGGCCGAAAAGGGACGGAGCTGGGCCGGACGCGCGTCCTTTTGCCGACGCAAACGGACCAAACGCGGACCAAACGCGCGTCCGTTTGCGTCGCCCCGTTGGAGACATCCTAACGGCGTGGCCGTGGAAGCAGACGGCACCGTCCGTCCGTCTCAGCCGTATCCGGTGGAGACATCTTTCGATCGCCAGAAGCCAATAAAAGCGGGCTTCCCCCCACAACCACCGCTTCCCTTTCTCCAACCTCCCGCACCCCACCCCCAATGTCCTCGCCATCCTCCCCGCGCTCCTGCTCCCCACCCCATCCCTGAAGCTAATTGCAGCAAAGCTTGTTCTGCTTTTCTAATGGAGGTAACCGTCGGCTAACCCAGCTTACCGGATCCTTGATTCAAACCAGCGCGCGGGAAATTTCCGGGCGTGTGGATTTGGTTGTGGGGAGGAGGAGGGGAAGCTGGTTCAGATTTGCGGTGTATTCCCGCGGGGGGAGCTGATGGTGGGTTACATGGAGTGGCCGCATGATTGGTTGCTGTGGGACGCCTTCTTGGAATGCGGAGGGATCCGGAGGCCGCCGATTAGATAGCAGCCGGCCGGGGAGGAGGGAGGAGAGGAGAACCGGCAAGAAGCCGCCGCTACTAGCTTCACCCACCATCCCGAGCGCGTGCGCGAGTCGCCGGCCATGGGGGAGGACCTCGTCACCACCCTGTCCATGGAGAACGGCGGCGGAGGCGGCCACCACGGCCCCTGCACCCTCCTCTCCATGGACCCCTCCGGCCACCTCGACGGCCGCGCCGTCGGCGTCATGGTGCAGCCCCGGATCCTCGGAGTCGGAGTCGCGCGCGCCCACGCCGTGTCCCTCTCCGGCGCGCCTCCGCCCGACATCAACCAGCCGTGGCAGACGGAGGCCTGCGACATGCTGGACGTCGGCCTCGGGCCGCAGGTCTACGACGGCGGCGAGGCCGCGCTGAGCACCGCTCCCAAGGCCGCTGGGAACCGGAAGACCGCCAAGCGCGGGGACAGCATCTGGGGCGCCTGGTTCTTCTTCACCTTCTACTTCAAGCCCCTGCTGTCGGACAAGGGTAAGAGCAAGGTCGTCCGGACGCCAACGGCGTCTCGGGGGGATTCGACAAGTCGGACCTCCGCCTTGACATGTTTCTGGTGCAGCACGACATGGAGAACATGTACATGTGGGTCTTCAAGGAGAGGCCGGATAATGCGCTTGGGAAGATGCAGCTGAGGAGCTACATGAACGGGCACTCACGCCCTGGAGAACCGCATTTCCCTTTCAGCGTCGACAGGGGATTTGTCCGTTCGCACCGGATGCAGCGTAAGCACTACAGGGGGCTCTCGAACCCGCAGTGTATCCATGGGATTGAGGTGGTGAGTTCGCCGAATCTCGTGGGCATCACCGAGGTGGACCGGAGGAGGTGGGCAGAGATTACAGGGAGGGAGCTCAATTTCTCTATCCCGCAGGAGGCCAGTGATTTTGGGACATGGAGGACTATGCCGAGCTCAGAGGTTGAGCTCGAGAGGCCACAACCTACCATGAAAAGCGTCGTTCAGCAACCCCCAAAGAAGCTGCTAAATGGATCGGGCTTAAATTTGTCACCACCATCCAATCATTCAGGGGAAGAGGATCTCTCCCCTGTTAGCAGCAAGCGCAGGAAAGAGTCGTTTCCACATGCCATGGATGAGGAGTGCTTCTTGCCATTGAACTCTTGCAATGGTAGGACACAACAAGACATCGAGATGCATTCGGTAGTGCAGCCTTCGTGGCTGCACGAGTTCACGGGGGTGATGACGAAGTCTTGCGGGCCAGCAACTGCTGCCAAGTCTATCTACGAGGATGATCAGGGCTACCTAATAATGGTCAGCTTGCCATTTGTTGATCAGCAGAGGGTGAAGGTTTCATGGAAGAACACTCTTACTCACGGTATAGTTAAGATCCTTTGTGTTAGTACAGCTCGGACGCAATACATAAGAAGACATGATAGGGTCTTCAAGCTCACCGACGCCACGCCGGAGCACTGCCCTCCAGGGGAGTTCATACGTGAAATACATCTAGCTACCCGTATCCCTGAAGATGCTAAGCTGGAGGCTTGCTTTGATGAGGCTGCTGCAGTTCTTGAGATCATGGTCCCCAAACGAGGAAACGAGCCTGAAGAGCATGAAGTTAGAGTCTGCATGCGCCCTCCTCACCTTGGAGTTAATGGCCTCCTTATGACATAGGTTATGGAAGATCTCCTCACCATGTGAGTATCTTCTTTGTGGTCACCAGATCAGATGCTCGAAGGTGCTAAAAGTAAGGGTCTTGAGACGCCTCCCTCACCTTGGAGTAGCATCTTGTTCTGAGGATGTTGCTACCTCTTACTGCGCTTGGCCCCTCTTCAGCCGCGAGCCTTTGCTGAAGAATAGTTTGTTCTAGCTTGTGTGTTGTGGGTGTCTTTTTAACCCTCATGTTCTCCTTTTAGCATATGGTGGGATTATGTCCATGAATATGTACCAAGTTCAGTTAACATAATAAAATTCTTATTTCTGGGTTCCTGCTTCATGTTTGGGTCTGGATTATGGTCCTTCAGTTGGCTACAACAACACGTATTATGCAAATTTGCATTTTCCTTGAACTGTATCTATGTGATAAAGCATATAGTGCATCAAACGGTGGTTGCTGTTACTTTGTCCGGGAAATGTCAGGCCTGGTTTGTCGATAGTCCACTTCCTTGGTTTGGAAGTTTCTTCTTTTGTTGATGGATTGACTCTCACTTAGCAAAAATATTCCCATGATTTGTTGCGCCGTGCTGGCATGTTGCAGTGCAAGAATGCTTGCACTCCTATGTCTGGTACTGATCGTCTGTCTGCTCTTGATGGTGATCCTCTTTCGTCTGATGATGCCACTAAGTATCGCAGTATCCTTGGTGGTTTACGGTACTTGACGATTACCAGGCCTGATATCTCCTATGCAGTTAACCGTGTGTGTCAGTTTCTTCATGCTCCAAGGGGTTCGCATTGGACTGCTGTGAAGCGCATTCTGCGGTACATCCGCCTCACTGCTTCATATGGTCTACACCTACGGTCTGCATCTTCTCATATGCTTTCCGCGTTTTCTGATGCTGACTGGGCTGGTAGTCCTGATGATAGGCGATCCATGGGGGGATATGCAGTGTTCTTTGGTCGGATATGCAGTGTTCTTTGGTCCTAATTTGATCGTCTGGAGTGCTCGCAAGCAAGCAACACTTTCTCGTAGCAGTACTGAAGCTGAGTACAAGGCCGTTGCCAATGCCACAGCTGAGCTCATATGGGTGCAGTCTCTGTTGAGAGAGTTGGGGATCTCTCAAGATCAGTCGCCTGTTCTTTGGTGTGACAACATTGGTGCTACATACCTTTCATCTAATCCGGTATTTCATGCCCGAACGAAACACATCGAAGTTGACTTTCATTTTATGAGGGAACATGTTGCACAGAAGCTACTTCAAATCAATTTCATTCCGTCCAAAGATCAACTTGCGGACATCTTCACGAAGCTCTTGCCTCAACCTCAGTTTGAAGGCTGTAGGCGCAATCTTAACTTACTATCTATTTCTGGGCACAGTTAAAATTGAGGGAGGGTGGTCAACATTTGCACTAAGAGCGAGCCCCTCTTTCCCCTCGCTACAGTGCACTCAGGCTATAAGAAGGCGACTCCGCTTTCCCTTCCTCGCCGCCGGCCAGGCCGGTGGTTCCCTCCCTCTCCGACTGCCGCCTCGGCGGCGGGAGAGTGGGGGAACCCCGGTCCTGCGTCTCCGGCTTGTAGTGTGTAGATTAGGTGTGTGTGCCCTGCAGACGCGTCGAAGACGGTGGCGACGGTGTCGGCGAGCTGGGCGAGGTCCTTCCCCTCCTTTCCCCGTTCCGGCCTCGGCGCCGGGGAGGTTGTGAAGGTGGTCCGTCAGATCTCCTCCTCCTGCTTTGTTTCTCCGGCCGTCCGTGGTGGAGAGGGGAGAAGTTGGTGGGCGGTGGTGATCTGCTTTTGGTGGTGCTGGATGTGGTGGGCCTCTTCGTCGAGTTTGCTCCGGCCGGCCGTGGTGGCGAGGGGAGCGGCGACTGGAGGCGGGTGGGTGTTGGTGGTGGCTGGCCTGGGCGACGCCGAGTCGGCTGGAAGCTGGGCGGTGCTGTGGAGCTGGCGCTGTGGCCGTGCGCATTCATCGCGTCTAGGTTTCGTCGCGCAGCGGCGGACGACTCTTGCGGTCATCTACAACGTGTGGCGGCGCTCTCTCCCCGGCGGCATGAGGTACGGCGACGGCGGCGTCGGCTAGGTTCTTGGGAGCCGGCGATGGATCCGATTGAAGTTCTTTCAGGGTGCTCAAGGTGCTTCGTGCAAATTGCAGGGTCCTTTTGTAATTTTCTTTTCTTTGTTGGACTTGCTTACACTGTATTTATACTGTAGCTTCTGGAAATCAATTGTAACTGTAATTGTATACGTACACATGTACGTACATATATATATATATGACAGCCGAACCCCTCTAGGGTATCGAGCATTGTTTTCCCACGTACGTCTTACAACCTTGAGTTCATAGACTGCTGTTTGCTGCTTTTTGTATGAAAAAACATATTTTAATTCCCGTCTCATCCAAACAACCAATAAGAACACAACCTTTCTAAAAAAAAAACACGACCTTTCGGAGCATGAATCTTACATCTAGTTCTAATGTCAGTCAGCCTATTATCCTGATGGGCCTTAAGAATCATCAAACAGACAAAACAACATCTTAGAACAAATCAGGCTCAAGAGCAACAACTCCTTTATAGCCACAAAACCTTAGTTGAAAACGTGAAGGGGGGGTTATCATGGGTCTAGTCCAATTCAGCGCAATATCTTTTGGCAAATCTCAGAGATCTTTCCGATACCATCGGAATGTACTTACTCAGTTGTGACTTCAATATCTAGAATCTCTTCCACATCCTTTGGTAGGATTTCAATTGTTTGCCTGCAGGAGCTGAACAGCTGGCCCATTCTAGTCGCACACTTGGATACTGAACGAATTCCTTCAAAGTGACCCATCCACCTTATATCCTCTGCCAAACAGAACTTCCACGAAGTTGACTTGCTAAGAAGGACAAAAACTCATATTTCTTTGGACCAACAGAAAATCCTTCTTTTAGAATGGATAAAATGCGATAATACTGGCCAATTTTGAAGGGTTGGGAAAAGAACCCTTGTCCATTTCTAGCTGAGATCGCATCTGGAAAAAAGCTTACTCCAGTCTTCATCAACAAAAGTAACTCTAACAAAGTCAGAAGGCATAGTCAGGATGAGACTTAACCACATAATTTGAAACTTCTTCTTCGGGTCCCAAGCAGTATACTTTGGTTGGAGTAATGTGAATTCTGTAAACCTCGTTAATTTTCCTTCGCCTTTAATCTTACTGGACAGCAAAGCATTTAGCCTTATCTTCCTGCTACAAGCCTCCAGCTGAATGAATTGCCAAGGTTCGAAGCACCTAGACTCTAACTTGCTCATCAGGGGCGAAGCTAGGAAAAATAATCATTGGGTTCATCCATGCAAAACTATAGGGTCAAACTAAGTAATATAAGGTGCTAAGTACTAGATTAGCCTTGATTAGTAAAAATTCATTGGGTTCATTTGAACCCAGCCATTACATGGTGGCTCCGCCACTGTTGCTCATGGTCTCGAAAATCATCCGTGAAATATGAACTGGTATTTCTTCAAGATCTTTAACCAAATTCGCATTAACATGTTTTGCAGCTATCTTCCCCATGTGAACAAATGAATTGAGACGAAAAAGAATTTCATAACATACTGAACAACCACTCGGGCAGTCAACAAGGGAAACTCCCTGCCGCTTGGTTTGGAGTAATATTCTATCTTGTCCACCGGATTAAATGAAATGGGCGGTCCATATTCCTCCAAAGGACAGTTAAGAACCTAAACGAATCATGGTCGAGATCTAAACATGGAGCAGCAACCGCAAATACTCCCTCCGTCCAAAAATAACTGTCTTATATTTGCTAAAAAGTGAATATATCTAGACATGAAACATGTATAAATACATTCACTTTTGTACAAATTTGAGAAACTTATTTTGGGACGAAGGGAGTACAATTTATTATGTTAACAAAACTCACTACAGAATCAACCACAAACAATTCCAGCCTACACTAAGAAAAACGTGAGTGTTAAAGTTGGAACGAGCTAGTCAAAGGATCCTGGGACATGATATGCCCGAAGCTTAGATTTTAAGAGTTATGCAGATTGTGTTGGAAAATTGCCAGGACAAATTTTCTTTTGCTGGGCTTGAGGTAAGCTGGTGCTCCTTTTTTTTTTTTTTGCTTTGAACTCTTCGCTACTGTTCCAAAGGTGAAAATAAATCCTTCAAAGTTACATGTGAATGGAAAACTGATCAATTGTGGAGCTATAAACAGTCATCTTTTATCATTGGCCCAAGGACAAGCATATGCTCCTGTTATCTGTTTCAAAATTTAAAAAATATGAAAACGCTTTGAAAAAATTTGGGCACAAACACATTCGTGTAAGATGGCGGACTGAAATAACACTTTTGTGGTCTATGCATTTTGGGCACAGATTTTGTCTTTTTTGCACAGAACACAGAAAGTGTCATTTCCTTCCGCAATTTTGCACGCATGTTGCATACTTGCATATGTTTGTGCCTAATTTTTTTCAGATTTTTTTGAAATGTTTTCATATTTTTTAAATTTTGAACAAAATATCAGGAGCATATGCACCCGGGAGCCAAAGTGAATTTCCGCCCAAGGATGGGGTAGCAAGGAGGTAGGTCTTGGTTTATTTTCTTGTGTTGTGGCAAATGAGCGAAATCAGCATAAGGGTTTGTGCTTATTCCCAGCAGACACGGAGAACATATTTGATGGCCCACAACACTTGGGTCCACCTTCATTTTGAGTATAATTTGGCACCTGTTCAAGATTCTGTCGAAATCAGTGACAAGAACAAGTCATCTAATCTCTGTGTGATACATATCCCAGACCTGCACATCCAGGAGGAGGACGACTTGAGCATACGATACGTACGATACTATACTATATAAAGGGTGGAAAGAATCACCCCAGCTCCACCGTGTCCACGTCGCCCTCGTTTCTGGGCCGTCCGATCCGAGCGATCCGACGACCAGGATTACGCCACGTCGCCTCCCTAAACTGCGGTACTGTTCACATCGAATTTCTACCATACTATATATAAAGGGTGGAAAGAATCACCCCAGCTCCACCGTGTCCACGTCGCCCTCGTTTCTGGGCCGTCCGATCCGAGCGATCCGACGACCAGCCCACCGGTCACTGTGCCATTTTGCAGAAAACCCCCTACCAAATAGGGCAATTACCCCGCAATCCACAAGTCAAAGGACCCTTCGTCGTTTCGGACCTATTTGCAATTGTCGGAAAATCCAGGACCTTCCTGCAAAAACTACTCATTTTCCCCACTCCACGGCTCTCCGTCCCCAGTCCCCAACCCTAAAATCGCGGCGGCGGGCGGCGGTGAGATGCACGCGTGAGCGGCCGTGACTATGAGGGCTGCGGCGCCGGGACACGGCGGCGCGGATGCACGCGGCGTGGGCGAGCCACGGCCAGCCGCGAGCCACCCGGCCAGACATGGGCGCCGGCGAGCAGCGGCCAAGCGCGGGCGCGTACTCCGACCGCGGCAAGGCGCGGGCGCGGACTCCGGTCGTCGGTGCTGTAGGGCGCCGGGCGGAGCCTCCCGGCCAGGCGTGGGCGAGCCGCGGTCAGCCGCGAGCCACCCTGCCAGGCGCGGGCGCCGGCGAGCAGCGGCCAAGAGCGGGCGCGGACTCTGGTGGCAGCCATGCGTGGGCGAGGGCGCGGGCGCGGATCCGGTCGTCGGTGCTGTAGGGCGTCGGGCGGAGCTTCCCGACCAGGCGCGAGCGAGTGCTCCGGTGAGAAGCGGCCATGCGCGGGCGCGGAATCCGGCTGTGGCAGGCCCAGCCGCGACCTCCGCCGCGAGCCACCAGGCCAGCCGCGGGCGCGGACTCCAGCCGCGAGCCACCAGGCCAGGCGCGGGGTGGACTCCAGCCGTGGCCAGGCACGGGCAACGGCGCGGGCGCGGACTCCGGTGGCACCACCTGACCGGAGGTCGCTGCTGCACTGGCGTCGACGACCTCGGCTCACACGTCGTACGGAGAAACGAGAGGCTGCAGCTGCACCAGCCATGGCGCCAAGCAGCCGTAGCAACGGCCGGGGTTGAGTACAGCTTAATCGATCCTACTTCTCCACTACCGCAGGTGAGACACACCTTGCACGATTGTAGATTGGATCCTGCCCGTTTCTACATGCCTAATTGTAGATGCAGTTTGTAGATGCCCATTTGTAGATGCACAACTGTATAGCGAAATGACTTGCATCCATCTACATATTTATTTATCTTAAACTATATAGTGAAATGACTTGCATCCATCTACAGATTTATTTATCTTAGACACTAGTAGAAAAACCACCTTTCGTTCAGAGCCGAACCAGCCATTAATCCCGGTTCATAGAAAAACCGGGACCAAATCGAGCTGCCAGGGGTCCGTGGAGCATTGGTCCCGGTTTGGTTGGGGACATTGGTCCCGGTTCGTGCCACGAACCGGGACCAAAGCTCTGCGGGTCCCGGTTCGTGGCACGAACCGGGACCAATACCCCTCCCCTGCCTATAAATAACCCACCCCCTCTCTTCTCTCCTTTTTTTTTCTGGTTGGATTGGTGGGAAGTGGGTGCTAGTTTTTTTTCCTTTGCCACGCACAAGATGTGTTCGATGAAATGCCCGAGCCACACTTAAGTTCACACAAGATGATATCCTCGGCCGAGGTTAGCAACTTTATCCTTTTCATCTGTAATTGATACAGAAATATTGCACGTGTCGATGTACGGTGGTCATTTCACTATTCAAGATGTTATTGTAATGGTATTTGATAAACTTAATTATATGATGCAGATGGATGCACGGATGCGATGGATGTACGGCGAACGACGCAGTTCCGAGTTTATTGCAGGCCTGCATAAATTTCTCGAAGTGGCTGAGGCAAACAAAGTGGATAATTTTATGCCTTGTCCATGTGAGAAGTGTCGGAACGTCAGGGAGTACTCTGACCCGAGAACCATTCAAGACCACGTGATTCGGAGAGGTTTCATGCCCAGCTATAATTGTTGGACCAAGCACGGAGAAAGAGGGGTTAGGATGGAAGACAATGAAGAAGAGGAGGATGATGACAACTATCCTATGTTCCCTGAGGAATGCGGTGATACTGTAATGGAAGACGTTGAAGAAGAAGGAGGTGAACATCGGGCATCAGATGAGCCCGCTGATGGTCTTGGTGGGGTCATTTCTGATGCAAAGCGAGAATGCGATACAGAAAAGGAGAAGCTAAAGTTGGAGGCCATGCTAGAGGATCACAAAAAGTTGCTGTACCCAAATTGCGAAGATGGCAGCACAAAGCTCGGTACCACACTGGAACTGCTGAAATGGAAGGCAGAGACTGGTTGTTCTGACAAGGGATTTGAGAAGTTACTGAAAATAATGAAGCCGAAGCTTCCAAAGGATAACGAATTGCCCGAGACTACATACGAAGCAAAGAAGGCTATCTGCCCTCTAGGATTAGATGTGCAGAAGATACATGCATGCATTAATGACTGCATCCTGTACCGCGGTGAGGAGTACGAGAATATGGATAAATGCCCGGTATGCAATGCACTGCGGTACAAGATCAGACAAGATGACCCTGGTGATGTTGAGGCGATGACGAGCCCCCCCGGAAGAGGGTTCCTGCTAAGGTGATGTGGTATGCTCCTATAATACCACGGTTGAAACGTCTGTTCAGAAACAAAGAGCATGCCAGGTTGTTGCGATGGCACAAAGAAGAGCGTAAGAAAGACGGGAAGTTGAGACACCCCGCCGATGGGTCCCAGTGGAGAAAAATCGACAGAGAGTTCCCGACATTTTCAGATGACGCAAGGAACTTAAGATTTGGTCTAAGTACAGATGGCTTTAATCCTTTTGGGGAGCAGAGCTCCAGTCATAGCACTTGGCCCGTGACTCTATGTATCTACAACCTTCCTCCTTGGTTGTGCATGAAGCGGAAGTTCATTATGATGCCAGTGCTCATCCAAGGCCCGAAGCAACCCGGCAACGACATTGATGTGTACCTAAGGCCATTAGTTGATGAACTTTTGCAGTTGTGGTCCGAACCAGGTGTACGTGTGTGGGATGAGCACAAACAACAGGAATTTGACCTACGAGCGTTGTTTTCGTAACCATCAATGATTGGCCTGCTCTTAGTAACATTTCAGGACAGTCAAACAAGGGATACAATGCATGCACGCACTGTTTAGATAAGACTGAAAGTATACATTTGGGAAACAAGAACGTGTACCTGGGGCATCGTCGATTTCTTCCGAACAGTCATGCCGTAAGAAAGAAAGGCAAGCATTTCAACGGTGAGGCAGATCGCCGGAAGAAGCCTAACCTCCCTGATGGTGATGTTATATATGACATGGTCAAGGATTTAGAAGTAATCTTTGGAAAGGGTCCTGGCAGTCTATCTGTTCCGAATGACGCTGACAACCACGTACCCATATGGAAGAAGAAATCTATATTTGGGAGCTACCCTATTGGAAAGTCCTAGAGGTCCGGTCTTCAATCGACGTGATGCACGTGACGAAGAATCTTTGCGTGAACCTGCTAGGCTTCCTGGGCGTGTATGGGAAGACAAAAGATACACCAGAAGCACGGGAGGACCAGCAACGTATGAAAGACCCATACAACAAGCAGACGGATAAAGGGCGTCAATACTTAAGCAGCTACGCTCTTACCAAAGCAGAGAAGGAAATCTTTTTTGAATGCCTGAGCAGTATCAAGGTCCCGGCTGGCTTCTCGTCAAATATAAAGGGAATAATAAATATGGCAGAGAAAAAATTCCAGAACCTGAAGTCTCATGATTGCCACGTGATTATGACGCAGTTGCTTCCGGTTGCATTGAGGGGGCTTCTACCGGAAAATGTTCGAGTACCCATTGTGAAGCTATGTGCATTCCTCAATGCAATATCTCAGAAGGTCATCGATCCAGTAACTCTACCAAGTTTACAGAAGGCTGTGGTCCAATGTCTTGTCAGCTTCGAGTTGGTGTTCCCCCCATCATTCTTCAATATTATGACGCATCTCCTGGTTCACCTAGTCGACGAGATTGCCATTCTCGGTCCTGTATTTCTACACAATATGTTCCCCTTCGAGAGGTTCATGGGAGTCTTGAAGAAATATGTTCATAACCGTGCTAGGCCAGAAGGAAGCATCTCAAGGGCTATGGAACAGAGGAGGTCATTGAGTTCTGTGTTGACTTTATTCCTGACCTTAAGCCGATTGGTGTTCCTGAATCGCGGCATGAGGGGAGACTGAGTGGAAAAGGCACGCTAGGAAAGAAAGCACTGATATGTAGGGACGGGCATTCTTTAACTCAAGCACACTACACAGTTCTACAAAGTTCCACCTTCGTGGCTCCGTATATCGAGGAACACAAGAATTATGTACGCTCCAAGAACCCGGGGAGGATGACTCCTGGATTAAAGAAAAACACATGGAGACTTCGGCAGTTGGTTGCGATTACAGCTCATGAATGACACCACTGTCGGAGATCAGCTCTACTTGTTGGCCGCGTCACCATCTTCGACTGTATTGAATTTCCAAGGGTACGAGATAAATGGGAATACATTTTACACGATCGCCCAAGATAAAAAGAGCACCAACCAAACAGTGGTGTCCGCTTTGATGCAACAGACGAGAATGGGCAAAAGGACACATACTATGGTTACATAGAGGAGATATGGGAACTTGACTATGGACCTACTTTTAAGGTCCCTTTGTTTCGGTGCAGTTGGGTCAACATGAAGGAGAAGGGATAAAGGTAGACCAGCTGTACGGAATGACAACAGTGGATCTCAAGAATCTTGGTTGTTACAGGAACGAACCATTCGTCCTAGCCAATGATGTGGCTCAGGTTTTCTATGTGAAGGACATGTCCTCCAGACCGAAAAAAACTGACCCAAGCATCCCGTTTTCTTTTTTGTTTTCTGTTAATTAATTGCATGACGACCGGTGAAACACGCGTGGTAGGTGGTTGTCGGCTCCCACACTCCCGTGGGAACCTCTCAAACCTCAGCTTCGACCGTCCAAACACGGTTCCCCCTGCATACAGCCCGACGGTGGCTCGTGAGTTTGAGCGCCACTTCGATCCAAGCAGCGGTAAGACGTCTCTGATGATCTACAACCGTCCGGCAAGACATCTCTGATGATCTGCAACCGTTTGGAACGGTCGCAGGTCATCAGAGACGTCTTGCCACTGGTTTCCCAAAGATGCCTCTCCGAGTGACGCTGGAATGTTTTGTGTTTGAGCGCCACTTCGATCCAAGCAGCGGCAAGACGTCTCTGATGATCTACAACCGTCCGGCAAGACATCTCTGATGATCTGCAACCGTTTGGAACGGTCGCAGGTCATCAGAGACGTCTTGCCGCTGGTTGCCCAAAGATGCCTCTCCGAGTGACGCTGGAATGTTTTGTGTGAGTGAGTAACCTGTCTGAGGAGGGGGGCTATATATAGGGTACGTGTGCTTCTTTAGTCCCGGTTGGTAACACCAACCGGGTCATGTGGCTCACGAAGTGGTCGTGATGATACTGCTGATCCAACAGCTCACAATCCCTCAAAAGAAACATACCCCTGATCCAACGTCTCACAAGCGCTTGAAAGAAACACATGATCCGTGTGCTTCTTTAGTCCCGGTTGGTAACACCAACCGGGACTAAAGGCGGGTTTTGCGGTCACGACACGTGTCCCCCCCAGCGCTGCCCTGGAGGTCTTTATATATTGTCGCCGACGGGGTAAACCCTAATCTACCATTCCTAGCCACGAACGCATCGTCTCCACGAGATGGATCCGCCACGTCCGCCGCAGCGCCTTCTGGACGAGGTCGAGCGTGCTCGGCAGAGCGTGCTTGGGCGCAACCGCGGGAGCCTATCCCGCCGTATGCCCACGAGCCCGGCGTGGAGAGGAATGCCTAGCTACCGGCCTCCTGCTCCACCAGGTGCCGCCGCACCTCCACCTGGCGCCGCTGCACCTCCACCAGGCGCCGCCGCTCCTCCCGCGGAGGAGGAGGACGACGACGACTTCGACTGGAGCGACGACGGGGAAGAGGGTTGTGGGTTGCAGATACAGGAGGCCATGGAAGCCTCCTTCCAGTCTGTCCGCGACTACCCTGTCCAGCGAGCCAAGACTTCCTACCAGCTCAAGGCGAAGGAGGCTTCCGAGCTGGATTGGGCGCTGAAAGACTCATCCTCCATGGATCTTGCCCTCCGCCGCAAACGTGCGCGCGAGAACCGGGCGGCCGCCCACGGGGCTGGCTCCTCCCGCCGTTCCCCCTAATCCTACGGCCTTCGAGCCAGCAAGTACGTTTATGTAGAATAATGTTGGTGATGTTGGATCAGGGGTGTGTTTCTTTCAAGCGCTTGTGAGATGTTGGATCATGTGTAATAATGTATTAAACCTTTTATATAATGCATTCTATGGAATGTATTAAACCTTGATGTGGCTCACGAAGTGGTCGTGATACTACTGATCCAACAGCACACAATCTCTCAAAAGAAACACACCCCTGATCCAACGTCTCACAAGCGCTTGAAAGAAAACCACCATCTGTGTGCTTCTTCCTTAATGGTGGGATTCCCTTTAGTCCCGGGTGGTGGCTCACAAAGTGATATCCAACAGCTCACAAGCCTTCAAAAGAAACACACCCTGATCCAACGGCTCACAAGCGCTCGAAAGAAACACACGATCCGTGTGCTTCTTCCTTACTGGTGGGATTCTCACTATATATATGTAGTCATGCATGGCCTCCATTGGCATAGCACATCTAAACTCATATCTGCAACCTCATCACTCTCCCATGGCTTCCACCGTACCCACTCTAACCTACTCGGAGGCGGAGGCGCTTTGCGCCTCGAACTACCCCTGCCCGCCCGGCTACGACGTCCCCGCCGGCTGGAGGCTGAGCACCGGAGGCGTGCCGGTCCCTCCTGTCCCTCAAGGTTTGGCGCCGGGCGGCCATCACGAACCACTATTACCTCGAGCTCACTCCAGCGCAGCGGATGGATCCCCGCTGGCATCCCGACTACCGCCCGACTTGGGACGCCTTCTTCATCAATCGGCGTGAGAGGGCGCTCGCCAGGTACGAGGAGGATGGCCCGCCTCCTTCGAACTTCAACGAGGCCGGCCGTCGGCTGTGGTGGAGCGGCCGGACTCTCCAGAGCGTCATGAACTACATCACGGCCGGCGATAACCCCCGCCTGCGCTACCCTCGCTTCCAGTCCAGGCGAGCGCCGCCCGACGACAGCGACGACGACGGCGGCGACTACGACGACTACGAGGACGAGTATTATAGGCCTCGGCAGGAGTATGACTAACCTGAGCCACATCGTTGGTTAGGACAAATGGTTCGTCTATGTACGACGACGATCGTGTAAAATGTTTGTCTATCTACGACGACGATCGTGTAAAATATATTATTTATCTCTGCATTTCCAACTAATGATCTTTAGCATCTGAATAAGTATTCTGGTTTTGAGTTAGTTATGCAAAAGATAAAAGTTAATGCATTTTTTAATTCAAAATGGCAAAATGGTTAATAGTTTGAAAGTTTAGTGAGATTCAAATTGAAAATGACAATAATAAAGTATGCAAAAGATATGAGTTAATGCATTTTTGAATTGAAAATGGCACAGTTGATACATGATGCAAACAGATGTATGGATGATATATTCAGATTCCTTATTTTTTCTGATAATAATAAACATATTATTGTATTATTTGGATTTATAATAATAGACATATAAATAGATGGGGTTCATTTTTCTTAGCATTTTGATACATTAATCATAATTTTCTGATAAACAGATTAAAAGTTATTGATTTTACAAGTTTAAATCATTTCCTGGAAATTATATAAAAGAAAACAAAAAAATTCGAAAAGCCCATTTAAAAGGCCTTTGGTCCCGGTTGTTCTTACCAACCGGGACGAAAAGCGGCCCAAAATTGCGCGAACTTCAAGCTGCCCAAAATTTAACTTTTGGTCCCGGTTGTTCTTACCAACTGGGACCAAAGACCCTTTCGTCCCGGTTGGTAAGAACAACCGGGACCAAAGACCTTTTGTTTATATGCGCCCGTGTGTTTCCTCTTCTTCCTCCTCTGCCGCAGTTCCCCCGACGAGACGCTCCACCTCTGGCGAAGCCCTGCTCCGGCGATTTGTCGATCTCCGGTGCGGCCCCGCCCTCTACCTCTGCCGCCACCGTGCTCCGGCGCGGCCCCGCCCTCCACCTCCTCCGCCGTTCCCCTCTTGCTCGCCTCGCCCCTGCTCACCGCACACGCCACGCGCCCGGCCCGACGCCGCCTCCTCCCCGCACGTACGCCGCCCCGACACCGGCCTGACGCCGCCCTCCTCTCCCCGCACACCTCCCGTGCCTCCACGCCGCCGCCTCGCAGCGCCACCGCCGTCCCCGCGCCTCGATCGATTCCTGGCCCACCCCCGCCCGCACCGCTTCTCGGTGAGTTAGTGTTAGGTTTTTTTTGTATAGGAAATAGCATTTTAGGTTAGTGTTAGGATTTTTTTGTATAGGAAATTACAAATATGTTTGAATCCAAATTTATATTGTAGTTCATTTAGATTGTATAGGATTTTAGTATAGTAAATAGGATTTTTTTAGTGTTAGGAAATTTGTATAGGATTTTTTCGTATAGGAAATTTTAGTGTTAGGAATTTGTATAGGACTTTAGTATAGTAAATAGGATTTTTTTAGTGTTAGGAAATTTGTATAGGAAAATGTATAGGATTTTAGTATAGTAAATAGGATTTTTTTTTGTATAGGAAATTTTAGTGTTAGGAATTTGTATAGGATTTTTAGTGTTAGGAATTTTGTATAGGAAAATGTATAGGATTTTAGTATAGTAAATAGGATTTTTTTTGTATAGGAAATTTTAGTGTTAGGAATTTGTATAGGACTTTAGTATAGTAAATAGGATTTTTTTAGTGTTAGGAAATTGTATAGGAAAATGTATAGGATTTTAGTATAGTAAATAGGATTTTTTTTTGTATAGGAAATTTTAGTGTTAGGAATTTGTATAGGATTTTTAGTGTTAGGAATTTTGTATAGGAAAATGTATAGGATTTTAGTATAGTAAATAGGATTTTTTTTGTATAGGAAATTTTAGTGTTAGGAATTTGTATAGGAATTTGTATAGAATTTGTATAAGAAATGTATAGGAAATTTTAGTGTTAGGAATTTGTATAGGAATTTGTATAAGAAATGTATAGGAAATTTTCCCAAATTCATGGATTTGCATTCACATATGTACAAATGAGCATCGAGGTACTAACACTTCATGGATTTCCCAAATTCATTCCATGTCACAACATGTTTTACATTTGCATTCACATATCCGATTCACATTTTTGTGGGTAGATGTATCTTGACATATGGAACAAGTTACCCAACTAAAGTTTTGTGCATTGTTCTTAATTTGCAGAAACTATGGAACGAGACGAAAATCAGGAAAACATCCTCAGGATATAATCCGCGGGCCGGAAGATGTTGGCGATGTCACCTCGCAGTTTTGAACAACTCCGGTGAGGGAGATGAGTCTCTCAACCGAAGAGACGGCTCCGGTGAGGTAGAACCCGACGGCTGGGGTGGGGAGAAGTCAGCGAGGGAGAAGCCGACGAGGGAGAAGCCGAAGGCTCCGGTGGAACATTAAATGTTGCAAACTCCGGCGAGGTGCATATACATATATTAATGAAGCCGAAGATTGTATTAATTAAGCCTCTGTGTCTATATACATATATTAACGCTCTTTCTTCTTTTAGCCCTCCGGATCGAGCAAATCTTCTGTAAGGACAAAACGAGGCCCAGCCAAAAAGTTGGGCGACCAAGAAAGGTACACGATCGAAAAGTCGCTGAAGACGGCACACCGACTGCTCCCCCTGGTGTTAAAAATAAAATGGTAAAGCAATGCGGAGTTCTTGTTAGGGACTTCATCCCGATCACCGTTCGAGAATGGCATCGGCCAAAGGAGAGGAGTAAGATATGTCAGCGATGAGGGCAAAGAAAGACTTTGGAGAAAGCTCATGGTTAATTTCACCCTGGCGCCAGAGGTGGATTCAGATGAGGAGGATCCAATGAGGCAGAAAAGATTGCCCGGAAAATCATGGAGCAAAAAGTCAAGGACTGGGCTTAAGAAGATGGCCGAGCTATTCAAGAACTGGAAGAAAAGATTGAACTGTTTGTCAAGAAAAATAAGACTCCAGACTTCGATAAAGGGTATGAGAAGATAAAGGACTACTGGGAAGAATTTGTGGCGTACAAGAAATCAGAGGAAGCTCTGGAAAAGTCTGCAAAAAATGCGGCAAATGCTGCTCTAAAGATGTACCACCATACTATGGGGCCTGGTGGCTACGCTTAGCATGCCTAAGTGGGAGAAACTTGAGGCGGACCTGCTGGCTAATGGGATCACTCCAGAGCCACTCAAGTGGATCGAACGGGCAAGAAATTGGTTTTACGGGCATGGGGGCACGTTGGACGCAGAAGGGAAGTGCATATATAACAGAAGACACAAAGATAATCCCCTACTACCCATCCAAGAAATTAGAAATGCAGTAAAGGATGTTGCAGAGGGACGGTTCATTCCCGATAGAGAGGATGACGAGCTCACACGCGCCCTTGGGAATAAGGAACACGACGGACGGTTACGAGGCGTACCTGGCTCCAAGCCCAAGACAATTGCGATTCCCGAGCACAGGAAGAAATTTCCTGATAGAAGCCATCAGAGGAGAAAGGAAAGGGAGGCAATGGAAGCACGCGCTGCTGCAGACCGGCTGTAATATAGAAGAAGAATTAAAGCGGCAGAAGGAACAAATTGCCGCTTAGCCAGCAAGGTACTAGCGGCCAATCTCAACGGCACATGGTAGAAGCTGCATGCGATGGTACCGGTGGCCCATCGAATCGGAAAAGCAGCGTGGCTTCCACGGAGCTCCAGGATGGTAATGATGATGCAGTGAGTGGCTCCACTTCGTCGCTACCCAGTGGATGATATCACGGAGAGCACACCTTGTGAGATGCATGTGAAAGTTTTTAACTTAACCGTGAAGGTGGCGGTCGGCTATGTCGTACCAATTGGACCTAATCCAACTTACCATTTCTCTCCGGTTCCAAATGGCTACGCTGTTGTCGCGGTGGATGAAGTGATGAAAGATTATGAGGAGCTGAAGCTGCAACACCCTGCAGGTGAAGATGGGGAGGTGCTTGAACTTGGAGAAGCCAAGAAAGCGACCATTCTATGGCCAAAGGAATTCATCGTGCTTCCGAACTGGCAGCCAAGGCCATCGACTCCTCACCAGTCTCCAGCGCAACAGTCCTCTTCACCGCCTCAGCATTCTCCAGCGCAACAGTCCTCTTCACCGCCTCACCAGTCTCCAGCGCAGCCGTCTCCGCCGCCGCGTCAGCCGTCTCCGCCGCCGCGTCAGCCGTTTCCGCCCACCGCTCGTACTATGAGGGGTAAGCGATCACCGAAACGTAAAAGGTCGCCCCTCCCAACAGTACCTCATAAGAATCTTCCCATTAGACCTTATGACAGGACTGTAGCGGAAAACGCCGCGGAGGTGGCTGCCTACAATAAGGCTTTTTTTGCACCAAAAAAGCCCGAGCAGAAGCCGGTATACGATGAAAAATCCAAAAAGTGGAGAAAGTCCTTCCTTGAGCAGCCATCCCAATATCGATGAATCTGCATCTGACTATGGTCGTGAACTTACTAAGCTAGCACGTGCCCAGTCTGAGCAGAACAAGGAAGAAGTGCAAAAAGCGGGAAACAAATTGCCCAGCTCGGACAGCAGAAAAATCAATCGGTCCCCCCGCTCATAGTGTGTTCCGATCGACAAGGACTTCAGAGCGCTATGGATAAGGACCTGAATTATTGGACCCCAGAGCCATAGCTGCTGCTAAGAACTTGGTGTCACTGTATCGCAGGCCAAGGAAAGGCTACCGCCTTGGGTATGACCTTGGTCAACTTTTAGGCTATGAAATCAGCCAATGTTAGAGATGGCACGGAAATATGTCAAGGGGAGTCTATGGTCAGTAATGAGGAGCTCACGGTCTATCAACACATATGCGAAATCTGCACTGGTATGGTGCACACATCAAAGAAGGACGCGAAGAGTGGTTGCGGTGGACGTTAGAGTGGAGCATTTCTTCAAACTTACTATACAGGTTCAAATGACTGAACTGTTCAGTTATTCAAAAGCGCGCCCTCGACAAATCTATCCTCTTGCTATTGTCTGTAAGTGATTTATTTTCGTAATTAAGTCTCTAGCTCAGCTCGTTCATTGCCTGTATTATATTATCCTGACTATATATATATCCTTTTGTACGCTATTATGCAGAATGAAGATGATGGAATGCAAAAGATCTAAATTTGAGGTTGGGTTCGTTGACCCATATATCGTAATGAACATACGTTAGCAATCACCCCAAAGACGTGGAGCATGACCTGACCACCTTTTTAATCATGCAAACTTCTGTACGGAAATACTATTTCCTTACAACTTCAAGTGAGTGTTTCTGTCTTGTACATATTTTTATTTGGCTTTCTCGATGTTAAGTGTAATTGATGAGCTATGCATGTCTGCTTTATGTAAACGTCCGCAGGTTCCACTGGATTCTGCTAAGCATTCAAGTGACAAGTCCATAGTTGAAGTCCACGACTCATTAAGTTGGGACCAAGCGACGTGGACCGAATGAAAGAAATGCTCAACAAGTAATTTCAATCATTATCGCATTATATCGCCTCTTTCGTTCGTTCCTGATGTCAAGTAATTAATAACTCCTTTGTTCATTTTTTTGCCAAAGCAGGTGTTGGACACTATTCAAACAGAATGTAGAAGGTCCATTCAAAGATGAGCTAACTTATATCGGTGAAAAGTCCGCAGCAGCCACCGGGGAGTAATTTATGTGGATTCTACGTTTGCGAGTTCATTCGCGAGTTGACCACTGAGCGGAGAACAACTTCTTTGAGCAAAATGCGGGAGAAGCTCGACCCAGAACTGCGCATAGGAGCAATTCAAGAGGAATTGGCGGGATTTCTGCTTAGGGAGGTCATCGATGAAAGGGGAGAACATTATGCTTCGGACGATGAACTACATATGTGATCTATCTCCATGTAATTAAATAGTTGTATTCTCGCAAGAGATCGAATATTAATTATATATGCATCAACGTGTACTGTGTATATAGTAGAGCGTATAATATGCGTACGGAAACGATGGAGAGCACGTCGGCGATGCGAAGAAGGGGGAGACGACGGAGGCACCGGCGAGAGGGAGAGGGGGCACCGGGAGAGGGGGCACCGGCGAGAGGGAGACCCTAAACCCTAAATACAAAAAAAAACACTCATTGGTCCCGGTTCGTAACACGAACCGGGACCAATGAGTCTCCCCCACACCCAGCCAGAACTGGCCACGTGGAGCCCCATTGGTCCCGGTTCGTGTCTGAACCGGGACCAGCATTCGTCCCGATTGGCTGGTCCCGGTTCGGGAACCGGGACGGATGGCCCAACCGAACCGGGACCATAGGCCAGTTTTCTACCAGTGAGACAACAGCGTTGGTCAGTGAGACATCAGTGTTGGTTTGATTCCCTGGATAATCTGCTTACATGTTAGCATTATTGAGTATGAACCAATGCTCAAGATTTACTTTTCCGCCGTTTATTTTTGCTTGCTGGTTGATCCCTCGGTATCACTGGGAATAGTAGCTGCTTTACATTTATCTCTCGGAGTTGTCCTTGGAGCAGCAAATGGTAGATGCTCTTATTTTGCATGCAGTGCCGCACTATAGAATTAGTTTTCCCTAAAAATAAGCTACTACAGATGATTGCTAGCATTGAAATCCTCCATGATCTTAGGTTCTGTGTGTTTTGTCAAGATTATATATAGTAGGTATAAGTCAATGATATGAAAATGCACCGAACTCTTGACAATAGTCTTTTCTTGCTGTATATTTGTTTCCTCACCTCTCATACTTTCACTTCTCTCTACATCTAAGGCGTTTGTTTCCTGTTTGTGTCTAGCTATTCACTACTAAACATATATGTGTTCTTTGTCTACTATTTCTAGCTATATTGCGTACCATGCCATGATTTTATACCGAACGGCAAGATGGGCCAAGTAATTCCTTTACTGACTATTTGACCATCAACTTCAGAAATTTGAACTACCTTTTTAATTTAGCAGGGGCACAAAGATGAAGTTACATGCCCAAAAAATATACCTTTGCAACTCTTTCTTACAACTCTTTAGCTTAAAATTAATTATTTCCCCAAGTTAAAATTGTGTTTGTTTAAATGTGTATGTCGACATTGTAATATACCTCTATTTATCCAGATATATATGAGGCATGGCTTTTATATTGGGAAAATTGGAACCAATCTAAAGAGATGTATGAGTTGGGCTTGCTTTTTCTTGACAGTCAGGTATATACACACACTCCTGTATAATTTCTGCGTGTCTTACTTCATTATAAATGCAACCATTTCTAAATTCCAGTACATACGATAATATTTTTACAGACAAGGTCGCAAAATAGTTCACACTTCTTTACATTGCAGTAACTCTTAAAAATATTCTTCACGAATCCATAAACTAATTTGCCTCCAAAACTGTATTTAGCTCGCATGCTCACAATACAGTCTATTTGCTACTGCTTCCATGAAATATAAATATGTACTATTACTCTAACATCAATATAAAATTTATCTAAACTGTCATTGGAAAGAGATAAACACATATATTTACATTTTATCCACAACAGTAGAGCCTTTTGCAACTGAACCTTCATGTTTACCCTTAAGAAAACGCCATTAGAAGTTACAGGAGAAAAGATGGCAACTCTACTATTATTAAAACTTCATTGGGAACTTAAAAAATATCCCACTTCAAAGAAACAAAATTCCCCTACGATTTACATATCATAGTAAATGCTGCTGCAATTAACATTACGAATTTCTCTGTAGGGAAATGTCATTGAAGGCTGCATAGGAAAGGATCGAGTGTCAATGTTCAGACCAAAGATAAAAGAAGATGCAGTCTACAAAATTGAACAGTTTATGGTCACAGGGCAAAAATAAGGCATAAGATCACAGATCATCTCTACAGAATCAAACTTGCAAGAAACACAAAATAACAGAAGTTTCTCCACAGCCCGACGATTTCCCTTTCTATATATACAACATCAAGTCATTCGATGAGTTAGAAAATCGTGTAGGAGATAATACCTATGTATCAGGTACCATCAGAACCATCTATTCCTACTCAGAACATATTAGTAGCTTTCTATACGCTATACTCACCGCAATACTCTACACTCAATTACAGATGCTATTGGAATAGCTGTACAGCAAACTGACATCATTACATCTAAAACTAATCAAGATCCAAGAAGGCAAATCCGTATAAAAGATAGCAAGTATGCAAAATATATTCAAATCTATATACATACACTTACACTTTACAATACTAACATACATTGTTACTTTTTTCAGGAATAGGGCTGCTATTGTAACACTATGGAGCAAGTATGCTGAACAATTTCAAGCAGAAGAACTCTACCAGGAATCTACAGAGCATAACATGGTTATCCTTTTCACAGGGATGACCGTTTCTTCTTTCTCAGGTATATCCATATAATATGCAAATATATGTTATGGTAATACTTTACAAAAATATTATTTACAATCTAATCTCTCACATCACAGGACTGATTGCATTTGGAAGCACTTCTATGACTCGCTGGCATTTTAATCCACCAATTCCTGAAACCGAAGCTCTTCATAACAGGTTGACCAGTCTAGATATTGCTTCATATTTCAACTATGATATACACAAATTAGATTCAACAATTACTTTCTGTCATCACACAGCTTCCATGATCAGCATTATTTAATTGAATGGGATGGACATGGCGCTGCAGCAGCTGAAACCACAGAGACAACACTCCGTACGCTAGGATGCAACAACCTTTCTGACATAGTTGTAAGTTTTTCATTCAAGTAATCAATAAAACGACAACAATTACCTGCGATTTCCTAAAATGACATTTCCGTCTACAATTCCAGGCAAAAAAAATTAAGCTTCGTGTACTTATTACTGAAGTGAACAACCCGCAAGAATGGGCCTTCTATTCTTGCAGGAAATGTCTATGTGGCATGAGAATGCAGCATGGTGTAAATGCCGTAGATGCTCAAGCACACAGGTACAAGCTTTCAATGGACGCTGTAGATATTGAACCATCCAATGAAGAAAGAACAACAACCGGCCGATTTATGTTCTATGGTAATGACGCTGGCACAGTAATCGGCAAAGGCATATCTTTACTTCAGGCACAATCAAAGGGTAGACACAATTTCACTCCACCTGCCATTACCGCTACGGTAGGTAAGAAATGTATTGTGTCAGCCGTAGTCAGAGATGAAACATATGACGTCGAAGAGGAAGACCTCATAATGTTCGAAGTTAAGAAAGTTGAGCTGATCACAGAATCACATACAGCAGAAACTTCTACTGCTGAACCGAATACCACCAAACATACTCTGCTCACACCTTCTGAAAGCACCTTCAATACAGAGATCACTCCTGTGGAAGACATCATCGATCAGACGGATTTCCAAACCGACAATGTAAGCGTGCCTGTATCTTTTGAGCTGACGTATTGTCTGTCGAAATTTAAATAGCTCTTCTCTTATATTTTTATCCAGACAGGCATCTGCTATTCAGGTGAATACTAAAAAGAGAAAGGATCAGAACTCAACAGCTTCTGACCCAAAAATAAGAGGGTATGGTCTTTACATAGCTCATATGTTTGAAAACTAGCTATCCTTCCCAAATTGTTCTAACTTATTAAAACACAGGACAAAAGCCACGAAAGAAGACAACGTTAATAGACAGCTTAACTTCAGCAGGTACAAAATCTAGCAGTTACTTTCAACAGATTGATACTAAGCACTTTATTAATTCTCAGTACCGAGTTACATACAGTGATGAATAAACCTGCAAGAAGATGATCACACTGCTTCTGCTGCCAACACACAAGAAAGAAGCAAGCTAGCAATAACTCCCTGCCACACTAGAGCCCCCTATGAAGAAATCTGAACAATATCATGTATAATTACTATGCAGAAGAACGTGCCTTTTAAAAACTGCTGCTACATCATGTATAATTAGTTCCTGTTCTGTGTTACGCTGCTTTGGATATTCGTCTTTACTACCTTCTGTGCAATCAGTACTTTACCTAATTACTTACTGTCATCAAACCTATTTGCGCAGCGTTACCTAAAAAAAACATACTACCTCCGATCCATATTAATGGGCTCAACTTTATCTAGATACGGATGTATCTAGTTAAGTGTTTACACTAGATGCATCCGTATCTAGACAATGTTGAGACCATTAATATGGATCGGATGGAGTATTAGAATGTATGCACCTTCGTTACCAACAATTACAGACAATTTATAACAGCTCAGTACAATTCAACGAGCGCGGCGTGCCGCGCCATATCCCCTAGTATTGAATCAATGTATTGACAAGTTTCATGTGCCTCTGGAGCACCGGTTTGCCTTGTTTACAAGGATAAGATATGCACATGCCTTTAATTCCCCAAGGACATGCAGCTTATATAGCCGCATAAATCTCCTTTCTTTCATTGTTCTGATTCAATCAGGATGCCCATGATGAACTTGTCAGGTTAAACAGGAATAGTTCGTGTTTTTTGTTGGCATCCAATTCCGAAGTGGCCGCATTATCAAGTCCATCAGAGATAATATCAGCTTCTCTGTCTGAAGAAGAAATGATAGAGAACTACCTATCTCCCAAGTCCCATCATATGTTCCGAAATCGTTCGAGCTCGTTCTCAACACAAGATTGAACGATTATTAAGGAACGAACTTCAAAATAGCAGAGAGGAGAGCATTCGAGCTCGTTCTCAACACAAGATAGGAACGATTAAGGAACCAACTTCACTCTTAGCAGACACTGGTTGCATCGAACAAAGTTCACGACGAAGCAGTAAGGCTTCCATCCGAAAGTACACCCAAAACTGCAGAAGAACTAAAACCGATGACACGACGACTCGGACATATAACACTTCAGTTCAGGGTTCAGACTTCAACTCCGCCAACGACGAACTTAATCGACCTCCTCGATCTTGGGCCCCGCACCGCTTCCGCCGGCCGGCACATCCTCGTCCATGCCGGCAGCACCGCCCATGCCACCCATACCCGGCATGCCGCCCATGTCCGCGCCGGCCTGGTACATCTTGGCGATGATGGGGTTGCAGATGCCCTCCAGCTCCTTCATCTTGTCCTCGAACTCGTCCGCCTCGGCGAGCTGGTTGGTGTCGAGCCAGCTGATGGCCCCGTCGATGGAGTCCTCGATTTTCTTCTTGTCGTCGGCCGAGAGCTTGGCGGCGATCTTGTCGTCCTTGATGGTGTTCCTCATGTTGTAGGCGTAGTTCTCGAGCGCGTTCTTGGCCTCCACCTTCTTCTTCAGCTCCTCGTCCTCCGCCTTGTACCGCTCCGCCTCCTGCACCATCTTCTCGATGTCCTCCTTGCTCAGCCGGCCCTTGTCGTTGGTGATGGTGATCTTGTTCTTCACCCCGGCGGTCTTGTCCTCGGCAGAGACGTTCAGGATGCCGTTGGCGTCGATGTCGAAGCAGACGGTGATCTGGGGCACGCCACGGGGAGCAGGTGGGATGCCCGACAGCTCGAACTTGCCCAGCAGGTTGTTGTCCTTGGTCCTGGCGCGCTCGCCCTCGAACACCTGAATCAAGACGCCTGGCTGGTTGTCCGAGTAGGTGGAGAAGACCTGCTCCTTCTTGGTCGGGATGGTGGTGTTGCGCGGGATGAGCGTCGTCATGACGCCCCCGGCGGTCTCAAGGCCGAGGGACAGGGGCGTGACGTCGAGCAGGAGCAGGTCCTGCACCTTCTCGTTGCCCTCGCCGCTGAGGATGGCGGCCTGGACAGCAGCGCCGTACGCCACGGCCTCGTCGGGGTTGATGCTCTTGCACAGCTCCTTGCCGTTGAAGAAGTCCTGAAGCAGCTGCTGCACCTTGGGGATACGGGTGGAGCCGCCGACGAGGACGACGTCGTGCACGGTGCTCTTGTCCATCTTGGCGTCCCGCAGGCACTTCTCCACGGGTTCCATGCACTTGCGGAACAGGTCCATGTTGAGCTCCTCGAACCGAGCCCTGGTGATTGTCGAGTAGAAGTCGATGCCCTCGAACAGGGAGTCAATCTCAATGGTGGTCTGAGCGGTGGACGACAGGGTGCGCTTCGCCCGCTCGCAGGCTGTGCGCAGCCGGCGCAGGGCGCGAGGGTTGCCGCTGATGTCCTTCTTGTTCTTGCGCTTGAACTCCTGGACGAAGTGGTTCACCATGCGGTTGTCGAAGTCCTCCCCGCCGAGGTGGGTGTCGCCGGCGGTGGCCTTGACCTCGAAGATGCCCTCCTCGATGGTGAGCAGGGACACATCAAACGTGCCACCGCCAAGGTCGAAGATGAGCACGTTCTTCTCGCCAGAGCTGCTGGCCTTCTTGTCGAGGCCGTAGGCAATGGCAGCTGCAGTGGGCTCGTTGATGATGCGCATCACATTGAGGCCGGCAATGACACCGGCGTCCTTGGTGGCCTGCCGCTGCGAGTCGTTGAAGTAGGCCGGCACGGTCACCACGGCGTTCTTGATGGTGGTGCCCAGGAAGGCCTCACCGATCTCCCTCATCTTGATGAGCACCATGGAAGAGATCTCCTCGGCAGAGAACTGCTTCTCCTCGCCCTTGTACTGGACGACGATCATGGGCTTGTCAGCAGGGCCGGGAATGACCTTGAACGGCCACAGCTTCATGTCGCTCTGCACGGACGGGTCGGAGAACCGCCTGCCAATCAACCGCTTGGCATCTGCAACATATGTACAGCAAGACAGTGAGTCAAATCGTTCAACTGAGACAATTTGTGCTCAAATTGTACAGATTGATTCAAGTATTATAAAACCAAGCAAGCAGAGGAGCATGGCTAAACAAGGAACTGCACTATCCCAATTGAAATACTTCCACATGGAAATCTGAAAAGAATCGTACTGAAAGTAGGGAGCTTGAAACTACCAAAACAGGGAGCAAACAGAGTTTTCGGTTATCTAAGATGAATCCAAAACGTTCTTCTACACCCTAAAAAATCGTTTCATCAACAATCAAGCACAGAATCTTGCAACCCAATTTTAGAACTATGAAACTTCCGCGTGGAAATCTTAAATGAATCTTACTGAAACTAGGGGGTTTCAAACTGAAACAGACAGTAAATTTCCTTCAGAGGCTCAGAGCTGCTTAGATACCGAATACAGAACAATGCAGCACTGCCTTACAATCCCGATGTAACAGATATTTTATTCGTTCCTTTGCTACACGCTAAGAATGGCAAACATCAAAATCCGAATTCATGGATGTACATTGTGATACAATCGTGCTACAATGAACCAGATCCAAAACAAAATCACTTAAAATACGCCTAGGCACACACTGCAAGGCAGAGACACCACCACTCTTAACCAGACAGGCATCAACATGAGGAGATCTAAAAGAGGGAACGGTGCACGTACCGAAGACGGTGTTGGTGGGGTTCATGGCCACCTGGTTCTTGGCGGCGTCGCCGATGAGCCGCTCGGTGTCGGTGAACCCGACGTAGGACGGCGTGGTCCGGTTCCCCTGGTCATTGGCGATGATCTCCACCCGGTCGTGCTGCCACACGCCGACGCAGGAGTAGGTGGTGCCGAGGTCGATGCCGATCGCCGGGCCCTCTCCTCCCTTCTTCGCCATCTCCTCCTCTCCTCTCTAAACTGGACGGGGAAAAGGGACTCGAAAGACGAAATCGAAACTGGAACTCGAGATCTGAAAGAGACTCGCTGTGATTTGCTGCGGGTTGGGAAATCGCGGTGGCTGATTGAACTGTTGAGGCGGGACGAACGAGGAGTGGGTTTTATGGAGTTCGTGGGGAGGGTTTCGGGAATGTTCAGGCGACGAGCTCCGGGACGTTCTCGAAAGCTCTGCTAGGGGTGTGCCAGTGCCGGTCCCGTGAGCCGGGTAATGGGACAATGACATGTGGGGTCGCCAATTTACAGACTCGGGCGGGTGAGGTGGGCTTGCCTTTGACCCAGTCTTGAACGGTCTGGTAGGTTCTACGGTGAACGGCTAGGTTCTGGGCTCTCGCGGATGCGTTGGGCCTGTGCAGGGCTCCGAGCCTCAGCTCGTCTCACTTTCGGTCCAGGCTGTTCTTTCTTCCCATTTAACTTTTTTTTGCAGGTTTCTTTCTAAACATTTGGCTCAGCAAGATGCAAACATAATTATGTGTTCATCTGAATTATGCATAAGTTTCAAATTATGGGTTACATTTTGACTTGGCGAGTGACCCTAAATGTAGCTCCCGAGCGCACGGTTGTTGGCCGCACAATCCCACATGAGGTGTATAAATTGGCGGGCGAGGTGTGCCCAAGCATTTACTAGTCGGAGGACTGGTGTGGAAAGTTGTGTATGTGCGGAGCCCAAGTCTCAGCTAGTGGGTCAAATATTTTGTAGCTCAAAACGAGACATGACTGAGAACTGCATCAGCGGAACTGCGAGCGAGAAGCTAATTTTTTTTAAATAATACACGAAAATTATTTAATTCCGGAAATATTACGCAAATTTTATTTTTTTCAAAAATAGAATCCAGTCGGCGTCGCCGAAGCCGACTGCCGCCAGTCGGCGTTGGCGAAGACGAGTACATGCCTGTCGTTGTTGGCGAAGACGACTACACGCTAGTCGTTGTTAGCGAAGCCGACAAGGCCCACCACTGCATGGCCAGCGACGCAATCATGCTGGCACCGCCTGTCGTCGTCGCCAACACCGAGTAGGTGGGGCCAGTCGGCTTCAGCGAAGCCGACAAGGTGCATCTCGCTCACGGGCATTTTTCCTGTGTGAGCTAATCGTTGTTGCTAAAGACGACTACGAGCTAATCGTTCTCAGCTACACCGAGTACAAGCTTGTACGTACTGTACGTACTGCATGCAGCCTGCATGCATGCATGGATGGACTTGTCGGCGTTGCCAACAACGACAAGCACTAATCGGTTTTGCCAAAACCGATTAGTACCAGTCGGCTTCGGCGCGACCGACTGGATTCTATTTTTGAAAAAAATAAAATTTGCATAATATTTTCGGAATTAATTAATTTTCGTGTATTATTTAAATAAAATTAGCGAGCGAGAAGGTTGGCGACTCCAACGTCGCCGGCGCGACGTGGAGATGTGCAAGGACCAAACACCCTGCGGAGCAGAAGGTTCTAGACTAGCGGGATTAGTTAATCCCCCCCCCCCCCCCCCCCCCCCCAATAGAGGAGGTAGTGCAGCAAGGTGCTCAAATTACCCTGTTGGAGCCATTCGAAAAAACAATGACATACGTGAGAACCTCCACCGGGCAAGCACTCATAAGTAGTCCATGCATTGATCCCTACTAGTTGAATTTCGGCGCGGCGGCATGCCACGCTCTTTGCGAGAATTTTAGGCAGAGTGAAATAAAAAGGAGAAGGACAACATCTACATGGATAGATGAAAGAGAAGTAGCTCTAAGTTTTCGGCTGATGCTCTTGTCATTGGAAGCTACATAACAGCGGCGATGCAATTTTCAGGTTATAAACACTGCTAAGAAAACAAAATGCTAATGAGTGGAAGTACACTTTCAAGTAGTAATAATTGGATATAAATCTGAATCTTATTTGGACCTCACAGTGGGGATTAAATATATAAGAAATGCATTGAAACTATATGATCAGATAAGGCCACATAAGAAATCATAGATACATCAAGCGGCCAGAAATAGTTGATTTGCTTCATTAAACATATCATTACAATTCCAAAACGATAGCGCGCATATATCATATATAGATAGCGAACCAACCATCTATATAATATTACAAATGCTTAATAATCACTCAACTCCATAATTGCAAATAAATTAGTACTCCCTCCGTTCCTAATTATAAGTCGCTGGGGTGAATTTCCGACCAGGTGAAAAACGGAAAAAAGACGATTATACCCTACTTGTTTACATAATTTACAGGGAATGCCCTCCCGCAGTGACCGAACCGATCACTTTGTCTAATTCAAAATTTGAATCCTCGATCGCGCAGCTTCCTCCTCCTGCTGCTCAGATCCCCGCTGCCGATCCGCTCTGCAGTTGATGGATCCGCCTCGCGCCTAGCTCAGGCCGGCCCCAGCAGCAGCCGGGCCACCTCCCCCATCTTCCTCGCTGGGCAACAGCCACCAGCAATTGCGCCCCTCCGCGCTGATCCGCCTCGCCCTTGATCCGCCTCGATCCAGCGTGCTCCAGCGACTTGATCCGCCTCGCCCTCGCACCGTGCTCGACCCCATCGAGGTCGCCGTCGCGCTCGGCCGCAAGGTCAGCTGCGTCACCTACAGCATCTCCAAGTTCTCTGAGCTCATCTCGCCGATCAAGGCCGTGGCGCTGTCCCGGGAACGCGACAAGGACGCCGAGAACGTCCGGCGCCTGCTCGAGGAAGGCGACCAGGTGCTCAGCTTGATAGCAAGAGCTGTACCCAGGTCCGTCTCGACCAGGTGCTCAGCTTGACAGCAAGAGCTGTACCCAGGTCCGTCTCGACCAGGTGCTCAGCTTGACAGCAAGAGCCTCGCCCAAGTACTTCATCTGCAAAACAATAGTACGGCATACTCCATCAGCAGCAAGTATAGGAAGAATTCCATCATCTAGACTCGACACAGCACTATGGTTCTACTCCTGGATTTGAACTTCAGTCCACCAGAAGAAGAAGATAATATCATACCTCAAGGAGGCAATGTTGATCATCCTGGAGAAGAGGAGGGCATCAATGGAGGTACAATACTGTCCCTGCAAGTAAATGAGTTCTAGTGTCAACAACAGCTCAAATTTATCACCAGCAGCTCTTACAATTGCAGACAGAAACCCAATATCATCAAAGTCACTGAAGACACTAACCCACACAATCATACTAAAAGCATTTCTTCTGTGCATAAGATGCCAATATGTTACAGTATATCTGTGCATCCATATCAAGATTACAGTGAATTCTGAAAGAGCTCAGTGCCATTAACATGAATTGGCTGAGGCGGTTTCCATTCATCTAAAAGCATTTCTTGCAACAATGCATGCAGTTCTCATTTGTACTCGTGTCTTATGAGCATGAATGAACTAGCAAAAATGAAAAGCTTACACGCATCAAACATTGTATGTGTGCTCATACTGATACTAGTGTAGAGTTGGGGATGAAAGGTGCAGCTATTGGTAAAGCAAGTTGTGTATGCGCTCAGGCCATGTGCGCAGGCATATCAAGTTTTGTTTCTTTTTGTAGGTGCACAAGAGGTTTATATGGAAGAACATGAGGTTAATATGGAAGAACATGAGGTTAATATGGAAGAACAAGAGGTCGTCAACATGACAGGTGTTGCATTTACTGCATTTTAGTACTCCATTTTACTGTCTAAACTGTTTAGAGTACATGTGTGGTTCAGACTTCTGAAACTACAACAACAACTTAAATGTTTCAGCATGTTTTAGCATGTTTTAGCTTGATTTGCTCCACAGCATCATCTCCATTACTGCATCATCTCCATATCATATCCCAGGACACAATTGCAAGGACACAAACCTGGTTAATCAAATTGCAGCTGTGTGCCAATTGCTTCCACAGCATCATCTCCATTACTGCATCATCTCCATTACTTCCACAGCATCATCTCCATTACTGCAGAGGAAAATACAATAATAATGAGAAGGTGTTAACAAGCATCAGTAATAAACATGATAAACAAATGAATTTAGTGAATTCAGTGAACAAATTAACTTCTCCTTCTATGCAAGCAACTGATCTTGTTTCATTTTTTATTGCAGGTGCTCAGCAAGCAAAGAAGACACGAAAAACACTCAATGACACTCAAAAATATGCTGCTTATGTAGCAATGCATGCAGTGTGTATGAGCAGAGGTGGCAAATTTGGAGACGAAGACAAGAAGAACATTGCAAACTTTTTTCAGTGCCATGTTAGAACTATACAGAGGATTTGGCAGCTGGCCATGAAGCAAATTAAAGAGGGTTTGCCAGTAGATGTTTCAAGTAAGAAGAAGGGAAGGTGTGGGAGGAAGCCATTAGATATAGACTTCTCAAAAATACTCACCATCCCACTTAACAAGAGGTGCACCATCAGATCTCTTGCTTGGCAGCTTGGAGTTAATCCGACCACATTGTTCAGAAATTTTGAGATGAAGTTAATTCGAAGACACTCAAACTCCCTGACACCTGCACTAACGGAGAAACATAAGATAAACAGGACGCAGTTTTGCCTAGGCATGGTAGATGAAGCTACGGTTGATAGTGCAGATCCACTTTTCATCGACATGCGCAGAATTTTGCATGTTGATGAAAAATGGTTCAATATGACCAAATGTAACCAGACCTACTACTTGCTTCCTGATGAGCCAAATCCTGTAAGGCCTTTAGCTGGCAATTGCATAGGAAAAGTCATGTTCCTCACTGCAGTTGCTCGACCTAGGTATGACAGTGAGGGGAACATGACATTTGATGGAAAATTAGGAATGTGGCCATTCGCGCATGAGGTGCCAGCGCAACGAAGAAGTGAAAACAGGGAGAGAGGAACCTTGGAGACCAAGAACCTGGTTGTAACTAGGCAAGTAATGAGAGAGTATTTTATTGAGAAGCTTCTGCCTGCAATAGAAGCTCTTTGGCCTGAAGAAGATGTGGGGCAGACAATTTATATACAACAAGATAATGCAAAGCCTCATCTTTTGCCCAATGACCCAGCTTTCGCAGAAGCTGTGGCCACATCAAGATTTAACATCAAGTTGATGCAACAGCCAGCAAACAGTCCAGACTTGAATGTCCTTGATCTGGGATTTTAACAAGCTGTAGCACCAAGCAAAGCTCAATTGGGAACAGCTACTGCTATTTCAAGTCAGTTTTCAGTGCACTAGCAAGTAAAGCTACTGCAATTTTAACACCATGAGATAATTAATTTGCTGGAAAATAAACTACTCAGAGCAACCAAACAATTTGTGCGCAAAAGACAGAGAATGAATATCAAGCTGCAGCAGCAAGCAAAGTATTCAGGACAGCTACTGAAATTCCACAGGGTAGTACGAGTACTAATCAAGCACTCAGGACAGTTGAACATAATATGCTGAGTACCTGATTTGCCGAGCCCCCCACCACGCCCTCGGTCACATTCTGCAAACAACCACACGCACCCGTGCATACAGTGATCAGTCTCGCTTGAGAATCCTACCTACTGTGCGAATGAGGATCAACAGCAGGCAGGGATTCACCTGGCGCAGCAGCTTCATGAACTCGAGCATCTCCGGCGTCACCTCCTTGCGGGGAGCCGTGAGGGTGCCGTCGACGTCGAACAGCGCCAGCACCCCGCCGTTCTTCCTCGCCGCCGCCATCGCTATCCTCCTCCTGCTCGTGCTGCTGCTACTGCTGATGCTGAGGAGACCCCGCCTCGGGCCGCGCGATGATATAGCGGCTTGCCCAAGGCGGAGCAGACGGCGGCGAGCTCCAGCAGCGCCCTGATCCTCCTGCAGGCCTCCAGGCACTCGAGCTCCAGCAGCGCCCTGATCCTCTCGGCGTCCCGCTCCCCGACCTCGTCCTAGACCGCCACAAGAAGAAACCATCGCATCGAATCAGCCGATCTGGCGGGCGAGCGAGCAAGGTAGACGGGAAGGAAGGAAGGAAGAGAGGAGGAACAAACCTTGGCGGTGAAGGTGATGTTCTTGATCTGGAAGACGAGAGCCTCGGGGGTGGCTTCCCATAGCTGGATGAGCTGCTCGGCTCGGTCTAGCGCGACGCACGCAGATCTAGCGCTGGCGCACGCAGATCCCGCACCGCAGGACGCAAATCCGACGAATCCCTCGCCCAGGACATCGTCGGTGATGCATAAAAATGCAGTCTTTGAATCCCATGATTCAGAGTTGAAACGGGGTGGTGGGGAGCGGCGAAGGCGAGCCAGAGGGAGAGGGCGGTGCGGGGCCACGACGGCGAGCCAGAGGGAGAGGACGGTGGGGGCAGCGACGGCGAGTCAAGGGCGGTGGGGATCGGCGACGGGGAGTGGCCATGGCGTCGGGAGCGACGGGGAGTGGGGAAAGTGGGTCGCGTCTGCGCGACGGGGAGGGTTATTTCCGGAAAGTAGAAAATATCCGTAGCGTAACGAAAGTTGTACACGAAACGGTCGATGACTTATAATTAGGAACGGAGGGAGTAGATAACTGTGAATGATAAGTTGAAACTTGAAATAATCAATCACGGTGAATAAACGGAAGCCTAACTTGTCACATAAGAAGTTGAAAATATCCGGCAAAGATCAAGATGTTGGACAATGCAATTTTGTTACCAAGTTCAGGTCTGATCTAGCTAGCAGTGTAGTGATGCATGTAAAATGCATACATGAATTTTACATTTTATTACATGTTATTTCATGATATTTGCATCATATAAGGGTTATATTAATGATTTATATTAAGTTTTGGGGATAATTAACAACTTCCCCATTTTTCTGGAATTAACCCTGCGCTGTCAGAAAACCCCTTTTTCTATATTTGATGTTTCAGGGACCCAAACGACGTCCAAATGACCTGAAACTTTACGGGGATCATTTTTTTGGCAGGAACGAAACGTAGGCGCGAAAGAATCAAAGAAACGGAGACCAGAAGGCAGAAAGGGATGGGCCCACGCGGCCAGATTCCCTGACCGCGTGGGGTCCCCCATCCTGGCCCTCGGGCCTCCGCTGTCGTCGATCTTTCTTCCCGAAGCTTCGTCTTAACCTAAAAACGACTATATATAGACCCCCCCAGGGCTTTCGCGAAAGGTAGCGCCGCCGAAACACAGAAACCACAAAACAGAGACCTGGAGCTGAAGATTGGAGGGGGAAAACTCCGGCGGGGCGCTGCCGGTGTGGTCTCCTTCCCCTCTGGTGGCTCTAGGTTGGCGAGGGAATATCTCCCCGGCAATAGTGCCAGAAACAATGCTTGTACGTCACACGTCAGTTGGGAACCCCAAGAGGAAGGTATGATGAGTGCAGCAGTAAGTTTTCCCTCAGTATGAAACCAAGGTTTAATCGAACCAGTAGGAAAACGAGGTTTGCTTCGAAGGTGTTGGTGAAGGAGTGTAGTGCGGCGCAACACCAGGGATTCCGGTGCCAACGTGGAACCTGCACAACACAACCAAATTACTTTGCCCCAACTTAACAGTGAGGTTGTCAATCTCACCGGCTTGCTGAAAACAAAGGGTTAAACGTATCGAATGGAAAATGATGTTTGTTTGCATAAAACAGTAGAGAACAATGATTGCAGTAGATTGTATTTCAGATGTAAAAGAATGGACCGGGGTCCACAGTTCACTAGTGGTGTCTCTCCAATAAGATAACTAACATGCTGGGTAAACAAATTACAGCTGGACAATTGACAATTGATAAGTGCATATAACATGCATGTGTGAGTTGTGGTGTCTACTATGAGATTCATTTGGGCATTACGACAAAGTACATAGACCGCTATCCAGCATGCATCTATGCCTAAATAGTCCACTTTCCGGTTAACATCCGTACCCCTTCCAGTATTAAGTTGCAAGCAACAGACAATTGCATTAAGTAATGTGCGTAATGTAAACAATACATTCATCCTTGAATAAAGCATTGCTGTTTTACCCCTAGTGGCAACAACACATCTACAACCTTAGAACTTGCTGTCACTATCCCAGGTTAAATAGAGGTTGAACCCAACTATCATGCATAAATACCCCCTCTTGGTGTCACAAGTATTCACTTGGCCAAGGCTTCAACAAGTAACGGAGAGCATGCAAGATCACAAATGACATAGACATGATAATATAATATTCAGCTCCACATAGGTATCAATATAAGTCAGATCCCAGCAAACACAACATGTAGCATTACAATAAGATGATCTTGATCATGATAGGCAGCTCACAAGATCTAAACATGATGGCACAAGTGGAGAAGACAACCATCTAGCTACTGCTATGGACCCATAGTCCAAGGATGAACTACTCACGCATCACTCCGGAGGCGGGCATGGCGATGTAGAGCCCTCCGGTGATGATTCCCCTCTCCGGCAGGGTGCCGGGAAGAGCTTCAGAAACCCCCCGAGTTAGGGTTGACGACGGCGGCGGCAGCGAATATGTTCTGGATGAAAGGCTCGGTGTTTTAGGGTTTTCGCGTCTCGGGGAATAAATAGGCGAAGGGGCGATGTCGGCGGACCCCCGAGGGGCCCAAACCACAGGCAGGCGTGGCTGGAGGTGGGGCCGCGCCGCCAGGTGGTTTGGCCACCTCGTGGCTCTCCTTCGTCTCTCCTTCGGACTCCGTGTACGTGCTGGAAAAATAGGGACCTGGCCTTTTGTTTCGTGCAATTCCGAGAATATTTCCAGAAGTAACTTTCTGAAACCTAAAACAGCAGAAAACAGGGAACTGGCACTGTGGCATCTTGTTAATAGGTTAGTCCCAGAAAATGCATAAAAGTGATACGAGGTGTATATAAAACATGTAGCAAATGGTATAATATAAGCATGGAACAGCAGAAATTATGGATACGTTGGAGACGTATCACCCTCCAACAACATCTCCACCGACACCATGATGAAGAGGGAGTAGTCCACCCCTGGACTATGGGTTTGTGGAAGTAACTTATGTATCTCTCCTCTCTATGAGCTTCACTAATTAGTACCGTATGAGCTGCTGAACATGATTACGGTCATCTATGTAATTCCTTTGTGGTGGATCTTTATTATGAGTTAATACATGTTTGAGATTGCAATGGTTTTGTTTCAGTTATGAAAGTAGATGCATATTATGTACCCCGTTCTTATTTACTTGTCATGATCAAGCATGTTTATGAGAGCATGTGAGGGGGAACGTGTGCATTAGTTGGAGTAACGGGGGTGGCTAGTGCAGTGAACGTGACAGATAGTTCTGCGATCCACTTGGGTTTTCTACCTTACTTTGTTGCCTCACTAGGGATAAACAAAAATACCATGCTACCGGAGAGTGGATGTGACCTTGGCCACTACTCCATGACTAGATCTAGCATGTTCTTATTTTAACTTCATGTCATTGAACTTATTGCTATGCTCTGATTTATCTTAATTACTAAGGTGTTATGATTTAGTTCGCATCTTGGTGGAGCATAAGAGAGAGAACAACTTATACTTGAGATCTCTATGTTAGGACGTGATGCCCATATTATTAATAACTTGTCAAACCATGTCTTGCCATCTTACATGTTAATTTTAGTGTTCCATTGTCTACCACGTTATCAAGAGAGAGTGCATTTGTGAAACCATGAACCCGGTCCATTTTTAATCATAAGAAACACCTTTCCAACACTTTTATCACCACTTTTGTTTGCTGCCATTATTAAATCCGAAAATACAAAAACACTTTTACATCTTGCATTCATCATAAAAAAACCCAAAAATATCATTTATCATTACTACCACCATCCTTGCATATTTATTTTACCATCATTGCATATTTACTATGTTTGCATTGCATATTATTTTATTATCATTCTCACACCTTGTGCTTGACAACCACTTGGTGAGGTTGAGGGCACAAAACAATTTATTTTGTTGCAGGTTCTCAAGAGAAGGATAAGGAGATAACACCTGAAATACTGGTTCCCCGAGAGTTCGATATTAAACCCTCGAGTCACCCCTCGTGGGGAAAACTGTCTTCCACTACTACATACACTCTGCACTTGGAGTCTCAACCTAACCCATTTACTTTTCACGCAGGTACCACGCGAAGGGGCTAGCAACTGTTTTCTGGCGCCGTTGTGGGGTAACTACGTGAAGGGCCATCAAGACGTTTTCTGGCGCCGTTGCCGGGGAACCATAGCTGAAAGGTTTATCCAAGGATCACTCACATCAAGTCAACTTCATCACCAACTTGTGTAACAACCTAAGCTTGGGGAGTTGCACCTACGTGAGCATCATCTTATCCATCTTTACCTACAATCATTTTATTTTGTTTTGTTCTTGTCTTGCATATCATCTTTATATTTCGGTTTGCATATTTATATTCAGTTTTGCATTTTTGTGTTGCATTTGTTATTTCGAGTTGCATTAGTGTCATTTTACTTTCAGTTTTGCATAAAAAATTAAAAACACATAAAAACTTGCTCAATGGAGAAAAGAACTTTTTGGCCATTTAGTGTTAAGAATTTTCCTCAAGATAGGAATTTCCCTGTTAAAGAATTTGAGATAGATCCTAATGTCACTAAATTGATTTTTGAAAATCGTTTTTCTGGGAAACCGAAAGAAGATGCTCTTCAACATCTTAGTAAATTTAATGAAAGATGCAAAGAATTAAACCTGATTCATGCCAATGCTAATGTGATCAAAGTAAAGCTTTTTCCTTATTCCTTGGCTGGAAAAGCTCTAGATTGGATATTAAAATGGCCACCTGGGAATTTTAGCAATTGGTTTAATTTGAAAGCTGCTTTCATTGAGAGGTTTTGTTTTTCAGCCATGGTTTATAATATGAGAGAAATAGTTATCACCTTTAAACAAAATAAGGAAGAAACCTTGGTTAAAACTTGGGAAAGGTTTAGAGGTATAGCTTATGGAATGGAACATGGTATTAGAGATTGGATGCTCATGCACATATTTTATAAAGGATTGTCTGAAACTTCTAAACTCTTTTTAGACAATGAATGTAAGGGTTCTTTCATAAATACTACTATTGCTGATGCTTACATTCTACTTGATGGCTTGATATTGGAAGTAAAAATTAAAGAAAGTTTAGAAAAAGCTCAAGTACCTGAAGATGTGTTTGATGACCGTTATGAATTATTTAATCTATATAATAGAGATAAAAAAGTTGAGGAAGTTAAAATGCTTAGTGAAGTTAAGGAACCATTTGTTGATTTAGAGAAGTGTAGCTTGCATGAATTAATTTCTATCTTACAAAAATTTGCAAGTGATCCTTCTGTTAATATTAACCAGGCTGGTTTTGGTTCCTATATTGCTAATCATGTCTTAAAAGAAAAGATTGCTAGGTACAATCAAGAAGCTATGATACCACCTAAGCTTGGGGATATATGGATCCCAAAGTACTAGTAACCATTGGAAAAGAGACACACCATGCATTTTAGATCTAGGATCTAGTGTCTCTATATTATCTAAAGAACTATATGAAGTCCTTGAACTTAAAAATATTGAGAAATGCTCTATTGAACTTGCACTTGCTGATGATTCCATTAGACATGCTCTAGGAAAAGTAAGTGATGTTATGGTAGAGTTACACATGACTTTTGTGCCTGTTGATTTTCTAATCATGGACATGGGGAATAAAACCTCTAGTCCTATTATTTTGGGAAGACCTTTTCTTCGTACTACAGGTGCCATTATTGATTCAAAGGAAGGGAATGTGAAGTTTCAGTTTCCACACAAGAAGAGCATGGAACACTTCCCAAGAGGGACACACCAAGGTTCAAGCTCCCTCATGAGCTACGTCCCCTTTGATTATCAAGTAAGTAAGCCTAGCTATATGGCTATAAAGAAAGCGCTTTACGGGAGGCAACCCGGTTGTTTTTGTTTGAGATTTTCTTTGAGTCCTCTTGCTGTAACAAGAGAGTAGTTTGTTAGTTTTGTTTCTGGGATTTTTAATAAAGAACCAAGTTTTACCTATTTTGGGTTTGAAAAGTTGCTATTCATTTTCGGAGAGTTTTCTGCCTGCACGAAGTCTGTGCACGGTTTGATTTTTCATTTTTTATCTGTAACTCCGATTGAGCTGTAATTTGAACTGTAGCTTCAACTTTTCATCCTCTGTATACGTGATTTTTTCAGATTTTTCTGACGAGTTTAAGTAGGGTAGAAAAATGCGTTTTGCTGCTGCTGTTTTTCTGGACAGATTCTGTCTTGATATTGTTTGATGCATTCTTTGAGCTTTTTGCTTGAATCTTTTTGATTCAATTGAGTTTATGAGTAGGCATACAACATTATATACTCTCTGGACATTCATATGAATTTTTGCCTAAGGATTTTATGCAGCAAGGAACCTATTTGTTTATCACTACTAATATCACCCCACAGAAAAGAAATGGGAGAAACGGTGTTTTGAAGTTTTTTCACAGGGATTAGAGGAGCTGCACCAAGAGCTATCCAAGGATGGTGAAGACCATAAGCTTGGGGATGTCAAGACAACCCCACTAGACCAACACACTCTCGGTTTGCACACGTCTAACTTCTGTTTTTCGATCAAAGCACTTTATCGTATAAACTTGGAGCGTCTTTTTTTTTTGCTTTTGTTATTTCGGTTTGATTTTTATAAGACCACCACTATCATTTATATATGAGAGAGCTACTGGAAGTTTGGGTTGAATTATGTTGGATGCTATTAAATATATTGGGATAGGGATGTTTGAGTTGATTTTAAAAGATACATATAGTTGCATAATTCATGTGCTTTGAATGAATGTTAATTTGCAAGTGTGTTGTCAAGAGCTATCTTTTACCATGTTTAGATGTTGAATTTTAACTTTACTTGGTTTAACATGGATTGATTAGTTCTATGGACACTTATGCATGCATTTAGATGGTCAACTTTCTCCCTATTGCTAGCCCAAAAATTACAACAAGTAAAAAGCTTGTTTCCCAACACCTTCAACCAAAGTTTTTCCAGTGAGTCCACCATATCTACCTATTAGCTTTATGCTATTCCAAGTATGTTTATCATGTTATATTGTGTTATCTACATTTCTGAATTTAAATGCTTATGTTATTGATTGTCATGGGAAAAATTGGTTAAAAGCTCTCACGAACTTGATGCACAATTTACTTTTATTGCATTTAATAAGCATGAACCATTGTGATTAAAATTATGAAGTTGTGGGCTTGACAATTGTTTTGGTTGGGAGTTAGCCCATATGTGCTGTCACATGGCAAGCTTTCAACATTGCACTTATTTATATTTAGTTGATGTCATGTACTTTTGTTTATGGATGCCTATCATGGGTGAAATGAATGTGGATACTTAGTAAGTTCAAAGAGTTTGTATAAATGGTTAGAGAAATGCCTGGGCCGCTAATCTAAGCCATGCATCATTCATGGTGGAAATTTACAGCATAACCATAATGTTCATTCAGTGATGCACCTCATAATAAAAAGCTATACCCATAGTAAATAAAAGAGTGCTGAGATTGTTCATTGTCTGTTTGTCTTGTTGTTTTGACATGGGCTTGTTCATGTCAAGGGGCAAGAGGTACCCCAGTGCAGTTCTTGATGATACTATTATTACTTGCAATGACCTTTATTTGAATTTACTTTGTGGACCAAAGTGAGTAACACATGGTGTAGGTACTTGTATTCAAGGGACATGAGACATTCAACCAATACATTGTCAAGCACACCACTCATATTTGCTTTCAAGATGCTATGATAGGGGTAATGAGAGCTCCACACCAATGACTACCACATTGCAAGCATTAACTTAAGTAGAAGTGTTTGGAAGTTAGATGAAACTTATTCATGCTTTACCTCTACTTATTTATCTATCCAAAGTGTCCACCTTTTATATTCAGTTTTCATAAGAAGTACTCTATGACCACCATAGGATGTTTTTACTTTTCATTATGCATACATTTGGTCCATAGTACTTTCTTCTATATTACACTTTGTGAATTTATCATTGAACATCTTTACATTGAGTATTTGATATCACTTCATAATTTATCTTGCATATTGTTATTCCTTTGAAGAATGAATCATTTGACTCTATGTAGCAATAGTAATCACCTTTGATATCCATTGATAGTATTAAAATGCAAAGTCCATGTTAGTTTTATCACCTTCATACTCGGGACGAGCATGGGTTAAGCTTGGGGATGTTGATGCATGTAAAATGCATACATGAACTTTACATTTTATTACATGTTATTCCATGTTATTTGCATCATATAAGGGTTATATTCATGATTTATATTGAGTTTTGGGGATAATTAACAACTTCCCCATTTTTCTGGAATTAACCCTGCGCTGTCAGAAAACCCCTTTTTCTATATTTTGATGTTTCAGGGACCCAAACGACGTCCAAATGACCTGAAACTTTACGGGGATCACTTTTTTGGAAGGAACGAAACGTAGGCGCAAAGGAATCGAAGAAACGGAGACCAGAAGGCAGAAAGGGGTGGGCCCACGGCCAGATTCCCTGACCGCGTGGGTCCCCCATCCTGGCCCTCGGGCCTCCGCTGCCGTCGATCTTTCTTCCCGAAGCTTCGTCTTGACCTAAAAACGACTATATATAGACCCCCCAGGGCTTTCGCGAAAGGGAGCGCCGCCGAAACACAGAAACCACGAAACAGAGACCTGGAGCTGAAGATTGGAGGGGGAAAACTCCGGCGGGGCGCTGCCGGTGTGGTCTCCTTCCCCTCCAACAACATCTCCACCGACACCATGATGAAGAGGGAGTAGTCCACCCCTGGACTATGGGTTTGTGGAAGTAACTTATGTATCTCTCCTCTCTATGAGCTTCACTAATTAGTACCGTATGAGCTGCTGAACATGATTACGGTCATCTATGTAATTCCTTTGTGGTGGATCTTTATTATGAGTTAATACATGTTTGAGATTGCAATGGTTTTGTTTCAGTTATGAAAGTAGATGCATATTATGTACCCCGTTCTTATTTACTTGTCATGATCAAGCATGTTTATGAGAGCATGTGAGGGGGAACGTGTGCATTAGTTGGAGTAACGGGGGGTGGCTAGTGCAGTGAACGTGAGAGAAGTTCTGCGATCCACTTGGGTTTTCTACCTTACTTTGTTGCCTCACTAGGGATAAACAAAAATACCATGCTACCGGAGAGTGGATGTGACCTTGGCCACTACTCCATGACTAGATCTAGCATGTTCTTATTTTAACTTCATGTCATTGAACTTATTGCTATGCTCTGATTTATCTTAATTACTAAGGTGTTATGATTTAGTTCGCATCTTGGTGGAGCATAAGAGAGAGAACAACTTATACTTGAGATCTCTATGTTAGGACGTGATGCCCATATTATTAATAACTTGTCAAACCATGTCTTGCCATCTTACATGTTAATTTTAGTGTTCCATTGTCTACCACGTTATCAAGAGAGAGTGCATTTGTGAAACCATGAACCCCGGTCCATTTTTAATCATAAGAAACACCTTTCCAACACTTTTATCACCACTTTTGTTTGCTGCCATTATTAAATCCGAAAATACAAAAACACTTTTACATCTTGCATTCATCATAAAAAACCCAAAAATATCATTTATCATTACTACCACCATCCTTGCATATTTATTTACCATCATTGCATATTTACTACTGTTTGCATTGCATATTATTTTATTATCATTCTCACACCTTGTGCTTGACAACCACTTGGTGAGGTTGAGGGCACAAAACAATTTATTTTGTTGCAGGTTCTCAAGAGAAGGATAAGGAGATAACACCTGAAATACTGGTTCCCCGAGAGTTCGATATTAAACCCTCGAGTCACCCCTCGTGGGGAAAACTGTCTTCCACTACTACATACACTCTGCACTTGGAGTCTCAACCTAACCCATTTACTTTTCACGCAGGTACCACGCGAAGGGGCTAGCAACTGTTTTCTGGCGCCGTTGTGGGGTAACTACGTGAAGGGCCATCATGTAGCTATAGAAATATACCCTAATTTGAAGCTTTGCTGACTGGAGCATCCTTGTTGTTCTCCAAAGAGATCGTGAAGCATAGAACTTAAAAGTAATATTTTGTTTTCTGCTATCAGAGTCAACAATTTGATATCAAAATTATAACGATAAAGAAATAACCAAAGGTCATGTGATAAAGAAACAAAAGTAGAGCAACAATAGTAATTTGGCACCGGCAACAACATAATAAATAATAGGTAAATGCCCCGGCCACTCTATAGAGAAGAAAGAAAAACAGAATCTAACCGATAGTAGCCTCACCTGTAGTAAATCGAACCACCGTCATTCCCTGTACGGCCACAATATCCATTACATATGCACCCAACCTGCAAAATAATAAGTTTTTATGAATGCTACGGACCAATTGTGGAAAACTAAGCATCAAGCAGAAAACCAGAGATATCCAGTCTGTACTAAGTTACCCATGAAACAATGTGATGATCAATTGCACCATAGTGGAACTACATCTTGATCTCCTTAAATACATGGATAGGAAAATTGCGAATAGCTAAACTGACCACTTGACCTTTTTCAGATTGACTGGCTAAATTTCAGAAAAAGAAAATTACCTCAATATCAGAGACTAATCCTCTCATGTGAATGTCGTTGGATAATATAAGCAAATACAATAGCACGCAGACATAGGCAGTAATCAGCCATAATTTGCAAGGTGAAGGACCTACCGCCACCATAAACCACAATCTAGGCGCAATCAGGCACAAACATATCTAATGCAATCATCAATACCTTTTAAATTCCAATAAAAGAGGAAAATATTACATTAAAGAAAGACGGTCAGGGAGTGTCACCCGAATGTGGAAGGGTAAGCACACTAATGTTATTAGTATACTCATGGCCTCAAGGGCACCTGAGCATTATAATATAACACTAACACTCACTCGCTAATGTATAACTACAGGGCTTAATATTCGATTCTAGTTTTTTACTAAAAAACAAAATCAATATGAAATGAAGACTCTGAATACATCAACCTTCTTTTCACTGCCCACGCCATCTTATAACGTAGGCAAAGTAAACAATATACACAACAAAACTGGAGGCAGTGTACTGTTGATCTAAAGTATAGTCAGTCAATTAGATTACAGATACACAAGTACTAACCGAAGGCTTACAGGTATATGGAAATTTGACCTGATTCATGTTTGTTGAAAATAAAATTGGCTCAAGTTTACATGAAAGAAGCGACGTAAGCTGCACAAATGTTCAGGGAAGAAAATGGGAAACACACTATACATTCATTTGAAGGAACAAATAATGATAGAAGGCATTCCCGATTTGCACAATAAACACAGTCAGTTCATCTATGCAATCTAGGATCATAATCTAAATCCAATGTGTATAACTAACCAATGAATAGAGAGCAAATGGGAATTTACACTAGGGCATATGCGATAAGCATGCTGCGTATGCAAAATATACTCCAGAATTTTATATAAGCGAGATCTATTGAGTATAAGACATATTCCCGAATATGCCAAAGAGAATAAGAACATTAATCAACAGTAATAGCTAACTAAATACAAGCTCCTTTCACAATGTCTGCTGTCCTGAGTACAAAACCATGTAAACACATATTAAATATTAACTATCAAGCAAATTGGATGCTTGCATACTCAATAATGAATAATATCTTTTGCAAGTGTTTCATGAAAGGCAATAAACTAAATGAATGGGCGTCCCAACAATATGAAAAACAGCAAAATAAAAGCAAGCACCTGGACAAATTTAGAGAACAATTGGCCAAGACATCTTCTAGAATGTAAGTAAATTGTTTCATTTCAATATATACCAAGGGAACAAAATATTCTCTCGAAGCATATCCATCAAATAAATACAGCCAAAAGTCCCAACAACAATAGCACACCTGCAGTAGAGTCAGCAAGGAAGTACATTAGAAATGGTCAGCGACAATGAAATACCTTCTAATTTTAGCCCAACCTGCAAAACTTTAAATCACAGCAAGTAATTACGGTAAATAAATCTAATCTTCTAATTTGAAGCAAGAAAATCCTACATTTAGCATCTTGGTAACCATACATGAACATCTATTGTAGCCTGAAGATAATTTATAAATAGGCATGTACCAGATCTCTCTGAAGTTGGTACTACATATAGTTGAGTATTAGCATCAACCAGGTGTAGGGACATATTTGGATATTTGTACAAGGATAATATCACAAATGAAAGTACCAACTCTGTGATAAAATACTCCCATCAAAGTTTACATTTCAATCTGTTGATGATCAAGATTCACACTGCTTCTTATCAAACATAACATTAAGTCGACAATTTTATATACATAAGTGCCATTCAATTAATTTGACATGATTGGCAAAACCAAAATAGGTAAAAAGAAAAGGCGAGAGTAAGTTGTACAGATTACAATCCACTTATCTGCATCTTCCCACCCTCAGCACATAACAGGAATACCAAAGAAAAAAACCTGCCGTAATGCTCCAACACATGGATAATGGCACTCACTCGTTGGCTGCAGGACACCTGAACTCAAAAGCCTACAGTTCGAGTATAAGCATCAACTGACTGCACGAAATACGGGCTTCTTTGACAGAAGCAACATTTGTTCCATAGAATAAATTGACCAAAAAGACATGCATCAGTTGGATAGACATAGAGCTGACCCTTGAGCTGCACCGTCCCCATATAGTCTCGAGGCCGAAGTGTTCTGGTAGGCCATTTTCAAGATATCTATAAGTACACAACCAGTAGAATATCAAGGCACGTCAAACCATTCTATTTTCTTTTGCAGATAGTATGAATATCCAGGAGTTCAGCAAGTGGTGTTCATTAGTAGTAATCATGTACTCAGTTGACTATCAATCTGTATCCTAAATGTAATGCACCGCAAAAGGTATTAAGTTTGTTTTAGAAGTTGAATCAATCAGTTGGGCAAACTGACGCACTGACATGGACATAAAATTGTGCTCATGTTTTCTTATTGTTAGAAGCTAGCTAATGCCTAAACCCACAGTCTGAACATTGGTTTTTTTGTACATATAGGTTCAGATTAGCTTGGGAAGGCAAGCTGTACATATCAGATCGAAAAACCTACGTGGTGTGTTTGTGTGGTGAAAGAAAAACCTGTGGGACTGAATCTCTGTACTACTGAATTGAGAAATTGGAAGATGTGTAAGAGGAAAAGAGGGAGAAGACGCACATGATTCATCAGCTGCATCGTGAACCTCAACGGTCTCCTTGCGTCCGGCCTCACAGGCGCAGTCACCGGATCCGGCGCGACCGGCCTCGCTGACTGCGGATCCGACGATTCGTCGTCGGCTGGACCAAAAAGCCCAATCTTTGTTGATGGGAGCGCAGCGAGCGGAGGCGACGACAGCGCCACGAGGGAAGGTGGAGGGGAGCGAGTCGAGGGAGGGTGTGGCGGAGGCGGCGGTGATGCGAGTGGAGCTCGGCGGCGACCAGAGCGGAGAAAAGAGAGGGAGAGAACAGCGAGGGAGCGCAGCCTCCGTGACGGCGGCGGCGTCGAAGGCCTCGGCCTCGATGGAACGCGCGGCGGGGTCGGCGTCGACCGCCGGCACGGCGCCGTAGCGCTTGCAGAGGAGCGTGTCCCCGGCGAGGGTGTCCTCCAGGCGCTGCAACACCGCGTCCCGCGTCCGCTGCGTCGCCCCGCCGTGCCGGATGTTTCTCCTCGGGAGAGGAAGATGGGTGGGGAAATGAGAGCAGTCTGCGATCTAGGGTTAGGGTTCAGTCTATATGTACGAAGGACCTATTTGGAAATTTCATGAAACGCAGGGCCCTTTTTGCAAAAATGTCGCGGGGTACTGTTCAACACTGTAGATGGTGATACAGAAGGGGCGAGCTAGTCGATCGGCGCGGTAGGCCGCATTTCTATAGACCGACGTGTGCCCGAACCTCGAAAACAGTTTGCACGCGTGTTTGTGTTGGGTAAATGGATCTCCGTAGGGTTTGGGATAAGAGCTGTTGCGAGCTCGTAGTGCGGTGTCGCATAGGGCATACCTGAGGTTGGCGTGGCGGTGCCTACCTAGGAAACGACCACCACTGCTCAGCTCTGTGTAGGGGCCAAGGGTGTATTATCATGGTTAGGGAAAAAGCATTGGCGAGTTCTCCCTCTGGATGCACATTTGTGCATGGGAGGTATGTGACGCGAGCAGTGCTCGTTTTTTGCTTGCGGGGTTTGGGAGTGTCTAGGGGCATAGAAGTTGCTTAATTCTCATATTTAGTTTCTCAATTATTTTTACTTGTGACCTACTAGTAGAAGTTTCTTAAATCTTATATATTTTTGCTTTTAGTCCTTGTTAAATAGTTTCATATAAGTTGCTTAATTGTCATGTCTAGTTGCTAATTTATTTTTGCTTGTTGCCTATTAGGGTATAGAAGTTGTTTGGCATCTTACAGATAGTTTTGCTTTACTCTTTGTTAAATAGTTGCCTAGAAATTTATTGTTTTCACATATTTAGTTGCTCAATTATTTTTCTTTGTTGTATTTGAGGGTATAGAAGTTGCTTAGATCTTATAAATAGTTTTGCTTTTACTCATTGTAAATAGTTGTCTAGAAATTGGACAGTCCCTATATTTATTTACTCAATTTATTTTAGTTAATGCCCACAAGGATATAGAAGTTTGGTAGCATCACACGTATAGTTTTGTTTTACTTTTTGTAAATAAGTTGCCTCGAGATTGCTTAATTTCCATATTTAGTTGCTCAATCTATGTCATTTTGGTGTCCATTAGGGTACAACACTTGATATGGCTTAGATGTATTTTCATATATTTTTTGGTGTATCAACACTATAGAAGTTAATTCCCATGTCCCCAATTGTAAAACGTTTTGACAGACTAATTTAGCCTACTGAAACGTCTTATAATTAGGGGTGAAGGTAGTATTTTAATTTATTTTCCATACGGTTTGGTCAAGCTTTGTCACTTTTTAGTTGCCTCCTGTATCCGTTTCTTAATCGACCATACTAGTTGCTCAAGTACTCGAAGTTCCTTGCAGCTCTAAATGTTTAACTCATTTTGTCACCTTGTTTGGCCTACTAGCATTGTCTGTTGTTTTCTAGTTGATATTTTATTCTTAATGCTTTCCAATAGGTGTGAACGATGGCTGGGACTGTACGACCAGCAACAAGAGGGGTTGCAGTTTCCGGATAGGATAAGGGGCGGTAATTGTACGGGTGCACTAGACTTTAATTACCGACGAGCGCTCGACGCCCGCTAGACGTGTCCCTAAAAGAATCATACTGTGGGTGTAACAAGTGAAAAAAAAGGAAAATTCAAATTTCACACTATGCATTGTGGAACCTATAAAACCTCTTTGGTTTGCAGTATTGCGAATATGCATGAACAAAAAATATTTTTAATTGACTCATATACGAGTGTTAAATTTGTACGGTTAAACTAGTGGGGAAACAAAGTAATCATATTACGGAGGTTTAAGTGGAATGGTTTTTCTCTATAAATGTAGTGCAAAGAAATCAACATAAAAAGATCATGCACTACTCAGATCCTATTAAAGAGCAATCACATAGGAAAAAAATCAAAGGATTCCATCCAATGTTTTTCCTTATAGTTTAAATATTTTGTTAGAGAATTTGATGAAAATATAATTCTGCATAACAAACAACATGGAGAATTCCAAATAATCCAAAATGTTTCAAAATTCATGTGTAATTTTTTTTAAGGGATGTGTAATGTATTTGAATCAAAGAAGCCCCTGTCTGAGTTGAAGGGCCAACAAACTTCCTTGGGCCAGCCCATTAGCACAAAGCGGCCTTCTCATGCTAATTCCGGTTCTTCCTTGAGACGGCCAGCCTTCTCCCACGCACGTTAAGAAGGCCAGGTTAAGATCACCGCCGGCCCTTGCGCCAGCGCCATCATCCCGATCGGCGCGGCGTCGTCTTCTCCACCGCACCGTCCAGAAGACAATCACGATAGGAGGCGCGTCCATGTCTGGGGGCAGCCTCGGACCGAACCATTACTTCTTTCACGCCATTCCCCTGTCTCTCGTCCCCCAATCTCGTGATCCCATGGCCAACAATGCGTGAAAACGAAGTAATCTACTGTACGTAATATCACGGGGCATGTGGTTTCTGGCGAAAGTAGCGCCCATATGTGTGAGCCCTTGACCGACCGCTTCTAACGAACTAACGAGGCTGTGTTTCGTTTCGCATGATCCTTCCAAGCCAATCGCTGATTACAATGTGGTTGCCATGTCTTGCGCAAGGCCTGGCCTTGGTAGCTTCAGAATTTTGCAGTGTCCCATTAGCTTCAACAGGTTGCTAGCTGAAGAGAAGAACACCCAGGGCACAAAGATTAGCCAGTTGCATGGATTTTACTTACTTGGAGAAGAGAAGAACTCGTGCACGCCGTGAATGCTCGACACTGCAGGGTCGAGGATTTGTCTGCATCGATCGCAGGTCAGTGCGCAGCACTTGCTCTAGTATTGTTTTTCGCAGTTGAACATGCCACCTGAACATGCATTTGGCTTTGATTATCTATTTTAAATTTTTAATACAGAACCATCACACTAGCTAGACTGATTTCAAACTTCAAAGCCCACCCCACCACCGTCTGGAACTGCATACAACAGGAAAAATAAATATTGCACCCACCCACAATCACACATGCATCGCATGTGGGACGGCGCTTTGGAGCGCTCGGCGCGACGCGAGAACTGGAAAAAAAGCTCGTAAAAACCGAAGTACCGAACAAAGCGGGAAAGGTGTTGGTGTTCGTTTCAGGCATTCAGCCCCACCGCCGGTACCGTGCACGGAGTAGCTCGTACTACCACCATGCAGCCGGTGGAGGAAACCTGGCACCGGCAGCGATCGGCTGCCGAATCCGTCTCTGTCCTGGATCGTCTTCGTCCTAGCCCTCTCCCAATGTCCTGTTCATCTTTATCATCTCCCTCGTGCCATGTCCGCCAGTTCTTATCCACTGGCTACCGGTTACAGAGCCTGGTGGTGGGCTCGTGCTTTCGAAAAAAAATAGCACGGAATTGGGGCAATGGTATGGGCCTATGGGGCGCCCTGCTACTGCTAGCTAGTTTTGCCGAGAAAGGCACCGCATCGCCTCGCGAGGATCGCCTGCTCTTCTTCGGAGGCTTGTGGAAAAACTACTGCGATCAAACGGCCAAATCCGTGTACAGGAGTGCAAAAGACATTGGTCGAATACATGAATCCAAAAGCTTATCGCTGCAATGCTAGCTTTGTATCCGGTTTGGCTGTGTTTGGAAAGCGGCTTTGGGGCCTTTGAGGAAAGTGGTTTCGAGGCTAAGCAACTGCAAGGTAACTTGGTTGTTTGCGGGCTTGATGCCATGTGTGATCCTTCCTTAGTCGAGAAGAAACTGGTGGAACGACACAATGTATTATCTGTAAATGGTTGAGAACTTGAGATGTACTTCGACCATGCTGCCATGCTGGTATCACTTATTAGTTCCATTGCCATCTGTTCATTTCGTGCTATCTAACTATTTGGTCATTAAAAATATCAGGGACGGAGCCAGAAATCACCAATAGAGGGGGCAGAGAGTCATGGGGGTGGCGAAATGCACTTAGCTGTGCTCAGCATGAACATATATATGAAGAGAAACTTAGCTAAATGAACATTGTTAGGGGGGGCGTAGCCCCTGCTCGTCCCCCCTTCCCTCCGTCCCTGAAAAATATACAATCCCAAATGTAATATTCCTTAAGTTCTTGATGGTTAGTCATGTACACGGCCTTTAAAACATAATAACAACCTGAACGGAGTTTCAAAATGACAACATGTGTGGATGCTTATCGCACGAGAAAATCAACAGGTTCTGCGCCAACCTCATGTTTTTAAGTGAACTCGATAATGCAATAAAAAGCACAACACATCGGTCGATGCAAAGCCCGGCGCTATTCTCCCATTTTCAAACAAAAATCTATACCCAAACATTTTAGTAAGTGAACACTTCATCACAAGAAAACAAGAACAACTAACATGATGAATATGAATTTCGGATCTTAGGACCATAGGATCGTGTACGATAACTTAGTGAAAACCATGTCTATAAGTGTTGGAAAATATTCAAAAAAAAAAACAAACATGTAAAAAATAATGTGGACACATGAACAAGTGAAATTTCGTAGAAAATGTGATAATCTCCGAGTTGAGAAAAAAATAACAATATAGTTGTTGCACCCAAGATACAATAAGTTATAGCGTAACGTAAAAAAGGTTTTCAGTTAAAATAAGTACAAGCCAAAAATATTCGCATTATGTTACCAAAATTCACATGATGCGTGGTCTTATATATACTCTACATGTAGTGATTTTATTCACAAATTTATAAGCTTAGATATATGATTTTTCTTTTTCCTAAGGTTCAAATAGCATGACCCCAATTCCCCAACCCGCAACAAAAAAGAGAAGTCCCCCGCCCACTCGGTACTCACATGGCTCCAATCCAATTCAAATTCTCCTATAAAACCCTCCTAAAACCCATTCACTAGTCACCACCACTCCAACACACCTGACCAACGCCTAAGGATTCAGGCAGCGCCACTAGCCAGTAGCCAGTTAGCCACCACCATGGCTTCTCCTAAGCTTCTCCTCCTCCTCGCCACCTTCCTCCCGAGCTGCGGCCTCCTCCTGGCGGACTTCGCCCCGATGACCCTGACCGTCGTGAACAACTGCGCCTACCCGATATGGCCCGGCATCCAGGCGAACGCCGGCAACGAGGTCCTGGAGGGCGGCGGCTTCTACCTCCCGGCGCTCTCCCACCGCTCCTTCCCGGCTCCGACCCACGCCTGGTCCGGCCGCATCTGGGCGCGCACCGGCTGCACGCCCGCCGGCACGGAGCAGCTCCACTGCGCCACGGGCGACTGCGGCGGCCGGCTCCAGTGCGGGGGCCTCGGCGGCGCGGCGCCCGCGACGCTCGCGCAGGTCTCCATCCACGGCGGGGACGACCAGGCCGCGTACGGCGTGAGCGTGGTGGACGGCTTCAACGTGGGCCTGTCGGTGACCCCGCACGAGGGCCGCGGGAACTGCCCCGTGCTCGCCTGCCGCAAGGACCTGACGGCGACGTGCCCCGGCGAGCTCCAGGTGCGCGCGTCGCCGTCCGGCGGCGCCGTCGTGGCGTGCAAGAGCGGCTGCGAGGCGTTCGGCACCGACGAGCTGTGCTGCCGCAACGCGTACAACAGCCCCGCCGCCTGCCGCTCGTCCAGGTACTCGGACTTCTTCAAGAGCGAGTGCCCGCAGGCCTTCACCTACGCGCACGACAACCCCTCGCTCACCCACCAGTGCTCCGCGCCGCGCGAGCTCAAGGTCATCTTCTGCCACTAGAGTCAGTCCATCCAGCACTCGAGCCGGCCGGTGGACGCGCGCCGGCGGCGGCTGCGAGCAGCAAGTGACGTCGCCTCAGGATCTGATTATGGTTTGTGTATTGTTTGCATATGTGCAAGTGTTCGATTAGGCTATGGAGTATGGAGACCGGAGTATCAGAGTATGTTTGGTGTTGTTCGTGATCTATCTGTACGTCGTGCCGCTCGTGTGTTGTTGCAGTGTGGTGTTATTATTAGCTGCCCGGATCCCAATCTGAACTCTGAAATAACAATTGTTTGGATGGCCAGTGATCTGATCACATTGTTCAGAAATGTTAAATCACGTGTTGTGTAATCCAAAACCTGTTGCTTTCACGCCACAGCTCTACCTGAATGCAGTGTCAAGTTCTCCAAGTGTCTATAAACTTTTCAAAACTAAGGTAAATCGTCTTTTCCCAGAAAGAAAACAAAAACGAATTGACACTGGACGAACAATGGCATCAAGTCAGATACTCTGCCCCGGGTACTCGAGAATGGCAGATGTCCATTGCCTTCCCCTGTTCGACTCGCTGGTTCTTGACTAGTATCTCTGCTTCTCGTGAACGGTGTCCCTTTCTGCATTCCGGCATTTTTAGTTCGCGGGACTCTCTGCACCTGGTGCTCTTCGGGGGGCCTACGGCTTACGCTCGTTAGCTTTTGCCTAAAACTTGGTTCGCACTGTAAAATTTACATCAGAAATTTGATAAATTGCGAAAGCGTTGGTGTTTTTCATTTGTAATTGAACGAAGGTGCAGCTACCCAGACATGATGACAGGACCTGGATGTGATAACATCTGATTGATCCTCCACCCTCCATAATCCTTACCGTTGAGCTAGCTTTGCAGAAAGCATCAGGTGCCCATAGCATGGGAAGCGGTGAAAAGTGGCATAGCACTAGCATGACTGCACGCAGAACTCACTCACTAGTACCCACTACACAGTACCCCCTTTCTTGTGCCGAATAGTAGTTTGTTGCTTACCATGATATTCGCTAAAGTCAGTGGTCCCTACGAAATGTGATAAACGTGAATGATCCTGTCATCCTGATGATCATCACGAGAAGCAAGGCTCTCGGGAAGTATAATCCAGGGTAGCAATGTCCACAAAGACATGCATTTGACCTTTCGTATGGGTGAATGCGGAGTATATTTTTTTGAGCCAAGCAAAATTTGCTGCTGTGGTAGAAGTGTCAGCTTCATAGATGGGCCAAACAAGTCGAACCTAATGATATTTTTTTTTTAGTTTCATGGGTAATGGAAACGATCGATGAAAAATAAGGTTTGAGGGGCTCGATTTCGGGAACAATCATTGCAAGGCTATAAACGAGTCCACCCATAGTTCTAAAGCATGGGCCGGCCCAGCAAGGGCTTGGCTTAGCTTGTAATTCTTCCGCGAAAAAGCAAAATCAATACCTTCCCTGGCAAATGATGAGGTTCAAGCCTATGTTATGCAAAGTTACTTTCAGCATCAATGACCGAGTTGTACAATTGTTCTCTTCTATATTTTTATTACTAATTTTCTTCTTTGATGTTTTGTTACGCAACCAATCATTGGAGAATTGTGTTACTAGTGTCTTGCGGTGAGAAATTCAAAAAAGAACCTCACATCAAGATGATGTTTTCTTTCCTTTTGTTTTCTTACTGATGTTAGTTATTTATAACCAATGAGCTATCTTATTTAAGCGATTCGAAAACGCATTACCACCTCAAGTTCAACACCTTCTCTAGTTCTGGGATCAAGAAATATTTTCTAGAGCCGATGCAAAACAAACGTAAAACATTGGCGATTGAGGACGATAATTATCTGACAAAGATTAATTTTTTTGGATTGTGCCTAAATGAAATGGAAGGCAACTCTTGGTGTAGGTTTAACTGTGCAGGCATGCGTTTGTCTGTATAAATATTAAGAACCATGGTATCCTTTTAACTGTTGTTTTATGAAGTATTGGAAAAGGTACGGTGGTCCAGCCCCTTTTTTTTGTCTAAAACTGATAAAGGAGAAAATTAAGTATTGCTTCCCAAGCATAAAATAGTATGATATCGATATAACTTGGTTTTGAAAATAAAATAAAATTCAAAATTGTGCCTAAATCACAAATGACTTCTTGCGGTTAACAATGCACAATTTTCATTATATTTTTCACAAGACAAAATGAAACAATGCCATATATACAGCTTAATCCATACAGTTTGGAAGTATTTTTCATGTTTAATTCTGTTCAATACATTTTTATTTCATAAACTGGCTTGAGACTTGTACACACCAGATGCAAACATAATAGAATCCACGCCATTTTATATTCATTTGTGATTAATCTAAATAATGTTGTTTCAATATCAAGTGTAGAACATGCACACTTATTTAAATTTTGCCTTGTAGATAGTTTAACTACGAAAAAAAGAAGTAACGAATAATTTCATTGGTTCGGTTTATACTCTAAAGGTTTCTATAATTATGCCTATTTCATCATGCACTAGAAACCGTTACTGAGATATTTGTTAGATCATATTCTCTGCAGATCTTTACCATAAATACATATAAATTATATGGATTATGAACTGAAGAAAAAATAGCTCTATAACAAATTTTTGTTATAAAATACAGTTTACTATCTTTCATTGATATCCGGTACAAACAAATAATACACCAACTAATATTTAGTAAAATTGCAAGTTATGTTGTTAAATTATGTCAATAAATAAAAATTGTATTTGTAATGCTGTAACATGCTTAAAATAAGATCTTGATAACTATAAAGTTTAGTAAAATTTATATTTATTTTTTTCGCCCTGGCCAAAAATTCCCCAGACCCGAACCGAAAACCGAACTGAAAAAACCTAACCGCAACCGAAATTCCGGTTTTCCATGGTTAGTGGTTAGGTTACGGTTAGCAAATACCTAACCGAAAGGACAATGGTTAATTCGGTTTTAAACCGAAAAACCAATGGTTTAACCGAAATAACCGAAAAGCCTAGCCCAACAGAAAAAATCACGTTGGAAGCCCAGCCCAACATTACGTAACACGTTATAATGAGCATACAGTTTATACTAATCACTAAATGTGGCCCGACCTGGTGGTTACCATGTGAAATGTTCTATTCCTTGACAGTAGATCAAGGGTTCAAGTCCCAGTAATGTACAATTTTTTATTTTGACCGAAATTTCATTGTTTTTCTGTCTCTAATTTTGCAACACATCTAGTTTGGTCATTCAAAATATAAAACTGAAATATATTGGCATAATATTTATGTGTTATTCAAAAATTCGCGTCAACTTTGGTTAATATGGTTATTACCGAAACCGAACCGAAGTTGAATGGTTATTACCGAAACCGAACCGTATTTTCGTACAAAACCGAATTTACCGAAGTATCAAAACCGTATTTACCGTATAACCGTATAAACCGTACCGAAATAACCATATTAACCGAACGCGATTATTGTATTGTTCTTCTTTGTTTAGGTCGTAGTAGTAGTAATGAAATAATTACTTTTGACAATCTATATGTGCATCGTTTCTTCTTCGTTTAGGTCGAAGATCGATTTTCAAATATCCGATAATATGGCTTAGAATCACATTTGATTGGTGACTTGGGGTAGTTTTAGATGGTGGCAAATAGTCACACAAACTATTTTTTTTTTGGTATCGACTTTTTGAAATGCAAATATCTCCTTTTCCCATCTAGCTCATTTTTCCTGCCAATGATGGTCAACTAACTCATGGTCAACAAAAATTCTGGCTAGCTAAATATTTGTCGGTGTGAACTTGGGTCAGAACAAAAGCATAAGTACCCTTGGTTCACACCTCAATGTCCACCGACCGCTGCCAACATTTGGCGTTTGCACACTACTTGCACGATTCTACAAAAGCGCAGTGTACCAAACGACAGATCCATCGTCGTGCTGAACAAAATGGGCGGGTATGCTTGAATATCCCATCCACAGACCCTACCAGCATTTGTCGTTCGTACCACTTGCATGATTCGTAATTGCATGGGACACCAAGGAACTTGTCCAGCGCGTGCATTTTAGTACCAGAACTTGCAGAACGTGATACCGCCGTCCTCTAACTTGACAGTCCGGTGTTAATCGGTCTATTTAGTCCGAATTAGGCCACGTGGATCGCGTCGGTTGGGTAATTTTGCGAAAGACACCCTCTGTGAAGCATCTGAATTGGTTAGGGCATGGATGGACTTTTTGCGAAAATGCCCTCGTGTCGTTGTGATGACTGATACGTCCAAAACGTATCTACTTTTCCGAACACTTTTGCTATTGTTTTTCCTCTAATTTGTGTGATTTGAATGCAACTAACACGGACTAACGCTGTTTTCAGCAGAATTGCCTTGGTGTCTTGTTTTTGTGCAGAAAGTCAAAGTTTCTGGAAAATTCCAGAAAAATTCCAGAAATTCTATTTTTCCAGAAGACCCACGGAGCCAGAAGACGAAGCGAAGAGGGGCACAGGGGCCCACACGCACCCAGGGCGCGGTGGGCCCTTGGCCGCGCCCAGGGGTGGTGTGGCCACCCTGTGTGGCCCCCGACGCTCCCCTTTGGACTACTTAAAGCCTCTGACCTAAAAACTTGGGGGATCGACGCTTTTTCCAGAAAACTTCCAGAGCTCCGCCGCCATCGAAAACCCTATTTCGGGGATCAGAAACTCCGTTCTGGCACCCTGCCGGGACGGGGAATTGGAGGAGATCATCGCCATCATCATCACCGCCACCTCTCCATCGACCATCCATGACTCCCCCATCCATGTGTGAGTAATTCCCCGCTGTAGGCTGAGGGGATGGTAGGGATTGGATGAGATCATTCATGTAATAGTTGTGAGATTTGTTAGGGCATGGTGCCTAGTATCCATCGGTAGTGCTTATTGTCATTGTTGCAACTTATTATGCTTAATGCTTGTCACTTAGGGCCCGAGTGCCATGATCTCAGATCTGAACATGTTATTGAATCATGATGATAATTATTGTTTTGGATCATATCTATAAGTTGTATACACACGTCACTGTCCGGAACCCGAGGCCCCAAAGTGACAGAAATTGGGATAACCGGAGGGGATGGTTGCGACGTGAGGATCACATGTGTTCACGGAGTGTTAATGCTTTGCTCCGGTGCTTTATTAAAAGGAGCACCTTAATTACCAGTAGTTTCCCTTGAGGCCCCGCTGCAAACGGGCTGGTAGGACAAAAGATGTTGTGCAAGTTTCTCATTGCGAGCACGTACGACTAAATACGGAACACATGCCTATGATTGATTATTACTTGGATACCTTATTATTATTTATCTGCAATTGCCCTATGTATGACTATTTCATGAATTATCTTATCCATGCAACGCCCGTTCATCCATCCCTATGCCTACAGTATTTTAATCCTGCTGTCTACTGCAATTATTACTGCTGTCTTTATTTTACTGCTGCTATTATTTCACTACTGCTACTGTCATAAAACTGTTGCTACTGATAAACTGTGTCGAGCAAGTCTACTTCCAGGTGCAGCTGAACTGACAAATCATCTGTCAAGGCTTATAAATATTCTTTGGCTCCCCTTGTGTCGAATCAATAAATTTGGGTTTTACTTCCCTCGAAGACTGTTGCGATCCCCTATACTTGTGGGTCATCAAGACTATTTTCTGGCGCCGTTGCCGGGGAGCATAGCTCTATTTATAAGCTCACCAGGGAGTCATACTGCTCGCTGCAATTCATTCATCATGGGTAAACCTCGTGATGATAAGGTTCGCATATTGCCATCCACTACAAGGAGAGGTACAACTCTGAACACTTCTGCTGCTCTTGATTCACCGTCTGTTATAAGTCAACTTGTCACACCACCACATGCACATGCTTCACGTGCTGCTACTTCTGCTGAATCTGAGAATGTTTCTGATGAATTTGATGATGCTTCTACTGTGCTTGATGAAAGAGGTTCACTAGGTCCTTTTCTAGATGCTACAATTGCTAAATCTAAACAACTTGAAAATACTGAAACACCTAATGAAACTCCTGTTACACCTGCTTATTCACCTGAAACGAGAGAAACTACTAGTGATGATCTTGAGGAAACTTATGTTGAACTTGATGATGACTTTATTGATGAATGCATGAATTGTGATACCTCTAAAGATGTTAATGCTATTAAAAATCTTCTTCAAAGACGTGCTGTCAACTATAAACTTTCTCCTGATGCTAAATTCGCTACATCTCCCATAAATATAAAAGATAAAGATTATGATTTCTCTGTGGACTTGTCTTTTATAACTATTGCTGAGAAAGAACCTTTTCGAGGAACTGAAAATGAAAGTGCTGTAGAACATATGAACACTCTCTCTACTCTGAGTAGTTTGTTTTCTGATGATATTAAGAAACGCAGTTACTTTGTTACTAAAATTTTCCCTTTCTCATTGAAAGATGAAGCTAAAACTTGGTTTAATGATTTATCTCCTGGATCTATTGAGAGCCCGATGGGTTTAGTCAATGCTTTCTTTCAGAAATATTTTCCTGCTAGTGCTCAACATGCTGCTTTACAGAAAATCTTTAACTTTAAGCAAAATGAGGGAGAGAAAATGCCTGAATCTTGGGCAAGGTTTTGTTCTTTACTTAGAGCTCGGCCTGGACATCAACTAGCTAAAAATGAACTTCTTGATATATTTTATAATGGACTAACTGTTGAATCTAGGACATACCTGGATAGTTGTGCTGGTTGTGTTTTCAGGAAAAGAACTCCAGATGAAGCCGAGGAATTATTGGCTAAGATAAGCCAAAATCATGATGATTGGACCCTGCCTGAACCAACTCCGGTACCTACGCCGAGGAAAAGAGGAGTAATTGAATTGAATGATGAAGAAATGAGAGAAGCCAAGAAATCTCTTAAGGAGAAAGGTATTAAATCTGAAGATGTGAAAAATCTTCCACCTATAGAAGAATTGTGTAAGCCAATTCCTCACTCATCTACAGTTGAGGTACACTCTCTCCAACGCTTTGATGATAGAGATATCCCTTATTCTAAACCTCCTGATCAATGCTTAGATGAGTTTGATAATTTCATTGTTAAGCAAAACAATTTCAATAGGAGAATAGAAAATAGCTTCATAAAGAATTCTCATGTCATTAATCATTTGCATGATGTTTTGGAAAGAACTTCTAATGATGTTAAAATACTCATTAAACATTTTCGTATGGTTCAAACTCAAATTGAGCAATTGACTAAAGTGCAAAAAGATTTGCTAGATAATGCTTCTAGAGAAAATGATAAACATGCTTTTGGTATAGCAACTAGAGGTGGTGCTTCCACTCAGGATCCTTTGTATCCTGAGGGACATCCTAAAAGAATTGAGCAAGATTCTCAACTAGTTAATGAAACTACTACTCCTTCTAAGAAAAAGAAGAAGAAGAAACATAAACATGTTGAGGAATCTCCTGAACCTATTAAAGACAATGAGCATGTTAATAATCCAAATAGTATATCTATCTCTGATGCTGAAACTGAGAGTGGTAATGAACATGCTAATGATAAAGATAAGAATGATGCTTCTGATAAAGAGGAAAGTGAAGAGGAACCTGAAAAGCATTCTAAAAACAAAAAGTACACTAAAGAAGATTTTCTTGCTAAGAAACATGGTAATGAAAGAGAACCTTGGGTGCAAAAACAAATGCCTTTTCCTACTAAGAAACTCAAATCTAAGGAAGAAGAACATTATAACAAATTTTGTGAATGGATGAAACCTTTGTTTTTGCAAATTCCTTTGACTGATGCTATTAAGTTACCTCCCTATTCAAAGTACATGAAAGATATTGTCTCTAACAAGAGAAAGATTCCTAATGAAGAGATTTCTACCATGCTTGCTAATTATTCTTTCAATGGTAAGGTTCCAAAGAAGCTTGGAGATCCAGGTATACCAACTATTCCTTGCTCAATCAAAAATAACTATGTTAGAACTGCCTTATGTGATTTAGGTGCAGGGGTGAGTGTTATGCCTTTTTCTCTTTACAAGAGACTTTACTTGGAAAAATTGATACCAACTGATATATCTTTGCAAATGGCTGATAAATCTACTGCTGTTCCTGTTGGTATATGTGAAGATGTTCCTGTTCAAGTGGCTAATAATTGCTTGATATTAACTGATTTTGTTGTGCTTGAAATGCCTGAAGATGATAATATGTCTATTATTCTTGGAAGACCTTTTCTTAACACTGCAGGGGCTGTTATTGATTGCAACAAAGGAAAAGTAACTTTCCATGTTAATGACAAAGAGCATACTGTTTATTTTCCCAAGAAGCTGGACAAGATATTTGGAGTTAATACAATTACCAATATTAAAAGTATCAAAGTGGGAAGTATTGATTGCCCTATATATGAACCTCATGAAGAACTTCAATATCTTATGATTGGATCTATAGCTATACATTTAAGGTAACATGATTGTTCAATGTGGTTTAATTCTTTTATGTCATATAAAATGTATTTGGTGGCAAGACTTGATCAACCTTGTTAACAAATATGTTTTACATGCATAAAATTGCTAAACAACATTTTCTTTCTCCCTTTGTTTTACCTACTGTTTTGCTACTGTAATTTGCAAAGTTAAGTAATGTTGGTCTTTACATAAATTCATTTTGTCTAGTTTTCATTGTTTAAAACACCCAGAAAATGTCAGAAATAAAAGTTTTCAAAAAATTCTGAAAAAATTCTACAAGTCCTAGTTTTTAAAGAGGAACGTGGGAGTACCAGAGGATGACCAGGGGGACCCACCAGGCCACCACACGCCACCACGGCGCGGTGGAGGGCAGGCCGCGCCCTGCCCTGGTGTGGGGTCCACCTGGCCCTCCACTCACTCATCTCTCTCCCACTCCTTTCTCTCTCCCGACCAAACACACCACCATTGCTCAAACTCGTGTTCTTGCTGCTCTTGCTCGAGATTTTTCGATCTACTTGCTCAGCCCATCTTTGCTGCTGAAATTTGGATCAATTGCTCTCCGGTATGTGACTCCTCCGATTATCCAAATAGAATTTTGTTTAGTTGTATATCTTTGCATTTTGGTACTGTAGGTGACATGTTATTAGAGCTTGCATGCTTGTTCTTGTTTAGATTAACTAGTTTTGATGCATGTTTAGTCCTCTAGCAAGTCTCCCTAGTGTTTCCCTTGAATTAATCACTCCAAAATCATTTTTTATGAGGTTTGTTTAAAATTTCAGAAAAGGAAGATGGATGGAAACCAACTTAATTATGAAGAATTGGAAGTATCAGAGGTCATGGGAGTCAACCGTGAAGACTCTGTGTTTCCCTCTATTTATCCATGCCATGAGTTTATGAATGCTGCAGGATCTTGCAAGATTTCAACACTCTAATCTCTAATGCAGGGTTGGAATACTTTGTTGCTGATGAACCACATCAATATGTAAAGCTGACTATGTCGGTGGTTCAAAGTTTTAGATTTAGTTGGAATTTGCCTACCCCATGGTTCATTATAATATCTACAATAAAGCTGTAGATTTGTCTCTTCATGATTTTTGTGCAGCTATTAAGGTACCACATTGGGGATCTCATGAGAGGATTAGAGGTCAACCAAAGCATTTACAAGACCTCTACTCAGAGATTTGCCAAGGGAGAGGTTTTACAGCCGAGGATGGTAAAATTCGAAACATCCAACTCCCATCTATTCGATATTTTGCCTACTACATTAGCAAATGTGTTCTAGCTAGGAAGAATGCAAGTAAATTATCTGTTTATGATTTGGCATTTCTTTCTGCTGCCTTAAGATGTGATAGAACTTATAACTTGGGAGCTATGATTGCATTTCGTCTCTCCACTAACCGTGAAAAAGGAGGGGTTTGTGGTGGTCTCATTGCTTCTCGTTTATTAGCCATGCATGGTGTAGGACCACATCATTTTGATATTCAGCTTCCCATTGAAAGACTTGATCTTAACTCTATGATTAGCCACCAATTTGTTTCCGCTGGTCCACCATTGATAATCTATCCTATGAATTGGTTTTTGTTAAGAAGACCAGGTGGAGAACTAAAATCTATGAACGCATAGTCTGTTTGCCTGCGCCTCTTTTGTTTAACCTTGATGTCAGGCAAGGATGGTCATTCTCGGAGGGTGACCTTGATGCATATATGGAGGAGCATGGCCTTCATGCGGATAGTGAGGGAAGAGGTCCTGAGGAGGACTTCATTCAGCCCTTCGACACTACGAGCTCTTCATACCAGTATCCTGATTATGGAGCTTCAGCTTCAGGCCCTTCTTCTTCACAGGATCCTGATTATGATCACGCTAGGTATGATCCGCCTGGATGGAGTTCTGGGCCATGGGATGATTGTCTCCCACTTAGGCCAAAAGCCTAAGCTTGGGGGAGGTATGCGACACGACAGTTCACTCATTTTATCATATTCATATCATGTCGGTACTTTGTATATCCATGTTTTAGTTTGTTTCTTTTCTTTTGCTTTTGTTTCTTGTATCCATTTTATTTTCGCAAAACACCAAAAGACCAAAAATATTTCCTTTATTTCTCTTGCTTTTGAATTTGTAGTGCTAGTTTACTTTATTTTTCATTTCGGTTTGTTATTCAAAAATCCAAAAAGATTTTGCTTTGTTTGCTTGTTTCTTTCTATGCTTGCTTTAAATCGAAAACCCAAAAATATTTGTTGTTCTTCTGCTGTTTTGTATAGTTGTTTCAGGAGTTCAAAAATTTCGTGGTTCCACTTGGGCTTGGTTATCATTTCACATCATTCAAGCCACACAAGTGAAAAGCAATAATGACGATTACGACAATCGGATGTGGTAAAAGGCTGGTATGAACTCTATTTGTTTTTCATTTTTGTAAATATACCTACTCATGTGAACATGCTTAGCTATCATGGTAGTGGTTATGTTATTTAATGATTGCTTAGTAGTTCATGTCTTCTTATGGCAGTACCAAATTGCTAATAGTGAATAACATGTCATATAGATATTACATGCATTGTTCTATTCGTAAAACGGTATGGCAGGATGGTATCCTCCTCTGAATAATTCACTTGATTCGACTTGGCACATGCTCACACATGTTATGACTGAAAAATAAAAGTCAATTAAGCCTTGATGATCTATTTTGCCTCAGAGTTTTAGTATCATCTTTATGCCTCCGTTAATTTTATTTTGTCGCAAGCATGATTATGACCGTTATCGCTCTCGTGGTTGTCGCTTCCCAGTCTATTGCTAGCCTTCACTTGTACTGAGCGGGAATGCTGCTCGTGCATCCAAATCCTTTAAACCAAGTTATCCCAAAGAGTCCACCAAAAATTCCTATGCATGGTATTTCAGCCATTCCAAGTAAATTTGCATGTGCTACCTTTAAAACTTTCAAAATATTTCCCTTTTTGTGTCAATGTTTACTAGCTCATGAGGAAGTAGTGGGTTATTCTTTATTCTATTGTCAAATGGACTTTTACACCTGGACTAGGCATATACATCCGCTTATCCAATAATTTTGCAAAAAGAGCTGGCAACGGGGTGCCCAGTCCCAATTAATTACAACTTTAACCATTAATTCTCTTCACACTTTTGCCCTGATTCATCAGTAAGCAATGACAAACAGTGAAATACCTGCATGTGTGTAAACCAAAGAGAAAGAGGGATGATCTGCCTTGCTGGTAGAAATAACGTCCTTCATGGGAGCCGCTCTTAAAAGTCCGTTTGACAGGGAATACTGTTTCACCCGCTACCATTCGTTGACAATTAACAAACACCTCTCAAAACATTTTTACCTCTGTTTTAAAATAAAAAGCTCTAGCACGTGTTAATCCCTGCTTCCCTCTGCGAAGGGCCAATCTTTTATTTTTATGTTGAGTCACCATCCTTTCTTTGAGCACTTCTTCGAGAGCATAACTGTCGTTCTTAGTGTAATGTGCTTGTCCCAGGATACGATTAATTGAGGTATAACTATGATACTCTTATCTTTGATATCTTTATATCTAGTCTTCACTTGAACTCAGAGGTGCCTTGGCATTTATGTTTTGCCCTTCAAATAAAGGCAAGCGAGATACCACTTTGTCATATCTTTTACGAACATTGCAATTCTTGTGGATAGATGTATGCTATGTTATTCATTCTTAGTACTTTGGTATCTTTTCATGATTTGCATAACTACTAGGTGTCATTATTTGCATGGTTCCTATTATGAATTGCCTAAGTAATTGATCATATATGTGGCACCCCGATCCAGATGATCGAGCCACCCCATATACCGGTCCCAGAAACACTGGATATATGACAACTTGGTAAACAAAGGCATAACCAAATATATATTCATATGGCTTCGAGTTCGAACAAATACAATATTACAACACGGGGTGAGGCTCCAGCTCTTGCGCAACAGGCGCACACAACAGTATGTACATTATTTTTCTAACATCAAGCCTCTAGCGGAAGTTGTAGCGGAAACGTAGATAGTAGCGTGGCGACAGCGGGCTTTATTCCACAGGGTTCTGCCTGGAATACGGTTCCTTGTTCTCGTACAACGGGTACTCAGCGACGGGTGCAGCAGGGTCTGGCCACATGAAAAGCCAGGTAAGTACATGGAATGTACTCGCAAGACATTAGCCTAAAATCAAACAAGGCCTATCTATATGGCATGGCATAAGTTCAGAAAGTAGCATGGCATGTGTTCGGGTATTTCAGTGCGAGTCCAAGCTTAACGGTTGGACTTAACTTACCTACTTACCTTAGTAGGGATGCTTCGTGTTATCAAGTGAGATCACGTTTCTCACTCAACAACTCATAACCACAACTAGGCTACCAAGCCTCTAGCCAACTCTGGCTTAATTCACAACTCTCAAGTCCAACTCTGGCTAGACTCTCAGATTTCCGTATCCGTTGGGTCTCATCTTAATTAATTTCTCCGGGTTCGACTTGACTGACACAAAGTGTGACTTGGCCCAAACATCGTCCCATAACCTAGGGACAAGGCTAGATATCCAGATTTACACTCTCGAGAGGTTGCAACGTTTATCCACACGCTGAAGTCTAAGCTTGTACCGCCGGTACCGAAGTACTAGAACCAACCATGGCGGACAGTACAAACCCATACTTCCACAGTCGTTTACTCTACCAAGACACTCCCTGTACAGCCACCGACATAACTCTATGCCTTATGCAGAAGTGAATCCGGCATGTCCCCAACCCATGAGCGACGCCTAGCTCCGGAACCTTCGCAAGACTAGCCCCGACCAACTCTGGTAACCGACTAGACTTGCCAAAAAGGGTGGCATCAGAGGAGGCTGATAAAATACCCGGCCATGGTCCGCCCATATGAACGACGCATGGTTGTGCTGGTTGTGTTTGGTAAGTGGCACTATGTGACTCAATCTAGTCGAGGGAGGTGATTATCTTCTTAGTCATTTTGTTTGATTACAGACATCAACATTAACAAAGTAACACATGGCATCCATATAATAATTTCAGCAGTAAATAAACATATCCACCGGCATGTACCAAAGTCCAAGCATAGCAAAATAAAACGTCAACCGGATGACTATGGCGGCGAACCCGCCGACCAGCGCCTTCTCGTTCGACAAAATAAAAGAAACGTCAACCGGATGACTGTGGCAGCGATTCCGCTGGCAAGCGCCTTCTCGTTTGACAAAATAAAAGAAACGTCAACCGGATGACTGTGGCAGCGATTCCGCTGGCAAGCGCCTTCTCGTTTGACAAAATAAAAGAAACGTCAACCGGATGACTGTGGCAGCGATTCCGCTGGCAAGCGCCTTCTCGTTTGACAAAATAAAAGAAACGTCAACCGGATGACTGTGGCAGCGATTCCGCTGGCAAGCGCCATCTCGTTCGACAAAATAAAGGATGTTGCGATGATCCACAGATATATATATAAGTGCGGCAATATTAAAATGCAACATGGCATATGAGATGCAACAGATATCAATTCAGACAGTCAAGCAAATTTTCTAAAGTTCGACCGAGCTTGAGATCGGGTTAATGGCTTGCCTTCTGCATAGGGGTAGGGTTCGGGTTCGACTTCAACTTCGTTGGAGAAGTTTCAATCTATTTAAAGAATGAAATTGCATTAAAAACCCTTCCTACGGTATCGAATAAACGATCAATCAGACGAACTCCAAATGAAATTCTTTTGATGCCATTAGACAGACATTTTGAAAACAAAGCCATCAAAAAAAGATTCATATTTTTTTGACGATTTTTGAGAGAGATATTGATTTTCAAAGTTTCTGCCATTTATTTAAAAAGAAAAATAGAAAACAGAAAAACCTTTGGAAATGTTTAAAACCCTGACAGTGGGTCCCATTAGCACTGTGCTGAACCGTTATTCTACTGGAAAATAGAAAATGACACTGTTCATCATCGGCGAACTCACCGGCGAGATTTCCCGGCGGCTAGGGGGCAGGAGAGGCGAGGGAGATGGTGCGGGAAGGCTCGGGGAGGCGTTGCGCTGCTCGTCGGCGCACTTGTACTTGCTGGGGAGGCCTAGCGTGAGCAGAGCTTGCACGACAGCGGCTCCGGCGATCTGTCGACGATGGATTCGACGATTCCGGCCACGGCTTGCTCCGGCGAGGGTGGCTACGGGCTCTCCATGGTCTAGTGGGGCTGTGGGTGGAGGGAATTGGACAAAGGAGCTTCTACGGCGAAGAAATTGAGTGGAGGCCGTGCGGCGGAGGCGAGCTCGAATCCGGCGAAGGGGAGCGCTACTGGCTTCGATACTGCGTGGGAGGGGTCTTGGGGGCGAGGTGGAGGTGGTGTGGTGCTCTGGGGTTCCCGGGAGGTCCTTATATTGCGAATCGATGGGGGAGGATAAGCTCGGGCGCGGCGGTGAGGTATCCCGAGCTGTGGCGGAGCGGCGAGCTTCGCGTCGTCGGTGTAGAGGCGGTGCGTCGTCGTGCGGGTGGAGCACCTGCTGGACGACGAGGTTTGCGGAGTGGTGGAGTGGCACGGGTGGTCGGTGGAGAGGCTGGCAAGCGGGGCCATGGCGGCACTGCTCTGGCGGCGCGTCGTGTAGCCCTTGTGGCGTGGCGGCGGTGGTTTTCCGGGCGACGCGTGCTGGCTTGAGGTCGAGGGAGAGGTGTGGAGGCAGGGGCACGGGGGAGGCAGCGGCGGTGGCCAAAACCTGGCGGCGCCGGTGGCACTGTGATGCCAGTGGTGATCACCACCCTGGGCATGCCAGAAGTGGCATCGACCCATATCTCCCAGCTCATAGCTCGAAAAGGGATGGAGTTTTTCCTCTGTGCGCCAAATTCAAATTCCAACCACTTTGCTGACTAAGCTTTTTGCAAATTCGAAAGTTGGTGCGACTAGGATTTGTGAAAAACGGTACTGGTAGAAATGGAAATTGAATGCTTGGAGGGGTAGATGGAGTTAAATGGAAGTGCCCTTTTGTCCTGAGGTAGGAGTGATGAAGGGGAGCCTATCTATGCCTTGGATTCATCCAGGAGAATTATTTTTGATAGACTTAAAAATGTTTTGAGAAAACATGCAGAATGCAAAAAGAAATGTGGAGGGAAATTTTCTTAAGTCATGGCACCATACTTTTTTATAAATGAGGTCCATATTAACTAGGGAAGGTTCCCTAATTTTTGCAGAATTTTTGGAGATATAGAAATAGGGGTTCCTTTGGAAGGTGATGACGTGAAACACACGTTCGTTGGGAGACCCCAAGAGGAAGGTATGATGTAGTCAGCAGCAAGTTTTCTCTCAGAAAGAAACCAAGGTTATCGAACCAGTAGGAGCAGCAACTCTTCAGAAGGTTGTCAACGGCGCCAGAAAAATATCTGTCGCAGGGAGTCTGGACTGTTGACGTGGAATCTGCACACAACACAATCAAACTACTTTGCCCCAACGAAACAGTGAGGTTGTCAATCTCACTGGCTTGCTGAAAACAAAGGATTAAACGTATGGTGTGGAAAATGAGTATTAAATTGCAGAGAATGAAAAAGGAACAGTTTGCAGTTTGTGGTTGTTTAATCAGTGTAAAAGAATGGACCGGGGTCCACAGTTCACTAGTGGTGTCTCTCCATAAAAGATAACTAACATGTTGGGTGAACAAATTACAGCTGGGCAATTGACGAATAGTGAGCGCATGACAATGCATATACATGACATGTTGACTACTATGATATTTAATTGGGCATTACGACATAATACATAGATCGTTATCCAACAGCATCTATGACTAATAATCCACCGCCGGGTTGTCATCCGAGTCCCCCGTTGGTATTAAGTTGCAAGCAACGGATAATTGCATTAAGTAAAGTGCGTAATGTAAACAAACACATATGTCCGTGGACATAGCCTCGTTAGGTTATCCCTAGTGGCAACAGCACATCCACAACCTTAGAACTTTCTATCACTGTCCCAGGTTAAACGGAGACATGAACCCACTATCTAGCATAAATACTCTCTCATGGAGTTACAAGCATCTACTTGGCCAAAACATCTACGAGTAACGGAAAGCATGCAAGATCTTAAATAACATATAAGATAGATTGATAATCAACTTGACATAATATTCAATATTCATCGGATCCCAGCAAACACAACATGTAGCATTACAATAATATGATCTTGATCATGTAGGGCAGCTCACAAGATCTAAACATGATGGCACAAAGTGGAGATACAACCATCTAGCTACTGCTATGGACCCATAGTCCAAGGATGAACTACTCACGCATCACTCCGGAGGCAGGCATGGCGATGTAGAAGCCTCCGGTGACGATTCCCCTCTTCGGCAGGGTGCCGGGAAGAGGTTCTGAACCCTCCCGAGCTAGGGTTGACGACGGCGGCGTCTCTGGATCTTTTCGTGGATATTTGCTCAGGTACTTAGGGTTTTCGCGTCGGGGGGAATAAGTAGGCGAAAGGGCGGCGGCTGCGGACCCCCGAGGGGCCCACACCACCCCAGGGCGTGGCAGAGGGGGGAACCGCGCCCTCGTGACGTGTGGGGCCCCGGTGGCCCTCCTCTGCTGCTCCTTCGCTCCGTCAGGCGTGTTCTAGAAAAATAGGCACCCCCGTGTAGTTTCGTCCAATTCCGAAAATATTTCCAGACTAGCTTTTCTGGAATACAAAAACAGCAGAAAACAGGAACTGGCACTTCGGCATCTTGTTAATAGGTTAGTCCCAAAAAATGTATAAAAGTGATATAAAGTAGATGCAAAACATGTAGCAATTGGTATAAAACACGCATGGAACATCAAAAATTATAGATACGTTTGAGACGTATCAGAAGGCCAAATAAAAGGCTAAATTTTAACCGAGAAAAAGGAATTTCTCAAATTAAATATTTGTCCAAGGAAAAATCACAGATTCAAGTATCAAGTGGGAGGGAAATGGAAAGCACAACATCCCATCTTGATTTACCATATTGGAAGGGTTTAAGACTTAAAAGGATTTTCCCGAGGTTTAAATCCAACTGCACTTAAATAAATAAAAACAATGCATTTTGGAAAAAATTTAAAAAGGCCAAAAATCCAGGGTGTTACAAACCTTCCCCCCTTAAGATGAATCTCGTCCTTGAGATTCCTGTTGCTCGCTGAATAGATACGGATATTCTGTCCTTAGCAAATCCTCTCGTTCCCATGTAGCTTCATCCTTCGTGTGCTTGTCCCATTGTACCTTGTAGAACTTTGTGACCCTGCTGCGAGTGCGGCGTTCTGACTCATCCAGGATTCTGACGGGGTGTTCCTCGTAAGTCAGTTCGCTGCTCAACTCCAGTCCCTTAAAGTCAGCCTGCTTGGTTGGGGGTGAAATGCACTTCCTTAGCTGGGATACGTGGAAGACGTCGTGCACTCCAGTCAATTCCTCTGGTAGTTCCAGCTGGTAGGCTACTGACCCTTTCCTTGCCAGGATCTTGAAGGGTCCAATGAATCTCGGGGCCAGCTTTCCTTTCATATGAAATCTTTTCAGGCCTTTGAGGGGTGTTACCCGGAGATAGACATAGTCGTTCTCTTCGAAGTGGATCTGACGGTGTCGCCGGTCGTAATAACTTTTCTGACGGGATTGCGCTGCCTTGAGCCGGTATCGAATTAGACGTACTTGCTTTTCTGCCTCCAACAAATCATCGGGCCTAAAGATCTTGCGGTCTCCAACTTCGGACCAGTTGAGTGGGGTTCGGCATTTCCTACCATACAGGGCTTCAAAGGGTGACATTTTTAGGCTGCCTTGGTAGCTGTTGTTGTATGAGAACTCTGCATACGGTAGGCTATCTTCCCAACCTGCTCCGTAGGCGAGCACACACGAGCGGAGCATGTCTTCTAATATTTGATTGACTCGCTCGGTTTGACCGTCTGTCTGGGGGTGATAGGCGGTGCTGAAGGATAACTTTGTCCCCATGGCATGATGCAGGCTCATCCAAAATTTGGAGGTAAATTGGGTACCTCTATCCGACACAATGGTCTTCGGGACTCCATGGAGTTTGACAATCATGTTTACATAGAGTTGTGCCAGCTGGTCCGAGCGGTATGTTGTCTTGACGGGGATAAAGTGAGATACCTTCGTCAAACGGTCGACAATGACCCAGATAGAATCATTCCCTCGGCTGGATTTGGGAAGTCCGGCAATGAAATCCATACTTATGTTGTCCCATTTCCACTCGGGTATTTTAAGGGGTTGAAGGTATCCGGCGGGTTTTTGATGCTCGGCCTTCACCAGGTTGCATACATTGCAGCATGCGACATAGTAGGCGATATCCTTCTTCATACCGGTCCACCAGAATATCTGTTTCACGCTAGTAGGAAAAGCCAATTATATGGAAGCTTATTCTGTGGCGCACCTTCTAGCCGTGCGCCACAGAAGCTTATTCTGTGGCGCACCTATAAAGATGCGCCACAGAATAAGGTTATTCTGTGGCGCATTACTTATTGGTGCGCCACAGCTCAACCTTATTCTGTGGCGCAGCTATGCCCATGCGCCACAGAATATGCGCGGGCCCCACACCCACGCAAGGGTCAGTCACTTTGGGCTTTATTCTGTGGCGCAGCCATGCCCATGCGCCACAGAATAAGCTTGTTCTGTGGCGCAGCAGGGTGCATGCGCCACAGAATACGCGTATTCTGTAGCGCACGGGCTAGGTGCGCCACAGAATAACTTATGAATTTGATAATTTTTGTGTGTGAGAGACAAAGTATATGTATATCATGAATTAGATAATTTTTGTGTGTTCTTTCTTTAAATTTAACCAAAAAAGAATAATAATTTATTTTTTTGGTGTATTTAATTCGCGCGTGTGTGTGTGAGACAATGCAAGCATATATCATGAATTTGATAATTTGTGTGTGTGAGAGACAAGTATATGTATATCATGAAAAAGATAATTTATGATATGTGTATCATAAATTTTTGTGTGTTCTTTCTTTAAATTTAACCAAAAAAGAATACCAAATTTATTTATTTTAAAGAATATCATAAATTTTTGTGTGTTCTTTCTTTAAATTTAACCAAAAAAGAATACCAAATTTATTTATTTTAAAGAAAAAAAATTGGGTCAGCAGGATTCGAACCTGGCTAGCCAGAGTAATCTGTTTGCTCACTAACCACTGGGATATGCTGGTGTTGTTATGTCAAACAGCGCATCTGATTTTAAACTGGACTGTTAAATAATTCTGTGGCGCACCGAGTAAATGGTGCGCCACAGAATATCAGAATTCTGTGGCGCACCGCGTCATGGGTGCGCCACAGAAATATTTTGCCCACACTTACATGTGGGCCCTCCTACGGGGCGCGCTCACTCGCATCCATCGTCGACGAAAACCGCTAAGTCCCGCGCGCGCGCCTTGCCGTCCTCGCCGCCGGCACCCCTCGCCGCACCACCTCTGGCCGCCGCCCCAACTGGCCGCCAACCCCTCCGCGCCCCCCCTCGTCGCCGGCGACCTCCCCTGTGCCCCGCCCCCGCCCTCTCCACTGGTGGCGCTCAGCCTCGCGCGTCCTCGTGTGGCGCTCTCGGCCTCGTCCGCCGCCGGCCGTCGTGCCCTCGTCCGAGTCCAACGGCGTCGCCTCCTGGTCACGCAGACGCCGGCGACCTCCCCTCCCTCCCCTTCCCTGCCAATGTGAGCTTCCCCTCTTTTCCTCCTCCTTCCCCTCCCAAAACCTGCACGGAAGGTGTTTGCATAAATTCCTAGTCCAAGTATCAATCTATTTGAGGCTCTGGTCAATGAGAACCTGTGTAGTGGTGCATCAGAATTTGTCTTAGCAATGGTGCAGTTGTACTTGTATGTAGCAAAGTTCAGTTTTCTATTTGTATGCACGATTCTTTGCTGGTCACCATGCCTTTGCTGGTCAATGAGAACCATGCTCAGTTCATTAAGACTGGTGTGATACATATACATATGCCTTTGCTGGAAAAAAAATCACTTTTCAAGTCATACATGCTTTCAAGATACACATGTTGAGCCTGATGCATTTTCCGGTTCAGAAACTCAGATTTTTGAGTTCTCTAAATTGAGTTATTCATTTTTGTCTCCATTCCTATCTATACTGCGGCAGTGGTGAATGTTTTTCTTGTCTCCATTTAAAAAAACTTTGTTTGTGTTGATGCTTGTTTGTAAGAAACTAGAAGAAGTGATTTATGCTACTGCCACTATGGTTGCTAATGCTTTTCTTGTAAAAAAATTGCTAAGTGTGTGTGGTAGATGCTAAATCATGGTTTTGTTAATTTATTGCAGCGCCACGAGGAGCACCTCCACCACGCCGATCTCGGACCCGAGCCTCCCTTCCCTACCCGAGGTAGTTCCTCTCTCCCTCGATGTGGATGTGGATGTGGTGATGTATGTGCATGAGGATATGTGTCCACGACCATCGTGTCGTGGTTGTTGTGCTCCGACCATCGTGTCGTGGAGATGCCGGCCGGAGATGCCGTGCACAGATGTGGATATTATTTGTGAAATGTTTGCAGGTACCCCGTGAGGCCCTTGAGATTGCCGGAACGTCGATTAACTTCCGTTCCGGCAATTTCGGGTACTCCATATGTCCCTTTTTTAGCAAAGGTCATGCCGAATTTTTTCGTGAAATTTGGCATGACTTTGCTAAAAATAGGACATATGGGGTATTGCGACTAATGCATGGGCCGGGGTATCTTAGTACTTAGTTAGGTGATTTTTTTTCTCTTATATTTGTCATACTAACGTTTTGCCTCTTTTTAATGCAGTTCAAACATGTCGGGCGACGCTTCTAAGCGCATGAGCATCGAAGAGCAAGCAAGAGTACAGAACATGGACTTTTGGCCCGACGATATGAGGGACGAAGCCGCGGTCACTAGTGGCGACGAGGCTGAGGAGCATCAACGGGAGGTCCGGGATCCCGACCCCGAGTACCACGAAGAAGGTGGTGAGGATGACACCTCAGGAGATGGTGGCGACCACACGACCACTGGCGATGACCGCACCGATGGCGGCGACCACACGGAACCCGGCAACAGCAACCCGGCCGCTAAGAAGAAGAAGAAGCGGAGGGCAAGGACTAAACCGCGTAAAGTGCAGTCGGTGGACAATGTCACGGACGTGATCACGGAGGTCAGTCCAACTGGCATGCCGTTGGAGCCTAAGCACGTTGCACGAGGGTACAGCATGCAACTAGGGTGCATCCTCCGAGAAGGCGTGTCGATCAACACGTCTGACATTAGAAGCGAAGAGAATGCGGCTTTGCTCGAACACCTGCTCAGGAGGGTTCACAAACGATACACCTTCCCGAACCCTAAACCCAAAAATGTGGATAATTACGCCACCACGAAGATGAGCACCGCCTTGAGCAGCTGGAAATGCCGGGTGAAGGCGAAGATTCATAATAAGAAGAGCTGGGAGGAGATTAGTACACGCGAGCCTCACATCACCTTAGAAGAGTTCGAGGTATTTAAGGACTTTTTAAATTCTGAGGTGTGTACAAGATGGACCGAGTGGGGGAAGGAAATGCGGAAGAGGAACTTAGGTAACCACCGTTTGGGAAGCGGCGGTTACAAATCCAAACAACCCACTTGGGACAAGGAGGACGCAGAAATAAGAAAACGTGGGCTGGACAACCCATGGGATAAATTCACAGACGAGCAGACCAGGAACTTTGTCCGGTCCCGCTACTATCTCAACTGGGAAACTGGGGAGTTCGTTACCGATCACGACGATGTGAAGCAATTCCAGCAAAATCTGGTAAGTGAATTTAAATACCACAGATATCTCAAAGTCCATTGCGTTGATCTCAAATTTCTAAGTGTGTTCACCTTTGTGTGCAGGAGGACGAGTTGAAGGCTGAGGCTGAGGGGCCAGTCGTCGTCCCAGGGTGAGAGGGAAGTGTGGGACACTACTTTCAACCGGGCGATGAACGTTGCAAAGGGAAGGGACAAGTTGGCGCCGCCGACATCAGCTGGCCGTGTGTCAGGCTATGGTACGAGCGTGAAGTTCACGGAGTACTACAGCTCGGACGGCGCCGGCGAGAAGAAAAAGAGGAAGAGGACGTCCAAGAACGAGGATAGAGCCGAGGTTGAGCGGCTGAAGGCGGAGCTGGAGGAGCTGAAGAAGAACACCGTGGACAAGCAGGAGGTGCAAAAGCTAGTCCGAGAAGGCATCCACCAGATCATGCCCCCGCAGATAGTGGAGGGGTTCGCTGCCTGGATGGCGGGAGGTCAACAGGGGCCGATACACGTGCCCAGCTTCTCCGGCAGCAACTCCACCATGAACCGGTCGCCGAGCGACATCATCGTGACCCCGCCGCCCATGGCCCCTTTGGTCACACCGGCGCTGCCTACCGCACCGGGACGCGAGAAGAAAACTCCGGCCACCGCCGCTGGCACCGGCGCCCGTGTCTCGACGGAAGCCGAGCTGGACGTCGTCACCAAGGTTACTAATTAATTAGTCTGCGTCGTCTTCTGTATAACTATGTCCTTCTGTATAACTATGTCTGCTTCGATCGATGACTGTATTAATCACACAAATGCATATGTTGCTTAATTTCATTATAGGAAACGCCTTGCATGCTCCTGCATAGGGTAGGCGACGAGTTGAAGGAAGTTGCTACGGGCCTTATCCTAAAAACAGGCAGCGAACTAATGCACCACGCTCCAGTGGACAAGGGTTTTATGAAGGTCAAGGTAGTCACGGTGCCGAAAGTGTATCACAACATGGACCCCCCCGTTCAACCTCAAGGAGCCGATGAACACGTGGTCCTTGGAAAGTGCCCCGAATGGGTCTCGCTATGGCCGAAGACCCAGATTCGTCTTGGGGGGGTATTATTGATGAGGGCCCAAGACGCAACACCGGCGCCACCTCAAAGTTCCGGCGGGACGCTCCGATCCGTCCCCCGAAGAAGCCTGCAGCCGTCGCCACCACCACCAACCGCCAGAAGCAACTGTTGGTAGGCAACGCCTCTGCACCTCAACGTATTGGTGGCAACGACGACGACGACGATGATGATATCGACGTCGATGGCTTCCTCAACACAGGCGCCGAAGACGCCGACGGATTCATGCGTCCTGTGGATCTCGAACCACCCTTCCGTGCCCACGCCGATCAACCTGCTCGTCTCAATGCAGTCACGCAGCGCCTGGACTTCCAGGGTTTATCTCAAGAGACACCTCCAGCAGCCGGCGTTGCAGCTCAAGACAAACCGGCTACCGGCGTTTTCTCCCCTGGCACGATTGCAAAATCGGTTGCAGAGGGGCTTCGTGGGCAGCCATGGAGCAATAAGCCCAGGAGGCCCCTCAAGAAGATGCCAAAGGGCGCCTCTGCGAGCCAGCCACCTAAGATGCCAAAGGGATCAAAGGGCGCCTCTGCGAGCCAGCCAACTCCTATGATTATCCAGGGTCGTGAAGACACCATACCACCCCCTCCGGACAAATCGGCGCACATGGTTCATGAAGCTGGAAAACCGATAGTGCCTCCGGAGATGACCCACCTCGCAACTCCATCAATGATCTCTTTGAGCGATTCTATCTCTATGCTAGAGGGCTTTCTTCTAAAAGACAGGGATCCAAATTACCCGGCGTTCACTGTCCAAGTGCCAAAGGAAGAAGGCGGGTTGGTGGTCGTCGGTGAACACCCCGCGGATCTGTTCTTAGTAGCATACGAGGACGTGTTCAATCTATTTAACCAGCAGCGGCTCAACTATAACTTGGTCCGCCTATACGCGCTCAATGAGGCCATGACTATCCACAGAGATAATCTCTCGCATGTCGCGGTAGCGGATCCCTACTACATGCGTGACAGCCAGCTGGTGCAAGGATCTGTGACACGGACCAGCGCAGTTGAGTACCTCGAGAGGTTCATGTTGCAAAACCAGCAAAAGAATTGCCTTCTTGTGCCTTTCTTTCCCGAGTAAGTACACATCCGCTCGCCGCCGTATCTTGTGCCTTTCCGAGTTCAATGCATGCATGTTTCTGATCATCATCTCATTTAAATTGTGTTGAGCAGGGACAAGTACTGCGTCCTCATCATCCTACACCCGAGCCATTACCATGCCACTTATTTTGACTCAGGTAGTAGTACTACGAAAAGGTATGCCAACATAATTGCTGTCCTCAATCAAGCTCTTCACGGCTACCACCAAAAGGGAGGCGTCTTCGAAAGCACCGCGCAACCACAATTAATTGATAATAAGTTGCGCCGGTTCAAGCATATCACCGAGTTCTCTTGCCTCAAGGAGCAGTCGGGCAGCGAGATGGATGCCTTCTACGCCCTCCGTCATATTAACATGATTATCCGAGATGGAGCGCAATGTGGTTTGCCATCTGCTTTACAAACATGGGTCGAATATGACAGACGCAAGTCCGATATGGATCTTAGAAAAGATTTCCAATGCATCAAGACCAAGTTATCGGAAGTCATCGTCGGAAATGTTATCACAACAGGGGGGACCTTCCATTGCTCCCGACGAGGTAGATAGGATGTATTATAAAAGAAAACCTTACACATGCACACATACATACTCTATTTTATCCACTTATATCTATCTCCATCTACAGGGTTGCATCAGAGAGAAATCGAAGAACGCCTAAAGTTGCAGAAGGACAACAGGGCGTGGATGACGAAGAAAGACGGCAAACCATTCCCGGCGCCGCTCGCACCGCTCGCTACATGAGATCGTCGTGCTCCCGCTTTTGCTCACCGTCAACGCCGAGATGTAATCTATTCGATCCTAGTGTAGGCGGTGAACACTTCATTTGTAACGTGTGCAACGATCGATTAACTTTTGTATATATCTCAACACTTGTGTAAAACTTCGGCACTTTTGTATCAACTTGTGATGAGACATATATTAGTAATGTGTTTGTATATATCTGTGTAAATATGAAATATACATGTATTCTGGTATTATACTGGTATTTGTATTCTGGTAATATACGGGTACAATACGGCACAGTAATTCTGTGGCGCACCCAGAACTATTCTGTGGCGCACCCTATTCTGTGGCGCATGGTGAGTGGGGTGCGCCACAGAATAGTTATTCTGTGGCGCACCAGGCTGGGTGCGCCACAGAATAGCCACTATTCTGTGGCGCACCTGGTGGTGCGCCACAGAATAGCTTATTTAGTGGCGACTATTCTGTGGCGCACCACCCATGCGCCACAGAATAGAAAAATGGTGCGCCACAGAATAGCTTTTCTGTACTAGTGTCAGGTCTTGGTACATCTTGGTGCTTCCCGGGTGAATGGAATAGGCGGACTCGTGGGCTTCCCTGAGGATCTGCCGTATTAGCGCGGCCTTGTCGGGTACACAAAGGCGGTTACCATAGCGGAGTACTCCTTGGCTGTCCAAGGAAAATTCCTTGGCCTGGCCCAGTGGTATCTTGGCCTTGATCTTGCTTAGGCCGGGGTCGTTGGCCTGCTCAGTTCTTATCTCTTCCTCCAGGTCTGGTTTTACCTCCAAGGTGCTTAGATAGGCCTTACTTCCCACGCACAAGTTTAGTTTTGCGAACTCCTTCTCTAAGCTTGGTCGCACCTTTGGGGGCTTCCTGCTTAGGGCATCTGCTACCACGTTGGCCTTCCCTGGATGGTAATGAATTCCGAGGTCGTAGTCCTTGATCACCTCTAGCCATCTCCTTTGCCTTAGGTTGAGGTCAGGCTGGGTGAAGATGTACTTCAAGCTTCTGTGATCAGTGTAGATCTCGCATCTCCGACCAATAAGGTGATGTCGCCAAGTCTTCAGGGCGAGAATGACGGCAGCTAACTCCAAGTCATGGGTGGGGTAGTTGAGCTCGTGGGTCTTGAGTTGCCTTGACACATACACGATGACCTTTCCTTCTTGCATGAGTATGGCCCCTAGTCCATTTCTACATGCATCACAGTATACTGTAAAATCCTTGGCATCATCTGGCAACACCAGAATTGGGGCTGTGGTTAGCCGGGTCTTCAACTCGATGAAACTTTCTTCACACTCGTCTGTCCAGGCATACTTGCGGTTCTTCTTTAACAACTCTGTCATAGGCTTGGCTATCTTGGAAAAGTTCTCAATGAATCTGCGGTAGTAACCAGCCAATCCTAGGAAGCTCCTGATTTCTGACACATTGGTGGGTGTTTTCCAGTTTAACACATCGGAGATTTTGTTGGGGTTTACGGCTCCAGACAATACATGTCCTAGGAATTCCACTTCCTTTAACCAGAACTGGCACTTGCTGTACTTGGCATAAAGTTGTTGTTCCCGTAGTCTTCCGAGAACCAACCTGAGGTGCTCGGCGTGCTCCTCTTCATTCTTGGAGTAGATGAGGATGTCGTCGATGAACACCACAACAAACTTGTCGAGGTACTCCATGAATACCTTGTTCATCATGCCCATGAAGTAGGCAGGGGCATTTGTTAGGCCGAAGGACATAACAGTGCACTCATACAGTCCATATCTGGTGGTAAAGGCGGTCTTGGGAATATCACTCTCTCGAATCTTCAGCTGGTAGTAACCCGTAAGGAGATCAATCTTGGAGAATACTCGGGCACCACGGAGTTGGTCAAATAGATCATTGATCCTTGGGAGTGGGTACTTGTTCTTGATGGTGACATCATTGAGGGCACGGTAGTCGATGCATAATCGGAGTGTACCATCGCTCTTCTTTGCGAACAAAACTGGTGATCCCCAAGGTGAAATGCTCGGGCGAATGAACTTCTTTCAAATTAACTCGTCAAGCTGTTTCTTCAATTCCACTAGCTCGGGACTTGTAAATGTTTCTTGAATATTGGGTTTGTTCCCGGTACCACTTCAATGGCAAATTCAATATCACGATCAGGGGGCATTCCGGGTAGTTCATCTGGAAAGACATCCGGGTATTCGCTGACCACATACACTTCCCCTATCTCCGGGGCTTGAGCAAGAAACATCTTTGCATTTATCTGGTGGGGCTTATTTGGCAAGTAGGTGGTACGTATGCCTTCCGGGTTGGTGAGAGTAACTGCTCTGGTTGCACAGTCAATCTGAGCTGCATGCTGGACCAACCAATCCATACCTAGGATGGCGTCGAGGCCGGGCACATTGAGAGTGTTGAGATGAGCTGGGAATTTTACTTGGTTGATGCTGATTGTCAGGTCTTGGCACATGGTGTTTGTTTTCATCTCAGAGGCAGGGGTTTGTATCACCAAAAGATGGCCCAAAGGGGAAACGGAAAAACGGTGTTTGGCAACAAAATCCTTTGAGATGAAAGAGTGGGAAGCTCCAGAATCGAATAAAATCAGCGCGGGTTTAGTGTTGATAGTACACGTACCAAGCACTACATCTGAGGCTTCATATGCTTCCTCCGCAGACATGTGGTGGACACGGGCAACTTGAGGTGGCTTGATCGCACCAGCAGGGTGATTGTTGTTGGAGTTGTTGTTGTTGCCGTTGTGAAGGGGGCAACCCTTGATGTAGTGTCCTGTCTTGCCACACTTGAAGCAGGAGTTCTCCCTCTTGCAATCATCCACTAGGGGGCGCTGGTGATAGAATCCTTCACGGGGATATCCTTCCTTCCTGGGTTGATTCCACATATTCTGTGGTGTGGAGGTACGGTTGTTGGGCTGCCATGGGCGTGGTTTTGAAGTAGCTCCTTCATGTTGGTTCTTACGTGGCTCGAACTTCCGCTTGTGGGAGTCATAAATCGTGCGGTGCTCTTTCTCTGAGATTAGTGCCGTATTGATCATGGCCTGGAAATCTGGAAACTGTAAAACGCTGAGCTGGGTCTTTATGGCCTGATGCATCCCATGAAGGAACCTGTCCTTTTTTTTCTTCTGTGTTGGTGTCCTCAGGTGCATAGCGAGCAAGGTTGTTGAACTTGGTCAGGTATTCGCTGATGGATTTGCTGCCCTGAGTGAGTGCCAGAAATTCCGTTGCTTCATCTTGATGAGACTTGAAGGAATGTAGGCTCTGCGGTAGGCTTCCTGGAATTCTGTCCAAGTGATCGGGGTCCATCACCCCTAGCGTCCTTCTGATTGTCCCACCAAACGCTGGCGGGGCCCTCAAGGTAGTGGGTGGCGAAGGGCACCTTGTCCTGCTCGTCCACGCGAGCGAGCTCCAGTTTCTTTCCCATAGTACAGAGCCAATCGTCAGCCTCAAGTGGGTCGTCAGCATATGAGAACTTTGGGGTTGAGTACGCTGGAAGTCTTGCAGCTTTGAGCGGCCAGCGTGCGGGGCACCTTGGGCTTGCATATACGTGCCAAACTCTCTCATGATCTGAGTCAGATGCTGGTTGTGACGTTCATCCATCATCATCATGAACTGACTTGGGCTTGGTTCCTGAGCTGGTGGAGGAGGAGGTGGTTGCGGGGGCACGGGATCCTCGCCCGCTTGTCGTGCGGAACGACGAACCGGGGTTTCTTGGCTGCCACTCGCACCGCTATTGGGCCTCATCCTGAATAGTTGAACGTGGTGGCGGGTATCATGAGCATCCATATGGGGGAAAAGTGTAACATCCAAGAAAAACCAAATGGTAACACGGTTTGCAAAAACAACAACAAGCATGGTGTTATACAATGGATGGTGGAGTTACAAGATTCAAGCACTCGCTATCTTACAAAAGATGCAAGGTAAAGATACATGCTACTCGTACAGGATACAGTACAAGATACAAGATACAAAGCACTCGGTACAAGATGCAGGATACAACTCTACCACTACATTATTCAAGCACGCGATACATCAGAAGGTAGAATACACTAAGCGATGCTGTCTCCGAGCGTCTAGAACTCCATCTCGAGGGGTGCCGCTGGCGTGGCGGTGTCGAGGGGCTCCTCCGCGGGGCTGTAGTCGGGTGAAGCGCGGCCGTCACGGGAGTCTCCGGAGTAAGCGGGTGGCTCGGCCGGACGCGACGACGCTGAGACCGAACAGGGGTGAAGCGCGAGTAGTAGTGAGCGGCGTTGCTACGGGTACGGGGAGGTGGCGACGGAACGTGAGGTGCGGGGAAACGGGCGATTCCCCTCCTGATCTGCTCGAGGGAGCTGTGGGTAAAGGTGGGGAGACGAGGTGGGTGGCGGAAGTACCAGCTCCAGAGGCTCGCGTCATATCGGCCAAGGCCACGTTGGCGCGAAGCGAGGCAAGCTGGAGAAGAGTGGTGTGGAGGTACTGGTGGAGGAGGGTGGTGTACTGAAGGATGGCGAAGAGGGGTGAGCTAGGGTCTCCTGGGTTGGGGAAGAGGATGTCCTCGTTGTCTAAAGCTAACCTCGGGAAGTAGGCGTAACGGGTGCACTGCTTCATGACGGGATCGAAGGTGCGAAGGAAGAGGATGGCATCTCCTGCAACCTCCTGTATGGCTCGAGACGCCTGTGTACAGACACCGGAAGTGAGGCCGTGCTCGATCCCTGCGGACACGGGCTCCGGGCGCAGGTGGACGGTGGCGGTGAACTCCGAAGTGGCCCTGTCGAGACGGTTGTGGTACACGTGGTAAGTCGGGGGAGGTGCGCCTGGGTAGAGGTGGTCCCAGATCTCCCTCAGAAACTGCGGAAAGCCGGGAATGTGCACGGCGGTAGTCTGAGCGAGCAACTCTGCCATCTGTGACAGAGACATAATTCAAACAAAGTGAGCGTTAAGTTTAAAAGCACAAACAGACAGAGAAACAGTGAAGAAGTTGGCAACACAACAAGTTCTATCCTACGTCGTCCAAGAACTAGGGTATCCTACAGGCAGTTAGGCTCTGATACCAAGCTCTGTGGCACCCCGATCCAGATGATCGAGCCACCCCATATACCAGTCCCAGAAACACTGGATATATGACAACTTGGTAAACAAAGGCATAACCAAATATATTCATATGGCTTCGAGTTCGGACAAATACAATATTACAACACGGGGTGAGGCTCCAGCTCTTGCGCAACGGGCGCACACAACAGTATGTACATTATTTTTCTAACATCAAGCCTCTAGCGGAAGTTGTAGCGGAAACGTAGATAGTAGCGTGGCGACAGCGGGCTTTATTCCACAGGGTTCTGCCTGGAATACGGTTCCTAGTTCTCGTACAGCGGGTACTCAGCGACGGGTGCAGCGGGTCTGGCCACATGAAAAGCCAGGTAAGTACATGGAATGTACTTGCAAGACATTAGCTTAAAATCAAACAAGGCCTATCTATATGGCATGGCATAAGTTCAGAAAGTAGCATGGCATGTGTTCAGATATTTCAGTGCGAGTCCAAGCTTAACGGTTGGACTTAACTTACCTACTTACCTTAGTAGGGATGCTTCGTGTTATCAAGTGAGATCACGTTTCTCACTCAACAACTCATAACCACAACTAGGCTACCAAGCCTCTAGTCAACTCTGGCTTAATTCACAACTCTCAAGTCCTTAGCCAACTCTGGCTAGACTCTCAGATTTCCGTGTCCGTTGGGTTTCATCTTAATTAATTTCTCCGGGTTCGACTGGACTGACACAAAGTGTGACTTGGCCCAAACATCGTCCCATAACCTAGGGACAAGGCTAGATATCCAGATTTACACTCTCGAGAGGTTGCAACGTTTATCCACACGCTGAAGTCTAAACTTGTACCGCCGGTACCAAAGTACTAGAACCAACCATGGCGGACAGTACAAACCCATACTTCCACAGTCGTTTACTCTACCAAGACACTCCCTGTATAGCCACCGACATAACTCTATGCCTTATGCAGAAGTGAATCCGGCACGTCCCCAACCCATGAGCGACGCCTAGCTCCGGAACCTTCGCAAGACTAGCCCCGACCAACTCTGGTAACCGACTAGACTTGCCAAAAAGGGTGGCATCAAAGGAGGCTGATAAAATACCCGGCCATGGTCCGCCCATATGAACGACGCATGGTTGTGCTGGTTGTGTTTGGTGAGTGGCACTATGTGACTCAATCTAGTCGAGGGAGGTGATTATCTTCTTAGTCATTTTGTTTGATTACAGACATCAACATTAACAAAGTAACACATGGCATCCATATAATAATTTCAGCAGTAAATAAACATATCCACCGGCATGTACCAAAGTCCAAGCATAGCAAAATAAAACGTCAACCGGATGACTATGGCGGCGAACCCGCCGACCAGCGCCTTCTCATTCGACAAAATAAAAGAAACATCAACCGGATGATTGTGGCAGCGATTCCGCTAGCAAGCGCCTTCTCGTTTGACAAAATAAAAGAAACGTCAACCGGATGACTGTGGCAGCGATTCCGCTGGCAAGCGCCTTCTCGTTTGACAAAATAAAAGAAACGTCAACCGGATGACTGTTGCAGCGATTCCGCTGGGAAGCGCCATCTCGTTCGACAAAATAAAGGGTGTTGCGATGATCCACAGATATATATATATATATAAGTGCGGCAATATTAAAATGCAACATGGCATATGAGATGCAACAGATATCAATTCAGACAGTCAAGCAAATTTTCTAAAGTTCGACCGAGCTTGAGATCGGGTTGATGGCTTGCCTTCTGCAGAGGGGTAGGGTTCGGGTTCGACTTCAACTTCGTTGGAGAAGTTTGAATCTATTTAAAGAATGAAATTGCATTAAAAACCCTTCCTACGGTATCGAATAAACGATCAAGCAGACGAACTCCAAATGAAATTCTTTTGATGCCATTAGACAGACATTTTGAAAGCAAAGCCATCAAAAAAAGATTCATATTTTTTTGACGATTTTTGAGAGAGATATTGATTTTCAAAGTTTCTGCCATTTATTTAAACAGAAAAATAGAAAACAGAAAAACCTTTGGAAATGTTTAAAACCCTGACAGTGGGTCCCACTAGCACTGTGCTGAACCGTTATTCTACTGGAAATAGAAAATGGCACTGTTCATCGCCGGCGAGGTTTCCCGCGGCTAGGGGGCAGGAGAGGCGAGGGAGATGGTGCGGGAAGGCTCGGGGAGGCGTTGCGCCGCTCGTCGGTGCACTTGTACTTGCTGGGGAGGCCTAGCGTGAGCAGAGCTTGCACGGCAGCGGCTCCGGCGATCTGTCGACGATGGATTCGACGATTCCGGCCACGGCTTGCTCCGGCGAGGGTGGCTACGGGCTCTCCATGGTCTAGTGGGGCTGTGGGTGGAGGGAATTGGACAGAGGAGCTTCTACGGCGAAGAAATTGAGTGGAGGCCGTGCGGCGGAGGCGAGCTCGAATCCGGCGAAGGGGAGCGCTACTGGCTTCGATACTGCGTGGGAGGGGTCTTGGGGGCGAGGTGGAGGTGGTGTGGTGCTCTGGGGTGCCGGGGAGGTCCTTATATTGCGAATCGAAGGGGGAGGATAAGCTCGGGCGCGGCGGTGAGGTATCCCGAGCTGTGGCGGAGCGGCGAGCTTCGCGTCGTCGGTGTAGAGGCGGTGCGTCGTCGTGCGGGTGGAGCACCTGCTGGACGACGAGGTTTGCGGAGTGGTGGAGTGGCACGGGTGGTCGGTGGAGAGGCTGGCAAGCGGGGCCATGGCGGCACTGCTCTGGGCGGCGCGTCGTGTAGCCCTTGTGGCGTGGCGGCGGTGGTTTTCCGGGCGACGCGTGCTGGCTGGAGGTCGAGGGAGAGGTGTGGAGGCAGGGGGGCACGGGGGAGGCAGCGGCGGTGGCCAACACCTGGCGGCGCCGGTGGCACTGTGATGCCTGTGGTGATCACCACCCTGGGCATGCCAGAAGTGGCATCGACCCATATCTCCCAGCTCATAGCTCCAAAAGGGATGGGGTTTTTTTCCTCTGTGCGCCAAATTCAAATTCCAACCACTTTGCTGACTAAGCTTTTTGCAAATTCGAAAGTTGGTGCGACTAGGATTTGTGAAAAACGGTACTGGTAGAAATGGAAATTGAATGCTTGGAGGGGTAGATGGAGTTAAATGGAAGTGCCCTTTTGTCCTGAGGTAGGAGTGATGAAGGGGAGCCTATCTATGCCTTGGATTCATCCAGGAGAATTATTTTTGATAGACTTAAAAATGTTTTGAGAAAACATGCAGAATGCAAAAAGAAATGTGGAGGGAAATTTTCTTAAGTCATGGCACCATATTTTTTTATAAATGATGTCCATATTAACTAGGGAAGGTTCCCTAATTTTTCAGAATTTTTGGAGATATAGAAATAGGGGTTCCTTTGGAAGGCCAAATAAAAGGCTAAATTTTAACCGAGAAAAAGGAATTTCTCAAATTAAATATTTGTCCAAGGAAAAATCACAGATTCAAGTATCAAGTGGGAGGGAAATGGAAAGCACAAGATCCCATCTTGATTTACCATATTGGAAGGGTTTAAGACTTAAAAGGATTTTCCCGAGGTTTAAATCCAACTGCACTTAAATAAATAAAAACAATGCATTTTGGATTTTTTTTTAAAAAGGCCAAAAATCCAGGGTGTTACAATATAGTAGGTATGTATACATCATATGAAGCAAATGTGTTCGTAAAAGTTTCTTTTATCGCACTCAGTTGTTAACTGAATTGCTTGAGGACAAGCAATAAGATAAGCTTAGGGGGAGTTGATACGTCCAAAACGTATCTACTTTTCCGAACACTTTTGCTATTGTTTTTCCTCTAATTTGTGTGATTTGAATGCAACTAACACGGACTAACGCTGTTTTCAGCAGAATTGCCTTGGTGTCTTGTTTTTGTGCAGAAAGCCAAAGTTTCTGGAAAATTCCAGAAAAATTCCAGAAATTCTATTTTTCCAGAAGACTCACGGAGCCAGAAGACGAAGCGAAGGGGGGCACAGGGGCCCCACATGCACCCAGGGCGCGGTTGGGCCTTGGCCGCGCCCAGGGGTGGCGTGGCCACCCTGTGTGGCCCCCGACGCTCCCCTTTGGACTAATTAAAGCCTCTGACCTAAAAACTTCGGGGGGGTCGACGCTTTTTCCAGAAAAACTTCCAGAGCTCCGCCGCCATCGAAAACCCTATTTCGGGGATCAGAAACTCTGTTCTGGCACCCTGTCGGGACGGGGAATTGGAGGAGATCATCGCCATCATCATCACCGCCACCTCTCCATCGACCATCCATGACTCCCCCATCCATGTGTGAGTAATTCCCCGCTGTAGGCTGAGGGGATGGTAGGGATTGGATGAGATCATTCATGTAATAATTGTGAGATTGTTAGGGCATGGTGCCTAGTATCCATCGGTAGTGCTTATTGTCATTGTTGCAACTTATTATGCTTAATGATTGTCACTTAGGGCCCGAGTGCCATGATCTCAGATCTGAACATGTTATTGAATCATGATGATAATTATTGTTTTGGATCATATCTATAAGTTGTATATACACGTCACTGTCCGGAACCCGAGGCCCCAAAGTGACAGAAATTGGGATAACCGGAGGGGATGGTTGCGACGTGAGGATCACATGTGTTCACGGAGTGTTAATGCTTTGCTCCGGTGCTTTATTAAAATGAGCACCTTAATTACCAGTAGTTTCCCTTGAGACCCCGCTGCAAATGGGCTGGTAGGACAAAAGATGTTGTGCAAGTTTCTCATTGCGAGCACGTACGACTAAATACGGAACACATGCCTATGATTGATTATTACTTGGATATCTTATTATTATTTATCTGCAATTGCCCTATGTATGACTATTTCATGAATTATCTTATCCATGCAACGCCCGTTCATCCATCCCTATGCCTACAGTATTTTAATCCTGCTGTCTACTGCAATTATTACTGCTGTCTTTATTTTACTGCTGCTATTATTTCACTACTGCTACTGTCATAAAATTGTTGCTACTGATAAACTGTGTCGAGCAAGTCTACTTCCAGGTGCAGCTGAACTGACAAATCATCTGTCAAGGCTTATAAATATTCTTTGGCTCCCCTTGTGTCGAATCAATAAATTTGGGTTTTACTTCCCTCGAAGACTGTTGCGATCCCCTATACTTGTGGGTCATCAATGACCTCAAGTACGCCGTCTCCTTCGCAGACAGAAAGAACACTCCACCTCGAGTACGCCGAGGGCTTCGACCGCGCCGTCTCCTCCGCCGTCGGAGGCCGTCGCCATGCCGCCGGAGCCACACTTTCGCAGATACGATGAAGAGCCGCCGGAGTATGGTACGTCCGCCCGTCCACTCTGTTTCCTCTGCCCTATTTCTCCTCCTCCGTGCTGGGGTTTAGATAGGGTTCGTGCGGCCGGATGATCACCATCGATTTGGAGCGGAAATTGTGGGGAAAATCTAGGGTTTTCGGCTGATTCGTAAAGTATATCGTTGGCGTGGTTGTTATTATCGTTTAAATTTCACGAATTTTAGACTAGATGCGTCTGAAATTTGATAATTATGCCATGTTCATGTCCGAAAGTTGATCAAAGATTGAATTTTTAGCTGTAAAGTTTGAGTTTTTGTTGTTATGCGTAATGCAGGACAAGATTCGAATATTTTCACCTGCGTTATAGAGCACAGTGGATTCTTTTGTGGAATAGGTGTCAATTTGACACATATCAGTTACTCTGTTGCTATGTACGATGATTGTGATGCTGATACTTGGAGCATTCTGTCGATTGATCATCTTCTCAAGGACCTGGGATTTGAGAGGGATGGTAGATTGCAGGTGTACTGGAATTTGCCAGGAAAGGATCTGAGTGATGGTTTAGTCCGAATCAAGTCTGATGCCGAAATTGTTCACATGATACAGGCCAGCAGGGAACATAAGACACTTGTGTTAATGGTGGATCATAGCAATTTTCTGCAGGTCTTAAGGGATGATGTTATCTTGAATGGTGGCCCCTCTTTGCCTTCTGTGATAAGCCCCAAGAAAATTCCTAGGGCTGCTTCAGCTGCATGTGAAGCATCTACTTCAACAGTAGTGATACCTGCAGAAATGGATGATCAGGAACAGGATTTTCAGGAGTTCGAGTCAGAGGGAATGGAGGCAGAGAAGAGTGACAGTGACACTGACTCGGATTTTGTGGACAATGATTACAATGCAGAGTCAGGTGATGATGATTTGTTTCTGGACAATATAGACCAAGAGGTCAATGATCACAACGAAAAGGAAGCTGTAGAGGAGGAGGATTATGGAGCAGCACTTGAGGATCCTTATCTAAACCTTGGTGATGATGAAGCTAATAAATTGAAGTACAAGTTCAAAGCCTTTGATCCATGATTGATATGGAGAATCCAGAATTCAAAGTAGGGATGATGTTCACTGATGTGAAGGAAATCAGAAAGGCACTGGCTGCATATAGTATCAGGCAAAGAGTGAAACTGACAAAACCCAAAAATGACACTAAAAGACTCGAAGCACATTGCAGTGATGGCTGCCCATGGATGTTGAGATCAGGCCTTGACAGCAGGTCTGGAGGCTTTGTTGTGAGATCATATGTAGGAGTGCACACCTGTGAGAGGGTCTGGCAATTGAAAGCCTTGTCAGCTAAATTCCTTACACAAAAGTTCATTGATGAATTCAGGGATAATCAAAAGATGGACCTGAAAACATTTGCTGCAAAGGTTCAAAGGGAATACAATATGTGCCCTAATAGGTGGAAATTGGGTCGGGCAAGAAAAGCTGCTTTGCAACAGATACATGGTGATGAGGAGGCTCCGTTTTCGCAGCTCTGGGATTATGGGCAGGAACTTAGGAACTACAATCCTGGCTCTAGATTTTATCTGTCAACCAATCAAGTGAATGTGCCTGGAAATGCAGAAACAAAGGAGCACCTTGCCACCTTATATTGGTCATATGATGCCTGCAAGAGGGGGTTTTTGGAAGGGTGCAGACCACTAATTTGTTTGGATGGCTGCCACATTAAAACAAGGTACAAGGGTGTTTTGTTGACAGCTGTGGGCATAGACCCTAATGACTGTATTTATCCCATTGCAATGGGCCTTGTTGAGGTTGAGTGCACCAGCTCGTGGGAATGGTTCCTGACAACCCTCAAAGATGATTTGGGCATCACCAATTCGAGTCCATGGACTATTATGAGTGATAAGCAGAAGGTATGCCTCAAATGTGCCGAAACAAATATTTCTTTACACCTAATATGATTGATGTGCTGACCATTTCTTTACAACTGCAGGGTCTTATAAATGCAGTTCAGAAAATCTTCCCTGATGCTGAGCATCGATTTTCTGTGCGTCATCTGCTTCAAAACTTCCAGAGAGCAGGGCATCGAGGTGAAACACTTAAGAACGACCTGTGGGTTATTGCCAGGTCGACACACCTTCCAAAATGGAGCAAGAATGTGGATAAATTGAAGGTCGACAGTGAACAAGCATTTCAGTGGCCCATCATCTGCTATTCGTACCTAAAAGGCAGCAGAACATACTACCAGATCTAAACGCTGAAGTTCTTCCAGATTTCAATCCGCAAGAAGTGCCTGTCAGTCAGAATGCCCCTATTGATGATGATCTGTAGTTCGTGTGAAACCTGCAAGTTTATTTTGTGTTGAACCTTATGAAACTGCACCTGCGAATGTATTTTGTTTGAGTTATCTGTGTGAAACCTGCAAGTTTATTTTGTGTTGAACCTTATGAAACTGCACCTGCGAGTGTATTTCTCTTGAGTTATCTGTGTGAAACCTTCTGTGAAACGTTGTGTGAAACCTTGTGTCAAATCTGGAGTTTGTTTGATAATTCTGTGTCAAACTCTGTGTTCATGCATCTGGAGTGAAAATTACTGCATTCTGCTGTCAAATAGCTAGTGTTCATGCACCTGTGAGCTTAGATGAGCACAAAATGATCTCATTTCACTGCATTTTGCTGTCAAAAACCTTGTGTTCGTGCACCTGTGAGCTTTCCATGTACAAAATGATCTCAATTATCTCAAACCTGACCAATTGTTGCTCACAACAACACAAATATGTTAACTGCAAATTATATCCTTTATTAGCAGTTCAAATAGCAGTACATATTACACACTTTTCCATCACACAAAACCCCTCACTAAGATTGCAACTACAGCATACAAGAACACACACACGCAAGAACACAAAGCACAAATGCTAGCTCCTTCCTATCTCTACTTCTCATCTCCAGCCTATGAGCCTTCTGCATTATGTTCTTCTCCACCTTGATTTTCTTAATCTCAGTTTCCAATTCAGATGTCTTCAACTGCATCTGCACATTTCCACAACTGCATCCTTTTGTTTCCAATCAGCAAAAGGATCTTAATCACTAATACAAACACGAGCAGTGGGGTTTCTGCAAATATTCCCAACGAGGCGCGTCTCACTTTGCCAGCGTGGCGTAACACGAGTCCTCCGCAGGACCAATCAGAACTAAAAACGAACCCGACTGTCAAGTTAGAGGGTACGTTCTGCAAGTCGCGCTGGACAAGTTCCCATGCAATTACCTCGAAAGAGAGAAAAGCGCAGTGTATCGAACACTCGTAGCGCTGATAGAAATGAATGGCCGGAGCCGTGGCAGCGCTAGACTTGGATTTCAGAGATTCCCGAGAGCGACGTCTACATTTTTATCCACCAGACGGCGTTCACGAGTGGGCTATACTTGACCAGCAGCAGCGGGAGAGGTACGACTGATGGATGGATGGATGGAATGGAGAGCCTGGATATGATATGATGCCCCGACCCCGAAATAGCAAAAGCTGATGAAGCTGTGGGTGGGCGCCTCACGCATCGCATCGTCGCGCGTAGACCGCACCGCACTAGTACCTACCAGTACGATACGGGGGTCAGGGAAGACGCGGTCGCTATCGGCCGGTAAATCCATGATGGCCAGTACCCATCGTCTTTGACCAGGGATCTGTCGAAACTGTGCTGAATCCAGCGTTGTTCGTCGACCGCCAGCCAGGGGGGAAGCATGGCACAGCCGGCGGGCGGCGGCTCATCATCATCGCTTCACGTTGCCGCTGCCGCTACGCTACCTTTGTCGGCCCATTTGCTCGTTGCCGTCGCGTAGCCGTAAAAAAGGACGATTAGTTTAGTAGCCTGGTCCAAGTGAGTCTCCGCGACGGTGGCTCGTGTTTTTTTTTTTTTTAACACAGATTTACCATATGAACTTGTCAATAATATTCAGTTTGGCAATAATGTTGTACAACTTTGTGACCGAACATCACATTCTCGGCAATTTCATGCACTAAACCTGCGTTTTTCTTTTCTTCTCTCTTTTTTTACTTGGTATTTGGTACACTCAAGGATTGTACAATCTAGGATGACCACACACGCAACCTTTCCGGAAACATTGCAACTTACTCCCTCCGTTCCAAATTACTTGTCTCAACTTTGTCCAAATTTGTATGTATAGTTGAGACAAGTAATTTGGAACGGAGGGAGTAGGTCACTGATCGTTTTCGGAGCTCCTGTCAATGACCACGACGACGACAATGTTATTTTAACGGGGATCGGTCCCTCGGGACCGAGAAATCCATTAAGTTAGGAGCAGTGGAGTTATAACATACATAAAGGACCCCAAGAAAATACAATCCAGTCCTTGGAATTTGCAAAGAGGACCAAAAACTAGATTGGAAAACGTCATTAGGTCCAGCTCAATCTCATACTTGCTCTCGACGCATCCGGCCATGCTTGACACTACAACGCCGAGGACTTGGCCACTTGGGTCGTCGTAGCGGGAGTGTGGCATGACGGAGCTGTAGGGCCTCCAAAACTGGAGGTTGAAGAACACATTGCGCCGGTCATCTGAAGCCATCATTCAAGGGGAGCGGCCGCCCTTCGGCCTGTTGAGTCAACGGTGAAATCACCGCCGAGGATGCTCGTCATTGGCTCCACCCACCGGAACACCGACGACAGCAAGAGCACCTCCCCCAATCGCCGAGCACAACTCGCAGGCCTCAGCAACCAAAGCTCCGCCGGCATGTCGCAAGTCGCCCTGTAGGCAAACTATGGACATAGACTTGACCTAAACCTAGCCCTACTGCTACTGCTATACAAAGGAGAGCAGACCTCTCCCCCATCGTCTTCGGGGGCTGAGCCGCCGGTGGCGGCGCGGGAGCTCTTAAGGAGGTGAGGGATAGAAGATAGAAAAAATGGAGAAATGAGAGCCCCTACGATGACAGTGCTAATCCTATTTGGTCACGACTCATCGTGAAGGGATATGACTGGGAAAAGATGTCTCGCTGGTTCTTAAAGAAACATTAATGGAGATTGATGAAGAGGATCGACAAACGTGATTGGGGAAAGACAACGCGTCCAGATATTACTATGTTTACAGATTACAGAAAATAATACCTTCAAAACTTCAGAATTGTATTTGTGTTGAACATCTCAAAATTTTCTCTGCAGAAAAGAACATCTCATATTGTGCCAGTCACTACAGGATAAGAAGTGCAATCGTACTAGTACTACTCACGCAGTAGTAGAGGCGGTCAAGATTAGGCTCCAAATTAAACTCGTTTTACCCGAAACAGAGTTCGCATCACTAGATATCCTACCAGCGAACAGCCACCCGCTATAGCTGGGCAGCTGACTCCAAATCAACTACCTCTCCGCTTTCTCCTTCTCGTCCGTCTCTCTCCTCACCTCCGGCCCCGATTCCTTCTCCAAAGCTCCTCTATCTATAAATAAGCGAGGCGGCCCGCGGCGGCCATCAATTCACCTCACCGCACCTCGAATTTTTCGTCCGCTCGCCGCGAAAACCCTAGCAGCCGCCGCCGCCGATCCCATCCATGGCGTCCAACGCCAGCCAGGCGAGCCTCCTCCTCCTCAAGCAGCTCAGAGGTACGGATCCGGCCGCCCGCACGCTCCCGTTCGGAAATCACGAATCGATCCGGGGGACTGAATTTGTGTTGTCGTGTTTGATGCAGATCTCGCCAAGCACCCCGTGGATGGGTTTTCGGCCGGCCTCGTCGACGACAGCAACGTCTTCGAGTGGCAGGTCACCATCATCGGCCCGCCCGAGACCCTATAGTGAGTCCGATTCACTCGCGTCACGCTTCGATTTCGCGTCCTGATGAACTGTGTGTTTGTGCCATGCGATTGCCGGTCTTTAATCTAGCTCAGAAAATCGTTAGTAACTCGGGTTAGCGCGATTGGTTTTGTGGAGTTGGGGCTGCCTGTGCGTGTTGCGGGGTGAGGTGACGATTCGCGCAAATTTGGGTTGAATTGCTCAGCGTCATGTTAATTGATGGGACTAGACGTGTCTCCTCGCTTGAGTATGCTAATTGCATCAGGTGTTTTCGTGTTTGGGGAGATATTTTGTAGCAATCATAAAAATCCTGATAAGATCGAACATTGAAGTTGAAATAAAGCTTATTAAGGATACGTGGGACTGTGGGAGAGGCAAAAATGATTATTGGTGTACTTGAAATAGTATCCAGAGTAGCAGGTATGTATGGAGGTCTCACAAGTTGGAACTATGCACTTCTTGTGTTGAGTTGTGGATTCACCAGCTGGTAGTATACTACTGTTGATCAATGACTTCAATGCACGGTCGCACATGTCTATGCTGTTCAAATGTTGTGTGGCGGCAATTTTGAACGGGAGCAGTTCAACCAATTTTGACCTTCACTGGTACAGTCTGCCAGTCTCAAGTGTGGCGGCAATTTTGAACGGGAGCAGTTCAACCAATTTTGACCTTCACTGGTACAGTCTGCCAGTCTCAAGTGTGGCGGCAATTTGACCCACGTTGCTGGTTTCTTCTCTTCCTCCATCTGTCCGGCGATATGCACCCAATTGGAATTATTGTGCCTTGGGGAGGTGGCAGAATCCAGCTACTGATGTGGGTTTATTTTTCAGTACTTTCTGCCAGGCATAAAAACTACTGAGATAAAATTGGGCAGTTATCATGTCTTTTTGGCTTGATGTTCGACTAAGCGGTGTATGAGCTAACTGTCAGATAGGGGCTATGAAATTTTCATTCATTTTTTCTTAGTGACAAGTAGTGTGGCTTCCAAAGAAACGGAACAAAGAATACGATAATGGACCGAGAGACAAGAACAAGAAGTACAAGTATGTTCTATTGCTATAATTCTGAGAAGTTGGCAGGAGGTTCTGCCTATGAGGTGTCATTAGTTACCCTGGACAACCAGCATTCCAGCGATAAGCTAGTGTACTTGCTTGTAGCAATTTGGCATATATTAATAATACATCTTTGGGATGTTCTTAGAATGCTGAAATTTTGGTGTTTCCTTTGTTTCGAAGACAACCAGCATTCCAGCGATAACCTAGGGAACTTGAAGAGAATATAGAACTCTCTTATAGTACTACCTCCGATCCATAATAATGTCGCAGTTTTGAGCTAACCCCAGTTCAAAACTGTGACAGTTATTTTGGATCGGAGGGAGTAGCTTTAATGCTCATTCCTTAGTTTTTGGTCCACTGACCTTGACTGTTAAACTCGCTAATTAAGCACCACTTCGGTTTGTCCAATCAATAATGTATCGATAGAAACGTAAACATGTGTCAAGAGATCACATGAATTGAGTCCACTACCATGGTTCAGAATAATGGCGACAACTAGTGGGCCTTGTTTCAGTGAGAATAATAATATCGATGCACATGCTTTGTATTGAACTTCATATTCTTTGATCTGCTTGGTAACACTGATTAATTTTGCAGTGACGGAGGCTACTTCAACGCAATAATGAGCTTCCCACAAAATTATCCGAACAGCCCTCCGTCAGTTAGATTTACATCGGAAATGTGGCATCCAAATGGTCAGATATTTACAATCTGAACTTTATATGTCTGTATTTGTGCAATACATCATTCTGACATTATGCTTTTTTTTCCCTCAGTTTATCCGGATGGGCGAGTATGCATTTCTATTCTTCATCCACCTGGCGATGATCCCAATGGATACGAGCTTGCGAGTGAGCGTTGGACACCAGTGCATACGGTAGTGCTTCTTATGGTCTACCACTCTCACAGTTTGCTTCCTTCCTTCCTGTTTCTTATGTGATAGCACCTTAATTGGCTGTATCTGCTATATGTGTTGCCAAACATCATCAGACAGCATTGGAAAGGAATAACAAACCTTGTACTGCAATGAAATGCAAACCTTTCAAGTTCATTGATGATTGATAGATCTGCAATATCTTGTAATTGCTAAGTTTCTTAATGCTTGATGAATTATCATCACTACTTCCTGTAATTTTAACTCAAATTTTCAACTGAGAACAACCTTAGTGGTAAAAACTGCAACTAATGATATCTTGGCTCAATTAATGTTATTGTCTCATAGAACATGTTGATGCCTTTCTCTTGGATTTCCATTTATGCTAGCTTCTCTTCTCTTAATAACCATACTTAAATCTTCTGAAGAAGCTCATACTCTGTACACTGATGATGAAAATTCTTAATAAATAAATACCAGAGGGGCTCGACTTCTAAGTTATGTGCCTTTGGATCAGTGGCGGATCCAGTGTGGGTGCCATGGCACCCCCTAAAAAATGCAGATTTTATAATACACTATCATTTAGTCTAATTTTATGTTTATTACATGTGTTAAAAATGCTAATGCATGATATTTATACTATGAATATCTTGTCTGGCACCCCCAACCTTTTACTCCTACATCCGCCACTGCTTTGGATCCATCATCAGATAGCGATGTCGTCAGCATGTTAATTCCATCTTTGAATACAGTTTCTTTTTAAAACATGCTACCTGTTTGTTTTCATTCAGGGTAGTTCCCAGAAAAAAATATTAAGCATTTTCCACTTGATTGGAGTGCTTCTCTTGATAAGATATTTTGTTTCCTTCGTATTTTTTAACCTACAGTAGAAAACTGAACATGCACTTATCAATGTTGTATATAGTTATGATAAGTTGTTAAGTTAAACTTTGTTCTCCATTTACAGGTTGAGAGTATAGTTCTGAGCATCATTTCGATGCTTTCTAGTCCAAATGATGAATCACCAGCAAATATCGAAGCAGCTGTAAGTTTACTTTAACAATTACTCCCTCCGTCTCATAATATAAGATGTTTCTAACATTGTATATTATTATTATGGGACGGAGAAATACCATGAAAACTTTATTTCCCTGACAATCATCTCATACCCGTATTTTTGTGAATTTTTAAGTGTTTTGGTGAAGCAGATGCCATCAATTCATATCGTAATACAGCACCACCTACAGTTTTTTTACTTGCCAATGCTGGAAATGTTGCGCTGACAGTCATAAATAGTTATTATTGTGAATGTTAGGTCACGATCTGGTAAACATCCACCTTAGAGAGGCCGTACAGTGATGACTTAAAGTAGAATGTTGCTACAGATTTTATTTATTTTTGCTTAACTTTTAGAGATTACGGCATCCTCTTTGATAGAGCTGAGCCAACATATAAACCATGGAGCTCACCAGAACTAATCAATGAAGACAAGACACACGCAACTACAAGGCATCGTGACATACACCTAACCTAACTCTGTAGCTTAACCAAACTTAGTACTAACTTGCCTGCCAAGTCCTGTGCTTGCCCATATGTGCTTTCACTGCTGCTGTTTGCACACACATCTCCAGCGTTAATTTTAATGTCTCTTTCAGAAATCATTATCAATCTTTCCTCGAGGCAATCCTGGTGGAGACAGATCACCAGTTTGTTAACGCTACCTGATACATTATATGAAATACTATGTCTAGCGTGACATGCTTGTCGAGAAAATAGGAAGCGGGGTTTTCTACCTTTTATGGAAAAAGTTGTTGAATCAACATTTCTAAATTCACATACATGACCATTTGGGTTGTCTTTTTGCCAAATGGAAATATTGTCGCTACAGTGGTGGGAATATTTCTAAAAAAATGGTGGAAAATTTCCTGTTTGCGCTTCTTAATGGATTTCTTGTAGCCTGAAATTCACCTGATGTGTTTCTTGCGCAGAAAGACTGGAGGGACAAGCGGGATGAGTTCAAGAAAAAAGTTAGGCGTGCCGTACGGAAATCTCAGGAAATGCTCTGAATAAAATGGGAGTACTGGGGAAGTTAGCCATGCCTTTTCAGGTGTGCAAGGTTTTGCTGTGGATCTCCAGATGCCTATCCGGCGATAGCAATTTCACTTTCCCGCTGTATATTTCCATTTAGTGCGTCTCCACTGGCGATCTGGTCCTGGTTGTCTGGGACGGAACGTTGTTGTATTTGTGTGGCTTGGGTTATCATGATTGAGAAACTTGGGAGAGCTGCCACATACCATAACATTTGTAACGAATCTGATATAAAAGGACACCTGCCGGATGATCTGATTGTTTAAGTCCAATATTGAGCACATGTGTTGACGGGTGCAATATGTTGTCTCAAATCAATTATTTGTAGAAACGGATAGTTCGGGCATTCTTCTGGTCTAAGTTTGACCATCAATTTTATCAACAAAACATGAATTCTATGTCTTCTAAGTTCAGTTTTATCAATTATTCATTCATACTTCCAGATAAAGTTCGTAATGGTATAATTTTATAAGAAATGGCAGATGTATTATTGATCAAATTAGCAGTCAAAGTTAAAACATGAAGTGTATCACATATGCACCGGAAAGACACTATGGACTAGCCATAATTGTCAATGCAATTGAGCAAAAGCCCAACTTCTGGACAACGCCAGTTCAGTGAGGTAGTTTAGTACCTCAACTGTCCATAGATCCTGTTATCTTTAGTTGATAGTATATCTTCCATTGTTCGGATAATCCATTTTCATACATATACAAGATTACAATGATTACAAGTGCAACTTTATAAGAACATACACAAAGCAATTCAATCTCGCCACAAAAACTTCCCGAAATACAGCAAAGTTGCACCCGTCTCAAAAGTACCACAACTTCACAAATCACAAACAACCACCCCATGACCACACGTTCCGGATAATGATGGGCCATTGATACCCAAGTCTTCCCTGGGATTGAATGGTCCCATCTTCTCCACACAAAATTACACCAACAGTAACCAGAGGGCTACACGACTCAAATGGAACAGCCACTGGGGGCAAAAAATGGTTAATAATGCACGAGCACAGGTGAAATTCTGCACTCCATGACGATCCTCCTGGAAGGCAGCTGGGGTCTTGGGACCAATTTTGCTCACAAGAACCTGAATACCTTGTGGGCGATGCCAGCATGTCACTGTCTGCTGAAAAACACAAGAAACAAAAACAGAAGCCCAGACAAAATTTCCTCTATAAAACCATGGAAAATTGATCATAGTGGGAGTCGAACCCACGACCTATAGATTCGGAATCTAACGCGATATCCACTTCGCTATATGACCATTCTTGATTTCCTTACAGAATTTTGATGCATAAGGACACCCACATCCATCCATGTCCTATCTTCAAAGAGGCACAGGAGACAACAGATGTTAAGGCCCACACATAGCTACCAGTTTTAACATCCAAAACCAAAACAAAATGATTTGATATGTATAACCATAGTGACTGTGAATCAAGTGTGTTGTAAATCAGATATACGTCAAGTTATCAATAGGGGAAATAAAGCACACACGTTTGAGGTTCCAAATTTTATAGAATGATAACTACGTCATGATTCGTAGAGCCGGAACTAGCAGAGGGTGTGTCTGAGACAGACAGCAGAGTACTGAGCTCTTCAATCTTTCTCCCCTACACCACGGTAAGCCGACGTCGCCATGGCTCATTTCTCCTCTGATTCCTCTTGCTTGTGAACAGGCGCGCACACACACGAGGAACTGGAGCCTCACTTGGCGTGGCAGCAGCACAAGGGCGCGGAAGGCAGATACCTGACAGGCCGACCGTGTTAGAGATAATCTTGTGCTTAGCAAGTACCTAATCCTACACGCGTGTCGGTAGTGCACTAGCTTAGAAGTTCAGATAGTGTTGTACTAGAAGAGATGATCTGTAACTAGTACTAGCTGTAGTTTCTAGTCAAGAGTGTGCTGGCTTCACATGTATCTGTATATGTGACTAGCTTCTTGCTCTCTGAAACTCTCTGTCTTAGCTTTGTTGTCTGCTCGACACACATCAGAGCTAGTGCAGCTGACAGAGCGCAGCCCAGCAATGTATAGGCCTCAACCCATTTCAGCGAACGGTTCTCAACCAATTTCAACCCGCAGATTGGCCCTCAGATCACTTCAGTTTTGATGAAAAGATCGAATAGGTTTGGTGTTGGTTGGGCTGACGGAATTAGGTTGGATTCCCAACTTTATTCGTGCGGGTATGATTGTGGTATGGTGAAGTTTTCAAACCATTCCCAGGTTTGGTTCTAGGTGATCTATTATCAACTCCTAAATGATGGCTGCGCTAGCAATAACGCACTGTACACATTAAGTATCTAAGGAGCGTACTAGTGGCACGTTACAAACAAGGGAAAGGAAAATTCAAGGCACAAACACAGGAAACCGGCAAATTAGGTGTATGTGCACCATGACACAAATATTCATCACTATATTCACCCAATGCAGCAGCAATGAGTTCAATCCTGGCTCTATGGTGACTGTTACCGTCAAAAGGGAGCCCTGGGGAGGCATCAATCAGGTCACGGGTATCTCCCTAAATTGAGCTAGGAAAGCATCAAAGCAACAGCGGCCACCAAAACAATAACTAAAGTATTCCTTGTCAGGAACTCTACCACCACCTGGGCATTGACCAACATATTTGCTACGCTTAAGCAGACAAGAATTCCAGCAGATCTGACCTAGCAACTGCCGAGACGGTTGATCGTTTTGGACAGCCTAACTCGTTGTGCGGCTAGGAAAGATCACATCGCGGCCGAAGCGAGCGATCTTTGCACAAGGGGATCTGGCGATGGGTGGAGCCTTAGCCGTCGGCATGGGAGGATGAGCCATGGGGATGGCGAGGGATGGAATAGAGCGTACCGGCGATACATCGCTAAGCAGACGAGGACATGATTGATTGCACGGGCTGCTGGAGAGCTCGGTTTCAGTCCCGCTGGAGGCGCGCCGCCGGTGATCGGCTGTCTCCGTTCAGAGGGCTCTGGCGTTCCGATCCGGAACCGCGATCTCTCTTTTTTTTTTCCTTTTGAGGGGAGAAAGCAAGGGCGGCGGAAAGAAGGCTCCGCGCGAAACTGTCCCGCTCAGCGTTGTGGGCCGTAGCACTGGGCTTATAGACGGCCTGGTGTATGGTTTACATGTTTACGATCCGTCTGAACGAAACCGAATGTCTGATTTCCTCGGGTTACTTTCAAATTTTATTTAGTTTTGTTAGTTTAACTTTCTTTTTTGTCTTTTTCCTCTTCCTTTTGTGCTTATGATTTTATTTATTTATTTTAAATACACGAATGTTTAAATTACATAATATTGTAGGTGTTCTCTGGCCTGCACAAACTCTTGACCCATTCACAATCGTCGCAAAGGTTTCCAAGTGGCATAGTGGTGCACAATCTCTAAAATCTAACAACACTAGATAGCCCTTTGATCTTGAATCCCTTTTCAAAGTTCACAACGATATTCATATTAGTGAAAGGATTTGAGTGGATTTTATGGAGTAGGTGCAAAGGGCATGAAGGTAAAGTAGTATATTCACAAGCAAGGGTTTCCTCTCCTATATTTCTTTGGCAACAAGATATGGATGGGTATATATAGGAAACAGAAAAAAATCTAAGTTGCCATACAAAGCAACTTGTAATACTAGATGAGTTCAAAATTAGAACACAATATTTGTATAGTTGGTGTTGTCCTACGTCCTAGTTGGAGGAGGCTCGGACATGAATTCCTATGTGAAAACATCGTTATGATCGACTAGAGTGGAGTAAATAGCTGACTAACAAATTTTACTTTTATCACACTTAGATGATGATTTTAACGAGCCAACCCATTTAACCTTGACGAGTCAGGGCCCGTTTGGTATCAAAGTATTTTGAAGTATTATGAGAATACTATGGTTTTTAGAAAAACTGAAGTATTAAATACTTTGAGGTGTTTGGATGCAATGAATAATGTGGTTTCAAAACTGAAGTATCCCCCCCCCCCCCCCCCCCCCCCCAAAGACTTCCTTTTTTGTCGTTTTGGAAACTTTGGTCTTGACCTCTTTTTTTCCTAAACCACGAAACTAAAGTATTCATCCGCCTGGCACTCAAATACTTCATTATTTGAATACTATAGTTTTAAGAAAACTGAGCTCCCAAACTAAGCCTTATTCTTAACGGTCCAGCCCACCTAACAGTAGCAGGTTGGCCCACTTATCGGTAACAGGCCTCAGGTGGGTCTGATATCTATCAAGGTATATACCCGTGGCAAAAATATGATGGCGTGACAATGATATTAACGATGTTTGCCACTTTTCCGTTATCTGCATCTACCACGCATGCTTACCCGTGGTTGATGCGTAAACCATCTAACACGGTTCCCATGATTCGTGGTAGATTGGTCAGAACACGGCTTCTCCCACGGTACAATAACGTGGTAAAAACCTTTTTAGCCACGAAAGAAGGCCCTCCTGTCATAAAAATCGAAGCGTGGCAAAAGTCGTTTTTTCGTCTAGTGTGGTCGTGTTATGGAACATACGGCGATGCGGCCGACTAACCATAGCTCAAGGAGGTCGAGAAGGCAATTGGAGTTGGATTCAATATAGGAGTAGCTTGGTGTCGGGCTTCTGATGTAGCTCTCATAAAAACTCGGTCCGAATGCCTAGGATAGCCCAAATGTGCGTAGGAAATCGAGATGACCATATAACCGGATGTGCTCCATAGATTGGACCAAACATGTAATATTAATAGGCGTTCTAATTGGCTGCATATGAGCCCGACGACCCTACATCGAATTGCATAGCACCCGCCATCCCAGGACGCGTTGCAGCACCAAGTTTTTGGTTGTCGGCATTGTTCAATCCCTTAGATGTATGTTTTCCACCCAGTCCAGTACTTTGCATAGGTTTGGTAAGGCGAGTATGCTTGGTGGACGAGTTGTTGCAGTTCGCTTGGAATGTTGAGCATCGATCAAGACTTCGTCCGGATCCTGCACCCGAGGCCCCTTTCACTTGTCACCGGTGCATACATCTTTCCTTAGACAACCAGAGAGGGTTGGTGTAGATCTGATCAACGTGAATCCCTACATGCTAGCTGTCGTGGGGTCACTCTTCGACTGTCCCACGGTGGGGACACCTGGGTCACGCCAAGCCTATCAGCCTTATGACGAGGGCCCAAGGAAGGCCCAAAGAGGACGACGTGCGGCCCAAGATAGTCGACGTTAGGTCATGCGACCCCAGCCATGCTTGTAAGCGCCATCGGCACCGTTCACCTGAGACCTAGCCTACCATATAAAGGCTAGGAGGGTCCTTCGTTTAGGGTACGCTCATAGCCGCCACCACAAACCCTAGCGAGATTGCCATCTCGCCATTGTATCCACAACTCGCCATTCAATACCAGACAAGCAGGAAGTAGGGTGTTATCCTCCGGGAGCCTGAACCTGGGTAAACGCCTTGCTTGTCAGCCGTCGTGATCACCAGCGCTCATTTCTCTCCCCTTCAATCAACCCGGGGTGCACAACCCAGGGATTTGCCGAGTCCACACCTCGTCAATTGGCGCCGTCTGTGGGGAAGAACGAGCGCTGGAACCATGGTCGCACCGGCCCCATCGACTTTGAAGACCGACGTCTGCATCACCAAGGAGCCAATCTGCTTCGGCTCCTTCGAGTACACCTTCCACCCGCCGGCCCACCGCTCGGTGTACGCCGATCTGCACGTAGGTATGTGCCTCACCTTCGGTACCATGCACTACTTCGTAGACAGCTGTGGAGTACTCAGATCCGCGGCGATCGCACACGCGCGCGACTGCCCCAACCACGCCCCCACCTGCTGTGGAGATCGCATCTGCTGCGACTACGGCGACAACATCTTCGACTGCTGAGAAGATCGCATCCGCCTCGACTGCACCGACCGCCTCCGCTGCGGCAGAGATCGCGCCCAACACGACCACGCCATTAACGTCTCCGACCGTCAAGGAGATCGCATCGGCTACGACTACGTCGACCACCTCGACGGCCACCGCGCGGATCGAGTCGACTTCGACTACCTCGATCGCGTCGCTGGCAAGCCCAAGATCTACGTCCACTTCGACTACGTCGACCACACCTTCGCGCGCGACGGAAGTCGCGTCGTTCTACACCGCGCCACTCGCGTCTTCATCAACTTACAAGATCGTCAACAAGTCAATCGCGCCCGCGTCGACGACGGCGACTTCACTCCTCGCGTCAGCGGCGGAGATCGCGGGACTCCAGGGAAGGAGCCTTGGCAGCGACTGTGGTACCCACCACGTTGCGTCCATTTTCGGCTCCGAGCACGGCTCAGACGAAGGAAGCAGCAGCGGCAGCACCCGGCCCACTCCCCAGACATACCCCGCGCAAGTCTTCATGATCGGCCCGACGCAGGGCAACGGCGACGAACCCGCATACCCACTGGAGGTGCTCATGCCGGACCAGGTGACGCGGCTCACCATCACCCGAGAGATAGCAATCAGAGCTCTGAAGCACGTCGAGGACGGCACGTACCCCCCACCAGACGCACCCCGGGAGGACCTTATGGCGGTCCAATACCTGCTGCGGAAGGAAGGCGAACGACTCCGCGCAGAGAAGGCCGAGCTACTCCGACGCAAGGAGGAGGCTGACGCGTCGAGCGCCAGGAGGGCCGCTTACTCGTTCACTGCCTCAACAGAGGTCTCACAAGGAGCAAGGCGCCACAGAGCACGCGTGCCCCTGATGACGGAGGCCGACCGCGCTAAAGTCACCCGCAACCTCGAATCATCATACATGAGCGAAGACGCAGACGGGATACCCGTCCCCAAAACGCCCGGAGCCGCGCTCATGGCAGTCGAAACATACCTGCGGCTGACGCAGCCGCCCGAGGGCGACTCCCCGCTCTCCTCCACAAGCAGCAGATCATGTCTATCAAGGCAGTCGAAGAAGCTCTGATGAACAAGGCGCCGACAGAACAGGTACCAGAAGATCGGGGCCGCCGCAACCGCGAGCCCGCAGCACTCGCAGGCCCGGCGGCAAGACAACTGCGACAACCGCAGCCAGGCGAAGACCTCCGCAACATCATCACGCAGAGGACGGTGGACCGCAGCCGCACCCAGCGGACGGTCAGCACCCCAATACTGACGACCGCAATGACGGCGACTTCGAGCCATGCGGCGCCGCATGCTTCAGCTTCAACATCCGCGACACAAGAATGCCCAAGGGCTTCAAGCTCACAGCAGAAGCAGTCAAGTACGACGGGAAGCAGGACCCGAGACTCTGGTTAGAAGACTACCTCATAGCCTGCAGTTGCCAGGGCGGTACTTCGACTACGGCCATGCAATACATCCAGCTGATGCTCACGGGCTCTGCACGCGGGTGGCTAAACACTCAACCCAAGAACGCCTTCAGGACGTGGGACGAGTTCGCGGAGGCCTTCGTTAAGAGCTTCCTGGGGACGTACCCGAGACCGACGACTTTCGTCGAGCTACAAGCATGCAAGCAAGGACGAGACGAGCCGCTCCGGTCCTACATCCAGCGTTGGACCCTGCTACGCAACACCATGGAGACCGCCTCGGAGGACCGAGTGATGGATGCCTTCATGCACGGCGTCTCCCGCCGCGACCTCCGCGAGGAGTTTGGTAGGCTCCGGCCGAAGAACATGATCGAGGTCATGAAGATAGCCAACCAGTGGGCAGACGGAGAGGACTCGGTCCGCGATAATTCACGCTACTCCCCGAAGGACGAAGCCGGACCAAGCAACTGGCGAGAAGGACGCCACAAGAAGAAGCCGCGTTACAACGGCAACGACTCAATCGAGTTAGTAGCGGCAGGATTCCAAACCCCCCGTGAGGATGAAGCGCGCGACAGCAGTCGCCAATACAGCCATGTACAATACAGTCGAAGTGGCGGTGACCAGAGTCGCAAAAATCAATGAAGTGATTTGTGGAACAAGCTCTCCCCTTTACTTTTTGAGTCAAAAAGCAACATAAACCTAGGCCGTCACCCGATGCACTCGGGGGCTGCGCCATACAGGTCAAGTCAAAATCCTAGGCCGCCACCCGAAGCACTCGGGGGCTGCGCCGCACAGGTCTAAGTCAAACCTAGGCCGCACCCGAAGCACTCGGGGGCTGCGCCATACAGGTCCAACTCGAAAAATCCTAGGCCGCCACCCGAAGCACTCGGGGGCTGCGCCGCACAGGTCTAAGTCAAACCTAGGCCGCACCCGACGCACTCGGGGGCTGCGCCATACAGGTCCAAGTCAAAACCTAGGCGCCACCCGAAGCACTCGGGGGCTGCGCGCACAGGTCTAAGTCAAACCTAGGCCGCACCCGAAGCACTCGGGGGCTGCGCCATACAGGTCCAACTCGAAAAATCCTAGGCCGCACCCGAAGCACTCGGGGGCTGCGCCGCACAGGTCTAAGTCAAACCTAGGCCGCACCCGAGCACTCGGGGGCTGCGCCGTACAGGTCCAAGTCAAAACCTAGGCCGCACCCGAAGCACTCGGGGGCTGCGCCGCACAGGTCGTCAACCTGGCCGCACTCGAAGCACTCGGGGGCTGCGCCGCACATCTAATTCAAAATCCTAGGCCGCACTCGATCCGCTCGGGGGCTGCGCCATACAGGTTTACAGAAGTCTACAAGATACAATTTACTCACTCGGGGGCTACCCCCACCTCGGCATACATACACTCATATTTCCACTTGGAAAAATTGCTTTTACAAGCTAACGCTATACAACAGCAGTCTACTACTCTTATTCTACAGGCTCGCCCTTTGGCGCATCGAGTGGCCCTACAAGGTGCTCACTAAAGCTCTGGACCTGCTGAATCATCTGACGCGCAGCCGCAAGAGTATCGGCGTAGTCACCCTCTCCAGGCAAGCCGTCAAGCACCTTGTACAGTGGAAGATTAGGCCGGTGCATTCGAACGTACGCCAGCGCCACGTTCGCCCCGGCAACAAGTTGAGTGTGCACGACTTCCTTCAACGCACTGCCTTCACGGAACCTCTCCAGCAGCGCAGCCAGTCCATTAGGCTGCTCGTTGTGCGGAAAGTACACCCTGTTGATCTGCCAGAGGGTTTTTCTACAACCTTCCAAGAGCACAGCAGCCCGCCAGGTGCGATCCAACATTCGAGCCAGTACACTGCCTCTGGATTTATTGACCAAAACTGACGCGCTTCGGGTGAGTCACCGGCGGCTTCTTTCTCCACCCGCTCGTCTACTCGACTTTGCTCGGCCTTCCAGTCAGAGTTCACATCTGCATCAAGACCCAGAGCTAAGAACAGTAAAAGGATAAAGAAGTCGAAGCACAGTGCTAGAAAACCAACCTTGCAGCTGCCGACTGATCAAGTCCATCTCGCCTAGCAGAAACTCCTCTCGCTGGAGAACGGCGCAACGGGCCGCGACCTCAAGCGCTCCAACTCCAACTCGCGCTCTTCAACTTCGACTCGAGCTCAACAACCTTGTTCCTCATGAAGGTGATCACTCGTTGATCATTCACGCTTCGCGCAGGAGCTGGAGGAGCTCGACGACGACGAGTGGGTGCAGCCGAAGAGGTGTCCTCCTCGTCGCCCGCACCAGTCGTTCCAGCGACCCCAGGAGCTTCGCCCATCTCAGACTGCCAAGTTCGACAGCGTCAAGCAAGGAAAAGAACACATTCATTCAAGCTTAGATATGAAAGAAGACTCGAAGGCACAAATTCACATTTCAACATCAGCATGTTCGCGGCCAGAAGACCCGCAAACTATATAGTTCATTACAGACCAAGAACCAAAAGCAGAAGAATCCTAAAAGAACGGAGTCTACATCACAGACTCCGACTGGGAACGGCTCTTCCTAGCAGCCAACTCTGCAGCCTTGGCAATCCTCTTCTCGAAGGTGGCGACCAACTTTGCAGCCAGCTGACTCGCCTGCGCCTTCACACCGCTAAGGGACGCGGTCCTGCCATCAGGCTTCCGAGGGAAGTCGCTGACAACCTTCTCAAAATCACCTACGACTTGGTGACCAAGAAGTAGCTGGAAAGTGAGCTCTGAGCCGCGTACCGTCTGCGCACGCGTGTAGTCCGCCAAGGTGGTCGCATTGCCTTCGAACGGAGCCGCAAGCGCGTCAACAGCAACGGCGGTGGCTTGCTGGGGAAGATGCTCTGGTGCACAGTCGCCAAGGCGCCTGTCGACTTCTGCAGCGCCGCCGAAGCATACGCGCAGACGCGGTCCATGAAGCCAACAGCCTCCGCCAAGCCGACATTCTCGCTGGAAGTCCCTTCTGGAGGAGCACCTCCGCAAGTCTCTGATCAAAGAAATCCACACCCGTAAGACATCAGAAGTCGACAAAAGCAAAGTAGGCACTGAGCCGAAATACTTACTTCCAACAACATCTGCGAGTGCGAGCAAGCGGTCGACCTGGGTCTTCTCCAGATCATCCCGAGCTTGTTCACGCTCTTGGGCTTCACCCAGCGACTTCTCCAGCTCCGCGACCCGCTTCTTCATGCTCTCCTTCTCGCCTACGGATCAACGGAGCAAAGTTAGCAATAAAGGCAGTCGAAGCACCCCTCGAACACAAGGGTTCACACTCACTATTCGCTTGCTCCAGAGCAGTGCGGAGCTGATCCCTCTCCTGCTCCATGCGAACGAAGGCTGCGGCTCCCTCCATCTGCTGGCGATAAAATGGCTGCGGAAACACAAGACATCAATCTGCGCCCGACTATTCTAGTCACGCACATCTTCGGGGGCTACTCCCATCGGGAGCGCTGTTCGCGCACCCGATACAGATTTTGCAGAACGAGTCAAAGGACACTTACATGCTCAAGCAGCCCAGCGTCAACCGGAGTCGCATCAGCAGCTTTCTCTGGCACGGAGGAGGTCGAAGCCTTCAAGGCCAAAGCGTCACCCGCCAGAGCCTCTTCTCCGGTCGTCTTCGCAGTCTGCTCGATCATGGGAGCAGAAGTGTGCTCCATCTCACGAGGGGAAGAACAACAGCGCCAGTACGGTCGCTGTGACAAGATAACTCAATTCAAGGACTCGCAAGTGAAAAAGCACACTCGACAAAACAAGGCAATGGTTACGCGACTAACCTGGCGACATCACATCATCTTCACTTCCCAGGGAGACGGAGGCCATCCTCGCAAACTCAGTCGGCGGTGCAGAGCCGAGGGGAGGCACGACCAAAGGCTCAGCCAGGTCACTCGTGTGCCTAGCGCCCGAAGACGACTCGCTCGTCTCTTCCTCGTTCACACCCGCCTCCTTCACGGGCGACGAAGCCGAACCAGAGTCGCCACTCTTTCGCCTCTGCCGCTTCCGCAGCGGCTCCTCATCTTCATCATCCTCCTCCAACTCTTCACTCGGAGAGGTGGCGGAGGGAACTTCATCGTCATCAACCTCGTCTCCTCAGGGAACTCTGCCTCTTCATGAGGTCCATTCTCCATCAACGGAGGAAGACTGACATAGCTCGAACGACCCTGTCAGCAAATGAAGCATTCGAGTCAGGCAAAAAGATTCGACAGAAGAAGATACAAGACAAAACAAAGCAAACGAAGCTCACCTCAGGCACAGGGTTATTAGGCCCATACGGCTCGACTGGGCACTTGACATTGCACGGGTCAGCGGCTCGGAGACTAGTGATGCTCCTCACCTTCGACTCGACTGCGTCATCATCGAGCTCATCGCCAACATCCTCACGCGCCCACATTGGGTGGACGCGAGTGCGGAGCGGCTGCACCCGAAGCCTGAAGAAGGTGGCATGAGGTGAACTCCACCTGTCTCGCGCCCAAGACTTTTCAGAAGGCCACGAAGAAGCGTCAGCAAGGGCTGAGTCGCCTCCCTGTCCTCCTTCGACAGCGGGTGCGCCCACGCGTTCGTCTTCCGCAACTCGCGATCAGCCGCGAAGTCGGGAAGCCCTTCCTGGTCGCACCTGATGTAGAACCACTTCTTCCGCCAGCCCTGGACGGAGTCGGACTTCTTCATCTGAAAGTAGGAGGTGTCGCCACGCACCTGGATGCCGAAGCCGCCGACTGGATACACCTGCTTGCTCTTCCCCACGTTCCTCCTCACGAGGAATAGCGACTTCCACAGCAGCCAGTTGGGTGCGATTCCCAGGAAGCACTCGCAGAGCACGAAATAGCTCGCGATGCTCAAGACGCTATTGGGAGTCAGATCGTGGATCTGAATCCCATAAGCGTACAAGAGACCACGGACGAAATCGTGGAGGGGGAACCCGAAACCCCGCGGAAGGAAATCCACGAAGCAAACGCGTTCCCCCTCGCGAGGAGCGGGGAATACCTCTTTCCCAGGAGCGCGCACCGTCGCCTGTCTGCCGGCGGCAGCAGCCCCTGCGCGCGGAGGGCCTCGAGGTCGGCCTTCTTCACCGACGATTTGACCCAGTCGCCGTCGGGCTTCTTCATCACGCTCGCCTCGGCGGCGGCGACGGCGCCAGCACAGGCTTCCCCCTCTTCATCGCGGCCTTGCTCATGGAGGGCGGAGGAAAGAAACTGGCAGAAAAGAGCAACAATGGCGGAGAGAGAGCAGCGGAGACGAGGCAGAATGGGGATGGAATGAACTGTTCGCCGCCGCGGTGAAAAGTATATACCGCGTGGCCAGTTAATCCAGGCCGTCCTCAGCGAAACCGCACTCCACAACATCATCTGGCCGTCCACGTGTCGCGCGGAGATAGCAACCGTCGCCGGCCACGCCGCCCACTACGCACGGGAATCAAGGCGCCATCATCACACCGCGAAATTTTCGCGCCCAACGGTCAGTACAAAGCGGCAACCGCTGTCTCCAGTCAATACTGACAGTGGGACCGCACTGTCACGTCCCATCGGACACAGAGTGCGCCAAAAACGTCAGCGCTGACGTCAACCGCGAAGGCGTAGGAAGTAAGCCAACGGGCTGATTGAGAACTCGAACAGTTCATTCGAGTGCAAGAAGATTCAGTAAGCTCCAAGAGCTGAACAAACTTGTGCAGTAAGCCAAACCGGCCGAATACACAGTAAGTCACGCAAAGCCAGTCGCGACTCCAACAGGTCGAGTCCCTTCTTTACTCCCATCGGGAGCGGGCTTTTCGACTGAAGAAAAATTGAGTTTAACCTCAATTGCAAGCAATTCAGCTTAATCTCGGGGGCTACTCCCATCGGGAGCGCTGTTCGCGCTCCCGAGTGACTCAGAACAATAGCAGTCGAAAAATCACCGACTAAGGCTGTACTCACAGTATTTTACCCAGCAGTCGACGGTTCGACTAAGGAATCCTCCATAAGCCCTGAACGGCCGGAGTCGACTAACTTTACTTGTTCCTTTCAGGAACCCGACGGCGTGCCCAGGAGGAAGGAGTCCTTTACCCGACTCTACGATTCGACTAAGCACTCGGGGGCTCCTGTCGTGGGGTCACTCTTCGACTCCCACGGTGGGGACACCTGGGTCACGCCAAGCCTATCAGCCTTATGACGAGGGCCCAAGGAAGGCCCAAGGAGGACGACGTGCGGCCCAAGATAGTCGACGTTAGGTCATGCGACCCAGCCATGCTTGTAAGCGCCATCGGCACCGTTCACCTGAGACCTAGCCTACCATATAAAGGCTAGGAGGGTCCTTCGTCTAGGGTACGCTCATAGCCGCCACCACAAACCCTAGCGAGATTGCCATCTCGCCATTGTAGCCACAACTCGCCATTCAATACCAGACAAGCAGGAAGTAGGGTGTTATCCTCCGGGAGCCTGAACCTGGGTAAACGCCTTGCTTGTCAGCCGTCGTGATCACCAGCGCTCATCTCTCTCCCCTTCAATCAACCCGGGGTGCACAACCCAGTGATTTGCCGAGTCCACACCTCGTCACTAGCTGTCGAGGATTGATCTCTAGGACCCTCGGCAACCGTACTTCCGAAGGTATCGGGAGTTCGCTTACTTGGTATGAAGACAACAAGTAAGGATTGACACGTATTAGCCCGGTACAGACTTCTCGACACGATGAGAGAAACACTACTCTAGCCTTTGCATTGTATTTACAAGTATGATTAGAAGGGGTTCTCGACAAGTAGAATGACTAGTTCGTCGGAAGTAGATCAATCTTTGTGTATGACAGCCATGTCATGGGTGTAATGCGTGAATGATTGGATGAATGGCCACTTGTCTTGTCGTCGACCTTCCCTTATATAGGCGTAGGTCCCGATCATCCTCTTGTACGTGAATATCTCTCTTGTGTCTTGTCCGCCAAGTATTGAGTTTAACTCCTTCCATATCTCGAATCCTAATACGCCTGAAATATGGGTACGACAAACCTCGTGAGGTTGGTGGAGTCCCAAGGTAGGCCTCCAAGAGTCTTTAACCGGCCGTTTCTGGAAACCTTTTTGTAGGGTTTTCCTACCCTAGCCGCCGTTGTCGGAGGCGACTAGGAAGCGGCCCTTGTTCCACCAAACTCCACCGGCGGAAAAGCTGGGCCCCTCTCCTTCCGTTTGCCGCTCCGGCGGCAGGAGGGAGGGGGACCCCCGTTTTTTCATGGTAGTTAGGGTTAGGAAGGTTCTGGCATGGTGTGTCGTTGGGGTGGTGGGAGCGGCGCCCGGGCAAATAAATCTGCCTCAACTCTTCTCCCACACCGGCGTTGTCCTTCATGGCGGCGTCTCGGAGTTGGTGGCACTGTGTGCTTGCCGATCTTTCAGATCGGTGGCTGTAGGGTTCATGTATGGTGTCGGCGAGGCGGCGGCGGCGACTCCATCAGATGGGTTTTTCCTCCTGTTCTGTCCCCGTTGCTGCGGCATTATCTCCGACGCCATGGTGGAGCAGAGAGGATGCGTCCAGGAGTACATGCAGACGGTGGTCTGCACTGATGACAGCTGGAAGATGGTGCACCTTGTGCTGGGTTCGTGGTTGGAGGCTGACGGTTCTGGTTCCCTACTCCGACGTCGTCGTGCGGGGGTACCAGTGCTGAAGTTCGATGGCGTGTCCGGGGTCGTGCTGCCCCGGTCTGATTCTTTCAACGGCAATGGTTTGTCCTATGGCAAACTATTTTGGAGGTCCGAAAAGCTGATGATCAGCGATGGAGCCGCGTCGAGCTCGGGTGAAGAGGTGATCTGTCTATTTTTCCTTTGGTTGTTGCTACGGTGGTGCCGAAGAAGATGGATAGGCGTTGGTTTGTCACATAGGTTTATCCTATTTTTCCAGATCTGTAAGATCGGTGTATACGTACTTTGTATCTCGTCTTTTATTTATCAATGAGAATCGTATTACCATGAAAAAAAAAGGTAGGCCTCCAAGGCCTTAGTCGTGACCGGTTAGATGGGTATAAAACTAAGATGACCCTATATATCATCGACACCATGAGACTTTTATTCAACGCGAGGTTGTATCGATTAACGAAACAATGCTAAGAACGACAAATCATGGATTTTTTTGTAGGTAATACGAGTCTCATTTATATAATAAAGATCAAGTTACAAGTCACGAACATACCGACATGACGAAAATGATAGAAAAATCTAGCTTTTGCAAAAAAAAATATCCGCCAAGAAATAAATTACAGTCTAGACCGAAGAAAACCCTGAGCAAGATACCAACGCCCGTCGCTCGCCCTTGATGCCCCCGTTGCGGCCATGCAAGAAAAAAATGGACAAATCACCTCTTCACCCAAACTAGAAGGATCTCGGACATTTTTATTCATCACCATCGTCGACTTCACCAGAGCCAAAACGCCGCGCGGCAAAAAAATCAAAAAAGTTTTTTTTATCATTGAAAAATTTAGGCATCGTTTCACACGTACGTCCTGATTTTCTCAATCTCATATACCGTGATACCGAAAGTCCAAAACAACCACCGGAGACAGAAAACCGGCTGAAGGAACTTGCTGCGAACCCAATTCCCAGCTCGCGATGAGACAGCATCGTTTTTCAGTGGCAAAGCCCAACCCAGCATATAGTTAACGCGCCTGCCTGCGCGGCCCCGCGAAAATCCCCACGAAAACCCAACTCGAAACAACTCTTCCCGCGCGTATTTTGGGACAAAAATTAGCGCTCGCCGCCAAACCCACCGCGAAACAGCCAGAGCACGTATCCCCACACGGATCCACCCCCTTAGCGCGTCCAAATCCGACCGTCCAACCAATCCAACGCTCCCACCCCGCGCCACCTCACCGATCCGGACCCCAACCCCGTCCACCAATCACGCTCCTCCTCGGCCCGCTATATATCCCCACCGCTCCCTCCCCGAAATCCCACACCTCAAACCGTCTTCTTCCTCCCCGCGTCCCCAACCTCCCCACCAACTCGATCTCCCGTCCCCTCGCACCCAACCCCATCAATGGCGCCCAAGGCCGAGAAGAAGCCCGCGGAGAAGAAGCCGGTGGAGGCGGAGAAGTCGAAGCCCAAGGCCGAGAAGCGCGTCCCGGGCGCCAAGGGCGGCGAGGGCGGCGCCGACAAGAAGAAGAAGAAGGCCAAGAAGTCCGTCGAGACCTACAAGATCTACATCTTCAAGGTGCTCAAGCAGGTCCACCCGGACATCGGCATCTCCTCCAAGGCCATGTCCATCATGAACTCCTTCATCAACGATATATTCGAGAAGCTTGCCGGCGAGTCGGCCAAGCTCGCGAGGTACAACAAGAAGCCCACCATCACCTCCAGGGAGATACAGACGGCTGTGCGTCTTGTCTTGCCAGGCGAGCTCGCCAAGCACGCCGTCTCTGAGGGCACCAAGGCCGTCACCAAGTTCACATCGTCTTAGATTTCCTTTTTGTCAGAGTCTTGTAGTTCGGGTCTGTTTGTTCCTGTGTCAACAATATCATAGGGGGATTAGGTCTCCCTATGGAACAGTGTAAAATGAGTCGGATTTGCTGAATCAATGACTCATATTGTGGAAGTTCCAAACGTGTTCTGCTTGGCTTCTGAATGTGTAGATTGGGAACAAATTTCTGTTTCTGACCGTTCATGTAGGGTCTCTCAATTTATCATGGCGACAGAAACAGAGGATTTGCTGTCATGGGATAATTAGCTGCCATCTTGTTTCCGGAGGTGTACAGAGAATGATGGAAAGTGTTTATCTTTCCAGATTTGGTATACCCTGAATTTCGTTTCCAGGTGCCTCTGTGTTCCCAAGAATTCAGAAGCCAGCTGTGTTCGATTTATTCTGTACAAATTGTAAACTGCGTTGAATCCTGAATGTCTAGGCGTTCACCTTTTCTTAGATTTTCCTTGGCGTCAGAGTATTTAGTTCGGGTTGGTTTGTTCTTGTGTCAACAATATCATAGGTGCATTAGGTCTCCCTGTGGAACAGTATAAAATGAGTCGGGTTTGCCTAATGAATGAATCAGATTTACCTTAACGAACTGCTTGAACAGATTTTCTTGTTCTGATCCTTTTGCTTGCATCGTAAAGTGACTGATCAAGTAAGTCGCAATTTATCATGCCGACCAAGTTTGTATATGCTTAGTTTTCCATGTCATATTTTGATGAGATGATTGTCTGTCAAAATATTTCGATGAGATGTTTACCTGCCAGCTTAGTTCAGGAGATGTACAGAGGAATTGTTTTACAAATGGAATGTGTTTACTTGTCCAGATTTGGTAAACACTGAATTTTGTTTCCAGGTGTGACATTTGATTGCGAGCTTTAACACCGTTGGCTCGTTCCTAAGAATCCAAAAGCCAGCCGTATCTTTTGTTCTGTACAAGGTGTAAGCAGTGCTGAATGTCTAGGCGTTCTCAGTTAGTCGAATATTTTGAATTTGGTATGTCCACTACAAATCAGAGGGTCTTTTTTCGCACTGGAAACAGTCCGAGTAGATGACAAACAAGTAGGAAAAACTCTTTGCGCCATCAAAGCCATCTCTGCAATGTGCTACTCTGGATGTATGGAAGATATTCTTACGCAAATCGACACATTACACTTTACTCACAAATTTTCTATTTCTAGTCCAACAGTTACTTAAGAATGTTAGGAATTTAAGAGAGAAGAAATGAAACGAATTGGCAGCATGAACGTTTTGAGTTGCATGTCTTCCAATAGGGCAACACCATAAACTGCTAGCAAGATAACACACTCTGGACATCTTTGTTCTGATCTTCAGGTCCTGTGCAGCTAATTTGATATGAGGCCCATCTCCTGCGACACTGCAAGTGCATCCTCCATATATCATTTAATTTGGTGAAAACCATGAAGACGACTAATTAACTGACTATTCTCAGTTGGTCTTGCTGTCTTCTGAGCCCTGCATTAGTAACGGAAGACAGGAAATGGTTACTGGCGAGTGCTGTACCCTCAGCTCAATTGCTTTAGATGGTTTTGCACAATTATACAAGGGCACAAGGCAATGCTCATCTTCATCGGTATGCAGGCAAGCTTCAAGCATCATGTAAATTTCATCACTCTGAGGATGTCTAGCGTCTCCATTGAAGAAAACATGGGCCTTGTCATGGACCTCAATCCAGCTGCAGCCAGTGATCCTCTTCAGCCCCATCTCCTTAATCTGCCTCCTGACCATAGACACACTCTGCCAGCTTCCAGCTGCAGAGTAAACATTAGAAAGAAGGATGTACGAAGAAGTGTCCTTTGGATCAAGTGCATGAATACGCCCTGCGACGCTTTCGGCCAGGTCCTTGTTCCAGTGAATCTGGCACCCTCCTATCATCGCCTTCCAGAACCCGATGCCTGGCTCAAATGGAAGGTCCTCGAGAAACCTCTTTGCTTCGTCGAATCGTTTAGCCCGAGAGAGGAGATCAACAACAGAAGCATAATGCTCAGGTCTCAGTATGCCGGGTTGCTCCGTCTGGGCAATCTTGAACAATGAGTAACCCTCATCAACCAGACCACTATGGTTGCAACCAAACAGCAAACCAAGCAGTGTTACATCATTTGGCTTCAAGCCCATTGCTTTCATCTCCTTGTAGGCACCCAAAGCTTCCTCCCCCCTCCCGTTCTGCGCATACCCGCAGATCAAAGCGTTCCAGGAGATAACGTTTTTTTGCTTCATCTTTCTGAAGACCAGTATACTGTCCTCCAAGCTACCGCACCTGGCATAGCAGCTGACGAGGGAATTGCCAATGTAAACGTCGAGGTTGCCGAAGTGCTTGATAGCCGATGCATGGACGCTTCTACCGACACCAAGTGCCCCAGCATTGGCAACCGAAGTGAGCACAGAGGGAAACGTGCTCTGGCTTGGTCTGATGCCTTGCCCACACATGTCCAGGAACAGACTGAATGCCTCCTCATTGAGACCTGCCTGGCTGCACCCACCGATCAGCGCGTTCCAGGAAACCACATTCCTCTCCGGCATGCACCGGAACAACCGGAGAGCGTCCTCAAACATCCCAGTCTTCAAGAACCCCGTGATGAGCGCGGTGTAGGAGACGACATTGGGCTCACTGGTGTCGCCCAGCGCGCTCTGGGCCTCCCTCATGGCGCCCATCTTGGCGTAGTGGTCTACGAGAGCGCTGCCCACGAAGACGTTGGAGCAGAGGCCGAACTTGGCGACGCAGGCGTGGAGCTGCGTACCGACGCGCAGGTCACGCAGCGCGGTGGCCGACCGAAGGACGGCGCCGAAGGTGAAGTTGTTAGGCGGGACGCCATCCGCGAGCACCTGAGAGAAGAGGGCGACGGCGTCGCGGTGCTGGCCGCGGCGGGTGAGCGCGCCAATGGCGGCCGTGGCCGCGACGACGTCCCGGTACGGCATTCCGTCGAGCACAGTGTATGCGGGTTTCAGGGCGGCGCTGGTACAGCACCACCTGCTGGATGCGCTGGTTCAGGGACGGCCTTGTCTTCGATTTGAGGACTCCGGCATGCGATTTCTGGGCTTCTTGTAGTGGGCAGGAACGATTTGGGCGGCTTCGTGGGGCCTGGGATTTGGACGGGAGCTGCTGTCTTGCTGATCTTGGCCAGCAGAAGCCGTCTGCCAGGAGCTACCGTTTGTTGGACTGTGTGTGAAACTGAAAACACAAGTTCGACTTGAGACGAATCTAAATTCTAAAATCACCACACGGATGGATACAGTACAGCCCCTCAGCTCGTGCTTAAGGTTGTTTTAGCTAGCACATCAAAAGGGTACAACACGATCTGTCGAGGAGTAGTTTACTCTCGTGATGTCATCTGGTAGTTCAGAATATCAGAGAAGAAATTCTTCATTTTTCTTTTGATTAGGGCAAAACGCATTTACATTAAACAGAGCACAAGCAATCAACAGCGGGACATTTATATGGAGGAGACCGTGAATGGCATGCAAACCAGACTCGATGCCAACCTAAGTTCAAGAACCATCCCCTGGTTCAAGCTGTAGAGTTTAACTGTGTCATCAAAGTGTACAACAGCAGTAACACCGTCACTATGACGATTTAGTTCAGTAATTCTGAATTTTAGACCAATGATTTTTCAACTGAGAAAATGTTTTTATTGAGGCCGCGCAATGGGATGCAACCCAGCCTCGAATTTACCAGGTGATCCGTTGAACATTTCATTGTACATTACCAAAAATAGGAAAGCCAATACATCGCAGTCATTTCATGCACAGTACCATACTTGTGCGGATTACACTGCATCCCCAATTGATCATGCATCTCGTAACGCTAGAGGAATAGCAATCTCAAGTTGGATTATTCTATTGACAATTATACCCTGACATAACTCCTTCTGTATTACAAGCCTCGTGCCTAGTAGACTTGCAACAGACAGAATGAATGTTCTCGTTCACGACAAAGAAACTTGGTAGAGATGCTCCTCTCATAGGCCTTCTGATTTGGGACTCGAGCTAATTTTAGGTCCTGCCCATTGTTGCATAGCACGTGACTTGGCCCATGGATCAAGTGGAACCCGCTGAGGTGGCGGTGGCGTTGCAGGTTTGGCCTCTCGGAGTTCGTTCTCTCTGTCGACAAACCTGCACAAGGAACATCTTAGAGCAAAACCAGCAAAGCAGGGTGGAAATCCTGTTGATCCAGAAGAATGTCAGCAAAAGCTGAAGACAACTAGTTCTGTTTTCTGGGGGTTTCAGGTTGCAATTTTTGGTACAAATCTTGCACACCAAACAAAATCAAGCAGAAAGTACAACAGAGTAACTCACACAAACTATGACAACCAGTGGAAAGGCTACCTAATATATTTTTTCCATGTTAGGAATATGAAAAAGAAACTTACTCAATGTACGCCATCGGTGCAGCATCACCAATTCGTATCCTAGTTCGCAACAATCTTGTGTACCCACCAGCTCGATCTCTAAAATATATGAATACAAAATCATTAGGTTCAGCTTGAAAATCGTCCTCTGTTTCCAAATATATGTCATTCTAGCCTTATTATTCTATATGTAAACACACGCCATCCTACAGTTTTAAGGATATGTTAGTTCGTCATTCCATGAGAAAAATAATACCATAAGCAGGCAGGAGTGTAAGCAAAATTCAAAAGTAAAACAAAGGGAAGAACAAAATTCAATTTGAGACAGCTACTTTAGACTATTCCATGGCTAGCTAGTAAGGCATACTTGTAGCGGTAGGCCAGCTCCGTAAATAGCTTATGGACAACATCATCTCCCCGAACAAAAGCAGAAGCACGTCTTGCTGCATCCAGTGTACCCTACATAATTTGTCAAATTAATATGAGGGTCTTAGCCTAGAGGTAAGAGTAACTAAATCAATGCAAAATCTTGATCCGACAACAAGAGGGACATGAGTTTCAGTGTTTGTAGCCTGAGGATAAGGGTAACCAAATGAATGCAAGAATCTTGGAAAGATAAGAAGAGGATTGAGGTCACATATGGAAGGAGATGAATTTTTGCAGAAACATATAATAATATCAGGAATTTAGGTAGCAGCAAAAATGATAACGAGGAATCACACTGGATAGAAGAGCCTTTGGTCCTATAACAAAATGGTAGGCACCAGGCAGTAGGCACTATACTGAAAATATAGATTAAGTTGATACTATACACTATTGCAGAAGAGCTCTTTGGTGATTTGGTCCTATAAAAAAGCTAGACACTATGCTGAAAAATAGATTGTTCTGATATTATACATTACAGAAACTCGGAAAACATTCTCACTGGTCAGTTCTCTGCTGAGAGACTTTCCAACATTTCATTCTGCTTGAAAGAACATATACGCCTCATGATTATACAACGATAAGTTAAAAGGTGTAATTCTTAGTGAACCTTAATTGTAAGCAGTAACTGGAACCGAGCCAACTAAGTACGTATATATTTCTTCTGATTAACTAGTTCTAAACTGTGTGTACATTTCACTAAGTCATTGTTACTGACATACAGATCCATATATCACTGGATGCTACTAAGCATATCACATGTTTTCAAGGGCATTACGGGAATGGTGTTTTCTGATATTATACATTAAGGAAACTCCACAAACATTCTCAGTGGTCAATTCTCTGATGAGAGACTTTTCAGCATTTCATTTTGCTTGAAATATGACCCTAATTTATAAGGTAAAATTCCAAGTGAAACCTACATGTAAGCTGTAACTGCAAACAGATTAAACGCTAATACAATGGAGCCAATGTATACTTGACTACGTCATTGTTACAGACACGTTGCTACAAAGCATCATATGTTTTGAGGTATAAAAAAAAAACGTTGGGCATTAGGGAAATGGTGTTGAGCTTACATCTTTGCCGAGCTGCACCATCTGATCCGCCTTGCGCCGCACCTCCTTCGCCTGAAACACCAAGCACCACAAGGGCATTCAACTGTTACGACTACAGACAAACCAACTCCGATCCGGCAAGCCTGCCTACCCACCACGAAGCGCGAAAGACGTACCTTGGCGACGGTGGTCTCGATGCGCTCGTGCTTCACCAGCTGCGACACCATCGTCCTGCTCAAAGGAGACGAATCCGGAAAGTCAGCTGCACAGCCACGCCACATATAATCACCAGCGAGAGCGGAGGAACAAGATCACTCGATACCTGAGCATAGACACACGGTGCGCTGCATGGCGCCCGAGCTTGCGGAACTTGCCCATGGCGTCGGAGGTGGCAGAGCGGCCGGCGCGGCGGCGGCGAGGGTTGAGGGGTATGCGAAGGGGCTCGGCTCAGCTCGGAACTGGACCGGCGCCTGTTAGGTTTGTTCTCGCGTGCCGTATGACTGTTTGGCCTGTTAGGCCCAGTTATATGTTCGCAGGCCTAAGTTGTCCTCAATTAGGTCATGGGCCGGAAATATACGACGAAGAGTTCGGAACGGACAGCGCTGTGATCGATCTTGTTCAACGACCAAAGCCCTGATATCTCCATCTCAACCTTGGCTATTCACTCCTGGAAACATCGATCGATGGGGGACGATCTCACACGCCGTCCCGGACGGATCTTGGACGATGCACGTCGAGAAGGAGTAGCCACCGATCTGATCAGCTGCCGCTGCAACCCCAGCCTGATCTGCCATTGCAGGCCGCCACACTCCCCACCGGGAGCCCAACTTACAGGCCTCGATCATCCGTCTTCCGGCGCCGGCGGCCGTCGGCAGCCAACCGTTAGCAGATCAAGCAGTGCAGAAGCAGCGAGAGATCCATTTGAAAACCTTCCGCCGGAGCTGCTGCCCACGATCCTCTCAAAGCTGGATGTGAAACAGGCCGCGCGGACCAGCGTTCTGTCAAGCGCGTGGAGGCACGTCTGGAAGCTCTCCCCCAAGCTGACCCTCGACATCGTCGCGATATGCGGCGACGGATACATGTCCTGCAAGTTGTCCGGCGAGGAGCAGTACCTCGCGTACGTTAACAGGGGACGTTACGTGCAGAGGTTCATCGACACCGTCGACACGGTACTGCGCCAACGCAGCGGCAGCGTCGTCGAGCAGCTGGAGCTAAGATTCGACGACCACCATCTTCCTCAAGTTTCCAGCCATCTCGATGCCTGGATAGGATCCACGGTCTCGTCGCGAACGAAGGGTGTGACACTTCACGTGTCGGCAACGCCAGTGCAGGTGTATGGCCGTGATCGGTATGAGCTCCCCTTGGAACTGCTCGAGACCGAAAGAGGCATATCAGTCCTGCAGCACATCCATCTTTCCTATGTGTCGTTCAAAGTGCCTTCCAACACACACGCTATTGCTTTTCCAAACCTGAAGAGTCTTAGCCTCTACTTAGTGCCCGTGTCTACAAGTGATTTGCAACATATGCTGTCAAATTGCCCTAATTTGGAGTGCCTAGATATGTATATGCTTTTTCTTGGTGATGAACTCAGAGTGCATAGACCCTTGCCCCGGCTGCTATGTCTGCGTTTGGTTGAATGCAGCATAACCAAGATAGAACTCATTGCCAACAAGCTCAGAACCTTCATATTCAGGGGGCATTCAGTGCTGTCATCATCAACCTCGGTGAAACTCCAGGACTTCGCAATGTTAATGTTGAGTGTTTCAAGTTAACATTGGAGCAGGTTGTAAGCACATTCAGTGGCGGAGGACGGAAAAAAAATGAGGTCGGGCGAACTCTAAAAGGAAGAAAAAAATGATGCAAGAAAACTGAAATTGTCTACACGCATCAATACTTCATAGTATATTAACCATAATCATTTGGTATAATGGTAACAACAACATATTTAAATCAAAACAGAACCAACAAACATACCTATAATGAAATTTCAATGCCTTCTAGAAGTTCCAGGCAATGGTAAAGCTCTACCTGCCTTCTGAAAATCCTCCTTAATTTCACCAAGATCAATACTTTTAAATATCTCTCGCTCGATGTAGATCACCATCAAATCATTAAGCCAACCATCAGACATCTTGTTGGGCAACTCGGTCTTGATGATCTTCATAGCTGAGAATGCCCTTTCAACTGTTGCAGTCGCCACCGGTAAAAGCAATGCCAACTCAATGAGATGGTAAACTGTAGGAAACATGATGTGCCTTTCCAGTTCAACCATCTTTCTAGCTAGAACCTCAGAATGCGAAGTCCTGGATCAAGTTTTATGTACTCTATGAAATCAGTTATACCTCCAGCACCTAGAACCTCAGAATTCTCTTCCACTAAGGCTTCAACAGAATGTTCGACTTGTTCCGTGTCAGTGGCCATAGAACCTTCTGCCTCTCCTTCCACTTCTTGCTCTTCCTCCTGCTCTTCATGTGCCATGGCCACAATATTTGCACTTTCCCGAGTGCTTGGTTTAGAGCTACTGCCACTAGCAATTGGCATAAAAAATCTCTTCAAATCTGCAATTAAAAACAGTACAAAACGTGACTAGTTTGCCCATTTCAGATTTTCAATAGCTCAGTAGCTCACAATAACAAATCTAAGAAATATACCTCCCCCCTTTGCAGCAGCATGTCCAGTTCTCTTGCCCTTCCTGTCCATCTCCACGAAATTGCCTCCAAATCGCCGCCGGCCAGGAAACGTGAAACCCTAGCTTGCCTTGCTTGGGGTTGGGAGGCCGGAGGCGACGAAGCAAGATGAGGAGGGAGGAGCAGGGGAGGAGAGGAGGTAGGAGACCGGAGGGCCGGAGACAAGCAGCCGGAGCCAGACAAGACCAGCGGAGGCCGGCGGCTGGGCCGCTGGGGAGTGGGGAGCGGTCGAACAGAACAGAGGAGGAAGAGGAACGCACAGAACGGGAGTCAAGCGAGCAGGAGGCACGCACGCTCGACTCGAGCGAAGGGATGCGCTCGCTGCTCGCTTTCCCTCAGACGCGCGCGGCCCAATCGCGGCCTAGCTAGAGGCTGAGGCAATCGTGGCCAGCCCATATGACAGTTTTTGCTTTATTCTTTTTCCAAAACTTCAGAAAATACTGAAAATGATGTATACATCAGGAAATGCCTACATATAATCGATTTTTTTGCCAAAAATCAAGGTAGGGCGGCCGCCCTACCTTGCCCTTAGGGGTCCTTCGCCAGTGAGCACATTGCCCAATGCGTTCCACATGGTGCGACGGATGTCTCTCTGTTGTACTTGTGTAGCACCGACGGTTCACTCGCCACTTGAGAACACCTCCAGGTTTTACCATCTGAGGTATTTACAATTGCTATTCTGCATTTATCCTGAACATTCTGATGCCGTCCTCTCTATCGCATATTTTCTGGAGTCGGCTCCGTTGCTTGTGGAATTAGACATAAAATTCGTATCAGCTTCCAAGAATGGTGGCGAAGGACCTCTGAGGAGGTTAGCACAGGGTCGGTCCGAATACAAGTGTCTAAAGAGCTTGAGAGCTCATGAATTCAGCGGTCAAAAGGATCAACTGGCGCTTATGATACACATTGTGGAAAATGCCCCTGCTCTCGAGATTTTGATTATTGATCCAATAAGGGAATATGTTCCAGCTACTATTGATCAAATTACGGAATCTGAAACAGGAAGTGTTTCAGATATCCTTCATAGAGCCACAACATTAATCAGGGAGAAACTTTCAGCCAAGACAAAGTTCATTGTTGTATGAGATTATTTTTATGTTTGGTCACTAGTGCAGGAGACATGCTACCAATGAAACATGCATTAATTACTTTGGTGATCAAGCCCAACACAGTAGTAATAGTATCAGTAGAGTCCACTTCTCGTGTAGTAAAGCCAAAGTGCCCAATGCCTTATTGCTCTAAAATAGTGCCGCCGCTGTTGGGTGGCTGAGGCATGTGCTTACAGCTATGCTCCTAACCGGATCAACACCGAAGAAAAACAAACTTTCCTTCCTAAGTCTCACTAGATCAGCTCTGTCAGATTACCGTTGGAGTATTTTTTGAAGACGTCAAAAGATTTGCATTTTCATCGATTAAGAAGGATAAACAAGAGGTAGCAAGTTACAACTTACAAGGGGCGGAGCAACTTCGGATTAACTGTTAGAGTATGGGTGTTGCTAATACATGGGCAGTTATAGGGGAATTGATCAAGGAGCTCTCGCGAAAAAAAGCCAGCGGAGCTCTCGCGACAGGCGCGTCCCCGAGCTCGAACCCTAGCCGCCGCCGCCGCCGCCGGCCGGCCGGCCGGCCCGCGCCCCCCGCGGCGGCCGGCTGCGGTCTCAGCCCAACCCGCCCGGTCTCCTCCCTCTCGCCTCCTCCCATCGCCGCCGTCGGCAGAGGCCGCCGGGCGCGGCCCGCGCGGGGCGGCGGCGGCCTGTCCCTCCCCGCGCTGGGATGGGTGGAGGCAGGGCTCTGCCCTCTGGCGACGGTGTTCTTCGGGCGGCGGAGGCTTGGTTTCGGCCGGGAGGCGGTGTGGCGGCGGCAGGCTACGGCGGCGGCTCGGCTACACGGCTCTCTCGGCTGCCGGAGATGTGCACAGCGGCGGCGCCGCCAGTTGGTGGTGCGGGTGGCTAGGGTTCCGCCGGGGCCCTGCAGGCCCAGATCTAGGCCCTTTGGGCCCTATCTGGGTCAGTGTGGGCCCAAGCTAGACCCGGCTACCCGGTTTGACTGAGGAACGATGCTTGTGACAGAGCGGCGGCGACGACAACACCTCTTCTGCAGCGTGGCGCCGGGAGCTTCGCGGATCCTTTTGGGTCCGGCCGGGCCTTTGGTGTCGATCTTGAGGGTAGCAGCGGCGTCGGCCTACGTGCAGCAGCGTGGTGGCGGAGACTTCACGGACCCTTTCAGGGGCCGGCCGGGCTTGCCCAGCCTGGTGTGTCTCTGCTACCGCGTCCGGTCGGCACCCGCCGATGGCGGTGGAGGTAGTCCTCCAGGTGGCTGTGTTGCAGCCGCCCTCCGGCTCCAATGTGGCTTGGTGTGCTCCTGCGTGCTGCGTCCGGTCGGTTACCGTCTATGGCGGTGGAGGTCGATCCCTCCCACGTGGCTGTGGTACCGCCGCTCTGTCTACGGCGGGCTCTTCTTGGTTCGACCGGTCGTGTTGTGCTTGCCTGGTGATACGACAATGGTGACCTCAATTCCGTGGCGTCGTTTGTTGGTGGGTGGCAAGATGGGTGGAGCATGTCGAATTGTCCAGGGATGTGGTTTTTTCGAGGTCGGGAGAAATCCTTGTCATCTTGACACCGCCGCGGTGATGCTTGTGAGTGTCGCTGTTCCTTCCTGAAGGGCGTCGGGTGTACCTCTTCCCACTATCTGTAGCGTACCGGGGGAAACCCTAGGACCTGTCCGGACAGCAGCAGCGTCGTCGTTGTTTTCCTTCTTGGAGGTGTTGTTCGGTACGCGACTTCAGAATGCGAGGATAGTGGTGGGACTTTGCTGGAGAGAGCGCAGCGGTTGCGAGTCGCTTTTGTTTTCGTTGATCCGCCAATGTCGGCTTTGTTTTCTTTTCTTGTTCTCTTTCTTTTCTCTTGGGCATGAGTGTGCTGTTTTGCCCCAGCGGTGGTCTCAAAGCTTGTATCGGGTGGTTGCTATATTAATATAGCGGGGCGAAAGTCTATTTCTTCGTTACAGGGGAACTCTTATCCAGTTGATTTGGACAACGAAAACATTGTCTGCACAATCACCTCCACCTCCAACATTAACTTTCTTGAAAGAATACATTCAACAAAAGTTTCATATCTTCCTATCAATCTGACACAACATTCCAGTAATTATCACCTAGCTTTTGACTAAATTTTGTGAACTTTCAGCACAAATCGTTGTGAACTTTAAAAAAATTCAAGGAAAATTCCAACACATTTTCAAAATTCAAACATATATCTTGATTAAAAAATGGAAGACAACTAAGTGCAAAGATCTTTAAAAATTAGAACATATTTTTTAAAAATATAAATATAAAACAATGAAACTAAATCTAAGTGTCGTGGGTGCCGCCACCCATGACGACATACACGGCAAAGCCTCCATGGCAGTTGTTGTGCGGCCTCCGTACTTGTCAGTTTGGACGTGGCGCCTAAGCATACTAAACGTGCCCACAAGTCGACAGTGGGACAAAGCGGCGCAACGCCCGTGTTCTTTTTTTTTTTTTTTGCCAAAGAGACTTGGTTAGTCTCAGATTGGGTGGACGTGGACGCCTGTTAGCTTTGTAGTTGGGTGTCGTACGACTTTCTTTTGAAGAATCTACGGCGGGCTCAAAGTCAACCGAAACTCAGTTCTCAATGCAAAGAAAAACAAAATCTATGTAAGAAAATAAGAAGTTAAAACGGAAAAACCACGGAACCCCATCTTGAGATATTGGAGTGAAAAAAGATAACCAGAATTACATGGAAGTTATGAGTGAAAAAAGATAACCATAATTACATGGATGTTATGCAGTAGAGGCTAAGTGAGCGAACATGTGCGCATAATCTTGTAGGGTTGATTTGTGTGTTGGCAATTACATATTTTCATTCAAAGAAAAAGGTCTTCTACACATCTCGAAACATCGAGGGATGGTTTCAATTTCACATAGCGTCGGATTTATGACAGGGTCTCGGTTTAGCTCGGAACTAGACCTACATATGTTAGTTTTTTTTTGAAAGTACATATGTTAGGTTTGTGCTTGCGTGCCGCACGACTTTTTGGCCTGTTAGGCCCACTAATGTGGTTTGTAGGCCTAATTTGTCCTCAATTAGGTCATGGACCCACAAATATACGGAACTGAGTTTGGAACGAACAACATAGTGATCGATCGTGTCCAACAACCTATGACTTTTTTCAATTCTCAAAAAAAAAAAAAAACTGATTTTTTCTCAAAAAACAAAACTCCGTAAGATCTGATTTCTTTCGTGGCCAGCAGGCAACAGGTGATATCTTCATCTCAACCTCGGCTATCGACTCCTGGAAACAACGATCGATGGGGGACGATCTCACACGCCGCCCCGGCTGGATCTTGGACGATGCACGTCGAGAAGGAGTAGCCACCGTTCTGATCAGCTGCCGCTGCAACCCCAGCCCGATCTGCCATTGCTCGCCACCACGCCCCAACGAAGAAACGCCACCGCCGGAAGCCCAACCCCCACGCCTCGATCATCCGTCTTCCGGCGCCGTCGCCCGTCAGCAGCAAACCCGCATCAGATCAAGGAGAGCTGCAGCAGCAACGGACCCGTTCGGAATGCTTCCGCCTGAACTGCTGCCGACGATCCTCTCACAGCTGGACGTGAAACAGGCCGCACGGACCAGCCTTCTGTCGAGGGCGTGGAGACACGCCTGGAAGCTCTCCCCCAAGCTGACGCTCGACATCGTCGCGATATGCGGCGACGGATACGGGTCCTGCAAGTCCGGCGAGGAGCAGTACCTTGCGTACGTTAACAGGGGACGCGACGTGCAGAGGTTCATCGACACCGTCGACACCATACTCGGCCAGCTCAGGGGCAACGTTGTCGAGCACTTGGAGCTGAGATTTCGGGACCGGCATCTTCCGCAAATTTCTAGCCACCTCGATGCGTGGATACGTTTCGCGGTCTCGTCGCCGGCGAAGAGTCTGACGCTTCACCTGTGGGAAACACCCTTCGCGTTGTATGGTCGTGATCGGTATGAGCTTCCCTTGCAGCTGCTCGACGTCGGAGGAGGCGTATGCATCCTGCAGCACATCCATCTTTCCTCTGTATTGCTCAAGGTGCCTTCTGACACACAGTCTATTGGTTTTCCAAACCTGAAGAATCTGGGCCTGCACTTTGTGCCCGTGTCTACAAGTGATTTGCAACATATGCTGTCAAATAGCCCTAATTTGGAGCGTCTAGATCTGAATATGGTTTATCTGGACGATCAACTCACAGTGCATCGGCCCTTGCCCCGGCTGCTATGCCTGCGTTTGGTTGACTGCGGGGTAACCAGGATAGAACTCGTTGCCAACAAGCTCAGAACCTTCATATTCAGGGGACATTTCGTGCCTACCACCATCAACCTCGGTGAAACTCCAGGACTTCGCAATGTTAATATTCAGTGTTTTAAGTTAACATTGCAAGATGCTGTCAGCACATTGCCCGATGCGTTCCACATGGTGCGACGGCTCTCTCTCTGTTGTACCTGTGTACCACCGACGGTTCCCTCGCCACTTGAGAACACCTCCAGGTTTTCCCATCTGAGGTATTTACAATTTCTATTCTGCATTTACCCTGAACATTCCGATGCCGTCCTCTCCATCGCGTATTTTCTGGAGTCGGCTCCGTTGCTTGAGGAATTAGACATCAAGTTCGTATCAGCTTCCAAGAATGGTGGTGAAGGACCGCTAAGGAGGTTAGCACAGGGTCAGTCCGAGTACAAGCGTCTGAAGAGCTTGAGAGCACGTGAATTCACAGGTCAAAAGGATCAACTGGCGCTTATGACACACATTGTGGAAAATGCCCCTGCTCTCGAGATTTTGACTATAGATCCAATAAGGGAACATGTTCCAGCTTCTATTGATCGAATTACGGAAGCTGGACCAAGAAGTCTTTCAGATATCCGTGGTAGAGCCACAACATTCATCGCTGAGAAACTTTCAGTGAAAATGAAGTTCATTGTTGAATGAGATTATTTTTATGTGTGATTAGTAGTGCAGGACACATTACTATAACCAGTGGCGGAGCCAGTAATTGAGACGAGGGGGGCAAACACATAAGGTCTAAAACAAAATTAGCCGAAAAGACGAGTCTATTCAACAAGTAACCATTTTGCGTGAGCTCATTAGTGAGCACCTCGTTAAAGATTTCTATCTTGTAATAATGGAAGCAAGTAACCATTTTGCGTGAGCTCCTTGGATAACCCCTAGCTGGAATCAGTGGCGGATCCAGGAATTGAGACGAGGGGGGGGGGGGGGGGGGACACATAAGGTCTAAAACAAAATTAGCCGAAAAGACGAGTCTATTCAACAAGTAACCATTTTGCGTGAGCTCATTAGTGAGCACCTCGTTAAAGATTTCTATCTTGTAATAATGGAAGCAAGTAACCATTTTGCGTGAGCTCCTTGGATAACCCCTAGCTGGAATGTTATCAGCCATGTTGGGCACTATAATATTTCTTCCACCACAAAACTTAGTAGCAGCCAGCAAGAGAGGCTCCTATCCATTATCTCTCAGATTCTGCAATAGACTTTTCACCGATACAATCATATGCATAGCACTAACTATGTTTTGATCTTTCGCTTGCAATGCGTGTGACAAATCATTTGTTAAACCAAGCACTCGAAGCATCAAATGCAAGATTATAACATATTCAAAGCTTTCCATGTAGAACATATAACCAGAAGCCAAACCTCTTTCCTCAGCATCTCCTCCATCAAGAGAAATACCATGTAGCACCTATATGTTCTTGCATTGTTGTGAATGTTGTTTGTTCCACCTATATGTTTTCTAAAAGAGTGAAACACACCAGATGTCACAAAGTTGCACGCAATGTAAGGATTGGTCATCAACTTGAAAAAGCTCAAAACGTGGTCACCAAGTTGCAGATTAGTGACACGTTGGTCACTCCATCACGACGGACATTAAGTCCATGACGTGGCTGTCTATTTTTTTTTTACAAAAAACCGTTAAATTTTGGTTTCTTCCAATTTTTAAACCACTTTTTAAAATGTTCCGACCTTTCTTCCAATTTTTAAACCCCGGTTTTGTGAAAGAATCATGTCCAAAATGTACACTAGTGTTTGGAGGCCTAAAAAGAAAGCAATATAAACAATATGCATCATCTTTCTCCACACTATATTCTAACCAATCAAATTTGTCATACCATGTATCTATGAATGATCTCCAATCTGCCTCAACTTTTGTCTTGGGAAAAGTATGGCCAATCAAGCGACTCGGACCTCTCGACAAATATGCCCTCCTCATTTTGTCTTGGTCTCCGAAGTGCAGGATCAGCAACAACATTTGCTAGATAAAAACTTCATGAACAAGAATACTAGCTTCTGGAGTGTGCTGTAAAAGTAGACAACAAAAATTGAGATTTTTTGCTACAAGACTACTTCCCGACAACACAATGGACATGAAATATGCAAAAGATGAAGAAATAACCTGCTCTTCCCCTCCCTGCTGGTCGTTTGCGTCGTCACGTCTCCGCCTGCAATTTCGAGCGGATGCTTTGGCTGCCGCCGTTCCCGCTGCCAATGCTGCAGCTTCCTCTTCATTCTCCAACGCAAAAATGTCTCCACCTCTTCTGCAAGAGCTTCCCAATCCGGCTCCACCTCTTCGTCCATCGCCGGCGTCCGGCGGCAGCAGCGCAGCTCGCGCGAGTCAGGGGCGACAGGGGATTGCGGAATTGAGCAGGGAGGAGAGGACGACTAGGGATTGGCGGGGCCGCAGGGGACAGGGGATTGGAAAATTGAGCAGAGAGGAGAGGACGACTGGGGATTAGCTGGCTCGCTCCACGTAACAATCATGGCATGTATGTCACTGATGACCGATAGAGTCCTACGTCAGTCTCGTGACGATGGTGCAACCAGTGGCGACGCCACTAGGGGGGCGAGGAGGGGCGGCCGCCCCCCTCCCCTGGGGCGGAGCACGGTACCTCGCCTCCATCTCTACCGTGACGAGTCAGTGGCGGCGGCGCCATTTGTAGCTGTAGGCGTAGCTTTCAGTCCCAGAACGAAGGGGTACGGGATAAAGATGGGTGTCATGGGACATGGGCCTAGGTTAGCCCAAGATAGTATGTAAAAGCCCACTAAAATTCTGCCAGCTACTGAGCTACCTACCGTTTGTTGGAAATCCCCACACGGCTACACTCTCGATCCAAACATGCCCTAGATAGTATCCAATATTTACATTCTAAGATTTCCCTTCTAAAGTAGTGTAAGTTTAGTTTAAATTCACACCCTGACCACAAATTCTCAAAATATATCCAGACAATCGCTACAAAACTATTATAATATGAAAGTGATTTGAATGTGCATCTAATGGTGTCGATTTAGGGTAACTTAACTTATTGTACTATTTTTTGTAAAATCATGATTTTGGACCGTGAACTTACATTATATTTTGGAACACAGCTAGTATTACTTTACATCACACCTCCGATGAGAGTTTCAAGCGACAGAGTCCATTTTGCACTTTATAAGTTTTTTTTGATGTTTTCTCACGTCATTTTGTTAAGTATAATTGTATTGGTGTCACAAAAAATTTAGACTTTCAATTTTCGCCCCCCCTCATCTCAATTCCTGGCTCCGCCACTGGGTGCAACAACCCTAGCTCGATAGCTACCCCCATGACTAGTTCATAATATATAGATAGACTTGAGTGCAGATTGACACACGTAGGACAGACGTGGTAGTCAAATTCAGGACTTCCATAAAAAGCGATTCGTCATATCCACATGTTTTAGATGTAGTTAGAGAGGGGAGTTCGCCCCAAGAGAACAGAAAGTCAGAAGGAGGGCTCGCAAGACATCCACCAACTGTGGAGAGGCCAACCAAGTCAACTTTATTCGTTTGAAGATTGATTCTCGTCTTGAAAACTTACTTCTTGGAACACGGATCACGAATGGTATGGAAGCGTACTGTTTGAAGCGATAAGGTTGTAGTGAACAAGGACAAAGCAACCTACTGTGAGATACAGATCACGTAAGTTCAAAAGAGGTAAAAAGTCATGCGCGCATCATGCATCAAGTACTACATAAGCATGTTCAGAGTGCATCTGGACGGCTGCACTCGCGTTACTGCTATGCAGACAATGGACGTGTCGTCGCCCTCTCTTGCATTCTTGCATTCGCCCCTCGTCGTCCTCGCCCTTTTTCTGCCCACCATCTCCTTCCTCCTCTTCTTCACCAGGAAGTCGCGTCCGTTCAGCGGCAATGACGGCAGGCGGTTGCCTTCTTCACCGTGGGGTCTTCCGATCCTCTCGGCCACCTCCCACTTCTTGGATCCCTACCGCATAGGAAGCTCCGGTCTCTGGCGCAGGCGCACGGTCCGGTCATGCTCTTGCGCCTCGGCGGCGTGCCCACGGTGGTGGCCTCCTCGGCCGCCGCAGCGCACGAGGCCATGAAGACCCGCGACTCGGCCTTCGCCAGCCGTCCCCCGGTGCGCATGGCGGAGCGCATTTTCTATGGCCGCGACATGGCCTTCGCCCCCTCCGGGGAGTACTGGCGCCAGGCGCGCCGCGTCTGCGTGCTGCACCTCCTCGGTGCTCGCCGAGTCGCCTCGTTCCGCAGCGTCCGTGAGCAGGAGGTCGCCGCGCTGCTCAATAGCGTCCGACGTGTGGCTGGCTCACGGCCTTACGATAGCGTTGCGGTGAACCTGACGCACGAGCTCATCTCCTACGCCAACGCCATTATCTCGCGGGCCGCGTTCGGCGACAATGGCGGGTACGGCATCGGCAGCGACGGACTGATGGATGTGTTCTCGGACTTCGAGGAACTACTGGGGACGGTCACGGTGGGAGAGTTCGTGCCGTGGCTGGCGTGGGTGGACACGCTGATGGGGCGAAACGCCAAGGCAGCGCGGACGTGCAAGGTACTGGACGAGTTGCTCTAGCGGGTCATCGCGGACCACCGCCAGCGGCGTCTCGGCGGAGGACGACGAGGACGATCGCCGGGACTTCGTGGAAGTGCTGCTGGACGTGAGCGAGGCGGGAGAGGACGCCGGAGGTATCGAGTTCGACACGGTCGCCATCAAGGCCATTGTCCTGGTACGTGACGTTGTCCCTTTCCTGTTTTACTTGGATTTCAATCATTCACGGTCAATGAAACCAGATGCTGATCAATATATTGGTCAAAACAAAAGAGAGGTAGGTTTAGTGACTATGCTCCACATGTTCTGCGTATAGAAGATCTCACTACAGACCAAACTATTCCAGTGAGCTGTTACTGTATAACATTTTTTCAGAACACTGTAACTTCATGTCTTTATATGTGTGCATATAATGGGACAGGACATGTTCGCCGCTGCGACCAACACGACCTACACGACTATGGTATGGGCCATGGCGGAGCTCATCAACAACCCATCCAAAATGCGCAAGCTCCAGGATGAGATCCGAGCGACCGTCATCGACAGTGGCGCCAACCAGGTCAACGAGGACCACATCGACAAGCTGCACTACCTCAGGGCGGTGATCAAGGAGACGCTCCGGCTGCACGCGCCGCTGCCGCTCCTCCTGCCCCGGGAGACGCTCGAGGACACGGAGCTGCTCGGCTACCGCGTCCCGGCGCGGACGCGCGTGGTGATCAACGCGTGGGCAATTGGCCGCGACGCGGGGACGTGGGAGCGCGCCGAGGAGTTCGTGCCAGAGCGGTTCGTGGATGGCCCGACAGAGTACAGGGTGCGGCATGACGACTTCAGGACAGTGCCGTTCGGCGCCGGGAGGAGAGGGTGCCCCGGTGTCGGGTTCGCCTCGCCGTCGATCGAGCTGGCGCTCGCGAGTCTGCTGTACCATTTCGACTGAGAGGTGCCGGCGGAGGCCGGGGCGTCGAAGCTGGACATGAGCGAGCTGTATGGGTTGTCTGTGCGTCTCAAGGCCACCCTGTGTCTGGTTGCTAAGCCGTGGTCTCCTTGATGGCCATCGTGGTGCTCCTGGTCGTGGATTTGAAAAGTTGGGATTGCTCGAAGACGACTGCTACCTTCGATAGCTCTACTTTCAGTTGACTAGTTGCTTTGCACGTCTCCAACACAAATACAGTCATTTGAATGGCATTCCTATTTTAATGAGTTACTTTTTATGTAATTTAAATATTATATACAAGTCTAACAATTCAAATGCCCGCACGTGTTGACCTAAATAAAACATAGCAATGTGAAGAAAACTTCTAGAAAAATGATATAAAAAATGTTGGGACACAAATTTTGTACCTTCTTACGGCATTGTCTTTTAAAAATGTTGGTGTTCTTCATCCATCCTTACCACCTTCATGGCTGATGCGGAAGAGTCGTTAGATGACAGCATTTGCCATTTGGGTGTTGACTCTTCTGAGGGTTGATTGTGGAGCCAGCGGTTTCCTCTAGAAATAGGAGATTACAATCAAGAACCAAGAATACCTCACTATACTTTAGCAAAAGAAATCGTACAACTTTAACCCTTCTGGGGAAACAATATCAAATAACCAGGTGAAGCCCCCATTCCATCCTTCAGCGGGCAAACCAGATGGGATGTTCGCACTTGTGTTGTCTCACCCAATTGAACCTTTCGAATGTTGCTGCACATGTAATATATGGTCCTCAAATTTAGTATACTAAAAAAATGAGGAAAGGCAGAGATGTAGAAGTTGCTAACCTTGCCTCTAAAGACCCATAATGATCATGATGTTGCCCTAACTGTTGGTTAATGATTTTTTTCTGTTGAAAATATATAAGCGATGTCACAATCTTCAGATGGGTGCTCTGATCAATTTCAAAATAGATTTGCCGGTGTGTTAGGACAAAAAATAATATAGTTGAAACCAAATTTAAACCATTGTGAAACGTGCATGACTTCAGATTGAAGCGGCCTTGAAGCCTCTGCATGCCCTAACTGTAAACAACATTGAATATTCTTCCTACTTCCTAAATTCCAGCAGTTTAAATTTCATTGTACGTTACTATACTACAATTGTCAGGGTCGTCAAGATGCTGCATTATAAATTCTATATTAATAGAAAAATTGGACTGGAACCCTATGAGCCATTACTCTTTTCGTTCATAACAATATTAGTAGTAGTTCCATGTGAAACACAATTCTTAAATATGGCGCATGCATAATGTGTCCCAGAAGAAGAGTAAACAACTTGTTGCACATGTCATATATTTTTTCAGAGCCAGACGACTGCCCTGAAAACCACATCAGGTACCAACAATTTCAGTATCATATTCACGCACAGTGGTATTATTAATCCAAGAAATCTGGGTTTCTACCGGTTCAGAAAATTACCTAAGGATGATTACAAATGGTAGCAATATCTGGTGACCTTCAGTACTATGTCCAACCGAAACGGTTGCTCTTCAAACAGAGCATGTCCTTGTAGTCCTCTCCACCTATCCACCAGATCACGTACATCAAACTGTTACGCACAGGTTGAAAGAACATAACATCTTACATTACCTGCCTTTCAGAAAAATCATCAAGCACGTACCGTGCAAGCACCCACATGAGACAATCAAGCCATATACCGTCGTTCTTGTGGCCGGCGTCCCCTACGCCACCGGAAGATGAGGGCCCCCGCCTGGGAATCCTGCCGAGGAAGAGGACGTGGCGAGTGGCGGCGATACAAGCTGTACATCGGCTGCAGGGAAGAGATCGAGTCCATGTCGTCGATCTGGAAATCCTCCAGGGCGAAGGCATCATCTACGGAGTATGGGAATTCCGGGATGTCGTCTGGGAAGGGCATGTTGGAGAAGAGGGACGCCTCCACCATGGAGGCGAGATTGGGGATCCACGAGCGGGAGGTGGGGTGCCGAGGAGGCTTCGCCGCTGCCACACCTCGTCGTCTTCTCCTCACAGATCGGAGGAAGAAGAGAAGGAAATTACGCATGATTACAGGAGCCGAATCGAGGGAGTTATTATTTTCTCCTTTCCACGGAAGGAAGGTGGTGCCTGGTTGACGGGAGAGTATTTGAGGATGATGATGATGGTGATGATGAGTACTTCCCCGGCAACGGCGTCAGAAAACAGCTTGATGGCTACATGTTGGTGAACCCCAAGAGGAAGGTTATGATGTAGACAGCAGAAGTTTTCCCTTGAATAATCTACCCAAGGTTATCAATCCAGTAGGACTTGACGATCTATCGGAAGGTTGTTGATGTTGACTCCCCCTGGCGCTAGGGAGCTTGCACCAACGTGGAATTTGCACAGACACAAACCAGAACTTTGCCCAACACGAAACAGAGAGGTTGTCAATCTCTCCGGTCTTGCAGAAACAAAGAGTTAAACGTATGGTGTGGAAAACAACAGGAAAAACAGTAAGTAACAGGAAACAGATGATTGCAGCAGGTTGTGTAAACAGTATGAGGAAATTGGACCAGTCTCCACAGTTCACTAGTGGTGTCTCTCTCAGAACAGATAACTAGCATGTTGGGTAAACAAATTACAGCTGGGCAATTGACAAATAGAGAGGGCTTAACAATGCAATACATGCCAAGATGTCTACTATGAAATCTAGTTGGGCATTACAACAAAGTACATAGACCGTTTTTCCAACCGCATCTATGCCTAAATAATCCACCTTCAAGGCAGCATCCGCATCCTATTCAGTATTAAGTTGCTAATAACAGATTATTGCATGAAGTAAAGTGTGTAATGTAATCAATACAAGTGCCCTTGGACACTGCACCAATGTTTTATCCCTAGTAGCAACAGCACATCTACCATCTTAGACCTTTCTGTCACTGATCCAGATATCTAGAGACTGAACCCACTATCGAGCATAAATACCCCCTCTTGGAGTCACAAGCATCTACTTGGCCAAAGTATCTACTAGCAACGGAGAGCATGCAAGATCAAGAGCACATAGATAAACAACTTGAATAAACATGGTATCAATATTCATCTGATCCCAGCAAACACAATATCTAGCATTACAATAAGATGATCTTGATCATGTTAGGCAGCTCACAAGATCTAAACATGGAAGCACAAGGTAGAGAGACAACCATCTAGCTACTGCTATGGACCCGTAGTCCAGGGGTGGACTACTCACGCATCACTCCGGAGGCAGGCATGGTGATGTAGAGCCCTCCGGTGATGATCTCCCCTCCGGCAGGGTGCCGGGAAGAGCTTCAGAACTCCTCCGATCTGAGATTGACGATGACGGCCGCGACGGAACTTTTCGTGGAATATGATCAACCTTAATAGGGTTTTCGCGTCGCGGAGAATATATAGGCGAAGAGGCGGCGTCGGTGGCCGAGGGGGGCCACCACGCCATAGGGGGGCGCGGTCCCACCCTGGGTCGCGCCCTAGTGTGGCGTGGCCCCCTGGTGGGTCTGCTCCGACTCCTCTTTGGACTCCGTGATCTCCTCGAGATATTATTGACGATGTCTTTTGTTTCGTCCAATTCCGAGAATATTTCCTTAATAGATTTTCTGAAACCAAAACAGCAGAAAACAAGGAACTGGCACTGTGGCATCTTGTTAATAGGTTAGTCCCAGAAAATGTATAAAAATGATATAAAGTATAGCCAAAACATGTAGCAATTGATATAATAACAGCATGGAACATCAAAAATTATAGATACGTTTGAGACGTATCAGAAGGTCTTGCCGTGATTGTAGGAATCAAATCGTGGCATTATTAGATCGTGGGGGACGCGTAGCGACTAAATTTTGGCAGAGTTTCTCTACCAGGTGATGATCCCGAAGAGCAAGGCTTTGATACCTGCAAAAGTAAACGGGATTAGGTTGAGACTCCAAGTGCAGAGTGTATAGTAAGTGGAAGACAGTTTTCCCCACGAGGGGTGACTCGAGGGTGTAATATCGAACTCTCGGGGAATCTGAAGTGGTAGATTTATCTTCTTATCCTTCTTTTGGTTACCTACAAAACAAGGTTAGATGTTTTGGTCCTCAACCTCACCTGTGATTGTCAAGCACAAGGTGTAAGAATGATATCAGGATAGTTATGCAATGCAAACAAGAAATAAATATGCAATGATGGTGGATGCAATGATAAATGATATTTTTGGGTTTTTGAATGATGTATGCAAGATGAAAAGTATTTTTGTATTTTCGGATTTAATGATGGCTGAAAATAGAAAAGTGGTATATGGTGTTGGAAAGGTGTTTCTTATGATTAAAAATGGACTGGGGTTCATGGTTTCACAAATGCACTCTCTCTTATAAAGTGGTAGACAATGGAACACACACAGTTAACATATGAGATTGCAACACAGGGTTTGATAACAAGTTACTTAGATATATGGGCATCACGTCCTAACATAGAGATCTTTTGGTTATTAACCTCTCTTATACTCCACTAAGATGCGAACTAAATCATAACACCTCAGTAATTAAGATAACTCGGAGTATAGCATTAAGTATCATGACATGAAGTGAAAATAAGAACATGCTAGATCTAGTCATGGAGTAGTGGCAATGGTCACGCCCACATCTCCGGTAGCATGGTATTTTAGTTTATCCCTAGTGAGGCAACAAAGTAAGGTAAAGATACCAAAGTGGATCGCAGAACTTTCTCTCACGTTCACTGCACTAGCCACCCCCGTTACTCCAACTAATGCACACGTTCCCCCACACACGCTCTCATAAACATGCTTGATCAAAACAAGTAGACAAGAACGGGGTACATAATATGCATCTATACTCATAACTGAAACAAACATTGCAATCTCAAACATATATTAACTCATAAAGATCCACCACAAAGGTATTACAATGGTGACCGTAATCATGTTCAGCAGCTCATACGGTGCTAATTAGTGAAACTCAAGAGAGGAGAGATACATAGGTTACTTCCACAGACCCATAGTCCAGAGGTGGACTACTCCCTCTTCATCATGGAGACGGTGGAGAAGTCGATGGAGAAGATGGAGACCACGCCGGCAGCGCCCCGCCGGAGTTTTCCCCCTCCAATCAGCAGCTCCTGATCTCCATTTCGGTATTTCTGTGTTTGTGCGGTGCTCCTTCCAGAGAATGTCGGGGGACCTTTTTTATAGGCGTTTTTAGGTCAAGACGATGTCGGTGGAGAAAAGATCGAAGGCAATGGAGCCACATGGCCCAAATGGGTGGGTCCCACGCGGCTACAGTACCAGGCCGCGTGGGCCCCCTCGTTTGGCCCTCGAGCCTCCGTTTGCTCGCTTCCTTCGCCCACAGGTCTTCTTCCTTCCAAATATTGACGCCCGTAAATTTCCAGGTGATTTCGTTGACGTTTGGGTCCCTGAAACATTAAAATAAGAAAACGGGTTTTCTGCCTGTGCAGGGTTAATCCATAAAAAAGGAAATAAATGAATATTCTCAAAAATCATTATAAAACATTGATATAACCCTTATATGATGCAAATATGATTGGAATATAAGCAATTAAAGTGCAAATTTCATGTATGCATTTTACATGCATCACCAGGCAGGAAAATAAAATCTTGGTCATTGATTGGAGTGGATGCGATTCTTTTGATCGGAGGCCTCATCTACGGAGTACAGGAATTCCGGGATGTCGTCTGGGAAGGGCATGTTGGAGAAGAGGGACGCCTCCGCCGTGGAGGCGAGATTGGGGATCTACGAGCGGGAGGTGGGGTGCCGAGGAGGCTTCGCCGCTGCCACACCTCGTCGTCTTCTCCTCGCAGATCGGAGGAAGAAGAGAAGGAAATTACGCGTGATTACAGGAGCCGAATCGATGGAGTTATTATTTTCTCCTTTCCACGGAAGGAAGGTCTTGCCGTGATTGTTGGAATCAGATCGTGGGGGACACGTAGCAACTAAATTTTGGCAGAGTTTCTCTACCAGGCAGGAAAATAAAAGCTTGGCCGTTGATTGGAGTGGATGCGATTCTTTTGATCGGATCTGAGGCCTCAGCTAACCCCGTGTACAATAGGTGGTGTGGCTTTAGGAGAATTTAAGTTTACTCTTTTATAAGTAGTGGAGATTAGACTATAGTCTAGTTCTACCTTCAGGTGTATAAGGCCACTCACGCTTTTTAATGAATAAGGGAACTCCCATCATACAGTTTTTGTATCTAATTTCTTCGACCTCATCTGGAAACATCAATTGAATAATTGATACACTCATACGGAAAATAATTGAATTTGTAGACCAGGTCTCATAAAACTCATACAGAGTCAATAGTATCCGGTAAGCACGGACTCAAATTGTAAGTATGCACAACCAATCTTTCAACACGAATTTAAAGCCCGTAAGGCTCAATTTAGAATTGACATACCTACGTGGGCCCTAAACTGGGTCGTGGCCCATGAATGTGCGCAAGAGATTTCGGAACTGACAGCGGGATCGTGCGGGCAGGACTATCTTTCGCACGTGCGATCAAAACTAATCGGTCGAATGAATTCCGACAATCCCGAATAGGAAAGTCTACGCGCAGCCCACGTGCTATCTATTCCCTTTCTTTGTGCGCGGCCCACGTGCTATTCCCTTTCCCCGCCCTGCTTCCTGATTCCGGCCCACGTGCACGAGGGCAGCTACGTAACGTGAGTGCGGGACACGTAACCTGAATGCGGGAGAGCATGCAGGGACGGAGCGGGGTCCACCTACATGCATGCATGCGGAAACTGCTTTTAATTTTTCGAGATTCTCTCCTAATTCTAAAGTTTAAAATGTTTTATCTTTCAAACGACAAATCCAAATGAGAATCCGTTCTCACTACTAAATCAATCGCGACGAGATCTTCAAAACTAGATCTCATGTTGATATATTTTGACAACTTTTTTTTTCGAGCTAAAAGTTATCAACCCCGGTATACGTGAGTTATCAAGGGTAAAACGTAAAAAGTTATAACCTCAAAAGTAAAAATGAAATTTTTGGTATACGTGAGTTATAACCCAGTATACGTGAGTTTTTATTTTTAATAATTTTTTGTATGGGGATGAGTCATTTCTGGAAAGTTTTGCATGCATGCACTAGAAAATAGATTTGATGATGTCAGGCAAATTCTTTCCTATTTTAAAAATTCAAAAATATTTTATCTCTCAAACGACAAATCGGATTGAAGATCTGTTTTCACCTAAACCAGTCACGACGAGATCTTCAAAACTAGATCTCATGTTGATATGTTTTAAGAACTTTTTTTGGGCTAAAAGTTACCAACCCCACTGTACGTGAGTTATCAAGGGTAAGATATAAGAGTTACCAACCTCAAAATTTATAGTGACTTTTCTTTCGATCCTAGAACAAACTAAAGTGTTACCAAGCATGTAAAGCGCACATTATCAACCTAAATACTAATACATGATGATACCAAGTACCTAGCAAGCAAGTTACCGATCGTAGACTAACTAAAATGTTATCGAGCATCTAGAATACGAGTTACCAATCTAAAACTAGTACATTAATGAGACTAAGTACATAACAAACAAGTTACCAATCGTAGAACTAGATAAAGTGTTACCAAGCATCTAAAACACGAATTGCCAACCTAAAAACTAGTACATGATGATACCAAGTACATAACAAACAATTTATCGATCCTAGAACAAACTAAAGTGTTACCAAGCATCTAGAGCACGCGTTACCAACCTAAATACTAATACATGATGATACCAAGTACCTAGCAAGCAAAGTTACCGATCCTAGGACTAACTAAAGTGTTACCGAGCATCTAGACCACGAGTTACCAATCTAAAAACTAGTACATGAATAAGACCAAGTACGTAGCAAGCAAGTTACCGATACTATAACTAGTTAAAGTGTTACCAATCATCTAGAACACGAATTGCCAACCTACAACTAATACAAGATGATACCAAGTACATAGCAAGCAAGTTATCAATCGTAGAACTAATTTATACTAGTAGAAAGTGGTAATTCTTTTCTATTATAATTTATTTTACTAGTAGAAAGTGAACTTTTCATATTCCCCACCCATTTTCATTTACCCTAAAAACCACAGTCCCAAAAAGGGAATTGAAAAAAATATTTATACTTGTAGAAAGTGGTAGTACATGATGATACCAAGTACATAACAAACAAGTTACCGATCCTATAACAAACTAAAGTGTTACCAAGCATCTAGAGCACGCGTTACCAACCTAAATACTAATACATGATGATACCAAGTACCTAACAAGCAAGTTATCGATCATAAGACTAACTAAAGTGTTATCGAGCATCTAGATCACGAGTTACCAATCTAAAAACTAGTACATGAATAAGACCAAGTACATAGCAAGCAAGTTACCGATACTATAACTAGCTAAAGTGTTACCAAGCATTTAGAGCACGAATTGCCAACCTACAACTAATACATGATGATACCAAGTACATAGCAAGCAAGTTATCAATCGTAGAACTAATTTATACTAGTAGAAAGTGGTAATTCTTTTCTATTATAATTTATTTTACTAGTAGAAAGTGGACTTTTCATATTCCCCACCCATTTTTATTTACCCTAAAAACCACAGTCCCAAAAAGGGAATTGAAAAAATATTTATACTAGTAGAAAGTGGTAGTACATGATGATACCAAGTACATAACAAACAAGTTACCGATCCTATAACAAACTAAAGTGTTACCAAGCATCTAGAGCACGCGTTACCAAGCTAAATACTAATACATGATGATACCAAGTACCTAACAAGCAAGTTACCGATCATAGGACTAACTAAAGTGTTACCGAGCATCTAGACCACGAGTTACCAATCTAAAAACTAGTACATGAATAAGACCAAGTACATAGCAAGCAAGTTATCGATACTATAACTAGCTAAAGTGTTACCAAGCAAGTTACCTACCGTAGAACTAATTTATACTAGTAGAAATTGGTAGTTCTTTTCTATTATAATTTATTGTACTAGTAGAAAGTGGACTTTCATATTCCCCACCCATTTTCATTTACCCTAAAAAACCACAGTCCCAAAAAGAAAATTGAAAAAATATTTATACTAGTAGAAAGTGGTAGTTCTTTTTTATTATATTTTTTTGTACTAATAGGAAGTGGACTTTTCATATTCCCCACCCGTTTTCATTTACCCTAAAAAAACCACAGTCCCAAAAAGGAAAAAATATACTGGCTATTTTTTGCAGGCAAAAACCTAATATTTTTTAGCACGTAAAGGGAATAGTAAAAAGGGATAGTAAAGGGAATAGTAAAAAGGGAATAGGACAAAAGAAAAAATTGCTGGTCAACTCACGTTATCTATGTAAAGGGAAAAGGAGATTAGGGTGCCACGCACGTGAAAAAAAGAAAGCAATAACAGTATTGTATATAGACACGTAAAAAGGAAAGTGAGGGGACCAGCCAGGCCACGTGATGGGAAAAAGAAAGATGGCGATCAGCGCGCGATGACTGATCGGTCCATACCACAAATGGAAATTGTGTCTGCGCGTGAAAAGGGAATGGAAGCCGCGTCGGCACGCGTAGCGAGTGGAGCTCGATCGTGCGAGCGCTCGCACGTTCCACCAGAAGCGTTTTCAGGATCGTGGCGTTATCGTGCAGGATAAGCACACGACGATGTTCCCTTCGTGTACAACGACCTGACCTTGTTTCGTGGCGAGAACGCCTGATATCTGCATCTCAACCTGACCTCGGCTAGCGGCTGCTGGAAACATCAATGGGGAACAATCCGACTCATCCTCCCCGACGGATCTTGGATGATGCACGTCGAGAAGGCGTAGCCACCGTGCTGATCACCTGCCGCTGCAACCCCAGCCTGATCTGCCACTGCAAGCCGACACCCTCCAAAGAAGAAACCACTCCGGGAGCCCAAGCAGTCGACGCAGCCAGCGGCGGCCGATGGACTCCGACCCGCAGCCGAACAACGAGAGCGGCAACAACAAGAGTCCCCATCACAATCGGAGACCTTCCGGAGGAACTCCTGCCGACGATCCTATCGAAGTTGGACGCGAAACAGGCCGTGAGGAGCAGCAACCTGTCGAGCGCGTGGAAGCACGCCTGGAAACACTCTCCCAGGCTGACCCTCGACATCGTCACCATCTCCGGCGCCCGATACAGGTCGTACCACGCGTCCCTAAACCGGCAGCTATACGTGGAGAGATTCATCGACCTCGTCGACTCGATACTGCGACAGCGCCGGGCCGGCAGCGCGATCGAGCATCTCGAGCTCAGGTTCGACGTGGCCGCCCTTCAACAAGTATCTCGCCGTCTGGATGACTGGGTTCGCTTCGCGGTGTCGTCGCCGGCCAAGAGCCTGACGGTTCACGTGTCGTTAAAAACAACTCTGCGGACGCACCGTAGTGATTGGTATAGGCTCCCCTTGCAATTGCTCGAAGCCGGCAGAGGTGTGTCCAGCCTGCAGCATCTCCACCTTTCCTGCGTATCACTCACGCTGCCTTCCCCTTCCTTTCCGAAACTGAAGAGGTTGGGTCTGTGCTACGCAAGCATCGCTGCTGCTGATCACATATGCTGTCAAATTGCCGTGGCTGGATATGTCTATGGTCCATCTTGACGATGAACTCAAGGTGGAAAGGCCGTCGTCCAGGCTGCTATACTTGCGTTTGTCCAACTGCAGGGTGACCAAGATAGAACTCGATGCCAGCAAGCTCATGACTTTCATATTCCAGGGGGATCACTTGCCCGCCATCAATCTCGGCGAAACTCCGGGTCTTCGCGATGTTAATATCCATTGTTACACAATAACTTTAGAGCATGCTCTTAGTTTATTGTTTGACACGTTCCGGATGGTGCAAGGACTGTCATTGTGCTGTACTTTTTTACTGCCAGAGTTTCCCTGGCGACCGGAGAATACCTCCAGGTTTTCCAATCTCATACATCTTCAGTTGATTTTCAATATCCGTAGTAAAGATGCCGATGATGTCCTCTATATTGCGAATTTTCTGGAGGCTGCTCCATTGCTTGAGGAATTAGACATTGTGCTTGCATTACCGTGCAAGAATGGTGTGGAAGGACCTCTCAAGAGATTACCACAGGGCCAGTTCAAATACAAGTGCTTGAAGAGCTTGAGGGTGTGTGAATTCAGAGGTCAAAAGAGCCTAGTGGAGCTTTTGGTACACATTGTGGAGAATGCTCCTGCTCTGCAGATTTTGACTATAGACCCAAGACTATACCACGTTCCAGAAGATACTTGTCAAGTTACGGAAGGGGAAAAAAGAAATCTTACTAAGATCCGTCGAATGGCGGCGACATATATCGGTGGGAAGCTTTTAGCCAATACAAAGTTGATTGTTGTCTGAGATTTTGTTTATGCATGGCTCTTAGTGTGGTGAGTCGCTAAAAATGAAAATGCACAATGAAAAAAGCACTTGGTTTTACTGGCTTGTACCTGAGTTAGTGTGCTAGGAGAACCAAGGGTCGAATCTCACTTATTTCTTAAGGAAATATATGCTACGGGGATCGTCCCATGCTGGTCTTATTAGTTCGAGAAAGACCTTGGGTCTTACTGGATAGCACATGAGCTGATGTGCTAGACAACATCGGTTCCAGACTGACTTCTCTCTTACTAAAATTCCCCTTGGGCCTGGTGGTTTAGTTAAAATGCACAATACTCGTTGGGTGATCGAGCTTTAACACCGCAGCAGTACTTTTCTTAATCAGATTTGTCTTCCAACTAATAAAGACAGTTTCGCATGTACACTAACTGTTTTGACTGACCACTGATTTTCTAATGAGCTAAATGCTGGAGCACTCACAAATTTGTCCCGGATGTGCGGATACCCCCATAAAACTTGCAAAGTTGGGTGTTGTTCCCCCTATAAACCTATGGTACGCAATTGCGTACTCGCTATAAAAATATTCAAAGGGCACCTGCCTGCCATCAATCTCGGTGAAACTCCAGGTCTTTACGATGTTAATATCCATTGTTATACAGTTACATTAGAGCATGCTCTTAGTTCATCGTTGGATGCGTTCCGGATGGTGCAATGACTGTCGATGTGCTGTACTTGTTTACTACCAGAGTTTCCCTGGCGACAAGAGAACACAGCCAGGTTTTCTCATCTGAGGCATCTTCAGTTGATTTTGAATATCCGTGCTAAACATGCCAACAATTTCCTCTCTATTGCGTATTTTCTAGAGGCTGCTCCCTTGCTTGAGGAATTAGACATAGTGTTTGCCTGTTGCGAGAATGGTCGGGAAGGACCTCTCAGGAGATCACCACAGGGCCAATTCAAATACAAGTTCTTGAAGAGCCTGAGAGTGGGTGAATTCAGAGGTCAAAAGTGTCAAGTAGGGCTTTTGGTACATATTGTGGAAAATGCTCCTGCTCTAGAGACTTTGACTATAGACCCAAGACTACAGCACATTCCAGAAGATATTTATCAAGTTACGGAAGGTGAAAAAGAAACTCTCTCTAAGATCCGTCGAATGGCGACGACATTCATCGGTGGGAAGCTTTTAGCCCCGACAAACTTGTTTGTTGTATGACACTTTGTTTATTTATTTATTTTGAAAAAGAGAGTCTCCCCTCCGATTTCTATTAATAGAAACCAGGGTTCTGGTTGTTCATTACAGGAAAGTAAAGGAAAGCAGTAAATTTACAACCGAGCATGCTAAGCACCCCAGCAAGGATGTGAAAGCGAGGCAAAGCCTAACCAAGCTAAAGACTTCCTATTAGACTTCCTATTGGGACACTTTGTTTATGCATATGGTTCTTGGTGTGGGAGACTCTCTAACAATGAAAATGCACAATATTCCTTTGGTGATTGTGCTCAACACCGTAGTAGACCAGTAGTACACTTGGCTCTAGTGTAAACTCAAAATGTTCAATGTGTTCTTATTCTACAACGGTGGCTTGGGTCAGCTGCCCGGTGACCTGCTCGCCGGGATTCCCTCTCCTGATCGTCCTCTCCAGACCGGCTCATCGGCACTTGGCAGAGCCAGCCTCCGGTGGAGTATGTGGTCTTGGCTTTGCATTATTTCATGTTGAAATAATTTGAATCAGGGGTTTGTGTCTAGCTCATTTTGGTTTGTATTGGGATTGGATTTGGTTTTATTCTGTTTGAATTGATGATTACGGTCAGGCATGGAGATAAATGACTTTTTGATCAAATGTAGCTAGGGTGATGCCAATTTCTGTCACTGAAAATTGAATCACACGATACCTTCTAATTCGTGCTGGTTCGGGGAACATGCACGAAGCATATGAGAAGTGAAGTATAGGAAAAAAAGTTTACCATTAGAGGGGAGAGATGTGAGCAAAAATACTCCCTCTGATCCAAGTAATTGTCGCCGGATGTACTATACAGTATGTCAGTTATATCGGATTGGATGGAGTATCTTATTTGTAAATACTAATTTTTTTTTTTTTTGAGATCGAAGGATACAGATCGAAGAACAACGGAACTAGTGGAACAAACTCAAGAAACAAGGAAAACAAACCCAGCCTTGAGAGCCCAGATCCACCACCGCCGCCTCACCACGATGACCGCCGACCGCGCGCTGCCACCAGGCTCCACCCGAGCCGGCGAAGATGCAGCGAACCGCGGCCAGGAAGCCGTCGACAGAGCCGCCGTCTTCAGTCCACCGCTTGGGTCTTGACGGAGAAGAGGACCTGGAAGACCACCAGAGCACGCCATCGCCTGGAGCCCGCGCCGATGCCGTCGACGCCGCAGGCGACTCAGAGATCTGGATCCCGGCCTCCTACACCACTTCTCGAGCTCCAGCCGACGCCGGAGGAAGCACCGGTAGAGCGGGGAGCCAGCAGCCCACCAGCACCGCCGGAGACGACGCCGAGGAGGGGAAGCGCCGAGCTCCAGAAGCGCGACGCCGCCGCCCTTCCCGCCACGGCCGCGACGCCCGCACCCCGATCTACACGCCCGGAACGCAGATCCGGCGATTCCCCACCCTCCCGCCGCCGGAGCGGCCGGCGGAGGGTGAGGGATCCACCCGATGCGCCGGCGGGAGCTGGGCGGGCCGGAGTCGCCTCCCGCTCGCCTCTGTCCACTGTAGACGGGGGGGGGGGGGGGGGGGGGGGGGGGGGTTCCAGAAATATCGAAGTGAGGTCTGTAAATACTAAATTTGAGTGAGATGGGCAGTAGCAAACTGGATGACGATGTGAGAGCATCTCTAGCAGACCCGTAACACCCTTGACCAGGAAAATTCCTGTACGATATGCGGTTTTGCACTTTCTTATGGGTTGAACAGGCACCGCATATCGACCCGGCCTAGATAAAACTATCCGAGAATCCAGATAAACATCCCCTCCGCCACTATATCAAGGGTACCAGGGGAATTTAGGGTGAGCCTCCCCCGATCCCTCCATGGCAAAAATCATTCTCCGTCGCCGCGAAATCGACAACCTCCAGAGATTGATTCCTCCTTGTTTCTGCCCCCCACGATCAACCTCACCGGTAGATCCATGGAGGGATCATCCAGACGCGATCTGGCGACCGTAGAAGGAGCGGCGGAGGCCATGGCGACAACAACGAGGAGTGTTGCCTCCGCTGCTCAGCTCGTGCAAGCATGCGCGCCCGTCTTTGAGGGCTCAGGTGCCTGCAGGGTTCCCACTCGCACGACGAGGCTGCGTCGCACCCCGACGGAGGCAAGTAGCTCCAGTGCTGTGCCGGAAGCGGTGCCGGACGTGGTGGTGATCTCCATGGGCGGCGGGCAAACCGCGACGGTTGGCTTCGATGTGCTCGACGACGATGAACTCACTGCTGCTACGAAAGCGGTGGCGAACGGTGAACCCGGTGCTCAGGTCCGCCTCGAAGCCGCCAAGGTGGAGCCTGAGCTTGTGTGGGCGCTGCTCAAGTCGATGTTCAAACAATACCTCAATATTGACGAGTGAGCACGCCGATGAAGAGCCCGTTGTCTAGTTTAGTACTATCTATGTAAAAAACTTAGTTTGTGATGAAATTGAGAATGTCCTAGTTCAAATCTCGCGTAAATTTTTTTGTTTAGATTTACAACACGAGTTTGGTGTATATGTTTCGCCCGATCACGCGCGGGACCGCAAAACAGATTTCGGGTGAACCGGATATTGTTTTCAGGGTACGGGTATTTCCGGGATCTGCTAGAGATGCTCTTAGAGTTGACACTATCAGATCAAATTTACTGTTTAGAATAATCTCTGACTTCTTTTTTTTCACTTCTTTTTTATTGTAATAACCATGCCGTTTGTAATTTTCTAGCAGTGTTTCTAAATTTTGATGAAGACGTGTTATGACTATGAAGTTACTTAGGAGAATACCTGCCCATGGGAAGCCCGGCCCGGCCCGAAAAATTCAGGCCTGGGCCGACCTGGGCTTGTCCATGGGCTGGGCCTGAGCCTGGGCTTTACATATTGGCGTTTTGAGGAAGAGGCCCGGCCCTAGGCCCAAAAGCTCGATGGAATTTTGCTGCCATGGGTGGGACTGGACCTGAAATATAGGCCTGAAGGTCGGATGGGCTTGGGAGTTCGCTCATGGGCGTTTTTAGGCCCCGCCCGAAGCCCGGCCCGACCCATGGCCAAGTATACTTAGGAGTACATAATTTTTTTGGGTGTGAAACGTGCATTGCACGTGCAATATTAGTTGCTGTATAAACCAAAATTAGAAGTCCGATCAAACAGGAGGTCAGCCGCCGCGAAGTCGGTGAGCGGCTGAGCCGCACACAACCATCTTGGCAGCAAACCAAAGCCGCCACGCCATGAGAAAACCGGCGAAAACCTTGGTATCATCGCCGTCATTATTACGTTAAAATATCTCTTCTGCCCTTCACCTCTCCGTAAACATCCCGCAGTTTGTCGCCCGCTCAAAGGGACAAAACTGGAACTGGCAAAATCTTACCCCTCGCTTCGAGCCCATCGCCTGCACCTGCACGGCGCCACAGGGCTGAGCAATCCAGCGTTGATTCGCCGGCCATGATGCAGAGCTCACTCGCCAGGCAGTTGGTCCTTCCTATCCGGCCCGGTTGCGCGGATCCCGTCCGCCGTGATCGATCCGGTTCGCTCCGGTGCCGGGCAGAGGCGGCGGCGCCGGTCTCTGTCGCTCGGACGGGGCCGTACACCGGCAGGGACCCAGAGGTGAAGAAGCCACCCTGGCTGCGGCAGCGGGCGGCGCAGGGGGAGAAGTACGCGCGTCTTCGGGAGTCGCTCAGCGAGCTCAAGCTCAATACCGTCTGCGTCGAGGCCCAGTGCCCCAACATCGGCGAGGTATACGCACAAACACAACTTCAGCAGCAATGCTTCCATCTTGGGATTCGATCATACGTGCCTAGTATAACGAAATTTTCTGCTTTGGGGGCGTAGTGCTGGAACGGAGGCGGAGGGGCAGGCGGGGAAGGGGATGGCATTGCCACGGCGACCATCATGGTGCTCGGTGATACTTGCACGCGCGGCTGTAGATTCTGCGCCGTGAAGACCAACAACAAGCCTCCACCGCCAGATCCCATGGAACCTCTGAATACTGCCTTGGCCGTCGTGAGTTGGGGGTATGATATATCTGGAGCTTCTGCTGTTTGCTAATCTACAGATTTGCTTTTTAGTTTTGAGAGACTGATCAATCGAGGAGCATAAGTAACAAAATTAGATAACGGTCATGAATTTGTATGTGAACCGATACAAATAAGCCTATCTACCTTGCATGGTTACACAGAATATCTGACAAAATGCTGTTCTTTCCAGAGTAGACTACGTTGTGCTGACAAGTGTTGATAGAGATGACTTACCTGATGGTGGAAGTGACCATTTCGTTCAGACAGTGAGAGCTTTGAAGGTCTACCCTATGCTGTTTTGGTGTTTCTTTTAAAGTTTAACTTTGGTCAAATAAGTGCTAAAGATTTATGAACTTTCTATTTAGGAGCTCAAACCTAGGATATTGGTGGAATGCTTAACCTCAGATTTTCGTGGTGATCTGGACGCGGTTTCCTCTTTATCAAATTCTGGTCTAGATGTCTTTGCCCACAACATTGAAACCGTGAGGAGTCTGCAAAGAATTGTGAGGGATCCTCGAGCCGGGTAATTTGATAAACTGATTTTTACTGCCCTAAGAGCATCTCCACCGGGGGCCTCCAAATGACCCCCCAAATGCCCATTGGGGGTCCGGACGCCAAACTAGGCCACCAGCGGCGCCCCCCAAAGGGTCGCCCGAGCGAAATCGTGTCCGGCACCCCCGAAAGGGCCTCCCTCCAAGTTTGGAGGCCCTCTCGGGGGTGTCGGACATGGGGCGGACATGCCCTCCGACAGGGGTGGCCGCCCGTCATACACACAGCGCGCCGCGCCCAATTCCCCTTCCTCTACATTGCCGCCCCCGCGCCAAAATTCTCAATCTTCCCTCCATTTCCCAAACCCTTGCGCCGCCGCCGCGACCTCTTCGCCTTCCGCCACCATGCCGCCAAAGGCCGTCGGCCTCTCGAAGCCCAAGGGGGTTCGCAAGCCGTCGGCGTCGTCGCAGCCGAAGAAGAAGGCGATGAAGCGGGAGCCGCGGGAGCTTTCGGTGCCGGTGGTCAAGGCGCCGCTGAGCCAGGCCGACCTGCGCACAACCGCTTCCCACCTCCGGCAACTCAGGCGATTGAAGGCGAAGGACAAGGCGGCGAATGAACCCTCGCCAAAAGATATCGCCGAGATGTTGATCGCCATGAGCCAAAGTAGCTCTAGCCCAGCCAGCGCCGGCGCCTTTTGCGGGTCGCCGTCTGCCCGGCCTTCTTCGAGGACACCTCCGGCTACCAGACGCAGCAGTCGCGGCTTTCCCCGACGAGGCCATCGATCTGAACGAGGCGCCGTTGTTCGCCAACTCGCCGGCGCTGCGGCAGACGACATCCACAAGCGGTGACGCGACTGCTTCCCGCGGCCACCTCTTTGGGCATGAAGGCGGCAACGCGGCCGACCCACTCGGCCAGGTGCGTGCTATTTATCTTGCTGATCCGCTCACATTTATTGTGTTGCCCGGCCGATTGTTGTTATGCGCATTTATTGCCGGCTGCCGGATGCAAATTGTTATTGTGTGTATTTATTGCCGGAGGCCGGATGCAAATTGTTGTTGTGTACACTTATTGCAATCCGTGTCGCCGTTTTGTGGCGTAGGATGCTGGCGCCGATGTGATGACTGAACTGATCGCCGGTGGTGGCTACGGAGGCGCCGAAGCAGATCAGTTCGGCCAGGGCGATGAAGGGGATGGCGACCATGGCCAGGGCGAAGAAGGGGAGGGCAACCATGGCCAGGGCGAAGAAGAGGAAGGCGAAGAGGAAGAGGATGGCGGCAGGAAGGCAGGTTACAGAGGCCGGACTTGGAGCGACAAGGAGGACGTATTGTTGTGCGAGTCGTGGATGGCCGTGAGCATGAGCGGCACGACCGGCGGCAACCAAAAGAGGGATGCCTATTGGGCACGCATACATAAGGACTACACCGAAAGAAGGGCGTATCCACCTCATGATGTGTTGCCCAATCGCAATGCCAAATCGGTTGAAAGCCGGTGGTGCGTCATCTCGACGCTCACTAGCAAGTTTCATGGTTGTCATGAGCAAATCATGAATAGAGAAGAGAGTTGCAAGAATGACACCGACAAGGTTATCCGGTCATCTTAACTTGCGTCTTACTTGTAACCGGCTATGTTTACAAACATATTTGACTTGTGTTTGTTTGCGCAGTTGAACGATGTCGGCTACATGTACGTCGACTTGGCGATGGATCGTAAGAAGGCATACAAGTTGATGCATTGCTGGGAGGCGCTTCGCGACTGCCCGAAATGGAAGCGCCATGTCAAGGATGTGGCCGAGGGAGATGAAAGGAAGTTGTCGGCCGCTAGCACCGATCGTCCAGAGATGGGAGTCAAGGCGTGCAAGGCGGCCGCCAGGTCTTGCAAGAAGACGACGACCTCGTCGTGCAGCATCCAAGAGTCGGTGAAGCTCTACGTCATCGAGTTGGCCGCGTCGAGTACCGAGAAGAAGAAGATACAAGCCGCGGCCCAAAAAAAGTGGGAAATCTACTTCGAGATGCAAAAGACCAAGCTCAAGGCCCATGAGATGAAGGAGGAGCATCTGTTCATGGCCACCAACACGAGCGACATGAGCCCCAACCAGAAGGCCTACTTCGTGTCCGAACGAAGGTGCATTCAGGCTGAGAAGGCGGCGGCCGAAGCGGCGGCGCTCGAGGAATCCGAAGAAGAAGGTGAGGAGGTCGAGGACGAGGAAACCGACGCGTGATCGGCATGCACCATTGCGCCGGGGGCGCCCTTTTGATGGCCGGCATTGGAGACTACTTCTCCGGCGCGTCGAACCTATTTTGATGGCCGGCATTGGAGACTTGCTCTCCGGCGCGGTCGAAACTATGTCATGGCCGGGATTTCATATTCGGCGCGGTTGAACAATTTGGTAGCCGCATCTATTGGAGACTTTTATTAATGCATGCATCCAATTATTACATACGATTACAACTAGAAACTAGGAAACACTGCTCGTCGTCATCGGAGTCAGCGTTGGGTGGCGGTGTTCCAGGCCCGTCGTCCGCCGGCGCCGCGTTTGGAGTACCCGGCTGCCACTCCGGTGCCGCTGCCTGGGGGACGGCCGGTGCTGCATGTGCACCAGCCACACGGGACAGCCACGGGGACCAAGGTTCCCACGGCGAGAAAGCAGGGCGTGCCGGTGATGGAGTTGCGGGCTCGGCGTCCTGCTCCTCATCGGCCTCGGCGTCCTGCTCCTGATCGGCGACAACCACGGCCTCCTGCTCCTGATCGGCGGCCACCACGGCCTCTTTCTCAGGCGACGACATGGCGAGCGAGTTGTGGGCGGTTGTTCGCGGAGAGAATGTGAGCGTCGTGCGGCCGGCGAGGACGATTATAATGCTGCGAAGCGGTGCGAACGCCACCCCGAAGCGACGCGGCGGCGGTTGCACGTCCACACCAACCGCCGTGTTCCAACGTGACGCGAAGGTGAACCGGCGCGGTTCCTGTGCCCGCAAGGTGTTCAATCTAATGCTCAAAATTAGTGCCGTTTGGGGGTGGGCCTTTGGGGTGCGCCGCTGTGGGCTGCACCCTCCATTCGGGCGGACACATGTCCGGCACCCCCCAATTGGGCCTCAATTGGGGGGTGCCGGACACCGATTTGGAGGCCCCCGGTGGAGATGCTCTAACATTGTATTTATTGAAAAATATAAGTTTGAAGCGCCAATAACTTAATTCCCTGATTCTGACACTGTTACGTTACCACTCGTTGACAATTTCGAAACAGCTAACATACACAGATTTTTTTAGGGATAAATGAATCAACATAGGAATAGTTTTTCTACTTCGTTGTACGGTGGTTACAGGTTTGATACATTGTATAAGATCAACATAGGCACATAGATATTCGACTGATTAAACCTTTATTTGGCTTCTCCTGTTCACGTGAATAATATGCTGGGTTATTGCTGAAAGCCTCAAACCAACCTGACAAAGATAAACACATATCGCTTCTTTTGATTCCAGTGCCCTGACACTGGAATGGTTCTACAATACAACTATACTATGGGATGTGATCAGCTTCAGGCCATTGACGTGTTTTAGTCTGCATGATATATCTCCCATTTGTACCCTGAGCAATCATGAATCTCATTTTTGTCCAGCTGCACAAACCCTACCAACACAGAGTTCTTCTGTTGCAAGTTGTTGCTGCTGAAGTCATAATCAAAGTGCTGGATGTTACACGTTTAGGGGGTGTTTGGTTAGGCTTATTTGGGGTGGCTTTTGGCTTGTAAGCTAAACGTCGAACCAAACATGTTTTGTTTTTTTGGCTTATAAGCCAAAAAACACTATTTATGTGCTTTTGGCTTTGGCTTCTGGTTTATGCCATCATGTAAAAATATCCTGTCAAATGCCTCAATTAACTCAATCTAACAACTATAGTTTGCTGAACGACCTACAATATTCCCACAACATAGAATCAACCGTTTTTTCATAAGATACAGCCCCCAGCCATAAGCTAATTTCCCACAGCCCAGCCAAGCACCCCCTAATACAATGTGCAAGCATCTGTATGCACATATCAAAGGCCTAAATTAGTTTGTAGTTTTGGTCAGATTATGGATTTGATAGCCAATTATCATTCCCTTAGGATGGAAGATGTCTGGAGTTAGTATGCTACGATATACTTTGTTTGAGTGTTGCTAAAATTTGCAAACATATTGATATAAATGATGACACTAATGATGGATGTCAAGTACACAAATTAGTATATTCTGCCAATGTTCAGTTAACACTTGTATCTATATTTTGTATGGCATCTGGCAATGGAAGCATCTCTTATCACTTCTTATTCTTACAGATATGAACAGAGCTTATCTGTTTTAAAGCACGCAAAAATTAGCAAAGAAGGCATGATAACCAAGTCATCTATCATGCTCGGTCTTGGAGAAACTGATGAGGAGGTGAAACAAGCCATGACTGACTTAAGGGCCATTGGTGTTGATATTCTCACATTAGGCCAGTATTTACAGGTTAGCCCAGTACCCACATTTGACTTTTGGTACATCATATCTTTGAATCCTTCCTTCTTACAAACGTAGCTACTTGATGTTACAGCCAACAGATAAGCATTTGACGGTAAGAGAGTACGTGACTCCTGAGAAGTTCCAGTTTTGGAAGGAGTATGGAGAATCGGTGGGTTTTCGTTATGTTGCTAGTGGACCTCTGGTAAGTACTGCATGCCATTGGTTACTCACTTGTACCACTGCTCTGAAAAAACGTTACTTCGATGCATAACTGAAGTTCTTGATATGATATCTTGATTTCCCATGCTATAGAATTACTCAAGAAATACAGTTTGCGTCCCTGTTACTAACTGTTCGGTCCAGTAGCCGTTTAATACTTGCGCATATTAGTGAATTATTTGCTGAGAAATTGGCGGACAAGCCTCTGCTGATAGATTGAAACCCACAAAGATTTTAGAAATCTGAAACAAGAAACAAAGAAGATTCAAACTGAGCTGAAAGGCCACAGCGACTGACATGTAGCAAACTAACAAGTGCGACACGATGGTCAAACGCCTTGGAATAGTTTTTGCAAACATACAAATGTAGTCTCACTTTTTTTCTTGTGTGACTCTTCTCAGGTTCGGTCGTCATACCGTGCAGGGGAGCTCTTTGTCGAGAATTTGATCAGGAATCAGAAAATTAAACCCGCATCTTCCTCCTCTTAACAAAGATATGTCTACATACAAAAGCAAGCCATCGGATTCTTGTGCCTTGTATGGTCGGAGCAGCACCAGAAAAGGATGGCGATATAATCATTCTCTTCTGAAAGTTTATCCCCTGCTTTTCCTCTTTAGATTAGCTAGACACATTCGATCTTTACTCTGTAGATGCCCCTGTTGGACAGAGCAAATTGAGGATGCCATTTTCTGGTTGTTGTATTGTATCATCGCCTATGAAAAAAGCTGTTCGTGAATAGTCCATATGAAGCTGTCCCTGCCCCTCCCTGGTTTGATTACGCAATGCTTTATCCATCTTATCTTATCTTACTATATACTCGAGACACTTATTTTGGGACGGAGGGAGTATAAAAGACGTCGGTTTCAATCGCTCCCTATGTGCGCGCGTCTACAGTGTCTCAAGTTTGTTAAACACACTGTTTAACAAACTTGAGACTTATTTTGGGACGGAGAGAGTATAAAAGACGTCGGTTTCAATCGCTCCCTATGTGCGCGCGTCTACAGTACCGTGTCTAGGGTGCCGCCTCCGCGCCGTCCGATCTAGATCCGACGGTCCTCCTTTTGATAATAACATATACATGAAATATATGCGCGTCGACGAGTAGGTTCCATTCCCATGACCGGTTTCGAGTTTGGTCGACTCTATCTTCTTAATTTTGGATCCAAATTCGCAAGAACATTTGACGAATTTTGTCAAATTCGTCGCACTCGGTCATCCGTTTGAATTTTCCTTTCACGAGTAGATGGATATCACCCTTCCAAACAATTTTCATGTTTTAACCTTTTTATTTTGACAGACATAGACATATTTCTCTCTAATCTTCAAATTCGTTGTATTTTAGGCTGTGCAAACTTTTTATTTTGACGGACAAATACATATTTCTCTCTAATCTTCAAATTCGTTGTATTTTAGTCTGTGAAAAAAAGACAAATTCTGACAGATTTCAAAATTTTGAATCCGGGTATTTGTATTTAGATCTAGGCCAGAATGACATTTTGTTACCTGCCTCTCATGTACAAAGTTTTCGTGAACCAAATTACATTCCTACAATCTCAAATAATAACTCATTCTATAAATCTACGGCACATAACAATACAACGGGCGCGGCGTGCCATCGGCCATGTTACCTTGCACTGTAGATGCGCTTCTACAGCGCAAATCTACAGTGCACGACCTTCTCCGCGCCGTCCGATCTAAATCCGGCGGCCCACACGTCTTTTTGCATAAAAGCCCCCGCGTTTTCCAACAATTGTGAACCGGTCAACCGGTATGAAACACACGCGCGAACCCTACACTTTTTTGCAGAAAAGTCCCCGAGTTTTCTAAAAATTGTAAATCGGTCCTCCGGTATAAAACACACGCGCTAACCCTATAACCGAAATCGACCTCATTCCCCCCGAGTCAGCACCTCCGGCCCGATGCTTCCGCCGCTACCCAGCCCGCCCCCGCCGCCGTCCCGCCCCGGCCTCGGGCCTCCTCCTCTCTCCCCATCGCCCCTCCTCCGCTCCATCCCAGCCCGACGCCGCGTCCCCCCACCACATGCACCTCCCGCACGCCGCGCTCTTCATCGTCAGCAAGCGGTCTGTGGCACCGACGGCGACGAGGATAGCTCCCTCGAGGCCTCCTCCGCGGCCGTGTCGATGGGGGGCCGCGCGCCGAGGTTCTGGGCGCTGCCAGCGAGGGATTTCAGCTACCACCACCAGCTCTACAGCTTCGCGCCGCTGCCGCATGCGCAGGAGACGATGCTGCCGGCGCCGACCACGTCGGGCAAGGCGTCGGCGGCCCGCGTCGGCAACTACCTCCCCATAGCGCAGGCCAACCTCAACCTTCTCGCCTCCTTCTCCGGCGGGCTCTGTACCTCCTGGAAACAACGTTAGGTGCCTCTGGCCTGCTATTGTTTTGTTCATTCGATTTCTCTTTTTTACATCTAAGTTTGAATAAGTTTTTTGTCCGGGATTTGTTCGACAGATCAATCAGCAAGAAGGCTGGCAGCAGGATTGCTCCATGGATCATCAGGATCTCAAGGCGAGACACAAAAGGGAAAGATCAAATAGCTCGCAAGGTACAAAATTATTGCAGTGCACATTATTTTTTGGTATGCGGAGTTGAATCAAGAACAAACTTATGGTTTTGGTAGATTAAAATCTTTAGGGCATCTTGGCACAATATCTTTAATCAAACCTCCGAGTCAGCTAAGGATTATTTGTATGAGCAGATAAGTGTGTAAGAATTGCCGTACCTTTTCTTCTTCTTTGAATCTGCGGTCCCATTTTTAAGATCCTTTAATTCATGTTGGAAACAAAGTTTTCTTTCCAATCTAAGTACTTTTTGGAATAGATAGCGTTGTTTTTGACACCCAGCTTATTTCCATTAACACTCATGGCCCATGGATCACGATATCAGTAGCCTTTTTCTTATGGTTTTGATTTATTAAAACCTCACATACAAAGATTGGTTTTGTATGGAAGATGACATCCTAGCCAATTTGTATGCTCACGTCTCTTTTGTCCTGTCGTGATAAATCTGAAAGTTAGGTCTTCTGTACAGTAGTTTCGTACTTCTAACTCCAATTTATTATATATAATAGCTCTCCTCTTCAGCGAGCGCTCAGGCAGCCCACGTCGACGGGCACTATAGAAGTGCTACAGTACACACACTTCTACAGTGTGCAGTGCTACAGTATTCTCACTTCTACCGTGCACCGTGCGCTGTAGCAAGCTACAGTGCGCTCGTCGCCCCCATGTCGCACATGCTTATGCCATCTCGGCAGTACAACCAAAATGGCTGGAGACAGTGCTGGAAGGATACCACAATGATGAACAAGCAACAAAATTGCTAGCAGAGCTGGCTGTGACAGGGTCAAATGACCATGGATATTCCCTGCATGATGGTATCATCAGATATAAAGGCGCGTGTGGTTGGGCACACACAAGGCTGCTCATGATGCTGTGCTACTTGCTCTCCATGGCCGTGCCTTGGGAGGTCACTCGGGCATCCAGGCCACCTATCACAAAGTCAAGAAATTATTCTACTGGCCACACATGAAGGACGATATTATCCAATATGTGAAGTCTTGCAGCACATGTCAGCAAGCAAAACCAAAGAAGGTGAAGATGCCGGGCAGGTTCCAACCACTGCCTATACCTCCAGATGCGTGGCACAGTGTGGGACTTGATTTCATCGAAGGGCTCCCAAAATCAAACAAATTTGGTACAATTATGGTGGTGGTGGACAAATTCTCCAAGTATGCGTATTTCATACCATTGAAGCACCCTTTGACGTCACAAACTGTGGCTCAGGCCTTCATTGACAATGTGTATTGTCGCCATGGCATGCCTAAGGTCCTGATCTCCGACCGAGACAAAATATTCATCAGTGGGTTTTGGCAACATCTGTTCAAGCTAGCAGATACCACACTGAACATGAGTTCCTCGTACCATCCCCAAACTGATGGGCAAACGGAGCGCATAAACCAGTGCCTTGAAACATACTTACGGTGCACGATTCAAGCAAATCCAAACCAGTGGGCCAAGTGGCTACCACAGGATGAATACTGGTACAACACCACAGTGCATACAGCGCTGGGTCGTTCCCCATTTGAAGTGATGTTTGGCAGACAGCCACGACAGTTTGGAGTTACTGTAAATGCGGACACAGGCAATGCAGAACTCGATGCTTGGATTAAAGAACGAGAAGAAATGGTTCCAGTGATTCGCCAACACCTTACTCGTGCCCAGAGCAGGATGAAGCATCAAGCGGACAAGAATCGGTCTGAAAGAGAATTCACTGTGGGGGACAGTGTGTATCTGAAACTCCAGCCGTACGTGCAAACATATGTGGCGCAGCGTTCCAATCAAAAGTTGGCCTTTAAATATTTCGGCCCCTATCTGATACTTCAGCGTGTTGGCAAGGTGGCGTACAAACTGCAGCTCCCTCCATCGGCTCGCATTCATCCTGTGGTTCACGTTTCACAGCTCAAGAAGGCGGTCTCCAACAACACGCAGGTTTGCAAGAATTTACCTAATTACTTGCTGACTAACATCTCGGTGCGGCCAGCCCGTGTATGCGCCGATAGGATGATCTGCCGTGGAAACAAGCTCGTTCCGCAGTTGCTCATCCAGTGAGAGGGGATGCCTGAGGGCTGCTGCACCTGGGAGCCGCTCTACGTCATGTTACAGAGGTATCCATCATCGACGGCCTGGGGACATGCCGTGACTTCAGAGGGGGGTAATGTCACGACGCCTCTTATGTCAAAGGCAATGACGGAGCTGGGACGGCGCAAGACCGCTGATAGGCGCCGTGAGCTGACAAGCGGGACCCACGTGGCCAGGAGGACCAAGTCGTCGAAGGGGCTGTAGCTTACACGACACCAGCCCGGAAGGAAAAGGGATCGATCATTCTTGAGTAGTAAACAAGTCACTAGACTTTCTCTTCTTCCTCCCCACGGCCTGCATGCCTGATTCACCTGCTTCGTGTGATGCGAGCTGTATCCAAATCTGAGAACCCTGTGAATTGCTGAGTGTGTGTGTTGAATTCGTTGTTGAATCTAGTAGACACATAACACCGAAGCACAAAAGGAGCCGTGATGGTCACTACTCTCTGCACGTTTTCGCTCGGTGTCTGTCTTGGAGACACACGCATGGTCGACATGGTGCGTTTCAATGCCCAGACATTTCAGCCCTAGTCTTTGGCTCCCTCCGGCAGCACAAATTGTCTGTCTTGAAAACTGTTGGTAAGGGCATCTCCACTCGCCCCCCCCCCCCAGCGCCCCCCCGGGTCCAAAATAGCGCCGTTTGGGCCAAATAGCGTCGTTTTTCTCCCAGTCGCCCCCCAGGAGCCCAAATAGCGCCGTTTTAGCGCCGGCGCACCCAGGCGGAACCCAGCCCATTGGGTTGCGCCTGGGGGCGAAATGGCGCGAAAACAAGGCGGGCCAGCGCTGTCAGCGAGTTGGGAGAAAATGGCGGGGACACGAAGCGAAAACGCGGCGTCGTCATCTCCTCGGCTCCCGCGCTGGTCAAAAGCCTGCCGGAGTTATGGTGTGTGGACTGCCGCCATCAAGAACTCCCTCAACGACGTCCTCCCGGCGTCAGACGACGTCGCCGATGCCTGGTCGGCGAGGATGTACGAGGAGGAGGAGATCGAGCGCCAGCAGCGCATCCTCGAGCAGGTGAAGCGCGAGCGCGCGGCGGCGCAGCGCCGGCAGGCGGCCCCTCGCCCTACATCATCCTCGACCCCAGCGATGAGGAGGACGCCCCCAGCGCGCCCGGGCCTAGCAGGTGGCACGGCGAAGACGATGGCGCAGGCCCTAGCAACGCCGCTAGGAGCGGCTCCGACGACGGCGGCGACTACACCGTGTTCTACAGCCAGCTGGGCATGTAGAACGGCATAGATCGCCTAAATAAATCTATTTTCAGTTTTTTAGTTTTTATTTCCAGTTTCTACTATGTAATCGGCGAATTTCCGCCCATATATGAATGAAATTCGCCAAATTACCTACTTTTTTGTTTTTTCAAATTTCTAGGCATCTTTCTGGGTTTGGACACGGCTGGAAATCGGCCTCACCCAGGACCCAAAATAGGGCCATTGCCCCGAGGCGGGTCAAAATAGCGCCGTTTTTCGGTCTTGGGGCACAACGACTGGAGATGCCCTAACAATGTGCGTAGTTGTCATTGCTACGCTCGTGGCCATGGCAGGTCAGCTTTAACTAAAAGGCCAAAGCTGGTGTGGTAGTGTGATACAGTTTTTTTGTTTTTTTTGCGAATGGTACAGTGAGGTAATAAAATGGCTGCAGGACAGGACATGGCGTTCTCATGAGTGGTTGATCACGCCTTGTCCCCGAAGAAACATGGTTGGGGTAAAAAGATCCGGTGAAGCGGTTATCATTTCCTATCTGCCGGACACGTACGTGAGCTCATTTAGGAAGACGGAAATGGGCTGGCCTTTCGCATGAAGTAGTAATAAGCACCAAGGTCCAAGGGTACGCTAATATACGCGCGGTGCGCAGTGTCAAGCAAGCAGCAACGATGTTCGTCGCGGTTCCTGCTTGCTGCAGTGGTAATGCTGCTGGAGGGACAGTAGTACTTGCGTCCATTTACACGCCGCCTCACTCTTGATCCGTGAATGGCCACGCCATCGCCCAGCTGGTCCTCCAGGCGCAGCGATAATAACTTGATCTGAACTGATAAATCGCCGTCTTGGAGAGCAAGCAGCAATTAACGTTCCAGTGATACGCTCTGTCGGAGAAAGGACCATTGACCTGTCCTTAACACTAACTAACAAACTCCACTCCAGAGAGGACCACCGTACCGATAGATACGCACGAGATTGAAGGAAGATCGAACGAGACGACGACCCTGCCACTGCATGCATGGTCCAACTACTGTACCTCCAAGGCGTGCTCACAGCACAGGTGGCCCGTGATGTGGTGTCAGGAAGCGATCAGGTCGGTCATCAGGTGAGCGTACAGACAGCTGCCGCTAGCTCCTCCCGTGGCGCGGCGCGGCGCTCCGTGCGTGATCCGGACCACCGAATATTGTTCGGCCACGGCAGAGGTGGACGCGCACGCGATCGAGTCTGTCGTTACAGATCTCGAGCGGGAATCTTGCTGGGAATGTCTAGCTTGCGCGCGCGCGCGCTTTCGGACAGCCGCACATGGGGTTGTCGGAAGGAAGAAAGGAAGAAGACGACCCGAGGAAGAAGATTGGTTTCCGCCGCCGCCGCCATCACCGACGACGAGCTCGCCCCCGCCGCTGCCGCCGGCCTAACCGCCTGCCTCCGCCGCCCGTGGCCGGCGGCGCTACCGCGACCGCCTCGCCGTCCCGCCCTACTCAAATCACCTCCTCCGCCGGTCCGCCGCCGCCGCCGACCATCCCTCTAAGCTCCCCGCAGCCTCTTCTTCTCCGGTTCCGGCACCCCACCCGCACCCCCCAAGTTAAGTCTATTGCTCGCCTACGCTGCCTCCGCCGCGGCCAGCCGCGTCTCCGGCGGCTCCGCCTCGCTCCATCCTCGACGGCGCCTCCTCCGCCGCAGCTCCCTCTGGTCGCAGCGGCGTCGTCGGTCACCGCCTCGTCGCCGTCTCGTCGCCGGAATTGTGCGTGCGGGAGATAGGAATTGGGGAAAGGAGAGGAAGAAGAAGGTGGGGAGAGAGAAAACGTGGGTGTGCTGTGCGTCGTGCGTTGCCTACCGACACGGCAGAGAAACGAGCGAGGGCTCACGCGCTCGAGAGCTAGCCGTTTCGAATCTTGATCAGGTTCACCGGAGACTTGCCGGAGTTCACGGGCGCATGCAGCAGCGAGCCGGATCTTGCAGAGACAGGGCAACGACGCGGGGCCAGGCACAGCAAGTCCTTGTCACGTGCCGCCCAACGGCTGCCTGTATGTAACGTCTCCCGCGCACGCCGGCACTGTTCCCCGGCCATTACTAAACTTGCATCAGCTGCAGAGAAAGCCGGATATAGGACATTCTTGTGTGACCTAACCCTTGACCTGATCGAATCATCGACTCCGGTTCAGCCCAGAGAGGCCCCACCCCCACGGAACTGATGAGCGAGAGAGAAAACAACGCAAAAAGCGAGCTGGTAGGAGGTGGGTCGGTGCAAGCGGCGAGTGCGTGGTGCAGGTGCTACCGGACGAGAAGGAATCTCTGCCCCATGGATGGTGCACTCATGAGGGTGCAATGCAATTCACGATCGCGTTCGACCTTAGTTTGAGTAATTCACGGCGTAAACAACTTGCCGGCCGGCCGGCCACGATTGGGGCCGTGACGATCAGCATCTCCATCATCTCCATCCCAAGGAAGGCCATGCCCATGGGGTGTTAACTTTCAATCTGCCACTCAGGACCACGGGTCCAGAAATATATATTTGTATGCTATACCAACCCCGACACTGCGTGTTGCTCGCATGCTTTTCCAGGTAACATGGTTGACTGCTTGTAGCTAGCCCGCCCGCCCGCTCATCACTTCATCACCACCAGGAGCAGGAGGCCAGGCCAGGACCCGCAGAGTGATCACTTGCTCATGTATTGCTTGTGTTATGTCACCGTCAGATCGAGCTAGAGCTATCCGTCATTTGCAATACCAACTGCAACATAAATCTTATCTAATTTTCCCCGAAAAATGAGAACACCTGTAGTTTTTTATTTTTTATTTGTCATGCCTTATGCGTCAAATCAGTTAAGGCCTTAAGGGAGTATAGGCGCTAAATGAAAGCAGACACGTGGGAGAGCACGAGCAAAGGCATTCGTTATCAGGTAGTAGTACTAATATAATTAACCTTCACATAAGTGCAGGTACTCCAGCATTTGTACGTAGCAAGTAGACAATGAATACTATCGTATATGGGCTGCGAATACACGAAGACATCGTGTCTGGAAAACAAGCGTGAGTGCATCGTGAGCTTTGTGTGCATCCGTATCCGCTAGTGTGAATGTGCTGTTTTCCATCTTGACCATTGCAAAAGTGGCTTGGCAGACGGACCATCTTAGGGTTTGGATCCGTGAAGATGTCGATGATGATTACTGGACATGCACTTTTCGAAACAGATATAGTAGATGAAACCATGAGCTGCATGCGAAGACCAAAGCACATACAGTACTAATTTTATACTCGGCAGGTTCGCTTCTTTAATGTAGTACATGCTTGGTCTCGTGTGGTACACTTTTCGACTTTTTTCAGCTGGGATTTGTGCCACATATGCCCTAGATCATTCGTGGCTATAAACCTAGGGATTTCTTTAATTAGAGAAAATAATACTACACTACTATATGTTGGATTTTATGGGCTCAGACTCATTTAATCTAACAAATCTTGAAGAAGAAAAATCAATGGTCTTTTCATTGTTTGGCAGATCCAAAAAAAATTGAGATGAAAAATATTGGTGCTGCTAAGAAGATTATGGGTATGTAAATTATTAGGGACAAATTCTGTTTTGTTATTTGTTAGTCAGCAGAGCCAGGCGTTTTGGAGCCCGAGATCCATGTAGATCATTTTTTTTTGAAATTTCAAATTTTGGATTTTCAAGTTAAAGAAAACTGGGACAAAAATGTCCAGATGTAGGTAGTGATATGATCTACGAGTATTCAAAATTACAACTCGAAATTCTTTGTATTGTGGGTGGGCAAAAATGACAACCGAGTGGATCTTGGTGGTGAACAGTACACATTTTCAAAAGGTTGAAATTTTCTCGATTTGTCTTTTTTGTGTGGCCCAAAATATAGAATTTTGAGTTGAAACTTTGCACGCTTGTAGATCTCGACAATATCAACATCTTTTATTGTTTTCATGATTTGTTCAAACTAAAAAGGGCCAATTTTAAATTATGAAAAAAACAAGCTACATGAAGCTCAAGCTCCATTTGCACTTTCTGCTACTCAACAAAGTTATACTAAGAAAGTTTTTTTGTCGTTTTAACATGCATGATACAAAATGTGTTAGTACTTGTATTGCTTCTCACTTTAAATTATCAGCTTCTCAAAGTCCTACTACGGATGAGAGTGTAAATACATATAAAGAGTTCCATATTTAAGTGTTGGTGGTTCTTTAATGTATGTCATGGTTTGTTTTTTCCCTGATTTATCATATCATATGACTTTGGTCAGTAGATACATGTCTAATTCTGGTAAAAAACATTGAAATGTTGTTCAGTAGATTTTCACGTGCCTTCGTGGCACTTCCAACTCTTGTTTGAAATTCGACAAGGTTGTTGAGCGACTCATTGCCTATGTGGATTTAGATTTTGTCGTCGATTTGGATAAGGGGAGGTCCCTCACAGGTTATGTGTTCATTATTGGTGTTTTGTGCTGTGAGTTGGAAAGAAACACTACAGCCAGTTGTTACCCAATCTACCACTAAACTGTAATTGATGGTCCCGAAGTGCAAGGCTTTGATACCTGCAAAAATAAACGGGATTAGGTTGAGACTCCAAGTGCAGAGTGTATAGTAAGTGGAAGACAGTTTTCCCCACGAGGGGTGACTCGAGGGTTTAATATCGAACTCTCGGGGAATCTGAAGTGGTAGATTTATCTTCTTATCCTTCTTTTGGTTACCTACAAAACAAGGTTAGATGTTTTGGTCCTCAACCTCACCTGTGGTTGTCAAGCACAAGGTGTAAGAATGATATCAGGATAGTTATGCAATGCAAACAAGAAATAAATATGCAATGATGGTGGATGCAATGATAAATGATATTTTTGGGTTTTTGAATGATGTATGCAAGATGAAAAGTATTTTTGTATTTTCGGATTTAATGATGGCTGAAAATAGAAAAGTGGTATATGGTGTTGGAAAGGTGTTTCTTATGATTAAAAATGGACTGGGGTTCATGGTTTCACAAATGCACTCTCTCTTTATAAAGTGGTAGACAATGGAACACACAAAGTTAACATATGAGATTGCAACACAGGGTTTGATAACAAGTTACTTAGATATATGGGCATCACGTCCTAACATAGAGATCTTTTGGTTATTAACCTCTCTTATACTCCACCAAGATGCGAACTAAATCATAACACCTCAGTAATTAAGATAACTCAGAGTATAGCATTAAGTATCATGACATGAAGTGAAAATAAGAACATGCTAGATCTAGTCATGGAGTAGTGGCAATGGTCACGCCCACATCCCCGGTAGCATGGTATTTTAGTTTATCCCTAGTGAGGTAACAAAGTAAGGTAAAGATACCAAAGTGGATCGCAGAACTTTCTCTCACGTTCACTGCACTAGCCACCCCCCGTTACTCCAACTAATGCACACGTTCCCCCACACACGCTCTCATAAACATGCTTGATCAAAACAAGTAGACAAGAACGGGGTACATAATATGCATCTATACTCATAACTGAAACAAACATTGCAATCTCAAACATATATTAACTCATAAAGATCCACCACAAAGGTATTACAACGGTGACCGTAATCATGTTCAGCAGCTCATACGGTGCTAATTAGTGAAGCTCAAGAGAGGAGAGATACATAAGTTACTTCCACAAACCCATAGTCCAGAGGTGGACTACTCCCTCTTCATCATGGAGACGGTGGAGAAGTCGATGGAGAAGATGGAGACCACGCCGGCAGCGCCCCGCCGGAGTTTTCCCCCTCCAATCTGCAGCTCCTGATCTCCGTTTCGGTGTTTCTGTGTTTGTGCGGCGCTCCTTCCAGAGAACGTCGGGGGACCTTTTTTATAGGCGTTTTTAGGTCAAGACATGTCGGTGGAGCGAAGATCGAGGCAACGGAGCCACGAGGCCAAACGGGTGGGTCCCACGCGGCCACAGTACCTGGCCGCGTGGGCCTCCGTTTGTTTGCTTCCTTCGCCCATAGGTCTTCTTCCTTCCAAATATTGACGCCCGTAAATTTCCAGGTGATTTCGTTGACGTTTGGGTCCCTGAAACATTAAAATAAAAAACGGGGTTTTCTGCCTGTGCAGGGTTAATTCCATAAAAATAGGAAATAAATGAATATTCCCAAAATCATTATAAAACATTGATATAACCCTTATATGATGCAAATATGATTGGAATATAAGCAATTAAAGTGCAAAGTTCATGTATGCATTTTACATGCATCAACATCCCCAAGCTTAATCCATGCTCGTCCTCGAGTATGAAGATGATAAAACTAACATGGACTTTGCAATTTAATACTTAACAATGATATCAAAGATGATTACTATTGCTACATATAGTCAAATGATTCATTCTTCAAAGGAGTAGCAATATGCAAATAGTTTATGAAGTGATATCAAGTATTCAAGACAAGGATGTTCATTGATAGTTCACAAAGTGTAACATGGTAGCAAGTAATATGGAACACATGTATGCATAATGATAAGTAGAACATCCTACAATGGTCATAGAGTGTAGATGAAAATCTGAATATGATAGGTGTACACTTTGGAAAGATGTATATGTGAGTAGAGGTAAAGCATGCATAAGTTTCATCCAACTTCCAAACTCTTCTACTTAAGTTAATGATTGCAATAAGGTATTCATTGGTGTCAAGCTCTCATTGCCCCTATCATAGCATCTTGAATGATTAAGGTTAAAGTGAAAGCAAATATGAGTAGTGTGCTTGATAAAGAATGGGTTGAATGTCTCATGCCCCTTGAATACAAGTACTTACACCATGTGTTACTCAACTTGGGAAACAAAGCAAGTTCAATTAAATATCATTGTAAGCATAATAGTATCATCAAGAGCGTCAACTGGGGTACCTCTTGTCCCAAGATATGGAACAAGCCCATATCAAAATGACAAGACAAACAAACAAAATGAACAATCTCAACACCCTTTTTATTTACCATTTGGAATAGTTTTTTATTGCAAGGTGTATCACAGAAGGTTCACCATAGTATGTAAGTAAATTTCCACCATGAATGATGCATGGCTTAGATTAGCGGCCCAGGCGTCTCTCTAACCATTTACACAAACTCATTTAAACTCACTTATTTCCACATTTATTTCAACATGATAAGCATCCATAGACAAAAGCACATGATATCAACTAAATGAGATGAAGAGCGTGTTGAAAGCTTGCCATGTGACAGCACATATGGGCTAACTTCCAACCCAAAACATTCATCAAGCCACAAACATCATAATCTTAATCACAATGGGTCAAGTTTTATTATGCAAATAAAAGAACATTGTGCATCAAGTTCGTGAGAGCTATATAACCAATTTTTTCCATTGCAATCAATAACATAAACATTTTCATTCAGAGGTAAGATAACACAAACAACATGTTAAACATACTCGGAATAGCATAAAGCCAATAGGTAGATATGGTGGACTCACTGGAATAACTTTGGTTGAAGGTGTTGGAAACAAGTTTTTGCTTGTTGGAGTTTTTGGGCTAGCAAAAGGGAGAAAGTTGACCATCTAGATGCATGCATGAGTGTCCATAGAACTAACTAATCCATGTTAAACCAAGTAAAATAACAATCAGCACCAAAACATGAATAAGTGATAGCTCTACAAAAAGAATTTGCAAACTATTACTCATAAACAAGCTCATGAATCATGCAACTATTACTCATAAACAAACTATTACTCATAAACATTCAAGGTAAAGTGAAGGTATGTAAAATTAATATTCATGGTAATCCTGCTGATATGATGACAAAGACAGTTCATGTTGCTAAGTTTAAGCTTCGTTCATGATTATTTGGTATACCTGTTTTAACCCCAATGGTTGTTTGGCGTCGAAAGTGTTCTCTTTGTTGTTTAGGGAGAAGGCATTTTTCATGCTATAAGGAGGAGTTTTTCTTAATATGGAGTTTGTTGAGTAGTGATCCAAATTCATATGAAGTCTATTCAGGTAAAAGGCAAACTTCTGTCGGAGCAGCGCGATGCCCGTCGTGGAGAGATCACTCCATTTGAAATATCTGAAAAGAAAATGTTAACACTCTTTTGCCTACGAATTTGGGGTTGCTTGGCCAAAATTAATGTGCCAATTACCAATAGGTGTAAGCTTGGACTAAAAAAAATGTTGTGTCTGTCTTGGTTATGTTTCTCATAATATTGGATATAGATTCTTGCAAGAAAATCTGGTAGATGACATGAATGCAAGTAGCATCTTTGAATCTAAAGATGCCACATTGTTTGAGGATATATTTCCCGTGAGAGATATGATTAGCATGTCTAGTTACAAACCTAATCCATTTTGAACACGTCAATCCTGTGGAGTTTGATAAACAATCCGGTGATGAGAGTTCATAGGAGAATGAGAATGACAATGAATATCGGACTACAAATTTTTTTTTGGTGATGATTTAATCGTGTAACTCATGGATGACATCCAGTTGCGTCGCCAAGATAAACCCAAGCCCCAGGCCACCTTCAGGACAATGTAGATACAATGCTATATGGTACGTGACTGTAGCTACAATCGAGCTTATGTTCTGAGCTCACGCCCTGGGCCAAGGCCAGACATCTCTACTACTATTTCAAAGTGAGAGGAACTACTATATTTTGGCTAATGGAATTTGGAAAGTTAAACCGCATTTTTGTTTGGAAAGTTACTACATGTCCTTATGGGTGTAAATCTTTATAATGCAAAGGAGTATTTAAAAAGTAGCTTCAAACCGATGGTAACAAAGTACGAGTTGCGGTCAAGGGCTATAATCAAAATCCGTAAATAAATTACATTTGTGATATTCCTTGCGAAAAAACAAAATCAGTGATCTAAAAAGGACTATTTTTTTCTGCCGAGTTCTCTGCTTTCAGATTTCTTTTTAGAAAAAACATCCGAAACTAGGCAGGCTGAACAGCTTGGAATCAGTCTCGACAGTCACCGAGGCAGTACAAAACCGAGGCCTCTCTCCCCCAAATTTTCTTCCTGGAACGCTGAGCTGAGCCCTGTATTCTGTAGCCATTACCTCTCTCCCTTCCACACAAGCAGACGTGCACACACCCAGGAGGCACAAGCGCACAGCAGCAAAAAACCAAAGCACACACGCTAGGGCTAATTTTATTTAAATAATACACGAAAATTAATTAATTCCGAAAATATTATGCAAATTTTATTTTTTTCAAAAATAGAATCCAGTCGGTCGCGCCGAAGCCGACTGGTACTAATCGGTTTTGGCAAAACCGATTAGTGCTTGTCGTTGTTGGCAACGCCGACAAGTCCATCCATGCATGCATGCAGGCTGCATGCAGTACGTACAGTACGTACAAGCTTGTACTCGGTGTAGCTGAGAACGATTAGCTCGTAGTCGTCTTTAGCAACAACGATTAGCTCACACAGGAAAAATGCCCGTGAGCGAGATGCACCTTGTCGGCTTCGCTGAAGCCGACTGGCCCCACCTACTCGGTGTTGGCGACGACGACAGGCGGTGCCAGCATGATTGCGTCGCTGGCCATGCAGTGGTGGGCCTTGTCGGCTTCGCTAACAACGACTAGCGTGTAGTCGTCTTCGCCAACAACGACAGGCATGTACTCGTCTTCGCCAACGCCGACTGGCGGCAGTCGGCTTCGGCGACGCCGACTGGATTCTATTTTTGAAAAAAATAAAATTTGCGTAATATTTCCGGAATTAAATAATTTTCGTGTATTATTTAAAAAAAACGCCCCACGCTAGGGAGGAGAGGACGACATTTTTCGTCGATCTGCCATTGTTGGCTTTTGTTTCTCTTATCTTTATCTTTTTTCTTTGGGACTTGATTGTGCTACGGCCCTAGCGTGTTTGTTGTATCGGGTGTTTGCTATATTTATATAACGTGGCAAAAGCCTGTTTCTAGAGAGGAAGGAGAGGACGACATGACTTTGTTGCTGCTGCTGCAGTGGTCACTTCTTTAACCCTGGCATCGCGTCGCACGCAGCCTTTATTGTGGCGCTTCCTCCTTGTGCAGCAGCCAGCCGCAGTGCAACGACGCTACCGAGACTCGGCCACGGCTTAAAAGCGCCGCACACCTCCTCCGCCCTCGCCATTATTGTGCCGCGTGCAGCACCAGCAGTGCTCCACCTCGCCCAAAGGTTGTCCCTGCTGCGCTAGCTAGTCCCATGGATGGGCGGCGCAGCTAGTGTTCCCTTGGCGATTCTTGCCCCCCTCCTCTGGAGTGAGTCCGCGGCGGCGAGGACCGAGGAGCCGCGGTCTGAGGCGATGGGGGTGATGCGGAGGGAGCAATGGGCCGTTCCCTTCCTGTGGGCGGCGGTTCTTGGGGTGGTGCTGCTGGGCGGCGGCGGCGGGGTCGTCCGCGGCTTCGAGGAGGGTACCGCCGCGGTTTACATTGTCACCATGAAGCAGGCGGCGGCGTCCCACAAGCGCCTCGACTTGGAGAGGGTTGGGAGAAGCAGTGTTGTCGCCGCCGGCGACGGGGATACTCCGGCCACCAGCATTCTTAGGAAGCCCAGGTGCGGACCATTCTTGGAAATAATTTCTCCCATTGTTTTCGGTCTATTCATTTCCACCTTTTGCAATTGGCGCGCCAGATTCCACAGTTTACACTTGAAAGGAATTTTTCTTCCTCAGTTTAAGGTTTTAGCACGTATTGGGTGGTTTTGGGGGAACTTGGTTGTGCTATTAGTATTAGCCAGATGACTGGGATGTTACTGCATTCCTATTTCTTAATCTGCCAACAGCTGTGTATACGTTGTAATTGGTAGTTGAAATTCATTGTTGTTGTAAGGTGAACAACTGTAGGTTCCTTACCGGTAATTAACCGTTGTCACCTCTAGACTGTAGAACCCCAAGAAATAAAACTACCGTGTATCCTTTTTCTTAGAACAATTGGCTAGTGCAGTCGTCTTAACATTCATGTTAGGATGACTTTGTTGTCTATCATAACAGTAAAAAAATTTACACCAGAAAAGAGAAAAGAAAAATCACTCTCTACTTTTATCTACTTGGTGCAGAAATTTGTTTTGGCTAAAGATAGTATATTTTCTGAAGATTGATTAATGATTTAGCTTGTTATCTGATATGGCCCAGCAGTTTTTTTCATGCAATATTCTATCTGGTTTCTTTCTCACACTGATATTAACCTGGCAATGCAGGCATGGTTCACCCAATCCTATGAATTATGGCTCATACCTAGTTCACTTTCATGATTCTCTCTTGAAGAGGACACTAAGAGGAGAGCACTACATCAAGCTGTACAGTTACCACTACTTGATTAATGGTTTTGCTGTTGTCCTCACTCCGCAGCAGGTATCCAATTTTGCGTGTTTGTTCCTTGTGCTATTTCTGCACTATCATGATATCATCCTGCATTATTACTTCTGACTCACTTGTCAAAGAGAAGAGCATTATTACATGATGTCAATATTTCCGGAAATTCAATGTTGCTCCCAAGCTCACATGCTCCTGCCTGAGTGCAAAATTCGAAAAAAATAGAAAAATATTTCCAAAAATTCTGTTTTTTTTTGTCCAGAAACATAATCAAATGTTCTAGATACGTGCATAGTTCGTGAAGAAATGACACTTGTGATGCTCTGTGCGAAAAAAAAAATTGGTGCCCAACATGAGATTTAAAAATGTCTTCTTTTAGAGCACTGGTTTTGTTTTTTTGTACAGGCCACCAAAAAAGTCATTTCTGTATGAAAGTTTGCACGTAGTAATAAAACTTGTACATGTTTGTCTATGATTGTTTTCAGAATTGTTTGAGTTGTTTTACTTTTTTTTTTCGAATTTTGTAATCAGGCAGGCGCAGGTGTGCTCGGGAGCCAAAACTGCTCTCCCCAATATTTCCAAATAAGGAAATTTATGAAAATATGAGGCGAAACATAGATATTCACTGAATATTCCTTTTCGTGTGATCTGCTGCAGTTTGTTTCTTGCACCTTGCTAGCTGTTGTCCCTCCTTTCTCGTTTCTTATCTGTTTTCAGGAACTTGTAGAAGATTGTTTATCCACTCATTTCTTTTCTATATTTTAACTGGTTTTCTACTTGCATTAAAAGGCAGAGAAACTATATAGGAGAAAAGAAGTGGCAAACATGATGTTGGATTTCTCTGTTAGGACCGCAACTACATATACCCCTGAGTTCCTTGGCCTGCCACAGGGTGCATGGGTGCAAGAAGGTGGCCCTCAATGTGCTGGCCAGGGTGTTGTTATTGGCCTCATTGATACAGGAATTGATCCAAATCACCCCAGCTTTGCAGATGACTTGACAACCGATAATTATCCAGTTCCTGCTCACTACGCTGGCAATTGTGAGGTTACAAATGATTTTCCATCAGGATCCTGCAACAGGAAGCTTGTTGGAGCTCGACATTTTGCAGCATCTGCAATAACCCGAGGAGTCTTTAATGCCTCTAAAGATCTTGCTTCACCATCTGATAGTGATGGCCACGGGACGTAAGTAATATTTTCTGATTTACCCATACCTGTTATTAATAAATATAGAAAAGGAATGGTTTCTATTACTGTGTCTGGATGGGCAGTCAGACATGGACTTTTTTGTTGAGCGGTTGTATTCTCCAGTAACCCACAATAAGTCGTGTTGTTTGACCATCCAACTCTTTACATTTATTCAGAAGTTGCTTTTAAATAATAGACGCCGCATATCATTGTGGTCCAACAATCCATGAATGTAGCCTTGTTTCGCTCTGTCTTCTGTTTTTGCGATGAAGCTGGCCTAGTCTATTATGTGATTGATTTATACATAAGTTCTGGGAGAAACAGTTATTTACTGTTGATTTGTTTCCATTGTTTCTTTCTTTCAACTTGAATTGAAGTAGCACTTTCTATATGTGGACCAGTTGATTTCTGTACTTATCTCAGTTGTAAATAAAATTGCTTAACAAGTTAAAAAAAACTACTGCAAGAGAATTACATAGAGAGGGCACTTTCGGAGATTGTTGTTTTCTCATTCTAAGATTTGTGCATGCAGCCACACAGCATCCATCGCGGCTGGTAATCATGGAATTCCTGTTATTGTGGCTGGGCATCACTTTGGGAATGCAAGTGGAATGGCTCCTCGTGCACAGTAAGTCTACTACTTTTGGTTAGGGATATATGTATGATTCTGTTTATTACCAAATATATAACAATATTTTGTTTTAGCATTGCTGTCTATAAAGCTCTTTACAAAGGCTTTGGAGGTTTTGCTGCTGATGTAGTGGCTGCAATAGATCAGGTAATGACCTTTCTGCATGTTGATTATCTGGTGTAAACACAAAATTATTGACCCACTTTAGAATGTGATCCTCGCGGTGAAGAAAGGACATGTTGATAATTGTCTAATGGGCTTGAGATCCCAAGAGATCAATTATCTGTTGCATATACTAGCTAATCAAGATGGGACACCTGCAAGAAAAAAGATCTAAGCCAAATTTACTGAATAAATCTACGTTAGGAAGTCAAATTCTGTGAACTCGGGTAGAAGCAAGTGTAAATGTGTTGACTAAAAATGTAGTAGGCTTTGGATATATATATTTATGTTGGGAGATTACATGCCATCATTAAAACTTTGGGTGTGGTATTCTTGGCAAAGCTCTGCCAACTCGGGTAGAAGCATTGCAACTTTCTAATTAAGAAACGTATATTGCAGCATTGTTGACAACAATACCTTTTGCAGGCAGCTGAAGATAATGTGGATATAATCAGCTTATCCATTACCCCTAATAGGAGGCCTCCTGGATTGGCTACATTCTTTAATCCAATTGATATGGCACTAATGTCAGCTGTGAAAGCTGGCATATTTGTTGTGCAAGCTGCAGGAAATACAGGTCCTTCCCCTAAGAGCATGTCTTCATACAGTCCGTGGATTTTTACTGTAGGCGCTTCTGCTCATGACAGGGAGTATAACAATTATGTTGTACTTGGCAACAATCTGACCATTCCAGGAGTTGGCCTTGCTCGTAAGTTCCTGTCAAGTTGTCTGATTATGTGACGTGCACAACCGCACATAGCTATCTATTTAACCTGTCTTAAATTGCAAACACAGCTGGAACAGATGGTGATTCCATGTACAATCTAGTTGCTGCACCTCATGCACTGATAAATTATACCACCAGTCCTATTGAAATGTCCATAGGAGAGTGCCAAGATTCAAGCCACCTAGATAAAGATCTGATAAGGGGGAAGATACTGGTATGCAGCTATTCCATCAGATTTGTACTTGGCCTCTCTTCTGTGAAGCAAGCTTTAGATACAGCAAAGAAGGTCAGCTCTGCAGGAGTTATATTCTACTTGGACCCTTTCGTCCTTGGTTTCCAGCTGAACCCAACTCCAATGGACATACCTGGACTTATAATACCATCATCTGATGACTCTAAGGTATGGCAGCCAATGCCCAATGCTCCAGCCTTATTCTTATCATTTTCTCTTCTTAACTTTGATCAGCCATGTTTCGCGTCCTTCTTAAGTTATCGTACACTATGTTTCGCTTTTCTGTATAAGCTTGTGGTTCTATCGTAGGCTCTGTTGGGCATTGCGGTGGATTATGATAATCCTGTTTGTCTAACCAGCTTTTGCCCAATGTATGTTTGTTTAACCAACTTATTTCTACTTCAGTGGCTATTTTTCCACAGTAGAGTTTAAAATAAGTTCAGCACGACACAGTTCGGCATACTAAACTGAGCCTAAATGTCTCAACCATGGTACTGAGGATAATCATGGCACTTCTTTCATAGATTATTTGGACATGGTAAATCTATGAAGTGGTTAAAATGTTTAAATTCTTATCCAGTTCTTGCAAAATCTTAGTAAAATTATCTAGTTTCTTGAACTTTTGTTAATTTTAGTCCAGACACCTTTAAGTCACTGGTTTTGTTAAGCTTAATTTGCACCCTTTTTCCGCATGTTTTTTTTTGCTCTGGTAGTTTTCATTTGCGAGACTGCTGGTAATACAATGTATATTCTTGTTTACATCATTTTTCTTATAGATTGCATTACTCATATGAGACTTGATAATTTCTATTTCTTAAGGAGAATTAGGGTGCTAACATATGTGCCTCAATGTTGCCAGACATTCCTAAGTTATTACAATGATTCCCTTGTACGAGATGAAACGTCAACCAGAATTGTCAGCTTTGGTGCAGTTGGGAAAATACTAGGAGGTCTGAATCCAAATTATGGCAGTTCTTCACCAAAAGTAATGTTTTATTCTGCAAGGGGTCCTGACCCAGAGGACAACACATTGACCAATGCTGATATCTTGAAACCAAATCTGATAGCACCTGGCAGTTCCATCTGGGGTGCTTGGAGTTCGCTTGGATTAGATTCTGCTGAATTTGCAGGTAATTTTACAATTTACCTATGTATTCAGTAGAGAAAAGCCTAATGGTTGGACTAGGGAGTATGAAACTGTGAAGCATATGAGCACTAAATTGTACTAGCAATTTTCTATTTGAAATCAAAAGTTCAGGTCCTGCTACTGATGACATTTTTACCGTTAATAAGATCTTGGCTTTGCATTGGACTCCGACTTAATGTTGGACCTTCTATTACGATACAGAAACCATGATGGCTGTCTGATTTTACTTTTCAGGTGAAAGTTTTGCGATGCTATCCGGGACAAGTATGGCTGCACCACACGTTGCTGGCCTTGCTGCTCTAATCAAGCAGCAGTTTCCTTCTTTTAGCCCAGCAGCTATAGGTTCCGCGCTATCTACCACTACAACTCTCAGTGACAGGCAACGAAACCCAATCATGTCACAGCGAACATACAGCAACCTGGACACAACACAAACTCCAGCTACACCTTTTGACATGGGGAATGGGTTCGCCAATGCTACTGCTGCTTTGGACCCTGGGCTCATATTTGATTGCAGTAAGTGAATGGTGCCTATCTAGTGCAAACGCCCTCTAGGTTCAAGATACATATTGTTTTCGACAAACATAACTTGAGCCTAACGCCTTTCAAATTGTTTTTCCTCTGATAAATTACAGGTTATGACGACTACTTGTCCTTTCTGTGTGGTATAAATGGTTCAGCTCCAGTAGTGACTAATTACACCGGCAGCAACTGCGGGGTCTCCACCATGACTGGAGCAGACCTAAACCTACCATCAATCACCATAGCAGTGCTTAACCAATCGAGAACAATAACAAGAACAGTCACCAATGTGGCGAGCGATGAGAACTACACGGTCAGCTGCAACACTCCTTACGGAGTGGCGGTGTCCGCAGCGCCGACGCAGTTCTTCCTCCCCAGCGGGCAGAAGCAGGTCGTGACCTTCGTGGTGAACGCTACCATGAAGAATTCTTCTGCGAGCTTTGGGATGGTTGGATTCTACGGCGACAGGGGTCACCAGGTGATCATTCCGTTTACGGTCATGTCCAAGGTCGTGTACAGTTCCTGATAACCGATAAGCTGACGCTGTCCTATGGAAACAGTGACCTGACTGATCCAGTATACGCAGCGGTGACCTGACTGCTTGGGGCTAGAATGACCAGGATTTGTTTAGTTGTTTTTGGGTGTACATTCTGAATCATGTTTATGTAAGTAGATGAACAATAACTGTAAAGATAATGTAGCAGAACGCCCCTCTTTTGATGAATGAGAAATCCTTTTTTGCAGAAGTCTTTGCATATATGGTTACCGTTTTGCGTAGCAGAATATTTTCCTTTTGTTTCTGATGACATCTTATTGTGTTCGTGAACCATCACAACGTAATGGATTTTGATGGAATTTATGTTGGATGTCTCTACTACTTGGAGCAAATATTTGGTTACCTATCACCAAAGGGGTGGTGGCGCAGTTGGCTAGCGCGTAGGTCTCATAGCTAATGCGAGTGATCCTGAGGTCGAGAGTTCGAGCCTCTCTCACCCCAAAGCGATGACGAAATGCTCATGTGACCACTTGGGTCGTCACAATTATCTGAATTCAGATTATATATGAGCTACACTGAGCTTTAATTTTTTTTTTCTCTTGTAATTTTGTACATAACGCAAAACTGACGACGTTAGGTTCAATAAATGTTTTAGATTTTTTTACAACGGCGATGCATGCTTACATATGTTCGTTTCTACTACTGTACCTTTGGAGTTGCACCTCTACTCAATAACTGCGTGAACTGTTTTGATAATTTGTAAAACTTATGGATTTTACAATATTTTAAAAAACTAGATGAGGTATAATCCATGTTCCAATTTTCTCTCTCTTATAACCATGAAACGCCAGGTAATTCGAAACTGAGCATAGGTTGTCTGCTCGTATTCTCTTTCATTCATATCTACTTTGGAATGTTTTGTTCTATGTGAAACAAAAGTTAATGCTAATCTCGATATGAAATGTACACTTGCAAAATTGGGTGATAAATACGACCATAGTATGACGCATCATGCGAAGAAGTAATGATAAACTTGAGGGAGTTGTATGTAATTCAGGGGTGCTAGATTCTTTTGATGTGCAAAGCACATGGGTTAATATGCTGACACCAAATTTGCCAAGCATAGATATTATATCATAACAAGTATTCATGTTTCCCCCCTAAATTCATATTTTATGATGTGGTCGAAGATAAGAGAGGATTTAATCTATCTGTGCAACCATTCGAAAAAAAAAACGGAGTTGGGATGCAAATGTTACCCGTCAAATGGTTCTTAAGTTCAATTTCTACCACCGTTTATTGTATCTTGCTCACTAAGAAATTAAAAACTATGTATCGTATCTGGGCAGTGGTCAATGGAAGATGCAGTCCAACTTCAATGTATGCTAATTTTAGTTATAGTAGAATTGAATAACCAAAGAAGTGGCATCTCAATCCGGGTTGTTCATGCCGAATTAATTTCATTACATAGATACATCACAGAGTATTTTTTTTTTCTGTATATTCAATAATGATTAGATACAATATCGTTTGAGGTCTTTCCGGTAAACAATTTCCCGTGAAGCTTCATCGTTTGGGAGGATTTTGGACATCTACTGCCAACTTTCCGAAGAAGATATTCCCTATAGGTAATAATAAATTTATTATTCATATCTATTTCATAATTAATGTTTATATATATATGTGTTTTAACTGTTTTGATTTCTTAATGTGTGTGTAAAAAGTTCCAAAAAGTGGAGCTACACTTGTTAATTTTTGGGATAGAAAAATAATGACAAGAGAAAGGGATTTCAATTATTATTTTTGTGCACTCACTCTCGTTACTAAGTCGGCTCTAAAAAGAATACCCTGAAATGCCGAGAGTGGAAAAATGGAGGCCGAACTACATGGAGCTGTTTATTTTAAAAAATTCAAAAATCATAATTTGTAGTAACAAAAAATCTGAAAATTGTTGGATGTAGACAATGTTGTATTCTATCAACTTGTAAAATCTCGACTAGAGATATCATTTATTTTGGGCTGTAAAAAAAAAAATCTGACATTTGAAAGTAGTTAACAGTTCTAAATGTTAACTCTTCCAAATCAGTCAGATCTTGTTATTTTTGTGTATACCAAAATATCATTATCAAATATTTACATTTGAGATTTTACACGTTGGTAAAATACAACATTGTCTACATTCAGAACTTTTTTCAATTTTTTTTGAGGCTTCTAAATATGGTTTTCAAAAAATTAAAATTAAGGCTCCATGTAGCTCGGCCTGATGAAATACCCTGTATCAAAAATAAAACCTGAAAACCCTTCTTCTTGCTCGTTATCCTGAACGAAAAACCTTGCTGCCCAGCCAGCCTAACCATGGAACACAGAGGCTAGCTCACTCTTAGCCCCCCAGCACCTGAATCCAGATAACTCTCTCCTCATCTTGAACCCCTCCTCACAGATTCTTCATCCCCATCGAACTCGAAGCCGCGGTTAGCGCCGACCGCTGCGTCGGGCGAAGGACCATGGCGTCTTGCTCCCACCCTTGGCTCTTCCCAGGTACCGTCCATTTCAACCTCCGTTCTGCTCTGCACATGGAGCAGGGAAATTGTCATCCCCCGCTAACCCAGCTTTCCCTGCAGGCATGTCGCCGCCGCCGGCTGCCTCCACCGCCGGGCCGGTTCCTCGCTTCTGCAAGTATTCGGTAATTACCTACCTCGATGCCTCAATTTTTCCAAAATTACTGCGCCTGCTTACTCTCTGTGCTACTACCTCCAGCCGGATTTGGTTGTCGCGGAAACACGCTGCATTAGTACAAAATCTAGCCTAGCTCGCGACAGCTAATACCGATCGGAGGGACTAATATTTAGTTTCATTCCGTGCCGGCGCAGAAGGTGTTTGCTAGTTTGCCTCAGCGGAGAAAAGCAGGGCGAGTTGCGCCGAGCAGAACGCGGAGAGGCAGGATCAGGTGTGTCAAAGATGAGTCTCTCCATTTTGATCCGTCCAAGATTGAAGCACCACCGTACTCCAGTTACTTAGACTCCACGTCTGGTCAGCTCGAGCCGGCGTCGGGTGCCCGGGCAAGCATACCTGGGCAGGAGTACTGGCCGGAGGGCACCGCAGCTCAGGTGCGTGCTGCCCGTGCGCCTGCACCGGTTGGGGAATCGGCCGGGACTCCGTCTCTTGGCAAGAAGCCCGGGAGTAGGAGGAAAGGGTACAAGGGGCAGGTCGGATCAGCATTAGCAGCGGATGGTGCGGAGACCAGTGGTGATGATGGGGAGTTCATTGTGGCCACTGAGGTTCCGTTAGATGATTCGTCGGAGGAAACAAAGGATACACTGGATGAATATGTTATTTACGAGGCGCCCAAGGAAGAGAGTTTGAGCGAGTATGAGATGGACAAGATGATGGGACGGCCACACCCGTTTGTCGACCCAGCAAAGGCGATGTTGGCAGGGGAACCGAAATCGAGTGAAGAGCTCTGGTGGAATTGGAGGAGGAAGTCTGAGACAGAAATGTGGTCAAGATGGCAGAGGAGGCGTCCAGATGTTGACACGGTTAGTACTCAATTGATTGAACTTAATAAATGATAGAATGTGATGCTTTTTATTGGGGCTGTTTATCTGTCGTCAACATGGTCACTTAGTAGAATATAAGGTACACAACAGAGATTCATATTCTTCTACTGCACCACTATTACGAGGATTTGCAATGGTAGTACTTTCCTAGGTTTTCTGTGCCCAATTCAGACAGCACATATACAAGCCACGTTAGGGCACAACGATGCCCTTGTGTCCTTTCATTCTGCATATGTGGTGCGCCAATCATTGCCAGGTTCAAGCTAGCTTATCATGCTTTTTCAATGCATCTTCTCATGAGAAACTTGAATGTAAAAAGAGTGGTGTAGATAGTGACAGAAACAAGATTTTGCGGATGATATCAGATGAATAGATATATGCACATACTTTTTAGGACGTCCAATAGCCTAAACTATCACTAAAGTAGGGGTTCAACTGAACTCCACATCTCATATTAAATATGCCACTGGGTATATACATGTCGCTTGCATATATGGCTTGAAAGCTTTATGTTATTGTACAGTTTATTATTGGCTCATGGTATGTTCCAGAGTCACTTTCTTCTTTTTCATTTTGTCCTAGTTCATGTTTGTATTTATGTGTACTTCCAGCTCTATGGCATGCTTCAGTTTTAATTCACATTATAATGCTTGTTTTGTTATGTTAGGTCTTTGCAAAGGCAATGTCCGAAACTGGGCAGATTAAAATATTTGGAGACCATCCTACAAGAACAGAAGCTGCTCTTGCCAAGACAAGAAGGCATTTACACAAAGAGGAAAGGTTGACTAAATACGACTATTGTTTTCTCTTAAGTCTGCTAAAGCTTTGTTGGACCCCTTTATTGCACATGTGCAGTTGTTCACACCTTTATTTGAAGGCTACATTGTTATTGTTCTTCCATATACTTGAAATGCTTGTAGCATTTTATAGTGCATTGTTCCGTCGTACTTTCAGACACTCATTTAAACATATCTTCTGTTTCCCATTTCACGTTGCGTTATAACAAATATGTGGCAGAACATTATATAGGTCAAATACCACGGTTTACTCACTGTCCTGGTTTTTCTTATTGATTAAAAGTGCACTGTTCTAGTTATGAATATCGCGTGCATTAGAAATACAAAAAAATTCAGCATTAAATTTTCATGGTATGGTTGTCAGGACTGAAGTACTATCTTGTTTACCAGTGGCTTTATATTTGATATGCAATAAACACAGGTTAGAAGCAGAGCAAAAAAGACTAGAAGAAATAGGACCAATAGCATACTATTCAGAGTGGGTCGAAGCATATAAACAAAAGGACACATCATGGGAAGCCATACAGAAGCACTTTGAGGAGACTGGCGAAGATATGACTACTCAACTTATTACAATGTTTCAACACCAAACTGCCGGTGAATTTCGTACTATGATGGGCACTGATGTTCGTATACAACGAGATCCTTTGGCAATGAGGATGCGTGAAGACCAGATTAAACAGAGTATTTATTCTCTTGCTCAAATTCTGTCTTGTCTTATCTTCCTGCAAAGCTGCCTTTTCAAAATAGTTATATGCAGTTGATCTTACATTGCCTTCTTCTAATAATCATGCCAGGTTTAGTTCACCCCCTTGCTTAGGGGCCAAGTCCACAAAACCCTCTTGACTTTAAAACTGTTTAAGCACCCCCTGTAAGGCATTGGATACCATTTAAATAATCCCCTCGGCCACGTCACTGTCCACAGTGGGAAAACCACTCTCAAAACTATCTCGGGGGGTTACCTCCTGCCTCTTACCGGGTTGATCCATTAAAAGAACTCACTGGAGTTGAACACAGATCACTTTCTTTTTCTTCAGTTTCAGCATTCATGTGCCGTTCTTATTATGTTTAAGAAACTTTGAACAACTGGTATCTTACTATGTCTAAAATATTGATGTATGCTCTCTGCATAATTGCGTACTCCAATAAGGGAAGCTACCTTGTTACTCTCAGAATAAATTAAAGAGCATGTTATTTTAGTTGCTGCAACTTTACTAGGGTATGTAACAACTTGGACTTAATCTTGTGATGTTCAACTATGCAGTTTGGGGTGGTGATCCTGTTTACCCAACAGTGAACTATGTTCAGGATCCTGATGAAGTGATTGACTACAGGGGTCCGGAATTTCATGAGCCCACCCCTGAGGTTGTACCTTATTTGATGGAGGTATGTGATAGCACTTCCACATAATTTTTAGCATTTCACACTGCCAACTAGTGTGGTTTACTAGATTCATGGTATTGGGTTGTTATTATTTTGGAGATCCATAACACCATACATACGAATTTGCTTTCTAATTGTACGTATTAGTATATAACACAGCACTCAACACTTACAATGTTAAACATGTGACGTGTGTCCCTAATGGGAGTTATGTTTCAGCTCAGCAATTGTACCCTAACTTTATGAATTGCACTTCCTCCTTTCAGCATGGAATAATGATCACGAAGGAAGAAATGGATGCACGTTTGAATGAAGAGCAGGAAGACATCAACCAAGACATCACGGTATATCTTAAATTGTACTACTGATTTGGCTATAACTGATTGTGTGTACAGGTCCCGCAAAGTCCTCTTTTACTTATCCTTGTTCTGCTCTACTGACAGTACATTCCTGAAGTCAAAGATCCTATGGCTACTGCTGTTGATATTGGAGAGCATTCTGTGAGTGTCCATTCTAAGTGCTTCCTCTTTTAGTTTACAAAACCGCCTCAGTCCATGCATATCATGCAGGAAAACAAAATGATTTTGAATCTTTGGTTTCATTTTGTTCATTATTTTTTGTGGGGAGATTTTATTTCTGTCATACCTACAAGATGTGTGAACTATGGAAACATGTTGAACATCTTATGCATTAATTTTTTGTTATAATCTGACTATGATACTTTCTACTTTCCAAAAAGTACAATGAAGACAGTGATGATGAGGAGGAGGTTGACAAAGCTGCTGCACAGCCTGTGTCGCTAGAGGTATCTTACTGAACTATTTTACTGGTGAAAACATAGACATTCTGCAGTTGCCATATTGGATGGATGATTTTATTACGTGCAATCGCAACAAAAGAAGAATATGTCAGGGAAGCTAGATGTTGAATATTTTTTGTAATACTGGGGCAGCAAATAAATGGGATGAGATGGCTATTAAATATCAACACTTCTCCTATTCGAAGGCATATAATTCCTTGAATTCATCTGCTCTATATATAGGATGAGGAAGATGGTGGGGATGAGGCTGAGGAAGTTGAAGGGAAAGTGACTAAGAACTGGAGTGTTCTAAAAACTACTGGACAGGATGAAAAACCAAAGGTACCTTTATAAGCATTTTTTTTTCCTGATGGTAACAGATTCTTGGTGTATTTTGGCATTTAGAAACACTGAAATGATAAAATTCTTGTTGGTCCAATTGGATATCTTACTTAATTGTGTGTATATGTTCTAGTTTTGTTTTACGTATGCAGGGCAGGCAACTGTAGAAACTTCTATTCCAGATGACAATGCTTGTTTCTCTTTCCAGGAAAAGTTAAAGAAAGACCAGCTGTCACTTAAAGATGCTATTAATGATTCTGAGAACCTTACTGATTTCCTTATGGACTTTGAAGAAGATGAGTAATACTGTGGGCGTTTATTTTCGTCTGTGCGCATGACACAAGGTGAGTAATTAGGCAAGCGTATAAAGTGCTCTTTATTATTTAACTTTTTGAGAAATTTGAGCAAATTAACTATAGCTTGTCCACTCTCGAAAATCCTGAGCCAGAATTACTCTGTGCTCCATGAATTTGGCCGAGTTTCTATGTTTAGTTGCTAAAAACATGTAGCACAACAGTAGTATATTATGTAGTAAACAGTAATATTGAATGATACAATTATTCTTTGGAGTGAAAGCATGAATGTGTTGCACTGATCCAAATAGCCTTATGCCTTCGTATGCTGCTTTCCAAGGCACGAAGCTGCATCCTTAATATGCGCAAGGGATTCAGCAAAGTCGTCCAAAAGTTCATGACAGTTGGGAAATTGCGCCTCATCCAGTGCTAGATTTACCATGATGGTGTTGACATAACTTTGATAATTCACGGTTAGGGCCTACATAAGCAAACGAAACAATTAATTAATAAATTTATGCCGATTCTATGCCACAAACTGGACAACTTTTGATAACACCTTGGTATAGAAGTGCTATACCTAGCTGTACCTGCGCATAGTTACTTCATTCAAGAATTCACGATAATTGTTCTTTTGTGTGTTGAAAGTTTACCGACTCTTTTTTAGCAATCAACATGTGATACTCCCTCCATTCACTTTTAAGGCACACCAGTTATCTCCACATACATACTAAAATGAGTGAATCTAGACTTATTTTGTACATAGATTCACTCATTTTAGCATGTATGTGGTCAAAATGAAAAGTATAGCTAGTGTGCCTTATAAAAGTGAACGGAGGGAGTAGCATTTATGATCTGTACCATAAAATACTTGTGGGATTTGATGTCGCAGGACACTAACATGTTAATCTATTTATTTAACTCTAGTTCACAGTCATAATTTCGGAGGACTTACTTCTGGAGGCCCATAGCCACTAGGGGCGATGAAGACAACCGGGTGCCCACAAAACTCCACCTGTTCAACCGGGCCCGTCATGTTGGAGAAGGATATGGTAGTGTGGGAGATCATACGATGGAAGATAGCTGCAGCTGCCTGTTCGAGCAACAAGTTGCACTGCTGTTAGAAACACAAGAACCCAAATGGCAGAAAACATGACAGGTGCATTGTTCTCTCTAGAAAACTACTCGTAGAAAGCTGACGGCACTACTATAGGATTAGTCATCCAACATTTCTCTCTGGAAAATAGCTAGCTACATGTTACCATTCGTACCGAGATGTAAAGGACCAGATGTCTATACCTTGAGTCCGAAAACTTTGAGGATCACTTCTGCGGCTACATGTGTGAACACCACCTCCAGCGAGCTCTTCTTCCTGTCCACGACCTTCTTCGCCTTGCGAACGTAGTCCAGCGGGTCGCTGTGCGCTCCTAGGAAGAACGGGAGGATGATGAAGCCGAGCTTGTTCCCCCATTTCACGTCGCTTCCCTTGCCAGACTCTATCATGTTAACGCATGCCTGCTCATTGGTACCAAGAACTGAATAAAAAATAACGAGCCACACCCTTCAAACTGAATTATGTTAGAATTGTTTACGTATATCACGTACTTTGCACATTATTGAAACATTTGATCAAAGATAACACTCAAAAAGTTGCAAGCTTCAGAGAAAAGAACAACCATGTACCTGGCTTAAACCTGAGCTTGGCTGGGCAAAACTGAACTTTGATGCTAGCTTCTCAGTGGAAGATCAAGCAGGTTCTTGGGGTGGTATCTTACGTGACTATGAAGGAAAGGTTCTGTTGTCAGCTTGGGGTCGCATCCCTTTCTGTTCTGATGCAGAACAAGCCGAAGCGGTAGCTGGGTTTGAGAGCTTGAGAGCTGTGTTTCCGATTTTCTCGGGACAGCTTCTTGTGGAAAGTGACTGTGCTTCTCTTGTTGCTCAGATCAATTGTCCTGCAGAGAATAGATCGGCTGTCTCTGGTATTGTTTCTGATATCAATAGATTGTTGCAGTCTTTGCAAAAGGTAAAAGTACTGAAAATCAACAGAAATGCAAATCAGGCAGCTCACTATCTGGCTAAATTGGGTAGATATGGGTTGAGTGGAGATGTGTTGATTGGCTCATTCCCTCCCTGCGCGGCTGGGGTGATCAATCTTGATTGTAACCAAACTGTTCCTTCTTAATTTATAAAACACAAAATTCAAAAAAAAAAAGTTCTTGTGTTTACATCCTCAATTCCCAAATAGAAGGAACAGTACCAATTTTGCACCGGAAACATGGTCTTACGTGTAGGCTTGTGGTTGGCCTTAAATTGACGAGAAGGATTGATCGCACACGTATCTCCTTGTCGCTGTCACCTGATAAAAGAGCAGCGCCACGGTCACTATTCAGTTAGGAGTAGGAGCCTGCAACAGTACACTGCTATGTTCAAAGCAACGCTATAGCTTTTGCAAATTAGATCACCTGACTTCCGGAAGTAATAGTGTGACAGGGCAGCGTACGTTACTCCAACCAACACATCGTTAACTGTCTGCGGCAAATATGGAGAAACATTGTGTTTTCCTATGAGTTATGTTACTTAATAAATAAGAAAAATTAAGTTGCAACAGGTCAGCCATGAACAGAGAAAAGTAAGAAGAAGGTCTCATGGCATCAAAACTAATTAACTAATCATAAACACGTAAAGGAAAGTTCTATTTTCGGTAAACTTTCAAAATCCGATAAATTTGGCCTCTCACCCACCTGCCAAAGAAATATGATGTGGCGGTGGTATCACACACATTGTAACATAGTCAGCACAAATTCTAGAAAATAAGGAATTTTTAAAGAACATGAACAATGGGAAAAAAATAAATATTTAGGAGAAATTTGTAAAATGAAAAGGATGGTTGAATCATTTAAATATTCCAGTAAAATTAGTAAAAGAGGTAATATGTAAAACAAGTTCCAGAAATATAGAAACACAAAATTCTGAAATATTATAAAAGTCCAAACAATTCAATAAAAATGACAAAAAATTATGGTATTCATCAAAAACAGACACTTCTGTTTTTATTGTTGTTCGTAAATAACTTGTGTGGTTCCTCTAATTTTAATAAAACTAATTTCATTTTTTTGGTTCTTATTATGAAATATATGATTCTTCCGACTATTTATGTTTCTTAATAAAATTCGAAGTTCTTGCGAAAGGTGTTTTCCTTGACTTTTTTTATTGCTATTTCTAATTGGATTTCAAAGATCAAATCTGGAATCGGCCTATAATTAAGGGAGAAAAGGAGGGGTAGAGATTTGGTGCTCCCGAGCTCCAGTGATCTCACCATTTTCAAAAAATTAAAAAGTATATTTACAAGTTTCAAAAAATTCTGAAAAAGCATGCATATTCTTAATGATATATGATACAAGCGTGGAAAATTGCAATACAAAATACTTTATGTTTTGTGCTACACAAAAATAACAAATGTATAGATTTGAGTATAGTGTATAATGTATAGTTTAAATTTCCAACTTTTGTCATTTTCGTGTAGCCCATAAAATACCAAATATTTTGCATTGAGATTTTACACGCTTATAGTATAATTCATTAACAAGATACATGATTTTTTCAGATTTTTTTAAAATCCATATATATGATTTTCGAATTTTTTAAACTGGCACGAGCACTGCCTTGTTTCTTTATATTAATGACCATGCATCTGACCGTATTTCTTAAAGGTGTTTGATGGTACAAATATTTCTTGACATGGACTAGCAAATGTGGGAGCCGAGGTGCTTCCACCATGTTGCATGCATGTTTGGGACGGTTTAACTTCGAAACTCCGCGATGCGTCAGGATATATGCAGTTGCACCTAAGGAAAAAGATGGAAAAAAGCTCTTACGCATTTCATGGCGTTCTTGACGAACTTGACGTCGTCGAGGCTAAGGCTCCGATGCACGATGCGTTTGCGCTGGGACTCCCCATGGTTCACCCGCTTGAACAGCGTGTGCGGGTCTTTCAGGTACAGTATCGTCGCGAAAAAGCTCACCACGTCCACCACGGTGTGCCAGGCGAGCACGACGAACGACCACACCCACGCGACGAACGCCATGGCGCCCGCCGAAGGACGAGGACGCTGGTAGATGGCGCCCGTGCGCGTCGGGAGCGGGGGCATGGCCGGCAGCCTCGTCGGGTCGGCGGCGCTGCGCGTGCAGGACATCAGGAGCGTGAGCAGGGACATGCCATCCCCGAGGGAGTGGTGCACCCGGATCGCCGTGGTGGCCGTGGCCTCGGAGGTCGGGAAGTCGAACAGGTGAAACTCCCAGAGCGGCCGGGACCAGTCCATGGGCAGCGTGGACAGGGACGCCACGTAGTCCTCCACGGCCTTGTCCGGGTCGGCCGCCACGGCGGCCGGGTCCAGCCTCGGGCAGATGAGCTGGTCATCCACGTTCACCGTCGTCGGCGCCCACCGCAGGTTGCCGTCCTTGTCCGTCACCTGCACCGGCGATCGACGTTAGAAAACCATCTTACTTATATACGCAACACGTACTTGGATAAATGCTGCGATGGAGTACTTGGATGCTGCGGAAGTGTGGGTAGCGTGCGAGCTGGACCTCGATGCCCGCGGTGAGGGCCGGGATGTTCAGGGGCGTCGCGGCGCCGATAACGACGATGATGTAGAAATCTTCCACGAGCCTCGCCGAGGGGCTGACGGGCTCGCCCAGCTCATCCGGCGCCGCCCGCCCTCCGGCTCCATTATCAACGCTCGTTGTCGACGTGCGGACCGAGAGCGGCCGCTTCCGCAGGGTGGTGGTGGCAGCTGCCGCCTCCATTGCTGCTGCTCAATCAATCGGTGCAGTTGATAGGCGCGGCGACCGGGTATATATCATCATACTGCACCGCGCCAAGAGCGCTGTTCAGCCCCGTGTGTGCTATGTGGGATATGACAGCGTGTCCTATTTCCATCTTTTCCAACGGCCAACTAATTAGAGTGTTAATGCGCGAGAACTCTGACATAGACTGCTAGATCCTTTATGTTTGTTTGACGAACACCTAGAATAGATCGTCTTTTGGAACGGTTCCTCAATGTGAATGGCCATGATTTTCACTCTGATTGACTTGATTGATAGCTGTAACCATCATCACCGGTAAAAGATAAGGCAAATGATACTCTCCTAGTTTTGGTTGTTATGTCGAGATCGAAATTGCTCAAAATAGTCAGTATGACGTGCAAGCCTCGATAACTGTTGATCAGCTTGCAAGGTTATGTATTCAGCTACCTAATGTCGAGTATCACTCGTTTATTAGAGTATATGCCTATCTCTGTACTGAGTCATACAGGGTGGTTTATACGAAGTAGAAACCTCCGAGACTAGGGATTTAATATGTGGAACAAAACTCTTGGTTTTATATATAATGGAGTAATTAAGAAACATGTATGCACTATATATCAATTGAATCATATGCCGTATGCATCAGTCTCGATGCAGAGGCGAGGGCTGCTTCCACTTTTCGGGAAAAAAAATATTTAAACATGCGTTTCGCACATTAGGAGTAAGGCAGTAGTTATTGTACATTGCTGATCTGGTCGTTCTATGACAGTCTGACTACGATCGATCGAGTGTGTAACTGTGTATATGATGTTGGCTGAAGTTTGCCGTGAACTGTATCGATGGATACTGGTATTTCACAGTCAGCTCAAGGCATCATGCGTTTCAACCTGTCACGAACCAAATCTATTATGTAGGTGGAGTCGTGGCATAGCATTGATTGGGCAAGCATGTTAACTTTATATTTGAAAATTGAAAGAGAAAGAGATGTGTGTGTGTGTGTGTGCAGAGCAGCGTATTTTATCGGTGGGCTAATTTTCGACTCAAAATACATCATATTTTAGGCTGTGCAAAAATGACAAAGTGAAAATCTGAAGTAGTGAATAGTGCAAAATTTTGAATCTCCAAAATTTGTCAGATTTGTCTTTTTTGTATGGCACAAAATACAAGGTGTTTCGAGTTAATATTTTGCAGGTTGGTAGAATACATCATATCAACATATAGAATATTTTCAAAATTTTAAAATATCATTTTCATTTTTTTCAAAAAGCAGGCTACATGTAACCCGAGCTATACTTGCTTTTTCGGTTGGGATGAGGCCACTTCTGGAGTCACCTGACATCCTACTTATTGTCATTTTACCGCTCTTCTGAAGGTGGCACGGGTGAAACCTTAGCCGCCGCTCACTAAGAGCAAGTACAATGTTGGTCAAAACCTAATGTTGGTCAAAACCTGGTGCCGAGAAAACGTAGACCCGATCTTAGACATTGGAGCATGCGGGTGCTAACGAAAAAAAATGCTAGAATTGGTGCTAGCTAGTCCATGAACCGGTTCCAATTCACTTTTGACCCATATGATTAGTGAGATCTTTCCTACTCCTTTTGCCTTTTGCCTTCTCACTTATCTACTCTCTGCCTTCTCACTAGGAAAACTACTTTTTTTTACCAAGTAGGGCCCACCAGAAGAGCTAAACATTGCATTGAAACTAGTTTTTTTGGACTCTATTCTAGCCAGTTTTTTAGACTAGACTCACATTGTTCATGCTCTAAGTCTCCTATCACACATCCTCTTCCCATGCCACCATGGGGTAGTCGTCGTCCATAGACATGCAGTTGACAACAGCGGTTGACTCGTGGCAGAGTTAGGCTGGTGGCCGAGATCCTCACTACTGACATGAGATGTGATGTGCAGACTAGTATGACTGGCTAGCGCCGTTGGCCACAACGTCGTTGTCAGATCCCGTGGTTTAGACCAATGAAAGTAGACCAACGAAAGGGTAGATATAGGTATGTACACTGCATTCATCCATGTGAAATCTGGAAAATTAAAAACTTATTGATAACAAAGTGATCAAACGCCCGCTTACGTCGATGAGTAAGAGTACTTAATTAGATCATCCGTCTAAGTGCGATAGATTTTGACATGGCCTTTGTTTATTTCTAAGCTTGGGCAACATTCAAATTCAAATTTAAAAGAAAACATGACTGGTCATGATGACACCATCACAAATAAATAAATGGGAATAATGGAAATTCATTCCAAAATAATAATAATATAAATTCAAAAGAATGAGAGATAATATTTGATAAATAAGACAATAGAATAAATATGAAAGGAAATCTTATTTATCTCACAATTCTATACACTGGCAATATTACAACCTTTCCAATATTACAAAAAGATAAATTACAAAGAAATATCAAAAGACCTAAGATAACTTCATTTTGAAGATGTTCCTGCAAAGTTGACAATAAAGGCAAAACAAATTGGGGTTATGGTTAAAATGTAGCCAGCGTCGTAAGATGAGGCATTTGATATTGAACATATCTATTAGGCGATTAAGAACTAATCCTAATTACCTTATATGATTGTTAGAGGGAAGTTATCTCAAAAAACAAACAATAGGGACATGGGTCATCTTTAGGGACAATGGATCAAACTGGATCTTAAGGAAACATAAAAGGCAAGAAGGAACACGAAAATAACTTATTGCTTCAATAATTACAAAGGCAACCGAGGCAACAAGATATGATCCAATCAAGCAAACCCAACAATTTTTCTTCTAATATATATAGCTAGATATTTTTAAAGTAGCCACAAGTTAAAGATATGATTAATATTGACATTAGGGGTCAACATGACCAAAAGTGCACTGGAATTCAATTCCCACATTGATCAGATTTGAAATTATTCAGTCTAGGAATGAATTAAATCATGGAAGCCAACTTGAAAATCCCACAATATGAGTTGAAGCCCACTATGTCGAAGCCCATGTGTGTATTACACACTTGGCAACAAAAAATAATCCAACCAGTGATGTTCATCCTACATAGCTGAAGGTTTGAGAAGGGGGAAAGAACCCCACATCAGGGAACTTGTAGCCTAGGAGAGATGACCTCCCCAAAGCTCCCACAGGAAAGCAACAGGTGCATAAGAATGACACAACCACACCAAATTCCAGGATATTTCATACCGAAGCAAACCAAAGTAAGAACGACTAGAACACCACATTTTAAAAAACTAAAACACCACAAATGGACCATCCAGCACTATTTATATGTTCACAAGACATAAGAAATATCAGAAACCAGAAGAACAAGCTTCAAAAAACCACGAGGTAGGCAACCAGAGAGAGATATGTATATGTTCTTATCCAGCACTATGTTACACTTAACAATGTGGCCTCATGAATTAGGAAATCCTCGTAATACACTTTACTTATGGTCATGATCAGGAAAACAAGATCATTCATAATTTATGAACCAGTCCAAAGGCCCAACTTGGGATATGAGTTTGGTGTTTATTATTCCACTCATGTAATTATGTTTTCCTCTTATGAAGAGCATATTAAAATTATAGCATAGAATATAAATTTAATCAGTAACTGAAAGAAAATAGAATAATAACAAGTTTATTATTGCATATAGGGCATATTTCCAACACCATCATGGGTATACAAATATGAAAATAATTATACAGGTCGCCTCATATGGTTATAAAACAATGAAAGTGCATAGAAAGATAAGATCAAAGGTACTGCCATAAACATATAGTGTGGGGTTGGACTACTCCCTCTTCATGGAGAGGTCGGAGATACGACAGAAAGAGGTTCCGTTGGCATTTCCCGCTACAATCTTCTCCGGAGGGTGGCCTTCTATTTCTATTTATGTGTTCACTAAAACTTTATCAAACTTTATAGCAATATTTGTGAAATTAAATTAGTATATTATGAAACAACATTCTAAGATGCATTAGTGATATTAATTTGGTATTGTAAATATTGTTATTTTCTATCAAATTGGCCAAACTTAATTGTTTCAACTTAGGAAAAAACCTAAAAGTATACTTATTTTGGACAGAGAGAGTATACAATAGTTTTTCTATACTAGGTCGGCTACTTTACTTGTTAGCCAGAGGCTACGACCTCATATAGTACTCTTGCCGTAGTTGCTGGTAGCATCAGTGAAGTTGTAAGTTCGAGTCGAGTGATAGCTTTTCTCGTTGATTTCTTCTTCTTTTCATTTGTTTATTTGTTTTATACCCCTAATTTTATGATCAGTAGTTTTATTTTCTTATATTATATACTTTTTATTTTTAGTATTTTTACATTCATTATTTATCAGAATGCGAATAAAATTTTGTTCATTACTGCTTACCAAGTTGTTCGATCCGGAAGGAAAAATGCTCATGAAAAACAACTCTCGTTCTGCCCTTATTTAAATAAATGTTCATTATTTGTAAATGTTCATGGTTTTAATTTTTCCTTTTCATAATAACCATTGTTACACGGATTGATATTGATATCATCATGAGTGACATTGCATCTAGAAACGGTACAAAAGTTTTTGTGACAATATATGCTTTTGGATGCAATTTATGTATCTATTTGGTAAATTTTCATATAAAGACATATTTCTTATTATTTTTATGTTTCTATCACGAGGGACCTCAAATGCTCATGAAAAACAACTCTCGTTCTGTCCTTATTTAAATAAGTGTTCATTATTTGTAAATGTTCATGTTTTAATTTTTCCTTTTCATAATAACCATTGTTACGCGGATTGATATTGATTCATCATGACTGGCATTGCATCTAGAAATGTAAAAAATTATTGTGACAATATAAGCTTTTGGATGCAATTTATGTATTCGTTGGTAAATTTTCATACAAAACACATATTTCTTATTATTTTTATGTTTCTATCACGAGGGACCTCGGATTCCAGTTTTGCCCTCCCCGACCCTGCGTGTAATGTTGTACTCCTAAAGATCTGGGAAAAGCCTACAACCTGAAAGTCTCAACTATGTTGGTCCCGGGCCATAACGTACCACGTTTCTTTGCATCAGTCTTTCCTGAAAAATCATGGGAGATATACATAGCTTCATAGATGCGCTAGGAAACCTACACGCCATTCTCTAAAAGGAAATGACTCAAATGTGTGGTGATAGTATGTATGAGTAATGAGTGTAGATAGAAACGTCACTTTTACAGAGGAGAAGAGAGAAAACCCTAGCCGCCTCCGGGTCGCTCCCAGGCGACCCCGAGGCGCCCGCGCCGCCGCCGCTAGAAACTCCACCCCGCGCCCTTCTGCCCCCCGCTGCCACCCGAGGAGGCCGTCCCACGGCGGACGGTGGCGGCGGGAGGTCTCGGTCGGCCGTTTCCTCCTGTAAAATCCAAATCCCCACCCTTAAATCCCCGCAAATCTGCCGTTCTGAGAAGCTCTCGATCCTGCCCGCTCCTCTGCTCCGACTCGGTGCTCCGTGGGTGCGTCGCCTGCACGCCATCCTCCCGCTGGCGGCGCTCCGCCTCGTTCCCATCTGCTGCTCTCCCTGGCGATCTGGCGTCCGCGCTGGTGCTGCTCCGACGCGGCTCGTGGAGCTCGGGTCCCTTGGATGCGTGGCTCCGCCACCTGAGCCGCGCCGCCGACGCGTAGCCGTGGCCGACACGGAACCAGCCGCTGCTCCCCTCTGGCGCGTGCTCCGCCCAGCCCTTGGCTGGCTGTCCGTCCGGGGTTCATGGAGCCTGAGGTGCGCGAGTTGTGCTGCACTCTCCCTCCCGGGGAAACCCGTGCTCGTGCTTTGTGCATGAGCAGACCATGGCGACGCCCGGCGTCGCTTACCTCGCTGGAGGCGTGGTTTTGGAGTTGCTCCAAGGCTCCCAACCCCCTGCCAAGGTTCTCAGTGGATGTACAGGTGAGGTCCGAGCGAAAGCTCTGCGATGACGGCGTCCGTGGACGTGGTCTCCCTTCTTGAAGGCGTCGCAAGGGACCCCTGTTCTTGCCATTGGCTCTGTTCAGCGTGCTTGGCTGGTGGTGTATCCGGCGGCGAGGCCTTTGTCTCGCAGTGCTGCCATTGGTGCCATGCTCCCTGTTCTCGGTCTGCTGTGAAAGCCTCTCCGCCGGCGCTTGACTTTTACTACTGCCCAGGCATGTTTGGCTCCGTCTTTTGGCGATGGCCGCTGCCCCTGTGCTGCTTTTTCTTGCTATGCTTGCTCAAGACCCTGTCATGGTGGCCGTTGTGTTGCGGGAGCTTCGGGCTCTTGGTGTCGTCTCGGCTCATATTTGCTCAATGACGACACAATGATGCCTCCCCAAACCTGTTAATCGTCTCGACCTCCCGCGGCGGAGCTCTTAGTCAAGGTTCGTGCTAGGTGCTAGGCTTTGGCACTCGTTGATTGTGGATACTCCTGAGTTGTGCCGTGGGATTCGATACGCACGCCGGTGTGGCGCGCTAGGTTGTTTGCTGAATCTTGGTATTGTGGTCCATCGACAACACCTCTCATCTACTTGTGCCTCTCATGGTGATGGACCTTCTGCCTGCTAGCTTTCCTTGGTGATGGGCTCATGTTTTAGCTCAGTAGTGTCTTGTCAGGTAGCTACTTCCCCTTTTTCATGTGTTGTGTGTGTGTTTTTTCTTTTATCTCTCCCCTTTGTAATCCCCGTATTCTCTGGTTCATTTGAACCTATCTTGTAGAGGCTGCAAAGCCTTCAGGCAACTTTGAAATATATTCAGGTGGGGACTCAAGAAAAAAGTAATGAGTCTATGACACCATGCGGTCCATGCCTGACGTTTTCTCAACCATTTGACAACATATTATTCATGTTGGACACCAGTGTGTAGCACATGTTTCTCATATCGCGCAGCAGGACCCTGTTCATTCAGATTACTAGCTAAGGGACATTTTTGAACATAAATATTGAAGATCTTTTGGGTGTAGCGACCAACTAATGTGGTCCATCTATTTTATTGCATTTTCTATATTGCAGGCATCTCTTTTGAAAATAAACACAATCAGTTTTTGAACCGTGGGATATTAGACGAGGATGTGTGCAAGCTCTGCGCATGTGTAAGATGGAAAGAAAAATAGATCTCTTCAACGTGTAGAGACAAATATTTCAGTGATCAAGTTCTTACATGGCATGTCGCATGTAGGGTCTCTTTGGCCAACCTTAAGACACAACAAGGCAATGCATAATTCGCAAGAAAAAAAGGCAAAGCATCAAGGTTTCGATATGCCTATGACGATCACTGGTTGGGTAGATTTCTCTGTGGTGTGCAACATGCGGATGATACCACTTAGGCCCTTACTCATTATGCAAGCATATGCAACTCAGCTAGTTTGCTTGAAAGCCCTGCTCCACATTTTTGATGAATCCATCGGACTCAAAGTGAACTATCACAAATAAAGTTGGGTGCCCATCATCAATGGCGGATCCAGAAATATTTTAAAGCCTAGGCAAAATGTACAAGTACCATAAAAATACGCTAGTTTTTGTACAAATACTATGAAAATACGGCTTGCCGGCCGGCCAGAAGCCCGGGCAGCTGCCCGGGCGGCCGGGACGCTGGGTCCGCCACGCCCATCATTGTGGATGAAGCAAGAACTGAGCATATCACTAGAACACTCAACTGTAAATAAGGCTCATTGCCTTTCGCTTATCTTGGTCTACCTTTTGAAAAAACAAACCATTTTTAGAATATTTTCTAACCAAATGGTGCAAGCAAAGGATCAAAAAAGATTATCAGGAATTGGAAAGTTCATAACTGGAAAACTTGAAATGGTTAATTAAGTCAGTTCTATCTTCCATGCCTACGTTTTTCATGTGCACTCTCGATGTTCCTCCAGTCACTATAAAGCAGCAAGTTATCAAATACATGAGACATTGCCCGCGGAGGGAAAATGGCATAGAAGAAAGTAGGTCTGTACTAATTGTCTGGACAAAAATTGTAGGTCTAAGAACCAAGGTGGTTTGGGGGGGGGGGGGGGGGGGGGGGGGGTTTAAACCTGGACATTCGCAGGCTTTTTCGTTATTTTGTTGAGTGCTTTTTAGTGGACGCCCGGCATACAACATCCTTTGCGGAGTAGTACACGTCAGCGATAAAGAGCACTCGGTAAACAGGCCGACACACGGCAAATTACCGGATTCGGGTAGTGACAGTAGCGAAAAATATGATCACATGTCCACTATATTGTTGTTGAGTGACGGTATTTTCCGAAACAACCATGGATATTGAAAACTGAGCGGATGAAAATGTAAACAGAGTGAGGAAAACAATACACGTGATCGATAGGAAATCTATTAATTAATTGCCTTACATAAGATAATCCTCATGCATGACTCCGACCTAATGTTGGTGCAACTTAATTTATGGCTTTAGTAGGCCGAAAAATAAGTATTTATAGAAAAATATAAAAATAAACAAAAAGGTCAAGGTAAAACAAAACTGAGAAATATAAAGATAAACGTATCATCTTTGTTGTATCGCGTAGAAAAAAAGACAAAAAAAGAAGAAGATACAAACCAAAAGTGTGTCGGTTCCTAATATAACCACACAAGTAGCTTGTAGTGTGGTGGTTAGTATGTTCATGTGGACAAATGGAAGTCGAGAGTTTGATTCTAGCCAATAGCAGTTATTTCACCAATCTCTCATTTTGCTGTTAGTAGGCTGTGCAAAATAACATAAAAGAAAAAACAACAAAATAATTGCACAAATCTCCGCACAAGATCTGATGATTGTACAGTTGACTGATCAGATTAGCAAAACCGACAATATAATGAGAAGAAAAGCAAAATAAGTACAAGGAAATTCAAAACATACAAAAAAACAAGAATGCCCTGCTCTCCCTTCAGAAGAAAATCAACTAAACACAGAAAAAAATCCACACACGTGCATGCGGGCCAAATCTGTAGATAAAGAAGAAAAACGAAGAAAGCCTATCATGCAAACTCTGTTCGCGCGTGCGCGCCTCGTACATGTCGCTTACAAATGACGAGACAAACGAAACCAAATAATACGAATCTTAACGCAACATTGAATGTTTAGAAATTTGACTGAGCACTAAGCTAGCTGTGAATTAGCAAAACCGATCTTAATTAGATTGAAAACTGAACGGACGAAAATGTAAACCGAGTAAGGAAAATAGACGAAATCGATAGGTAATCTATTAACAATTGCCTTAGAGAACATTGGCTCCGACCTAATTTAGGTGCCACTTATGATCAACTTTGTCCCAAGTACTACTACACTTAACTAGAACATATTAATTCTTGCGGGTAGAAACATATATAATCGCGGGCCTTAACCAAGCACGCTGTAGATAATCTCCATTTTACGAAGGATTGCAGAAGCCCGATTCTGGACGACCTTCCACGCATCATTGACATGCCGGTCCTCGGTGAGCGTGCTCCCGACGGCACACCTTAGCACGTACATGCCACCGACGTTCGCGGAGCTCATGTACGGGCCGGAGCTGACCGCGTTCACCTCCTCCAGAAGGGCCCTGTTGAGCTCGTTTGCCGTCTTCTCGCCGCCCAGCTTCTCCGGCGATCGGAGCCGGAAGCAAACCAGCGCGAACCGCCTCTCCGCCACAACCTCGAACCTCGCGTCGGCTTTCACCATGTTCTCGAACGACTCGGCCATGCGCACGTGCGAGCGGATGTGGTCGCGCAGGCCGTCGACGCCGTAGCAGCGGAGTACGAGCCACATCTTGAGCGCGCGGAACCGGCGAGTCAGCGTGATGGTCCAGTCCTTGTAGTCCACCACGTCGTGCCCCTCCGAGGCGGCGTCCTTGAGGATGTACTCTTGCTCCGTGCCGAGCGCCGCCACGAGCGCGCGGGTTTTCTTCACCCACATCGCGCAGCAGTCGTTGTTGGCGAGGAGCCACTTGTGGGGGTTCATGCTGAACGAGTCCACCGACTCCACGCCGTTGATCACGTGGCGGAACTCCGGGCACACCAGCGTGGAGCCGGCGTAGGCCGCGTCCACGTGCACCCAGACGCCGTGAGGTGCCGCGACGGCGCAGAGCTCGCCGATGGGGTCAACGGCGGTCGTCTGGGTGGTCCCGACCGTCGCGCACAGGAACAGCGGGACCAGGCCAGCGTCAACGTCGGCCTGCATGGCGGCCTGCAGCTCCGTGGGCGAGAGCGCGAACATGTCTTCACGGCACGTCTGTACCTCGCGGCAGTGGTCACGCTGGATCCCGGCGATGCGTGCAGCCTTGCGGAAGGAGAAGTGGGTCTGGTCGGAGCAGTAGACGACGAGGTCGACGATCCTGTTCCCTCCGATCTCCGCCAGCTTCCGGTCCCTGGCGGCGACGAGGGCGCAGAGTATGGCCTCGCAGGACGTGCCTAGAAACGTGCCCCCGCCGCCTCCAGCGAACAGGAGGCTCTCCGGCAGGTGCAGCGCCTTGCCGAGCCAGTCGACGACCACCATCTCGAGCTCCGTGGCGGCCGGCGAGGCGGCCCACGTAAACGGGACGACGTTGATGCCGGCAGTGAGCGCCTCTCCAAGGGCACCGACGGTGCTGCTTGACGCCGGGAAGTGCGCAAAGTGGCGAGGGCTCTGCCAGTGCGTCATGCCCGGGAGGATGAGGTCGCGGACGTCCTCCAGCGCCGAGCCGAACGCGTCGGGCTCCGGACGGGACGGCGCTTCCACGGGGAGCACGTCGCGCAGGAAGCCGGGCGTGACGCTGGGGTGCACGGGGTAGTCGCCCATGCGTCCGTAGTAGTCGGCGATGAAGTCGATAAGCTGATGACCCTGGCGTCGGAACTCGTCAGCGTCCAGCGCTTTGGGGCATGGCAGGTTCTGCTGCTGCGCGTCCACCGTCTCCGGCACTGGAAGGACGCCATTGTCGGTCGTCGCGCCGTTGATGGTGCCGATGCAGTGCGACGGTGGGGCCATCTGTGGAATGCGGTAGAACGTACTTCAAGCAGCAGGAATGCAGGATCAAGGAATTAATAGGCCCGCCGCGCTGCTATGTAGTACTACTACCAGCTTCCTATTGATCGACCTTTGGAGACGATGTCGACTGATCCTAAATTCAGAACGGCTCCGATAGCTATTTACACAGCTGGAAGGACCAGTCACTCACACAGTCACGCGGAAGTCGTTCTTCCGTAATGCAAGTGGCCCACATTAATTATAATTAAATTGGTTGTGCACTAAATAGCATTTTGACACGATCGAATTGATGTGGCAAAAGATCGAGGAGCTGCGGAGAAAATATAACCCTACTCACTATCGAGCTAGCGACTCCAAAGTCCGAACTAGGACCTGTTCCAGCGCGGTGTGGCGTGCCGGGAACCCGCGCCACAAACTTCAGCACCGCTCGCGCGAACGATAGCTTCGGACTTTTGAGATAGTTGTCTAGTGCATCAATTTAATAATAACGGCATATACATTACAATGTTCGTTCGCCCGCGAAAGGTAGACACGAAATAGATAGGGCGCCTCAGCCGGTAAAGTATAGGATCCTCTGTTAATCTCTAAAATGGGGCCTTATCTCATTAGAAAATTAAACTAACGAACATTGTAATGTATATGCCGTTATTATTAAATTGATGCACTAGACAACTATCTCAAAAGTCCGAACTGATGGAAAGGGTCGTGCAATATATTATATTTCTGACACTCCCCCTCACGTCCAGGCTGTGGACATTTTCTTCACGAGCCTAGGACGTGGATTTAGGGTGTCCGCAGATATTTATTTTAATACTGTGTTGGCCTGGATTTGAACTCTAAACCTCTGGCTTCGATACCATATTAAATTGATGCACTAGCCAACTATCTCAAAAGTCCGAACTGATGGAAAGGGTCGTGCAATATATTATATTTCTGACAGTTATATGCTAGTATAGTTATCAGATGTATTAAGAATCGTACCAAATCAACTCTGGGTTGCATAATGTTATACGGAGTTACTTATTGAACCGTTGAGGTCCCGCTTGGTTCACCGTTTTGGGGCCGACAAGTCTCCGACAAAAATATGGACCTCACCAGGTCCGTATGTTTTACGTGCAGTACGAAGCGGGTGGAAAAATATCAGGAGAGAACCTATAGCCGTTCTGCACGCTTATTTTATTGTACTAACGCCTGTACCAGTAGGGGTGTAGAGCGGCGCCCTATCCGCCCCACATGGTATGCAAACTTGGACAATTTAGTTATGAATGAGTTGTATTGGGTTAGTTCAATCTATAATGCGATTGACTTATGTGGGCCTACGCGGGACCGTGTTGCGACCCTACACTTGTGATGCCTATATGAGCGATAACAGGTGGTGCTCTTACGTAGTAATAACTTTTCTATCAAAAGCGGAGCATGCCCAAGGCCTATGAATCGAAATATGCACACGGTCTTCTTTATTTCATTATTTACATAATTCAAAGTTAACGAGTAAACTATCACATAAGGCACTGGTAATCTGTTACAGCTGGCGGGGTAAGTTTGACACGCCACTGGTATTGATAGGCTTCCTGCTATAAGCAGTGTCCTTGTAGTGCGGTTGTAAGATGGATCGACCAATGAAATAAAGAATAGTTGGAAGTGCTATTTATGTGCTGTTAACTATTAGAGAACTCATAAGATCACTCCAAACTAGGTTCGGATGATCCAACGGCTAATATTTCAACTAATCTTAGCGTGGTTTTTGCATATGGAACGTATAAAGGAAGTGAGTAATATTATTATCAAATCATACCTTTTGCCTAGAATCATTAACTCGATATCAGTAATGATGGAAAGTATTATGATGCTAATTAACGATATTTGTGTCTTTTATTTTGCTACATTCAAAGCAAGGATTTCATTTTCAATGCGAAGATGGATTTTATGTAAAGAAGATACATATACTTTAAAGTTTGAACAGTGTAATTTAGTTGTGCTCATTTTAATCTAATGTGGTCATGTCGTGATAAAATATTGAAAAAACATCGATACATAGTATGTTTTGACAAGTAGGTGGGTCCGGGAGAGGTCCATGAAGGCTAAAAAGGAGGCTCACTCAGCACATGGTGGCCCGCAACAAGGATTTGGACCACTGGCGGGAGCCCGAATGGACCATTTTGAACTGCAAGCCACGTCAATACCTACACGTGGATTTTTACGAGATACTCTTATAAACGACTCTAAAAGGTCCATCTTGTTAGGGTTTAGCGTTCTTCTCAACCGACATGTAAATCGACTTGGCATTTGAAACCCTAATTCCCAGTATCCATATAAAGGAAAGTTCGGGCCTACTGAGCGGTACCACATTACACCTCACATCATCCTTGACCACTTCCACCATTGGCGAGATCGAGCATTCGTGGAGATTGCCACGAACACCAACAAATAAATGGGTCGCCACAAATAGGAAGTAAGAATTGTACCAGACGTTGTTCGCCAAGGGCTGAAGCTCTATGAACTTTGTCTCTAGTATGCTACCATCACGATCTACCGAGTGCAAACTTACCAAACACAAATAAACCGTCGGGAAAATACCATGACCGTTGGCGCATCAGGTAGGGATTGCACGTTCTGGACATATCAAATATCGATGGCCAACTTCATCAACCATGCCGAGGGTGCCACCCCTGCATCCGGAGAGACGTTCCACTTTGGGAAGCTCAGTTTTCTTGCTGACACGGTCGGGAAGTTGCGCCAGCTCGACTCGACCTAGATCCAGTTTGTTGATGGCCCCTAGTCGGCCAACAAGAAACTCATCCCGAGCTCCGATCTCTACTCCGACACCGATCCAAGTGGTGCCTTTTCACCACCCTCGATAGCTCCTTCAACCTCACGAGCATGGTTCAGACGGCGGGGCAACAGTGGGAGATGCCTCCACAAGCATGAGGTGTTGTCCATCAACGGTGCCCTGGCAAACGACACCGGGCCCTCCAACGCCAACAACCAGACGCATTGTTCCGTTTCTCCGGACGTGGACGCCACGACCCATACAGCCGCGGACTTCGCCAACGAAATCCAACATCTCTAACTCAGTATTTACAGTCTCTATCTATGAGTATGTTGTGTAGTGTGAACTCGAAACTTGCAAGCTTCAGTTTGAACTAACTTGCAAGCTTCAGCATGAATTAACTCCCAAGCTTCAGTGCGAACTAACTTGAAACTTGCAAGTTTGCATAGTGACTATTCAGTTTCTTGCATTTATTGTGCCAATAACATTCAGAAGAGATGAACTAATTGTTAAAACTTGAATGGTATGTGTATGCTTTAAACCATGCTATCTACCTGTGCGATGAACTTTAGCGAATGTTAATAAACAATTGTAGCATACACCGGATCAGAGGGAGTACTATGTTCAATAGAACTTTAAAACATGGTATCTACTAATGGTGAGTAAATCTACCTGTGCGATGAACTTTTGCCGAGAAAGTACAGTTAGATTACGTAGTTCAAGGTGTGTTCCTCACCGTACGTCAAAACGAGGCAGAAGATACACCTCTCACACAGTCATTGTTCAAAATGTCTGAAGGAGTAAAAGGAAAGCACCAGAAGAGAGAGACGCATACAAAGGATGACAGAACAAGCGCTGACATGTATTTTTTTCTCCTAAATGTCCATAATTAGCGCTTGATTAAGCTCGTGTCCTCGTTCAAAACTTTATGCACAACGCTTAAACACAGGCGGAACTTTTCATACTATGGCCATGCATCTGTATTCTAGTAAAAGAATTAATCAATCTAGAGTCTGATACACATAAAAGTTCAACCATTCAAGTCACATGCGACGGCACAGCTCAAACGTTTCTAGGAATGTTCAGTCTAGAATTTTAAAAAAGTAATCACCCTATAGTCTGATACAAGGTTCAGCCGTTCAAGTCACACACGACAGCATAGCTCGAACGTTTTCTAGAAATGAGAGCATTTTAGTCTATAATTTAGTATATAGAGCTAGCAGAATAACAGAGGCAGAAACATGAAAAAATGATTCTGCGAAATCGAATATAAATGGGTGTGTCATCAAAGAGAACCCCAAACTCATGTACTGAACATATATCATGGCTTCACTTCAGGGCACTTCTGGTGTAGATAAAGCAATCCATTCCACTTCGCTATACATGATGTGTGTACTCCGTGTATGTGTGAGGCGCATCCCATCATCCTGCAAATAAAGGTCAGAATGGGTTCTCAATCAAACATTTCAATAGATCAACTATAAATTCCATAAAAAACAAAGCAGACAGGTGTGTTATGCCTGTACTGAGAATTATCTCTCTGGGCGTCTAACAACCTGTTAAATAAAAATATGGTAATATACACACAAAATGTAACGGAAATCAGTGAAATCAACTGTAAATACGAATAGAATTATGTAATCTTTAAAATAGCGGAAAGTGTGTTTGGCTCCCGAGCTCTAGTGATCCCTCCAGTTAAAAAAATTCGAAAATCATATTTGTGAGTTTCAAAAAATTCTGAAATAATTTCCCGGTGTAGCCAATAGTATATCCCACAAACCTGTAAAATATCAACTTCAAATACTTTGTATTCCAAGCTATACAAAAATAACAAAATCTGATAAAACTTGGAGATTTGAAAGCATGCATAGTTAGATCCACATTTTTGTTATTTTTGTGTAGCTCGGAATATAAAGTTTTTGATGTTGATATCTCGCACGTTCGTGGGATATCCTATTGGCCACAACCGGATTTTTTTTCATAATTTTTTGAAACTTACAAATATGATTTTCGAATTTTTTAAACCAGAGGGAGCACTGGAGCTCGGGAGCCAAAAATCTCCACTTAAATAGCAGTAAAGAAAAAACATATTACATAAATAACAAGTTGCATAAAAGAAATATGATTGGGGGAAACATTGTAAATCACTTTTAAAACGTAAAATCTTCATGTTGACCAGCAGTTGAGTGCCAAAGAAGCATTATCTCAAATGCTTTTTGCCATCCAATAAGCATTAAATGACCAAACTGTATCCTTCGAGCTTAGTGTGTAAACCTTAAAAACGGTCTACAGAATTAGGGGACAAACCGGTCCAGTCTAAGCTTTAGTGGACACGGTGACACTGATTGTGCTCGCCGAGCGCTGCTGCCTGTACTAGCCACCATCGGCCATCGGGTATCCTTTCCTCCCGGCAGCAGGCAAAGTAAAATCACGGATCATCTACTCTCCACTCAACGCAATGGTTGCTCCGTGAGGACGCACCGCTCCACTTGCGGGCTGCAGCAACTACACCTCCGCATGTACTAACCGTCTTTGCCGCAAGCAAAGTGTCCTCAACCATCTCATGTCATGCCCTCATCGCTCCCATCCCACTCCCAGACCCCGGTCCTCCTCCTGTTTTGCTGGTTGCTGGTTGCTTTTGGTAAATGTTCTGTTTGGTAGAAGAAAAGGAAGAAGGTGCGAGGTCGCCCTGATACGTGGTACCTGGTACGACACCTGTATGGTTCAGGGAGCAGCCCATAATTGGTTCCAAGCATGTTTTTCAAATACGAGCATATTCTTCTACGTTCTAACACTAGCATATGATTGCAAAGAGCCAAAGACCACGTGATGCGGAATGTAGACTACAACAACAACAACAACAACAAAGCCTTTTTTTCCCAAACAAGTTGGGGTAGGCGGAATGTAGACTCATTCATTAATTAAAAGGAGACAGCGAGTGGCCAGTATTTGATCTCACATCTTAAAACTATCCTTTTGTCTTTAGTACATGTTATATATTTTTTCATTATTTAAATATACTCGCTGTATCCTTGTATGGCTGTTTCTGGAAGATGATGTATCCATGTCCCCGTATCGGTGCTTCGTAGGTCATAACGGACACATTCGCACAGGGAGAAACTATATTGTATGCTTCTAAACTTGTAATGCATATGCCATAACTAAGCTCCGTCGAAGTCCTACTTGCCACAAAGTTGGCTGACAAAAAGTTAGCAATAGGTGAGGAAAGATATGGCAGAAGCAGAGTCCATGAGACAAGGGCCACATGTTTATTCACTGTGGTAAGCCATAATTGCAGAGCAAACGAAACAGAAACCTGGAAATCTCTGGTGCGATTAAGGTTAAGTGTGGGAAATAGTGGTTGAGAACCAAACAATCACCGTAGTCTTTGACAAGATAACAAGACTCGGGAGCATTCAAACTGTCTCGAACATTTAGAACACCATCCTACAATCGTATAGTTCACTAATGGCCAGTAACCACCTGTCGTCTAATACTTCAAGAACTGCCTAGTAAATGTGTTATCTGGAACAGAAAGGAACTAAAATGGCACATAAGAATAGCTTGAGTAGAGAGCACTTCAACAATCCCAAACTTTGTAAAGAGCCCATATCATGCCAAAAGGGGCACATAAAGTACCAGCTCAGTGATGTACAAAAATAGTAAATATTTTCCTGGCTACTACTCTAACCTAAATACGTACAAAAACTTGACCTATCCATCCGTAGCCATAAGTTATTATCACCCCAAACCATGATCTCTGCACACGACAATTATTTCCGCTAACTAAGAAAAACGGTTAGACAAATCCGAAGTCTTGCTCACCCTAAAGCAAGCCGTGCTTGCTTAATGGCAATAGTTATAGACCTATGGTTGGACCAATTAGTCCCGATCGATCTAGCATTGGGCTCTACCTCTCCTACAACATTCTGAACTGTGGAGAACTGAAACCTTGGGTGTCATTTTGTAACACTTAGGGACATTAGTATATTAACAACACCATGAATGATATGAAATAAGAAATGAACCGGATATTCATAACGGGTAGTGGGTGCAGATACACCCACTACCCAGAAAACATTTTTCCAAATGTCAAAAAAATCCAAATAAATTTTTTGCATACAGTTCATGACATTTCATGTTGACACGAAAAGTTACGTGAAGAAAAAAGTTTTTTTGCAACCTGTGCAAAAAAGACAAATTCGGACACACCGAAACGTATATATACGCGTCAGTTTTTTCTCTTTTTTGTACAGATCACAAAAAAAGTTTTTTCACCCTGCCATTTTTTGTGCTAACACATCATGTTGTAATGTACACCCGGATTTTTTTCCGGAATTTTTTGACATTCTGAAAAAAAAACTAAAAAAAATTACATAGTGGGTGCAGCTGCACCCTAGAGCCAAATCGCCGTGTCCGAAATGAACACCATAAATGATATGAAACTGTCTGGTATCAAATCCGCTAACTAACTAACTAACTAACTGCAAAGCCCTAAGAATTGGGAACTATCAAAATGACAGGTTAACATATTTTTTCTGAAATTTGGTGGACAAAAGAGTGGAGACGAAACCAAATCGTGTTGTTTGGTAATTCCAAGAATTAAAGGAGAAGTCAATGTAGCTAAATCACTAATTTAGAATATCATAAAAAACAACAATCCTTTCTTGCCAAGTCAGAATGGCATATGCTGTTTCAGACTCAGGTGCGAAACTTAAATGCGATGAGTAAAACTGTACACAAATCTAGGTTTCACTCTATCAGTTCGATGTTGGCAAGAAAATAAATTAGTTATCCACATTAGGAAAACTGTCGATTCCTTCCCGATACTGCAATGCTATTTGACATCATCATATCTACTATCTATATTTTGGCAATTATTCTGTGCAATAATCATATGAAGTGATAAATTACCTCCTAGGCGGTCAAACTCCATGAAGCTCAGAAGGAGTTCATTTCAAGGCTGTATGTCCTCCGCTTGAAAAGCGCCTTTGCCGCCGTCCGATATGGCTCCTCAAAGGCATCTGAGATCCAGGTAGCACCTGCCGGAGCAGCAGCCTCAGCCCCTTCCCCCTCCCTGAGCACATCGTCACTAGGTCTGATGACCACCAGCGTGGCGCCCTTGAGCAGCACTCCCCCGGGAAGCTCGATATGCGGAGCGTACCACAGTCGCATAATGAGCGACGGCATGAGCGTGCGGTGCGAGTTCCCAGAGACCGACAAGGGCCGCACTCGCAGCTCCTGCAGCTGCCTCTTGTCCATAGTGAGCACCCCCTGCCCATCGGCATCGGTCAGGTTCAAGCTATCGAGCGTCTCATGATCGGCGATGATAGGCTGCAGCAAGTAATGCCGTGCCGATGCGGCGATCAACGAGCTGATCGTCCAGACGACTCGGAGCTTAAGGCCCCCATTTGTGTGCAGCGACTCGGGGATGCTCGCCAGTTCCTCGGGCTCTCTGGTGGTGTCGGAGGGCGTAGTTGAGGTGTCTACGGCGGTGGGGGAGGATATTGGTTGTGGCGGCGGTTTTGAGGATACGGACGACGCGCCGAGGATGACGCAGCTGCCGAGGGTGGACCCGAAGTCGGCCTTCCACTTGAGGAGCACGCCGTCGTCGACGCCGAGCTCCCCCGTGGGCAGCTCGATGCGGAGGCGGCGGAGCTCCTTGAAGGAGCGGAGGACCTCGGAGGGCGAGTGGTGGGAGATGTCCGCCGCGGCGGGCGGAGGGGGCAGCGATGCGGGCGGCGGGGTCGCGGAGCCGCGGCGGGAGACGACCGCCAGGGTGGGGGAGAGGATCTGGCCGAGCGCCTGGATGGGCCTGACGATGCCGCCGAGCAGGACGCGCGCGATGTGGGCGAGCCGCCCCGCGCGGCGGCAGGTGGGGAGGTGGCCGGCGAGGGGGGCGGCGGCGGGTCGTCGGGTATGACGCAGTCGACGCGGACGAAGACGGAGTCGACGAGCGGGACGAGCGCGTGGAAGCGGCGCGACACGAGCGCGCAGCGGCCCAGCGCCTTGACGTCGCCGATGTGGTTGAAGACGTCCAGGAGCACCGCGTCCGGCACCCGGTCGAAATGGTCCTCCGCATCCTCCTCGCCGCCCGCCGCGGCCGCGCCGCCACACGGCCAACCCTCGCGCCCTTCTTCCATCGCCTCCGTAGAGACAACCCAACCAAACCGAGAGCACGGGCGGCGCAGATCGGGATCCGGCGGCGTCGGCGTCGGCGCGGGGCGAGAGTGAGTGAGTCGCGAGTTGGGGGATTTCTGTTGGCAGCGAGCGAGTAGTCGGCACGTCACGCACGGGCACGGAGGCTGCGCGTGACGTTGGGTAGGGTGGTCAGCCCTTGGTTGGCCTTTGGGTGGTGGGTGCGGGCGACGTGTCACGCTCCAGCGCTCATCGCGGAGGTCATGCCATGCCGTAGTGGGGATCGAGATCAAGATCGGGGCCACCCACCCCCACCGTGGTGACCTTGTGGTGCAGGGTCCGGAGAAGAAGGATACGGTGGTGGGCGGCAGTGCGAGACCGCCCTCGGATCAGATTCTTCGTCCACCGGCAGGATACTCCGGCTAGTGGCCGAGCACGTCGCGGTCGGACCGAAACCTCGACGGCGACCCCTACCTCCGGCCTAGCAGCAGCAACCCGGTGGGATTGGCGCGTCCCATTGTGGTTGTTCACCTGGCGGCACCGCCGCGTCGTCCTGCTGCGGTGGCGTGTAAGGAACAAACGCGGCAGCTGATAGAGACCGTGATCGACGGCTCATACATGACTCGCGACTCGCGAGCCGTCTGATCCTGCGACCGATGGATCAGATCGAACGTGTTGCATCTGTCAGTACGGAATTCTTGAATAAAGGGAGGCGGAGCTGTTGTGAGAAGAAACAGTTCGGTGGATCGATCGATCTACCGATCGAAACTGACTGACAGATGCGCTGTGCTACTCGTGGGCACACGAAGAATCTGGCGCCAAAGCTGATGATCGACCTACAATCTATCGCTAATCTATCTGGCCAAAGCGTGAGCAGTAAAATGCATCCACCTTAATGAGGACACACATAACAAGTTTCTAGTTTTGCCGGGTTCCGTGTCTCACCGAGCCGAGTTCTGCCGAGTCCCCTATTCTTCTTGATAAATTGCCGGGTCATATCTCTGGGTTGATTTTCCGGATTGTCAATTCTTTCCGCGCAAAATCTAATTCGTGCCTGGGCACTATCGTCTCCTTACAGAGTGCTCACCACGCGCGCCGTCGGATCATCATCGTGTGGCACTCGCGGATTCCATCTCGTGGCGCGTCCGGACAAAAGCCACCCGCGCGTCGCGCCCTCTCTCTCCTACTTATCCTCTCAGCGCACGCACACACCCTCTCTCCCTCCCTCCCGCCACGCCGTCGAGGTCAACGACCGCATGGCCCGCCTCGTCGCGTCCGACCCCGTAAGCATCCCACCCTCCCCAGCTCCTCCACTGATTTCCCCTATGGACGGCAGGACGATGGATCTCACTTCTCCTCATCCGCCAGACCAGATTAGATGCGTGCGTACTGGTTTCCTCCCACCTAATTAACCAGTTCCCGAGCCTGGGAGGAGACTTCCAGTTCTGCAGAGACCATTCAGTATTATTCATCCTGCTCTGTTAACTTTATCTAACCCGTAGTCTCTTTGTTGTGTAGTGTTTACATGTTCTCTGTACAGAAGGACTAGCAAAGTTTGGTCGACATTTTTGAATGGGTGAGGCCTAATCTCCATGTACATCCCATCTTTTGTAACTGTTAGCCTCCAGATAGATGTAGTTCTGCCCTGCAAAATGGATAAATAGGATTTTTGTAGTAGTTCTGTAATTTAGGTAGATGTATCTTTGCGTGTTGCATATATTTTTTGACACCAATTGGCGTGTTGTTTATAGTGATGTAGCTACCTTATCTTAAATTTGTTAGTAACTGGTATTTACATCCATGATCTAAATATACATACAACTATTTGTAGTTTGTGGTTGTATGTAATGTAGGTTTCGTCTAGTGTTGATTTTGCATATACAGATATAGTTTCATAACAATTTTTACTATATATACAGTGTGCACAGATGTTTTTCTTCGAGTATATTTTCAATAGATAGAATGTTGGAAGGATTAGTACAAGTGCATTTCTCTTCTCCAGATAAGTTTCAGATTCCCCCATTGTTGGAAGGATTAGTTGATCAGACTTGTTGCCACTAGCAGAGCACACCAAGTCGAGTAGCCATATGATACCAGAATCTGAACCAGCACAAGATGACACCATTAGCAACCAGGCAATGTACCATGGAAAGGATTCAGACATGGAATACTTGCAGCTAGAGTGCTGCCAATGCAGTTCACTGAGATCCAGGAATTGACAAATGCCCAAGGTTTGGGCATGAAGGAAACAGTAGTAGAGTCTAGGAGACCCACTGTGATGAGGTATTTGCATCTTATGCAAGCTTCCAAAATATTGCAAAATAGGAGCTCCCTCTCCAGTTACCTTTCCAAGCATCACTGTTCCGTGACAATTATCCAATGCAATTCTCATCACTATAGGAACCAATAACAATGTCCCAAAGGAAGTCCAGAACTGCAGCTCGAGGAATGACAATGACACCATCCTTTTTTGTATCAGCTCAACTAAGCACCGAAGGCAGGGATCCCATGGTAGAGCAACAGAACCATAAGGAAAAACCAGCGCAGCAGTTCCATTTTTGAACAGCAGCATTTGAAACCAAAAATCGAACCACTCATTTTTCTGATGTGAAAGTACATACCCATGTATACTTAGAGGTGGTGGCCAATTCTTCCTCTCAATACCAATAGAATGAGCAAAAGGTGAGAACACTAGCAACCATGCGATTTCCCATTGGACACCATCAGGACCATAATAAATAGCATCTTCAGGAATGAGTATGACACAACTAGAGTATTGTCCCATTTGTCCACTGGACTGCACATTTTGAAGATTTGTTACTGGAGAAATTGCAATCCGAACAATATGATCTGGGTGCACCTTGAGCCTGTGAAAGAACATGTGGCATCCAATACCCAAAATATTGGTTGTCGCTCCACTTGCGCCAGGATGATGTGTTAGTACTTGACTAATTTTGAATTCAAACAGTGTTGATGAATGCTCCAAACAACTGCAATTGCTTAAATGATCAACAGTGTGAACGATGCACTGTCTATTTGCTGTCTTGTCAGTAGACGTATGCTGTTCTAACTCCAAAATAACCATTGTTGTTGCATGCCCCTGTAACTGTTCCTGGACTGCACCCATGCTTCTGATAATTTCCCCGTAGGAATGCAGAGTGCATTCGAACGAAGGCCAAGGCGTTTTAATTTCCCCGTTTAGAATGTATTTTTTCTGGTCCATTTGATTTTTCTGCATATATTAGATGAAAATTGCATTCAGTAGATGTACATTTGACATGAAAACTACAATTCAAGTTTTAAATGGTACTTAATTAATTTCCACAAGATGTGACTAGTCCGTAGATGTAGCACATGTAGTTCCCATAGAGAGAGATGATTTTCCTATGGCATGTAGACGTTTTGATTCGCTCTGCCTCTCACGTGCGCCGGTTAGACCGCTTTTTACCGAGCTAGCATTTTTCATTGCATTGAGATGTATTTTTATTCGGGTATATTATATGTGGAATGTATTTTTGTCACACCACATGCATAAGTAGGTATCTTGCATGTATTTTTTAATGGCACTTATATGTACTTTCTTATGTTAACATTACTGACACACCATATGTGGCTTTACAGATAGTTCTTGATTTTTTTTGTTTGTGTGTTATTCCTTGATATTTTGGTCACATGTATTTTTGGTGATTGATTATGTCTGCCGGTCTGCAGGTTGGTATTTGTGATTCCACAAACAGCACAAGAAGTCGGAGGAACATGCTAATGAAAATGGCTGAAGGAAAATGTAAGGTGCATGTAAATCAGCGGTAACTATTGGCCTCTAGGGTATCTTAAATAATTGAACCAATTGGATCCTGCTAGTAAATAGCTGATCGTTGATCAATAGTTATACTTGTCACCAGCTCCTACACTTTTCAGTGCCACTGACCGAATCCCCTGCATTTAAAAAAATGGAATGTCAAACTATTTACTATGCAAAGCAGATCACAACTACAAGTATTTTGCTAGTTTTCTACACATGTAATTCTATGCAAATTACTTTCATGTTTCCTTCATTTTTTCTATGCAACTGACTCGATTCTTTTCCATTTTTTACATCCAATACTACATGGAGAAGAAGTTGAGACATGTAGTTCCAGGTTCAGCCAGCTACAACTTCTATGAAAACATGGAGTTTTTGCAGAGAAAACTACATGTCTCTGGGGCATCAAGTTCCTGCTTTAGATTACTCTGGGAACATAACTGCAATGGCATCAAGTTCTTGCTTTTAGATTAGTTAATGGTCTCTTGCTTTTAGACTGTAGTTTTGCATGAAGTTCTAGTACTTCCGGAACCAAGTGGTTTACTGAACTATGTGCTTTCCATGGTTGTTTCTTCGAAATTGAACAAGTTTTTTCGAACTGATGTACTTCTGCACCTTCCTTCTGGGTGTATCTTTTCACCTGGACCTGGGGAGGAGTTTCTTTTGCTGTGGCTTTTTTGGCTATTCAGCAAGATTATGCTGAGATTTTCCTTGATTTCCGATGTATTTTCTAGCAAAAACATTTTGTCATGGATTTCTTGTTCTATGTTCCTGATGAAAGTTCCATCCAAGCGGGAGAGTTCCTCTCTCGTGGCTGCTAGAGGAAGAAAAGAAGCAGGTTGAGAAGAAGAGGTAGCAGAGGTAGGTAGCAGGATCCACACGGATGTACGTGCAGTAGTTATCTAGCTGTGCGGTCCACGTGCGTGCGCGCGTCGGTGTGTTCCCTGCTGGACGTCCCTTTCCATTTCTGGCACTGTGTAGTGCTAAACACTGTGCGTGCGCGCGTCGTTGTGTACCGCGGATCAAACTTTTCCTTTTTTGGTGGGGGCACTGTGTAGCGCTAAACAGTGCCCGGGCACTGTGTAGCCGCGTCCATCTGTAAACCTGAAAAACCACAGGCTCGACGAGCAGGGCTGGGATCGGACCTCTTGTCTCGGGTAGTTCGGCGTAGGCATGGTACGTCCAGCGAACCGAGATATGTCAACTTGGTCGGTCTTTGATTTAGGTCCACTACTCATTCGCACGAGGGCACCCTACACCCATGCGGTCCTCATGTATGTAGCGCGTAAGGCGGGCCGTAGGCCGTGCAAATGGGGCACCGCCCCGGGTCCTCGCAGGATGAGATCCTCAAATTATCATGGCAACGTTCAATTTATAGTTTTTTGAGGAAAGATCTGATACATAAATTCAGAAAACTCAGTACAAATTACATCCAGGTCCAAATGAAAAAGAAAACAACAAAAGAACCCAGACAATTGCACAGAGCCCCCGAGTCGCCTGAGAAAGAACGCAATCAGATCCCCAGCTTTCCCCAAGAACCCTAAGCATCGCCGGCGACGCCGTACCACCAGCCACCGGAGTCCGAGCACGTCCACACGCTGTAGTCGACCGCAGAAGCCGTCCGCCTCCCAGAGACGGAACTGAAGAACAATGAACGAGCACGGCCACCGCGCTCAGCACCGGTCAGCACCCACCTTCCAGCCGCACCGTCAACGCCCAGGGCAGCCACCACAAGCCCCCACCCGCCTCCAGTCGCCGCTCCCCTCGCCTCCACGGCCGGCCAGAGCAAAAACGACGAAGAGAACAACCACATCCAGCAGCCAAACCAGAACACCACCACCCACCAGCTTCTCCCCCCTCCACCAAGGACGGCCAGAGAAACAAAGCAGGAGGAAGAGCTCATAACTACCACCCCAACTTCGGCCAGCCAAAGAAAGGGTACACAAACATCACAAGCTCCCCGGTGAAGCTTCCACTGGCTCAACTTCACCAGACGGAGAGAGAACCGGAGGGACAGAAGACCGCACCATGCCTTCCCTTCCGCAAGAAAAGCACAGTGATCAGGCCGCAGAACCACGCCATCCAGCTGCCGTCGCCAGCCAGGGAGAGGAAGGATGGCGGCCTTATTCACCGACCACAGCATCGACCACCTCTCCAGATCGATGCGAAAGGGTCCTAAAACTACCCTATCTACAAGCCAGAGGCAGAGGAACGGGATCCCGACCACCCCCCGTCCCCGAGGCGAACGGAGGAGGCCAGGAACCACGCCCTCGCCGCCGGCGAGGAGGGGATCTGGACGCCTCGCCCTTTTTCGCCTCTCTCTACTGTAGAGAGGAAGAGGAGACGGACACGACGGCAACGTTCAATTTATAGTTCTACAGAAGTTTCTCTAAACATACGTATAGTATATACATCTAAACATACGTATAGTATATACATTACATATAAGTATGTATATGTATACACTACATATAGTATATACATTTAGTGACACTAATTGCTGAGTAATAAAACTATACTACAAAATATAATTCAAATATAGCATAATGTGAATGTATTTTTCAAGTATATGCATTAGGGCTACATAAAAAAGAGTGCTACAACTAACGTTACAATTTTTATGTGGTTAACAATACCAAATAAAAATATAAAAGTATACTCATTTATCTATAACATGCTAAAAATAAGTACACAATTTTAATATAAATATCGGCGCTGGGTCCAAATTTGGTTTGGACCAGCCCTGAGTGTACTCCAACACCCAACACTAAGGGCGTATCCGTGCTGCGCCAAAGTCGTCGGCATCGCGCCCTCCACAGCATGGGAGCTGGTTTTAAATGCGGTTGCGCCGTCGCGTGCACCTCGTACGTTTGTCCATGTACGATGTTCGCACCCCCAACGGGTGCCACATAACTACCTCCCTAAAGCCAAGTGAGCTCATGTTATGTGTGTCATGTCCACAATGTAGTACTGATCTGAGCGACGAATAGTTGTCAGACATATATTTCTTGCAAACATTTTAGCATGCATGTATATGCAAACATTATCTTAAAGAAACAAATACTCCCGGACCTTACAGAGCTTATGTGGGCCAATTTATCATTGAAACATCGACCATCTCTCAAAATAGTCACACTACAAAATTTATTGATCACCAACCTGTTGTTTTCGGGTTGATTGGGCTCGGTGCTCATGTGATGTGGCGCCACAAATGGACATGATGCCTATATATGCATGAAGAATAGGTGGTCACGCACGACCTGGTTAGCGCATCTGCGATCCCAAGCAAGTAGTCACACACTTCCCAATCTCTCTCTTCCCCTGATCAGTGTAGAGCCCGCCGATCAGATATACTCAATGCACCAATATTGTAGGAGTATTACGCAATAACTTAAATGTTCACTCTCAAGCAATAACATCCAATGGTGGAGGGATGGGTACCGGGAAATCATGTTCCCTTCATCACTATTTGTATAAAAACCATCTGGTTCGTCCGAAGAATATATATATAATAACGTATTTTTTTAGTGAATCGTGGTTGTATGAGCACAACATGTTTAGTATGAGCAGCTGTGTAGCATATTTTGCCCCAGGGCACCATAAATTCCAGCCCTCTCCCCATTGCTGATACAATAACAACGTGCCTTGCATCAAGGAAGTGCATAGCTAATATTACTACCTATATAAAAGACCAGCGGTTTCTCGCGCTGAGAGCGCCCGTGGTACTGTTCTAACGAACAGTACTACAGTAGTACTGTTTCATATGAACAGTGTTTCATTTTTTTTGCAAACTTTTTTTTTTTAAATTTTTTCTGTTCTCCCAAAAATTATATACAAGAAATATATGCGCGTCGACGAGTAGGTTCCATTCCCCTGAACGGTTTCAAGTTTTGTAGACTCTAACTCCTCAATTTTGATTCAAATTCGCACAAACATTCGACGAATTTTGTCATTTTTTTGGCACAAAGAACCCCACGTTTCCAAAAATTATATACACGAAAATATATGCGCGTAACTATATGAAAGACAACCAAAATCGAGCTCCCACAGCGCTCGCACACTGTAGCCAACACTGTAGACATCTACGGTGTTGACAGTGTTGAACAGTGCCGCGCGGCTCTTTTATAAAAGGACCATGCATTCTTCGCAAATTAGGAATCGGTCCCTCTGTTACCTTACCTCACTAACTATCTATGCATATATTAAGGAGCATGGATTTGAAGAGCTGAGATCCCGGTACTGTTCACACAAACAATTTTTTTTGCTAATTCCCACTTTTGCAATGTTTTAAATCTCTTTTTCGTGCTCACATTTTTGACACAACTTTTAAACAAAGTTTTCTGGTAATAGTTTCTTTAAAGTTTTCCGTTAATAGTTTCTTTAAGATATTTTTTCCACGGCGAACAAATTTTTGACTGCATCTTATTTTCCCCTAATTTAATTTCTTTTCCACGCTCATATTTTTGACACTCCTTTCAAGCATAATTTCCTGGTGGTAGTTTCTTTAAACTAACGATGAACAAATTTTTAACTGCAATATGTGAGCTACAGATTTTTAAATTTCTCGAACCCGTAGACTTTTACAACACCATTTTTTAAAGGTAGTTTTACAACGGTAATTTTTTAAATAATTTTCCCTCGGAGAACAAATTTTTAACTATAATCTGCGAAATTCAATATTTTCCATCTCATATAAAAAAACATAGTTTTCCAGTGATAGTTTCTCTAGCAAACAATTTTTTCCCTGCAATTTGTGAACCACAATTTTTTACGAACATCAAGCTACGGTGACGGTGAATTGCTCACATTTCTAACACACCTTTTAAACATCGTTCCCCAATGGCAGCTTTTTCACTACAGTGTCAAGACACTTTTCACATGAACAACAAAAAGTACCATCTTATTTTTCCCTAATTTTCACTTTTACAAAAAATAAAATTTCTTTCCCGCGCTCATATTTTCGACAGAAATTTTAAGCGTAGTTTTCCAGTGATACTTACTTTAAGCTAACGGCGAACAAAATTGTGACTGCAATTTGTGCGCTACAAATTTTTAGATTTCTCGACCATATAGACACTTTCGACACAAGTTTTTAAACGTAGTTTCCCAACGGTAATTTTGTAGGAAACTTTTATATCGAGAACAAATTTTTGACTGTAATTTGCAAATTTCAATATTTCCCGTCTCATATAAAAAAAAGGCTAGCTTTCCAACACAACTTTCATGTGAAAAATAAACTATTCCCGTGGTGAACAAATTTCCCACCAAAATTTGTGAGCTACAAATTTTTAGACTTCTTCCCCACGATCATATTTTAGACACATGTATTTAAGCGAAATAAATCCTAGAACAATTTTACACCAAAGGCGCGGCGTGCGCCGCGCTAAATTCACCTAGTAATACCCAAAAGGACTAAAACCCTTGTCGTACTAAAGCAATCCCTAACCCTAGCTGCTGCAAGACCGCAACGTTTGAGGCCAAGTGTATACTTTGAAACCACCGTGGAGCGCTACAATTAATAGGGAGAATACGCTGAATTTATGTTGTTATATTTTTACACATTTGGTGAAAATTTTATAACATTTGAATTTTTGAAAAGCAAGATGGACTACATTTTGGCATAGAGAGAGTACTCCCTCCGCTTCACAATATTCTACACTCTGGACTAGTATTTTGTTCCAGATTATTTAACATTCTAGGTTATGCACATTAATTATCTTCTCGGTAATCAACGACAAAAGAAAACTAAGAACACTCTTTTTTCTATTGGGTTTCATTAATACTACTCTGGCGTGTATTGGGTGATTGCTCACCGTGATTAACCATCCACGGCCGAGTGTGTACTGCCACTTACTTTGTACACTAAAATCAATCTCCACATAATTAACCACCCATTATCCCGCAGAAAAAAGATTAACCATCCATTAGCATTTAGCATTCGTTTACCAAACGGCTAAGCTATGGTTGGGATAATTTAGCATCATACGGATGGTGTAAGAGAGAACATGATTCAATTTTAGACCCATAATTTTGAGAAAAAAGTACTATCTAAAAGAAAATGAGACAAACACGAACTATCCCGATTTTTGTCTACACTCTACAAGAAAGATATCTATAAGCTGAGAGGGGAATTGAACGGTGATTTTTTTTTTTGAAATGAGGCAAAAACTTTTATATCAATTGATACCAGTGTTTGCTCCTTCTATATCAATTGACCGATGATCTCATACCTTCAATTCTACTGTTGTTCGATGCAATGTGGGTCGATGTCGTGTAGACGATCGTCCAGGTGAAGCCACTACTAGAAAACAACTCGCCGCCGGGTGGTCAAAACACTCGGCTAAGGCCGGAATCCACCTCGGCGAACGCTAAATTTTCCCGCGCCTTCTTTGCTGAGAGGGGCACTCAGCGAAGAAAAGGCGGCAACCCAATTTTATTTCTGTGGCATCTTCGCCGAGAGGGGCACTCGGCGAATAGCCCGCTCCGTCACGTTGCCATGGGGCCGATTGTCATGCGCCACATGGCCAGCCATTTCGCCGAGACGGGAGGTTTGCTGAGAGCCTTTTTGTGTCTTTGCCGACGAAATTAGCTTTGCCGAGTGCTTTATCGGGCGCCTCTCGGCGAAGATGCCCTTTGCCGACTGGTCGCATATTTGCCGAGTGTTGGTTGCCTGCGTCTCGGCTTAGGGTCTCTTTGCCGGGTGGCCCGTGTTTTTGCACTCGGCGAAGGCCAGACCACCCGGCGGCGACTCATTTTCCAGTAATGAGGGGCGCGCGAGGTCACCTCTTTCACCTCCACGTAGTGCGGCCCGAAAGAGATTCATCTTGATAACGTGATGAGAGTATGATTGAACACACGAAAAGAGTATTTAGACACAAAGGTGCAAGGTAAAGCTCTCTTCTTTATTATTCAGAAAAGATAGGCGCCTACAAGTTATGTTGATCCACTTTTTTGCTTGGGAGTTGGGAAAGACCCCATGGGGTTGGTATCGTAACACGAATCAACACCGACCGTATGTACTCACTTCACCTCTACTGAAAACCTACGAACCTCGCCAACTGTCTCTTCTATATATCGTGGACCTCGAGTCTCGAGCCCTCGAACCTCGCCAAAGAAAGCAAAGCAACGCCAACGAGAGCGCGCGCACGTCCTTCGAGCACAAGCAGCAGGCAGCAATGGCGGTCGTGGGCGAGGAGTACTGCGACCTCAAGGAGCGTCTGCTCACGGTGCGCAAGACCTCCCACTTCTCCCCCGGCGATGGCTTCGCGGCCTACGACCACCGCACGGGCGGCCTCGCCTTCCGGGCCGACACCTACGGCCGCGGCCACGGCGGCGGCGCGGCCTCCCCGGGCGAGCTCGCGCTCCTCGGCCCAGCCGGCGAGCCCCTCCTCACCGTGCGCCGCCGCCGCCCGTCTCTGCACCAGCGCTGGGAGGGCTTCCTGGGCGCCCGCGCCGACGGCCAGAAGCCGCTCTTCTCCGCCCGCAGGTCCTCCATCCTCGGCGGCGCCGGGCGCGGCGCCGTCATCGAGCTCCCTGCCGCGTCCGAGCTCCGCGTCGAGGGCTCCTTCGCGCGGCGCTGCTGCCGCGTGGTGGCCAGGGGCGAGGACGGGGAGGAGACGGTGGTGGCGGAGGTCAGGAGGAAGGTGGACGTGGGCGCGCGGGTGGTGATGGGCAGGGACGTGTTCGTGCTGCAGGTGGGCCCCGGGTTCGACACCGCCTTCGCCATGGGGATCGTCCTCGTTCTCGATCAGATCGCCGGCGACGAGGCCGACGACGGGGACGCCGGAGAGGTCGATGTCCTCAGCGCCAAGATTTGGTGACCGTAGTTTTGCTAGTTTCTTGCTTTAGCTGTATAGAGTTGTTGAACTTGTTTTGTTCCCCATTTTTCGTCTCTGCTCGGCAATGTACAATCGATGCTCGATTTGTTGCTGAAGTTTTTTTTCCTTCTTGTATCTAAGCAATCACCAGTTTAGCTGAAAAATCTGCAACAATGTGCAGAAATCTGCTCATTCTGTTCATGAAATTCTGCATAATCTGTTCCGTTTCCTGCTGCTCCTTGTTTCAACAATTAGGATGGTGTTTGATTTCCTTTGTAAGCTTGGTAATCTACCTTAGCTGCTTTACTCAAACACGCAAGGAAACCCTTCCTTATCGAGTCAACAAAGGTGGAAACAATGTGTGGTAGTAGTTAAGTAGCTAGTGAAGTGAAGGCACCGTATGCAGAGTGCAAGTTGGTGATTTAAAATTTGAGCATCCAAATAATGGAGATACTCTCTGTGGCAAAGATCGCAAACGACCGGAAGTCCAACTGGTTCCCACATTTTAAAGAGAAAGCATGACATCGCTTACGAGCGGCACATTCATATATAACGATGGCCTCATGTTTCATTCGTTCCGTGATACACGTTGGGATGCAGAAATACTAACGATATATACTTAGCACATTCATATATAATTCAGCATTAAAACAAGGACAGCGAAATGAATCCGCGAGCTGGTGTCGATTGTAGCGCGCGAGGAGATAAGCACAGGGAGCAGAGAGGGTCGAGCAGCTTGTTTATGGACGCGCAGATGACGCGTGCATGTTTCTTTTCTGTGTCTTTCTACGTCAGCCTCAGTAGTTGGCATCCTTTTTTTTTAGCTCTCCCTCTGTTTAATACTCGCTCTACTATGTAGGCTCTGCAAACAATACGAACCCGTTGGTATAAAGAAGAAGAAGAAGAAGATGCGTCTTCCTAATCCTATCACGTTGCAGCATGGACAATATGCTCCCGGCCGGAGGGAGATACGGCGATCTTCCTTTTGCTCTAAACAACACATGATAATGGCGAGGGAAATGTAGGCCTTTCAAGCCAGCAGAGCAGGTCGCTGAATAAAGGGCAGGCCATACGAACACCTACCACTCTCTAGCAGCTTGTCTCCACCAGCGTACGTGCAGCGTGCTGTTGTTTTCATGTCGCTCCGTCGGTTCGGGTCGATCGGTCATCCATTCGATTCGATTGGTGGTGTGTGCAGGACAGGATATGAGATGAGATCGATCGGGTGTTTGAAACCGACCATCCACTGGCGAGGGACAGGGTCGGCGCCGCGCGCACTTGGCTGTGCTGGACGCGACCTGTGCGAGCTCCCGGGTCATGCCAGCATCCATTGAGTCTTGTCTGATTTGCTTGATTTTGTTGGGCCAATGATGAATTGTGGCTACCAAACGCGCCCTTCGAGGAAGGGGTTATACTACTGAACCTTGTGCAACGTACAACATAATGACATAATGGTTATGCTCTGTTCTTGGCTCAGTAGTATCATCTCTTCCATTTGTCAAATGCAAGCCTGAGGCCCAAATTATAATGTCCTAAAGTTGATCTGTGATTTTTTATGAACTATGAGGCAAATTTCTTTTCGTGTGTTCGTGAGTATTCTTCATGCTAGCCGATGATTAAACTAGGCCATCATACTTGCAGGAAGATTGTGTACAAAACCAAGGGTAATGGCAAGGACAATGCTATATATGATTTCAACTTCGTTCTTGTATACACTCTTTTTGCGCACTGATGGCTATGACATATGAGTCTTGAATTGTGAAATTTGGGCCAATGATGAGGGTTTTATATTTGTGAGTCAGATGTGGCACTGTAACCACAAGGCAACCACCAAAATTAAGAACCATGCACAACTTTACTAGTGTCTTCTACTTGGTTTTGTTGGTTGTCATGCGGTGCATACTTTTGTTCGACAATTGACTATACTATCTAACTGAGGCATCTGATGAGTTGTTCTAGATTGAGTTTGTTTTGCACAAAGACGATGATTACAATGTGGCATAACATATGTGCAGGGATGCGACTTGCATAGGACCTAGAGCGATGTACAAGTACAATTCTTGTGTATACCTCTTGGTCCTGTACAGATTCGTCTCCCTGAAATCTTTGTTTTCTATTTCTTATGAGGCAAATTTCTTTGGCGTCTCTTTTAGGTCTATGATGATTTGTGTTAGAGCTGTCACATGCTGACTGCCAACAAAAGTATGAAGCAGCCACAATCAGATGTGACTGTTCTTTTTCTTTTGCTGGCTAGTCAGTAGGCGCATACATGGCTCTACATGTACTGAGACCAACGAACAAGCTCGCTACTCATTTTGAAGTTTTTAGCCGATTATTAAAATGTGACGGCACTTCTATGCAAGGAGTGATTCCTTATTACCTTGTGCAATGTACAAGGTAGTTTCTTGTGCGTAGCTCTTGGTAGTGTGGAAACACTTCTTGGATACACATGTGTCGTCGCTAGTATGAGCCATGTCAACTTGTTCAACCATTGATGTCATGTTCACAAAGTTTAACCATTTGTTCATGCTCGTAGGCTGAGAAATCCGATGCTGGAGGAACTCCCACCAAGATCAAGGGCAACGTTGGCTGGATGAAGGAAGAAGTGTCCCCTAACCACTTCTGCAAGGTGCTTGTCGCCCCTGGCTTAGGGGTGCCTCATGTTCCTGAAGCCTTCAGGCCATACTGGGGTGAGGTGCCTGGGGAGATCACCCTCAGGACGAACACATGGTGCGTCTAGACAATCGCCCTGGCTGATCTGAATGGTAAAGCATGCCTTGATCGGGGATGGCCAGCATTTACCATTGCTCATGAGCTCAAGATTGGTTATCTCCTCATGTTCAAGAAGATCGCTGCCGAGGAGTACAAGGTGATCATCTTCAACAAAACTGCATGTGAGGTGGTGAAGCAATGTACCGAGGACCCACAGAACGTGAGGAAGAAGAAGGGACCAGTAGAATAGTCGATTAAGAGTCTATCTTAGCACCATGGTCTTGTTTATCATGGTGACAACTAGTTTAAGCACTGCTGTCGTATTGTTTATGCACTGGATTATGAGTCTATGTTAGCACTATGTCCTATAACTTCTGATGTTAATCATCGTCATGTCAAATAGTTTGTACTTGTGCTTCCATGCAACGGTTGGTAACCTCACCTCAATAGAGAAGAGGTTACCTTAGTGGATGTTCTGCACCTAACCAAACACACGCCTAGTCGCATTAGCTCATGCAAAGCATATAACCAAACAGTTGATTCCATGTTTTCAGCTCGGACGAAAAAAAAACCATGCGACCTATCAAACAGACTGCACAACCAGACCCAGAGGCTGGTTTTTCCAGACAAGGCCCTGGCCGGCCAAGTCCCACAGGGCGCAAAGGTAGCTGCGGGCTACCAAACGCGCCCTTAGCTAGTCGCCGCTCGATGATCCTCACACGCCACGCGTATGTGCAACGTGTTTTTTTTTTTGCGAAACGCGGTAGGAGCTGTGCCTGTTCATATAGAAGAAGAGAATAGAAGTTCATTATAACCCACGCAAAAACTGCATGCGGATCATTATCACTCCCCAATTGGCAAAACACTTGCCGACCCAGATGGGTGCATCACACTCAAAACCTGACCTAGCTCCTCGAAAGCTAAAAAGGCCCTTACTTTCATGTCGCTCGCCTGCGTCGGTTCGGGTCGATGATCGGTCGGTCGGTCTGTCATCGATTCGATTCGGATTGGTGGTGTGCACTCACAGGACAGGCGATGAGATGAGATTGGGCGTTTGAAACCAACCATCCACCGGCGGCGAGGGACAGGGTCGACGCCGCCGCCAAGCGCACTTGGCAGTGTTGGACAGGATCGGGCCGCCGGCAACAGTGTGATCGCTCATCGGGACAATATACGTTGCTGATAAGGTATGAACACACTGTACTACGACAGGCGTGGGTGTCTTAATTATGGTCTTTTTGGATCACAATCGAAGCTAGTTGACCCTACCAACAATTTGGTTGGCCCCTGAAATTTGGCAGGTGTTTGGATCAGTACCAAATAATTGGCTCGCCCGGACAGCCCACCTGCCGCGCGCCGGTTTTGGTTCTCTGATTTCTCCGGGAACTTTTGAGTACAGCAGTGACTATCATAATTTCATCGGACTGCATGACACATGCTTAAGTGGTACTCTGATTCCAGTATTTGGTAAAAGGGACTAATTTTTTTAGGGTTTCCCGTGTTCTAATCTCCGTGGTCATGGCACCTTTGTTCTCCGTGGTCATGGCACCTTTCGCCTTTCTTGAAAACAGAAGAAAAGCTCCACGAACACCTAAATGAAATTATAAAAGGAGAGAGGTTGCTCGTACGTACTCCATACGGCCATGCATGTGTTACTCCTGCTCGGCATGGTGGGTGGGTATGGGAACTTTGTTGAGGAAACAATGTAGCTTTCAGACGCCGATCACAGCCAATTTGGGCTCAGATTCTTGGAGCAAAAGGTTATGTTTCACAACATCTCCATCAGTCAAGTGGGAAGGTTGGGTATCCCATGGAAGAAGATTGTTGCCCGTGTTCTTCCTCCCTCAACGTCCGTAACGCGTCTTCTCCCAATGCCTTCCGTCCTCGTTGTAACTTGTAAGTGTGACCGACCATGTACCGGCTGCCTGTATTTTTGGACATCCACAAATACCTAGGAATAATACAAACCTCACATGCGTTCTATTTTGTTTTTAGAGATAGAGCACATCAATCATTTACTACCGTGATTCAGGAGGATGCATGTATCATTAGCTTCGACTAGCCCACTGAATCTTTGATCCTTTCTGATACTACCAACCACTTGTTAACATGCTCTCTAGAAAGTCCAACGGTTTTGCTATTCTCAGGCTATTAGAAACCACTTGTTTCTAAGTCGACTACGGACCATTCGATATTGTCATTGAGATCCGTGTAAATACAAATGAATAACATAATTGTCATCGAACGACCATGAACATTGACTTAGCAATAACCACGAGAAATAACTAAATTGTGTGAGAAATTGTTGCATTTTACGTGCCTTAGCTCCATTTAATCTAACAAATGCTGAAAATCTCAAATGCCCGTTCAGATTGGTTGCATCACATATACAGTGAGACCGAGTTTAATCCCACATTTTTAGCGGGGAAAGAGTCGGACTGTCTTATAAGCTATAAGGAAGCTCTTACACATCCACACAGGAACAGTTTACACACACTCCTCCTCCGCCGCCCGTTTCGCCACGCATCGCACGCGCGTTGCGTGAATCGAGTTCAAGCACTAACTTTGTTTGAATGTGTCAACATGCTTGTGGATACTTAACACGTACCCTATTTATTTCGATGCGTGGCGTTTGTGTTATTTGTGTGTTCTCGGTATATAGAGGAGAGAACAAAACGGATTTTGAACACATGACTTTCTCTCTGTCTCTCGCCATTGGCTAGTTCATTTTGTTGTGTTGCATACAGGTTTTCCATCCGATGAGCTAAGTGCGAGGCATAAACAGAAATGTAGACGGCCATAAACATGCTCGTACGACTTTCAGTATAATACATACGGCCATGCATGTGTTCCTCCTGTTAGGCATGGTGGTGGGGTATGGGAACTTTGTCGAGGAAACACTGTAGCTTTCAGACGCGGATCACAGGCAATTTCGGCCCAGATTCTTGGAGCAGAAGGTTACCTTCACAACATCTCGATCAAGTGGGAAGGTTGGGTATCCCATCAAGATTGCTGCCCGTGTTCTTCATGCCTCAGCGTGCGTCCGTAACGCGTCTTCTCCCAATGGTGCTTCCATCCTGGTTTGTAGCTTGTGAGCTGTGAAGGACCATTTACCGGCTGTCCGTAACTTCAGACATCCACAAATAGATAGGGATATACAAATCTCAGATGCCTACGTTCTACTTTGTTCTGAGAGAGAGCACATCAACCATTTACTGTCATGATTCGGGGGGATTCATGTGTCATTTGCTTCAAGTGGCCCCTGAAATCTTTGATCCTTTCTCTGATACAAATGTAAATTGTCTCTCGGAAATTTCAGAAATCATTTGACGGTGTTAACATGCTCTCCAGAAATCAATCGGTTTTGCTATTTCTCAGACATTATAAACCACTTGTTTCTAAGTGGATCGAACCATTCAATATGATCACTGAGATTCGTGTAAGTATAAATGAATAACAAAGTTATCACCGAACGACCATAAACGTCGACTTAGCAATAACCACATAGAAATAACTAACTAGAGTGAGAAACTGTTGAATTTTATATCCCATGCTCCATTCAATCTAACAAATCCTGAAAATGCCAAATGCCCATTCAGATTGGTTAGTGAGTGAGACTAAGTTTAGTCCTACATTTTTTGTGGGGAGAGAGATGGACTAGACTATAAGGCACCTCTTACACATCCACCAAGTGAGTGAGAAGAGGAGCAGTTCACGCACAGTCCTACTCCGCTGCCCGTCTCACTACCCGCATCGCACGAGAATCCATTTTGGTGGAAGATTAAATTTTTGTTTGCTGCACCAACTTTGTGTGTATGTGTCAACAAGCTTGTGAATACTTGACATGTGCCCAGTTTAAGACGGTTGTGTTATATGTCTGTTCTCAGACTATAGAGGAGAGATCAGAATAGATTCATAACACATTGCTTTCTCTCTGTCTCTCTCGCCACTGGCTAGTTCCTTTTGTTGTGCTACTTACAAGTTTTCTATCCGATGACTTAAGTGCACGGCTATCTCGTAGACACCCAAGTACACGCTTATAATTCATAAACATGCACGCACAGTCAGCCTTAAAAACGTTCACAAGCACATACTATCCTATGAGCACTTTTAAGAAACCTCGCAGACATATTATAATCAATTTTTCTACCCAGCAAGGTAGATGAGACATGTATGTCCCCACATCTTCAACTCAAATTCCCGGTGTATCCCATTCCAAGTAATCTATACTTTTTATAAAGCAAAACCACACTAACATGCATTAATTATTTTCTATCTCAACATGCAAGCTATCCACATCATCCATTCTTTTAGCCAATCATTTGTCCATATCATCCCCACTAATATTCATTAATTTACTATATGTACATACAATCTATCCACGTCACTTCTTTTTAGCCAACGTCCACATCACTATTATTTATCATCTAATACACAACAATTTCGCGTCAATTAAATATAACCTCTCGACTATTGTGAGATTTAGTTCATATTTCTATAAACAACTTCATATTTTATATGTCTTCATTTACACAAAGTTCTTAATGAAATTCCCGCTGCAACGCGCGGGGTATTTTTCTAGTAGTTCCTACACAAGACATCGACACAACTGTCAGCAAGTGGACAAAACTTGGGTCTCTTTTGTATTCCACGGAACAAGAGAGGGAACCATATATATAATCGACAGTAGGCTCAGTACCTAAGTAACTGAACTATTGACAAAGTCGATCATCTCCATGTGGTCCACAAGTTTTATTCACAATAAATGGGGACTTTACTTGGTGAACCGAAAAGAGGTTTTGTTGGGCCACCAAATTAGTTTAAAGATATAGATAGTAAAACCTGATAAAATATATCAAATAGAAAAGCGAGAATTATCAAAATAAGAAAAAACAATGGACAAGATACTAGAATATCATATTGAAGCGATTAAAGACATGCAACAATAACCTTTCACATCAACTACCACCATAAGCAACACCAAGATACCGGATTAGCCATAGGATTCCAGAGACGTATCCCTTCGCGTCACTCCCCAGGGCGACGCAAGTGGCCCCAGCCCTAGGGCCGCCAAAGCCCCCGATCCTGGTTTCTTCCTGCAGCCGTTGCCGGCGGCCGGCTCTACGATTTTATAGGCCCCGGTGCGAACTCCACCAATGGGCCCAATAGAGAAAAAAATTCAATTCAATACATGAACATATTAAATTGATAGAGTCATAAAACTGATCTTTTTTACTAGAATCAAACATTTGTTTTTTTCCTTTGTTCCATACTAGGTATCTTATAAATTACAAAGCACCCAAAAATATATAAATATCATGGTAACCTCGAAACGAGACTTTCGTGCATTTTTTGACGTAAAATCATCAATGATTACGCTGCCAGATAGATGTTTTTTAGGTAGCATGATTACGCTACAAGTGAGAAACACGAATAGCAGTTTATAGATTGAAAATTTTAAGTTTTTAGATCGAGAGTTTCTGAGTTTGAGACCACGGAAAAATATTCGCCTAGAAATTAGGAATAGATTGATATGAGAATTTACCTTTCGAATGATGATCTTGATTCCGAACGATGATCCGAATGATGGATTGATGATCTCATTAGATCTTGCGTTAGGCGAGGCAAATATTCCGTGCGGTGCGTCTCCGTGATCACCTGATGTTTCCATGTGTGATTTGATCGAGAGGATTAAGCCATTGGGGAAAAGGAAAGGGCAGCTCTCGTGCGGTGCGTTCGTGCATGGCTGACATGCCTGGTGACTGAGTTGTACGCTGCTTGCTGGGCTCACGGAATTGAGTCACGCCTGGGCCTTTTTATTTTTCCTCTACTCTGTATTGTTAATACTGTATTTATATCTGAAATGGGCTCCTATTTAGCCGGGCCCCGGGCCGTCGCACCTCTCGCACTGGGCCATAGACGGCCCTAGTTGCCGCCAATGTTGGCCGCGGTGGCGGCTGGCCCTGTGTCGAAGGCGTCTGGGTAGGTGGATTGTGGCGGTGTCCTCCAGAGGTGGCTGGGGCTGTGTTAGTGGGGGAGATCGTCCGCGGTATCAGGGCGGCGATCCTTGGCTGTGCGGCGGCAGCCGTCGACTCCATGGCCTAGCGGCGTATGCGGGGTGTACATGTGGTGGTTGGCGGCGGAGGGCCGCTGATCTGGCTCCCGACCAGATCCGTCATCGACGCGACCCATGGTCATGCGGTGGCGCGGTTGGGGGTTCGTACGGAGCTCATCTGCACATATCGACACTAGTAGGGAAGTGCCTTTCTATGGAACGACATTTTGTGGCGCACCATACATGCCATGCGCCACAAAACCATTTTAGTGGCGCACCCTGCCATGTGCGCCACAGAATACTGTGGCGCATGCAAGCTGGAATGCGCCACAGAAATATGGTGGGTCCCGCCTCCACAAAAATCTGGTGACATTTCTGTGGCGCACTGTACTGGATGCGCCACAGAAAGCAGCATTTCTGTGGCGCATCCTGTCCAGTGCGCCACAGAAATGTGGTAGGCCCCCCTCGAGGTGCTTATTCTGTGGCGAACGGTTCTGGATGCGCCACTGAAAATAACATTTCTGTGGCGCATCACAACCGGTGCGCCACAAAATTTACTAACTTAACCGTTTTACGCCTCCGAGCCCGGCCGCCCCCTAGCTTTCTCTCTTTCCTTTCTCTTCTCCCACGCGCCCGCGCACCACCACCGCCCCCACTTGCCGCCGTCGGCCGCCCCAGCCCAACCCGCCCCCACTCGCCGCACCACCACCGTCCCCACTCGCTGCCGCCGGCCGCACCACCCAACCTGCCGCACCACGCGCCGCGACCTCGGATCCCGTCCACCCGCGCCGCGCTCGGACCCAGCACCTCGACGCCGGTGCCCACGACGAGCACCTCCACCGCCGTCCGCCCATCCGCGCCCACGAGAGCATCTCCACCGCCGTCCGCCACCCGCGCCTCCCTTCCCTCCCCGAGGTGCGCTGCCACTCTCTCCCTCTCCTCCTTCCCCTACCTCTAGCTAGCTAGGTGTTTGTTAAAATTCCAAACCCAAGTTAGTGTTAGTTGCTAGGTTAGTGTTAGGTTAGATTGGAGATGAAAAAATTGAGGTTTAAGGTGTTTAAACATATGGTCACTGTTTAAACATACCTTAAAAACTGACCTGAATTAAGGTGTTTGAAGTTTTCAAAAATTATTTTTGAGCTTTATCATGAAGTAATAACATAGTGCAAGAGATCCATGAAGGTACATTGTAAATAGGATCAAGATTTGATAATTTTGTAAGCCTCCAAAGTTGGTACTTTTTAACTTTCATGAAGATCATTTTTAGTTGGAATTTGCAAGATTTTATATTTTGTGGAGATGTAACAGTCAAGAAAAAACATGTAGACAAGTTTTGCATTGGTCATCCATGAAGACAAGTTTTGCATTGGTTCATCCACGTAGCTTGTGTTCCGACAGTTTATGTGGATGTTACCGGCCGGAGATGCCGGCCATAAATCGGGAACATCGGGAACATCGGGAAAATCAGGAACATCGGGAACATCTGGAACATCGGGAACATCGGGAACATCGGGAAAATCGGGAACATCGGGAAAACCGGGAACATCGGGAAACATTTAATTTTATGCAGTTTTTTATGTAATATGACTTGTATGACTCGGATCGTTTTCTTATTTCTGCTTCAAGTTCATGATCCTTTTCTTTTTTTTTGGTTGTACAGGTGCAGAAGTTCTTGTGTGTGCTAGAAGTTCTTGTGTGTGCTTCAATTTCAAGAAGACGCCCTTTGGTGAGCTATGGTACCCCGATCGAGAAGTTGTATGTGCTTGTGTTGATCTGTGCTACCACGACCATCGTGTCGTGGTTGTTTGTGCTCCGACCATCGTGTCGTGGAGATGCCGGCCGTAGATGTTGATTTTTTGTGAAATGCTTGCAGGTACCCGAGAGGCCCTTGAGATTGCCGGAACGTCGATTAACTTCCGTTCCGGCAAATTCGGGTACTCCATATGTCCCTTTTTTAGCAAAGGTCATGCCGAATTTTTTCGTGAATTTTGGCATGACTTCGCTAAAAATAGGACATATGAAGAAGACTCCCTCATAATTTGATAATTGATAATTTAGTTGTCTAGTTTGTAGTATATAGTTGTGTAGCTTAGATTGTAGATAATTTTAGTTGTGAGGGTTCCTTATTTAAATTTGTTTGCTACTTAAAAATTGTGTTTTTAGTTTATTGTTCTTGGCGACGATGTCACTGTTGGACCAGAGGGGCGATGTCCGCGACTGGACTCCGCCGGGCTGGCACTGGGAGGTGCTACCTTCCGGGACGCGTATCTTGGTGAGGAATCCGGGTGACGTCGTCGACCCGGATCTTCTTTGGTGGCAGTCGCGTGGGCCACGCTCGGTGCAGAGGGAGCCGGCCCCCGAGGAGGTGGTACGTCGCCGTATCAGGGAGGAGGACGAGCACGTCCGTCGCTACATGTATTTGTTGGATAGGCAGTTGATAACCCCCAAGAGCAGGGGATCACTGTAGCACCTCTCAATGTGGAAGTAAGGTATCGATCCGCAGGAGCAAGAAGGAAAAGTTATCTATTCCCTACAACTAAAGTGTCACAAGTTTTAGTTGATTATGCACTAAACAAGTTTAAAGAACAAGGTGGTTGATTTAATGGATGGAAGTTTAATGTATCAAAACAAGAATGTAAAAATGTCCCAATCCTCTTCAATGCAAGAGGACAAGACAAAGGTTTTCTCATATAGGAACAATGGACATGGGTTCATGGGTTCACTTAATCCTCTCTCTCATCTACGGTGATTATCATGTTATAGATAAAGTACACACAATTGTCATGTTTTAATGGTAGCTTTTTATGACGGCTATATGTCGTAAAACACATAGTTGAAAGAAATACTCATTTGTGTTGCTAGGTCACCCTCGTAAGGCTAGCGTGGTTGCTGTCACTCCACATCATACTCTTCCTTTTTACCCCCAGATAAAGGATGTTGGGCTGTATTTCACATGTCACTCAATACATATGCCGTGTCACATCGGCCATCCCGTACCTACATACATCATACTTCATAATGGACAATATTCTAAACACTAGTGCAATGATTCATAATTCGTGTGCATGACCACATCTCTCTCATCTATCCACACTTGGTGGTGTCAATCACCTCATGATAAGGATAAACAAGGCATTATGCATAAATCAAACCATCACATGCATCATAGAATATCTCCAAAGTATGACAAATCATAAAAGCTCCAACACAACGGTAAATGTATAACAAATCATCTCATACCACAATATCCACCATAAGAATTACATAGATAGATCCATACTTATGCAAGGCACATCATATAGACTCCAACAATGATCATACATAGAGAGATTAGATCAAGTTACCACCACAAACCCAAGGTCCAGGGGGTGGACTACTCCCCCTTCATCATGGAGACGGTGGAGAAGTCGTTGGAGAAGATGGAGACCACCCCGGCAGCGCCCCGCCGGAGTTTTCCCCTCCAATCTGCAGCTCCAAGTCTCTGTTTCGTGGTTTCTGTGTTTCGGCGGCGCGCCTTCCAGAGAACGTCGGGGGACTATTTTTATAGGTGGTTTTAGGTCGAAACGGAGTCGGTGGAGGAAAGATCAACGACAACGGAGCTCCGAGGCCCAAAAGGAGGGGTCCCACGCAGCCAGGTACATGGGCCGCGTGGGCCCACCTAATTTGGCCCTCGGGTCTCCGCTTGTTTGCTTCCTTCGCCCCCAAGTCTTCTTCCTTCCAAATATTGACGCCCGTAAATTTGCAGGTCATTTGTACGTCGTTTGGATCCCTGAAACATTAAATAAAGAAATAGAGTTTTCTGCCTGCGCAGGGTTAATTCCTTAAAAATAGGAAATAAATATAATATTCCCAAAAATCATTATAAAACATTGATATAACCCTTATATGATGCAAATATGATTGGAATACAAGTAATATAGTGCAAAGTTCATGTATGCATTTTACATGCATCAACATCCCCAAGCTTAACCTATACTCGTCCTCGAGTATGAAGGTGATAAAACTAACATGGACTTTGCAATTTAATGCTAACAATGGATATCAAAGATGATTACTATTGCTACATGAGTGAAATGGTTCATTCTTAAAAGGAGTAGCAATATGCAAGATAGATTATGAAGTGATATCAAGTTTTCAATGCAAGGATGTTCAATGATAATTCACAAAGTGTAACATAAGAGAAGAAGTACTATGGACCACAAGTCCGCATAATAAAAAGAAAGAACATCCTACAATGGTCATAGAGTATTGATGAAAATCTGAATATAAAAGGTGGACACTTTGGAAAGATATATATGAGTAGAGGTAAAACATGAATAAATTTCATCTAACTTCTGAACTTCTCTACTTATGTCAATGATTGTAATATGGTAATCCTTGGTGTCAAGCTCTCATTCCCCTATCATAGCATCTTGAATGATTAAGTTTAAAGTGAAATCAAATACGAGTAGTGTGCTTGACAAAGTACAGGTTGAAAGTCTCGTGCCCCTTGAATACAAGTACCTACTCCATGTGTTACTCAACTTGGAAAACAAAGCAAGTTCAAGTTAAATATCATTGTAAGTAATAATAGTATCATTAAGAGCGTCAACTGGGGTACCTCTTGTCCCAGGATATGGAACAAGCCCATATCAAAATGACAAGACAAACAAACATAATGAACAATCTCAACACCCTTTTATTTACCATTAGACAGCTTTTTATTGTAAGGTGTATCACAGAAGGTTCACCATAGCATGTAAGTAAATTTCCACCATGAATGATGCATGGCTTAGATTAGCGGCCCAGGCGTCTCTCTAACCATTTATACAAACTCATTTAAACTCACTTCATTTCCACATTTATTTCACCCATGGTAAGCATCTATAAATAAAAGTACATGATATCAACTAAATGAGATGAAGTGCAATGTTGAAAGCTTGCCATGTGACAGCACATATGAGCTAACTCTCAACCAAAGACATTTGTCAAGCCCACAACATCATAATTTTAATCACAATGGGTCATATTTTATTTATGCAATAAAAGTAAAGTGTGCATCAAGTTCGAGAGAGCTCTATAACCAACTTTTCCCATAACAATCAACAACATAAGCATTTTCATTCAGAGGTATAGATAACACAAATATCATGATAAACATACTCGAATAGCATAAAGCTAATAGGTTGATATGGTGGACTCACTGGAAAAACTTTGGTTGAAGGTGTTGGAAACAAGTTTTTGCTTGTTGGAATTTTTGGGCTAGCAAGAGGGAGAAAGTTGATCATCTAAATGCATGCATGAGTGTCCATAGAACTAACTAATCCATGTTAAAACAAGGTAAAATAACATTCAGCATCAAAACATGAATAAAAGATAGCTCTTGATAAAATACTTGCAAATTATTACTCATTAACAAGCTCATGAATTATGCAACTATATGTGTCTTTTAAAATTAACTCTAACATCCCTTTTCCCAATCTTATAATAGCATCCAACATAATTCAACCCAAATTTGCATTAGCTCTCTCATATATAAATGATAGTGTGGTGGTCTCACAAAATAAAAATCAAACCTAAACAAACAACAAGACGCTCCAAGTTTATGCGATAAAGTGTTTCGATCGAAAAACAGAAGTTAGACGTGTGCAAACCGAGAGTGTGTAGGTCCAGTGGGGTTGTCTTCACATCCCCAAGCTTATGGTCTTCACCATCCTTGGATAGCTCTTGGTGCATCTCCTCTAATCCCTGTGAAAAAACTTCAAAACACCGTTTCTCCCATTTCTTTTTCTGTGGGGTGCATTAGTAGTGATAAACAAATATGTTTCTTGCTGCATATAATCCTTGAACAAAAATTCATATGGATGTCCAGAAAGTTTATAATGTTGTATGCCTACTCATAAACTCAATTGATCGAAAAGATTCAAGTTAAAGGTTCTAAGCATGCATCAAACAAAATGGGACAGAATCTGTCCAGAAAAACAGCAGCAGCTAAACGTATTTTTCTACCCTACTTAACTTTGTCGGAAAATTCCGAAAAAATTCATGCATACAGAGGATGAAAAGTTGCCACTACAGTTTAAATATGAGCTCATTTGGAGTTACGGAATAAGAATTAAAAATCATACCGTGCACAGATTCGTGCAGAAATAAAATCTCCGAACGCTATAAGCAACTTTCTCAAACCAAAATGGGTAAAACTTGGCACTTTATTAAAAATTCCAGAAACTAAAAAAACTAAGTTCTTGTTACAGCAAGAGGACACAAAGAAAATCACAAATAAAAACAACCGGGTTGCCTCCCATAAAACGCTTTCTTTATAGCCATATAGTTAGGCTTGATAGTTTTAATGATGCTCACATAGAGAAAAATATGAAACACATTTAAGTCTAACCCACTTCCTATGCATTGGGATCTTGTAAGACAATAAATCAATAAAGCACAAAGTGACTAGCATAGGAAGGCAAAGCAAGTGCAACTTCAAGATTTTCAACAAAGAGAGAGGAGACTTAATATTATTGTGGTATATGAAGTCATGTCTCCCTCTCTCATAAAAACTTTCAGTAGCATCATTCATAAAATCTACAATATAACCATCACATGAAACATTCTTACCATGATCCATATGCATAAAAGTATCAATATTTTCCACATAAGCAAAGTTCTTATTATTAATAGCAATGGAAGTAGGATCATTGTAAAGAACTCGAACATGATAGACAAGTTGTATATTAATTGGATGGTTTTGGGTGATCCTTCCATAACTATGACAAGTTTTATGAGGATGATTGTAATTATTAGCATCATCATTTTCAGAATTAGTACCAAAAAGATTTTCAATATCAAAAGTACTATGCTTTTCCCAATCATGATCACTACTATAAGTAACATGCATAGGATCATCATCGAAATCAGACTCATCAGCAACAACTATAATAGGAGCAACATGCTTAGGGGAAGATACCGTTTCCTCTTTTTCATTAATAAGAGTAAAACAAACATTAGTCCTTTCATATTTTGGTAAAGTAGTTCCATCTTTTATAATATTTTGTATGTAAGTGTTGGCATGGCAATTATTAACACAATAGAGATAACATCCATGTAACACGCTATTCATATCAAAAGCACTCATATCTAACGAAGAAGTTTTTCTTGATAACTCTTCACACCCCAAAAATAATGTAAGTTCATCATGTTGATTAGGAGTGATCATGTTATCACAAAAGTCTCCCGCAATATCCTTATTAGAACCTGAGCATTGAAATTCGAAATGCCCCTCTTTATAGCAAAGTCCACAAATAAAAGGATAGGTGGCACAAACTTTTTCACCAAGATCATATAGAGCCTTGCTCCACATTCTAGTTTTTTCATTCCTATGATGGATACAATATTCTTCTTCGATTTGATTCTTTTCACAAGGTCTAAGTGCTCCACAAAAATTAACATGCTTATAAGAAATAGTATTTTCAGAAGTTTGAGCATGTTTATTGCAATCATTAATAACAATTTCATTTTTGATGCAAGTGTCTTTAAAAGGTTCGTGATACATGTCCCAATTTTCTTTAGGAACATTAATATGAGAAGCAAAGGTTCTACAACAATCGAAAATAATTTGAGAATCAAGACCAAATTTAGCACTAAGCTCATGAAAACAGCAGTTTCACTGAAAGACTTAATGCAATCATAGACATAGTTTATACCTGATTCTTTACCTTTGTCGTTATCCCAATCTTCAGTATTGCGTTGAATTGTTTCAAGAAGATCCCAATTAGCTTCAAACTTCTTACTTGTGAAAGAACCTCCTGAACATGCATCTAGATAATCCTTGTAATGACCTGAAAGCCTTGCATAAAAATTAGTAACAATTATTTTCGCAGGAAGCTCATGGTTAGGACATTTGAGTAATAATGTTTTCAGCCTTTCCCAAGCTTGAGCAATGCTTTCTCCATCACGAGGATAAAAATTAAAAATGTAACACCTATCTAAATACATTTCACAAGGAGGATACAATTTAGAGTAAAAGAGAGATTCAAGCTCCTTCCACTCCAAATGACGAGGATCATCCAGTAGCTCATACCACTCCTTTGCTTTGTCCTTAAGTGACAATGGAAACAATTTCTTCATGGCATTTTCTCTTGATAAACCTACAACTTTAAACAACCCACAAAGTTCTTTAAGTTTCAGCAAGTGATCACTTGGACGGATTGTTCCATCCCCTGCATAACGTTCATCCATAACCATTTCAACAATTTCCATAGGTATTTCAAAAGGAATACTTTCAGTAGGTGGATTTAGAATATCACAAGTATCATTAGAATTATCACATATAGGAGACAAAGTATTATCAAAGCAAATTTTCTCCTCCAAAGCTGGGGAACTACAAGGATAATTTTTATAAAAACTAGCTTCCCCGAGCTTAGACTTTTCCATAGCATTAGCAATAGTGTGCAAAGAATTTATAGTAATAACATTGCTACCATCATGCAAATGATTTTCCATAGATTTTTTAATTTTCTGCTCAAACTCATCATGTCCTAACTCAAGATAAATTTCATAAAGCTCTCTAATTTTTTTTGTTTTCCATTTTCTAATTTTTATGGGTTTTTGATATATAAAACTGAAAGTAAAACTAATGAGAAACTCACAACCAAACAAGTTTAAAGGAACCTCCCCAAGCTTAGATGATTGCAAGATATAGAACAAGAAATAAATCTAAAGTCTAGTGCACACAAGAATAGAAACTTAAGCGCTACGCCCCCGGCAACGGCGCCAGAAAAGTACTTGATAACCCCCAAGAGCAGGGGATTACTGTAGCACCTCTCAATGTGGAAGTAAGGTATCGATCCGCAGGAGCAAGAAGGAAAAGTTATCTATTCCCTACAACTAAAGTGTCACAAGTTTTAGTTGATTATGCACTAAACAAGTTTAAAGAACAAGGTGTTGATTTAATGGATGGAAGTTTAATGTAACAAAACAAGAATGTAAAAGTGTCCCAATCCTCTTCAATGCAAGAGGACAAGACAAAGGTTTTTCTCTTATAGGAACAATGGACATGGGTTCATGGGTTCACTTAATCCTCTCTCTCTCATCTACGGTGATTATCATGTTATAGATAAAGTATACACAATTGTCATGTTTTAATGGTAGCTTTTATGACGGCTATATGTCCTAAAACACATAGTTGAAAGAATACTCATTTGTGTTGCTAGGTCACCCTCGTAAGGCTAGCGTGGTTGCTGTCACTCCCACATCATACTCTTCCTTTTTACCCCCAGATAAAGGATGTTGGGCTGTATTTCACATGTCACTCAATACATATGCCGTGTCACATCGGCCATCCCGTACCTACATACATCATACTTCATAATGGACAATATTCTAAACACTAGTGCAATGATTCATAATTCGTGTGCATGACCACATCTCTCTCATCTATCCACACTTGGTGGTGTCAATCACCTCATGACAAGGATAAACAAGGCATTATGCATAAATCAAACCATCACATGCATCATAGAATATCTCCAAAGTATGACAAATCATAAAAGCTCCAACACAACGGTAAATGTATAACAAATCATCTCATACCACAATATCCACCATAAGAATTACATAGATAGATCCATACTTATGCAAGGCACATCATATAGACTCCAACAATGATCATACATAGAGAGATTAGATCAAGTTACCACCACAAACCCAAGGTCCAGGGGGTGGACTACTCCCCCTTCATCATGGAGACGGTGGAGAAGTCGTTGGAGAAGATGGAGACCACCCCGGCAGCGCCCCGCCGGAGTTTTCCCCTCCAATCTGCAGCTCCAGGTCTCTGTTTCGTGGTTTCTGTGTTTCGGCGGCGCGCCTTCTAGAGAACGTCGGGGGACTATTTTTATAGGCGGTTTTAGGTCAAAACGGAGTCGGTGGAGGAAAGATCAACGGCAACAGAGCTCCGAGGCCCAAAAGGAGGGGTCCCACGCGGCCAGGTACATGGGCCGCGTGGGCCCACCTAATTTGGCCCTCGGGTCTCCGCTTGTTTGCTTCCTTCGCCCCCAAGTCTTATTCCTTCCAAATATTGACGCCCGTAAATTTGCAGGTCATTTGTACGTCGTTTGGATCCCTGAAACATTAAAATAAAGAAATAGGGTCTTCTGCCTGCGCAGGGTTAATTCCATAAAAATAGGAAATAAATATAATATTCCCAAAAATCATTATAAAACATTGATATAACCCTTATATGATGCAAATATGATTGGAATACAAGTAATATAGTGCAAAGTTCATGTATGCATTTTACATGCATCAGCAGTACAACAATACATGGTCGTTTCTTCAGAGGGTTCCTCCTCACGTGAGCTATGACCCTGTGAGGGTTCCTTATCTTTGGATGCGCAGCGCCCGCGGCTCAGCACCCCGCGGCTCAGGACCCGGTCGAAGTTAGTTTGAGAGGTTCATGCATGGGAGAGGAGATGTAATAGTGATATTATTCGTGATGTATTAGGGTTAAATAAAAATGGACCAAATTATTCATGGGATCAAGATGTATTAGTTATACTTTTGCATATTTGATCAATGTCCCTACATGCATGAATATAATTTTGGCATGACTTTGCTAAAAAATAATTTTAGTTCTGTTCATTGGTTTATATTGTGTAATTTCCACATTGTGTAGTTTGTAGTATATAGTTGTGTAGTTTTTTGATTCTAATGAATTTGTTTTTAATATGTTTTTGTTTCACGGAATGGCCGGGTTTAAGAGTGTGAGGGCGTGCTATAGGAAGAAGCTTGGTCGGTACGTGTATGGATGTCAGATCCATATCAACAGAGGAAGCACTGGGCTGGGCAGTTTAATACAGCGGAGGAGGCGGCGCGCGCCTATGATTATTTCGCCGTACACGAGTACGGTGATAAGAAGAAAGATAAGGATCTAAACTACCCAGCGGATCGCCACCATGTGAATGAGTACATACCGGATGGGATCAGACAGGTGGAAATGGCCAAGGAGAAGGAGCACTGGTTGGCTGAGGCGCAGATCGCACATCACAACGCACGCCCCCAGGACGACCCGTATGTGAGGCATCTCCTGCAGAACGAGCCAAACTTGATGTCCTACCAGCAGTTCGGCGCTAGTCCTTTTGACGATGTTGGTCCTTCGTACGGCACCGGTCCTTCGTACGGCACCGGTCCTTCCCATGGCGCCGGTCCTACTGACGACGACATCACTTCTCTTGGGATCTGGGCGGAGGAGGAGGAGCAGCAGGAGGAGGACTGGGAGAAGGACTGAGATTCCGACTCTGAGCAGCGGCGGCAGAAGCGGCAGCAGGAGCGGCAGCAAGCGTCGGAGGAGCGACAGCAACAGCGGCACCAGGAGTGGCAGGAGTCGGAGCAGCAGCTACTGCGGATGTTCGGGCCGCCGAACCCCGATGCTTATCACCACAGCGACCCTAGGCACTGGGTCAAGGCGAATAGGCGGGACGGCGTACCTCCGTTCCGCACTCTTTCGGGTCAGCCGTGGGGGAGCGAGGACACTGATGACCCCGTAGATCCGATGTTCTGGGCTCAGCTGAATAGGGACGACGACCCATAGAGCGACTTGTCCACTTCTTTCCGTACTATATTTTATGTTGACTTGTCCACTTATCTATGTAGACTGATGTTTCCACTGTACTTGGTTAAGACTAATGTTTTATTTTCATGCATATGCCAATGTTAAATGCATATGCTTGTACTATGACTTATCCCAATGTATATGCCAATGTTAAATGTATATGCTTGTACTATGACTTATGTGACATGAGATGAACTTTTGTACAATTAATTTGGCACTTAATTGTCACTATATATGTATGTATCTCGGGCTCTAAGTGGTGATGTACATATTTATCTGTCTGTTTTAATACTGTGTCAAAATATATTACTGTTTCTATTATTTTCTGTATAAATTCTGTAATATACCTGTATTATTGTCAAATACAGCAAATAATCGATAATACAGCAAATAATCGATAATTATACAGCAAATAATTTAGTGGCGCACGGTAAATAATTTTGTGGCGCACCATATTCTGTGGTGCACGAACAAAGTGCGCCACAGATACATTATTCTCAAATACAACAAATAATCAAAATTATTTCTGTGGCGCATGGAAAATAATTTAGTGGCGCACTCTATTCTGTGGCGCACGTCAGGCCGTGCGCCACAGAAATATTTATGTGGCGCATTTCTGGAGGTGCGCCACAGAATTGTCTACTTTCTGTGGCGCATGGTTCCGTGCGCCACAGAAATAATATTTTTGTGGCGAGGATTCTATGGCGCACCGACCATGCGCCACAGAAACATTTTTTGGTGCGCCACAGAAAGGCACTTCCCTACTAGTGCGAGGACGATCGAGCCGGCTACGAGCTGGGGAGGTGTGGCTGCCAGTGAAACCTGAGCTCCGACTTTGGTCACGACGATCGATGGCGGCGCCTATGCGTCTCGTTACCATGTTGAGGCATCGCCTTTGCACTCATCATCTCCTCACTCGGCCTGCTCGAGGGGAAACCCTTGATCTAGGGGTCTTATGGATCGGACAATGATGGCGCTAGTGCCGTTCTCCCTCCTGAGGGCATCGTTTTTGGAGCAGATGCTTGCTGGAGGCATCAGAATGGCGCGGCGTGGCATCTACCACGTCGATGATGACGGGTCTCGGTGGAGTGGCGCAGAGGGGTCTCGGTGTTGGACACATATAAATGGACGTGCACAGGGCGGTGGAGCTGTCTGGCATTGAGGTAGCTTCGACTGTAGGCCTGACAAGGGCAATGTGTTGATCTCTCATGAACATGGATAGACGGAGGATGGCGGCCGGTGTCTTCTAGAGTGTGCACAGAATACATCGAACTAACGGTGAATTTCTTGGTATTTGTCAACCTCCAAAGGAAAACATCATCATTGTCTGATAGATTAACATCCATTAGTTTCTCTACCAATTTTAGCCATGAAATCCACCTATCCCCCGTCAAAGCTCATCTAAACTCAACGTTTAGAGGATTATTTGCTAGCACCTGTGCCACTACAACATTTTTATGGCGGACAATATTAAACAGAGAGGGATATTGTTCAGCTAGAGGTTTATTACCAAGCCAAGTATCTTCCCAAAAACGAGTATGTAGGCCATTACCAACATTAAAAGAACCTCGTTTGAAAAACTCATGTTTAACCGACATAAAACCTTTCCAAAAAGGAGAGTCAGTAGGCTTGGCCTCAAATTGAGATAAAGTTTTGTTTTTCAAATATTGGTTGCACAACAACTCCCGCCATACACCTTCTTCATTAAGAATTTTGTACAACCATTTACTTAATAGGCATTTGTTCTTTATCTCTAAAACCTCAATTCCCAGCCCCCCTTCATGTTTAGGGAGACAAATGATATTTCATTTAGACAACCGATACTTTCTTTTATGTTTGTCGCTCTGCCAAAAGAATCTAGAGCGATAAAAATCAAGCCTCTTACGCACCCCACTGGGATTTGGAAGAAAGAAAGCAGAAACATTGGAAGGCTAGTTAGAAGCGAATTAATCAAAACAAGACGATCCCCATATGAGAGCATCTTTCCCGCCCAACATCCTAGTTTCTTCTCAAAGCGGTCTTCCACTAGTTTCCACTCCTTATTCAACAATTTACGGTAGTGGATCGGAATACCTAAGTACTTGAACGACAAAGATCCTATCTCGCACTCAAAAATTGAGCGGTATTCACTTTGCACATCTTTAGCTTTACCAAAACAATAATGCTCACTCTTATGGAAATTTATCTTGAGCCCAGACAATTGTTCAAACATTGATAAAATCAACTTCATGTTTACCGCCTTTTCGATATCATGTTCAAGAAAAAGAATCGTGTCATCAGCATATTGTAGAATTGACACCCCCTCAACAAGATGAGGAATGAGGCCGCCAACTTGACCATCCTCCTTTGCCCTTGCTATAAGGACAGCCAACATGTCTGCTACAATATTAAACAGAACCGGGGATAAAGGGGTCTCCCTGTCTTAGTCCTTTTAGAGTTTGGAAATAATGACGAATGTCATCATTTACACGAATTCCAACACTCCTTCCCTGAATAAAACTACTGACCCACTCATACCATATAGGATCAAAACCCTTCATGCGTAGTGCTTGTTGTAAAAAAGACCATTTAACTTTATCGTATGCCTTTTCAAAATCAATTTTGAAAAGCACACCATCTAACTTCTTCCTTTGTATTTCATGGATAGATTCATGCAAAATTACCACCCCTTCAAGTATGTTCCTACCAGGTATGAAGGCAGATTGCGAAGGTCTAATGACTTTATGCGCAATTGATGACACACGATTCGTACCCACTTCAGTAAAAAATTGAAGCTAACATTCAATAAACATATGGGTCTATATTGTTTGATCCTACTTGCATCCTCTTTTTTGGGTAACAAAGAAATAACCCCAAAGTTCAATCTAAAAAGAGGAACATCACCATTATGTAATTGAGCAAACATAGCCATCAAGTCACTCTTGATGACTTCCCAAAACTTTTGGTAGAACTCAGCGGTAACCATCTGGTCCGGGAGCTTTATTATGTTCCATTTGAGAAATAGCCTCGAATACCTCCTTCTCACTAAAAGCGGTAGTCAAGATTAAATTTTCTTGGGGTGAAATCTGTGGTAAATCATCATTAACAGACTCCACCATAGAGAAGAAACTAGGGTCCGGCACCCCAAACAATTTTTTATAATACTCAGAGATGATTTTTTTCCAAATTATTCTCTCCAACAATTGTTCCATCATCTTGTTCTAATTAGAAAATTCGCTTTTTCCGATGCTTACCATTAGAAATTAAAAACATATAGTATTATTACCCCCTTCTTGAACATGTTTAATTTTCGCCCTTTGAGCCCACTTGGACTCTTCATCTCACATTGCTTTAGCCAGAAACTCATCCGCCACCTTTTTGGCAGCCCTCTCCGCAACCGTAAGAGGTGTGGTTTCTGCTTTGATGTCTAACTCATCAATTAGAGAAGTAACTTTTGTTTTAGTTTTTTGTACTCTCCGCTAATATTTTTCGCCCAGCCTCTCAAGAACTGCCGAATATGCCTAATTTTATTCTGCTACCTCTCAATCGGAGATAATCCATCATTTATGGACCTCCATTCACGACTAATCATTTAAAAAAAAACCTAGTTGGCGAAGCCAAGACAACTCAAACGAGAATCTCGATTTGTTTCCTAAATGAGCTTGAGCCCCGTGTCAAGTATAAGAGGAGTATGGTCGGACCCCATACGCGTTATAGCGTGTACCGTTACCAATGGGAATTTTTGTTCCCACTCAACACTCATTAGAAAACGGTCCAACTTCTCAAATATTGGATCTTCTCGTCGGCTAGCCCAGCTATATTGTCTGCCCGAGAGATCAATCTCTCTAAGATTCAAACTTTCAATTATAGCATTAAAAATAAACGGCCAATGCGCGTTAAAATTGGAGTTATTTTTCTCTTCTTGCCTCCGAATAATATTGAAGTCACCTCCCACCAGCATGGGTAAGTCCTCATTTTCGAAAATTCTAACCAGTTCTGCAAAAAATCTGGTTTTTGGGCATCTTGGGCAGCCCCGTATGCCACAACCAAAATCCACAAGAAACGATCAGCCTTAGATTTCAATTTAAATTTTGCACAAAATCACCAGTAACAACACTTTGTACTGATAACATTTCATTATTAAAACCTACCAGAATACCCCCCGAGCATCCTTGTGGTGGAAGGCAGTACCACACATAGTCCATTCCCCAGCTAAGAATTTCAAGAATGGCGCTGAAAAGTTTGAGCGCCCTGTCTCTATTAAAGCAACAAAATCTAGCTTCAACTCACGAACAACATCTTGGACCGAAACATGTTTCGCAGGATCCCCTAAACCATCGGTATTCCATATCATACCTTTCATTGCGGTTTGTTTTTTAGTTTTTGTATTCTAGCACTTCTTCGGCTCGCTTGCAGATCCACAATTTTTTTGTACCCCTTTTTCGACTAACACCCTGGTGGTACATTGCCTCGAAGAATTCGAGAATTCGAGTAGATAGCCACATTCGGTCTTCCAGTTCAGTTCAATTCCATGTTATTTTTCCATGGTATGTCATTTTTCTTGACGTAATTTGGTGATACATATATACATTTCAAATATAAATAGTTAAAGTAATAAGGTGACGGTGAAGGACACAACATATCAACGGGAAACCGCCTTGCGATACAAAGTTTTAGAAGTCACAATTGCCAAAATTGAAATTCTGAAGCAAGGTGTTAAGATGAAAATACTAGCGTATCGTCAATTGTCAAACTTCTTTTACCTTGCGATGACATTCAACATGTAAATCCCTGCATAAACGAAGAAAATGACACAAAGATGGCAGTTGGCAGAATGCAAAGATGATTTTATCATTGGGAGAAGGGGGGGAGGGGGGGTCTGTTATTATCCTAAAACTAGTGAGGCAAGGAAATTTTGGAAGTATATGCATATGCATATGAGGTACCGTGTTTTAGAAGTGAGAGAATTCCTTATTTGGCCCTTCCTTAAAATTTTCTTCCCTATTTGGCCCTAAAAAAAAATTCTTCCCAATTTGACACATAAATTTCATTTCTTTCCTTACATGGCCCTACCGTTTGTGGCGTTATGTTTTGTCGTTAGTTTTTTCTTTGTTTGACCAAAATACCCCTCCCTGACTAAAACGATGCTGGGCACTGGGCAGCCTCTCGATGTCCTAGCCGAGGAGGCGACAGACGGTGGCGGCGAGCGCGCGGTGCGCCCGACGCCTCCCGCAGCGTGTGGCGGCGCGCGTGCTGCACGAGGGTGCGAGGGGCTACTCTGTTGGGGGGATAATAACCGGTATACTCATGACCAAGGAATAATCAGTCGGACGGCCCAAGGTCTGGTCCGAGTGAAGTGTACAAGATATGGGCCGGGTTATAGTTGGGCCAATAGGCCTAACATGACTCGTCTCTGGAAGGAAGGACCTAGAAGAACTGGAGTCCGAGTGAAGGAAGAAACCGGGTGACTTGGAGGCTACGGAAGGTCTAGAAGAACCTAGAGTAGGACTCCGTGCTCGTATGAAACTCGGTATTCATTGTAAGTTCGGGAGACCCGGCGTCTATATAAACGGGCTCCCAGAACATAGATAGTCTCAAGTTCTAAGTCTCAAGTCATAAGTTTCAACCCTAGTTCGATATCACCGCTATCAAGCGAAACCTTGTAACCTGTCTCGTAACCCGGCTCTGTTGTCGTAGCCGAGTTATCGAGACCTTGAGGTCAATAACATAGAAGCAGGAAGTAGGTCTTTATCTCGAATGGAGAGGCTGAACCTGGGTAAACCCTTTTTCCCCAACGAGCGTGACAATCTCCTAGGAGAGAAAGCAATTCCCTTATACCGACTGTTGAGGAAGTCAGATAAGTTTGTTTGGGATGAGGAAGGTGATAAAGCCCTGGAGGCATTGAAGGAAACATTATCAAAGCACCAATCTTAGCTGCTCCAGCTCCAAAGGAGCCCATGCTGTTGTACATAGCTGCGAATTCCCGAGCAGTTAGTGTAGTTATTGTGGTAGAGCGAAAGGAAGAAGGAAAGGAGCATCTGGTTCAAAGGCCGGTTTATTATGTCAGTGAGGTTTTGACTCCGGCTAAACAGAGGTATCCCCAGTGGCAGAAGTTAGTTTTTGGCGTTTTCATGGCCAGTCGGAAGTTGAAGCATTACTTTCAAGAACACCCCATTACAGTGGTAAGTGGAGCACCATTGGCAGACATTGTGTGCAATACTGAAGCTACTGGAAGAATTGCCAAGTGGGCGATTGAGATGGGTGATTATCACATCAAGTATGAGCCTCGCACAGCGATTAAGTCACAAGCCTTGATTGATTTTGTCAATGATTGGACCGAGTTAAGCACGGCACCACCCAAGGCGCCGAGTTATAAGTCATGGGTTATGCATTTTGATGGATCCAAGCAGTATGAGGGATCAGGAGCAGGAGTGGTTCTCACTTCACCCAAAGGGGATAAGATGAGTTATGTTCTTCAGATTCACTTCGATTGCACCAATAATATTGCTGAGTATGAAGCTTTGTTACATGGTTTGCGCATTGCCAAGGAGATGAACATCAAAAGGATTATGTGTTTCGGTGACTCGGATCTTGTAGCGCAGCAAGTTTCTGGGACTTGGGACAGGAAAGATGAGAAGATGGCGGCTTACAGAAGGGCTGTTGATGAAGCAGCTGGATTCTTTTCAGGATTCCAGGTGGATCATATTGATAGAAGGAAAAACGAGGCAGCAGATGCTTTGTCAAGATTGGGATCACGTAGAGAGCCAGTTCCACCAAATGTGTTCCTGGACGAGTTATGGAAGCCATCAGTCCAACTTCCGGGTGAAGAGGAAGATGAAAGTCCAGATCAAGATTCCGAGTTAGTAGCAGCGTTGCATGAGATTCCTGAGTGGACTGAACCATATCTGGATTATATGATAAGGAAGATTTTGCCGAGTAATGAAGTTATGGCGCGACAAATTGTCAGAAGATCACTCGGCTATGCAGTAATTGATGGTGAGTTGTACAAGCGCAGTGTTTCTGGAGTTTATCAGCGATGTGTTTCATCAGTCGAAGGAAGGCAAATTTTGCAAGAGATACATGCTGGGGACTGTGGTCATCATGCTTCATCTAGGTCTCTGGTGGCCAAGGCATTTAGGCATGGATTCTTTTGGCTCACAGCTTTCAAGGATGCAGAGCAGATTGTTAGGGCATGTGATGGATGTCAAAGATATGCAAGACAGGAGCATGTGCCGGCTCAGGAATTGAGGACAATACCAATCACTTGGCCGTTTGCAGTTTGGGGTCTTGATATGATGGGGCCCTTTCAGATGACATCGTGCAAGAAAACTCATCTCTTGGTGGCTGTTGATAAGTTCACTAAGTGGGTTGAAGTGGAGCCAGTTACAAGTTGTGATGCTTCCAAAGTTGTCACGTTTCTGAAGAAAATTATCAGTCGGTTTGGTTATCCTCACAGTATCATCACAGATAATGGGACCAACATGTCACTCGGTGAAACAGAGATATTCTGCAAAGAGAAGGGAATCAGATTAGACCTTGCTTCGGTGGCACATCCACAGGCCAACGGGCAGGTAGAAAGGAGTAATCAGGAAATATTGAAAGGAATCAAACCAAGACTTCGAGTTCCGATTGAAAAGGCGTATGGAGCTTGGGTGAAAGAGTTACCGCAGTGGTTTGGGGGATCAATACAACCCCGAATAGATCAACCAAACGTACACCGTTCTTTCTGGTGTATGGAGCAGAAGCAGTGTTACCGAGTGATATAGTCCATGACTCGCCAAGAGTGGCGGCGTATGTGGAGTCAAGCAATGCAATTGCAAGGGAGGATTCGATTGATGCCCTTGAAGAGGAGCGTGAGTTAGCATTGGAACGGTCCGCAGTTTATCAGCAGGATTTGCGGCGTTATCATAGTCGCCGAGTAAGATCAAGAACTTTCCAGGAAGGAGATTTAGTTTTACGGCTCAGACAGAATCAGTCAGGGATGCACAAGCTAACTCCTCCATGGGAAGGGCCGTTCCTTATCAGTCGGAAATTGCACAATGGTTCATATTATCTGATAGATGTGAGAGAGAAAGGTGAAGAGAACAACACGGACCATGCTATCCTTCCTATGGAAGAGACGAAGCGGCCGTGGAACATTGCTCATCTTCGCCCATATTATACCTAGTGAACATGAACCTAGGCCGAGTTATGTAACACACGATGTAACCCCCAGCAGGTTTCAGACGCGCTCTTTTCCTTACCAGGGTACCTAAGGGGACTGGAAGGTTTTTAATGAGGCGGCTTGCTGGTGTATCTTTAATAAAGAAGAGTTTGAGAAGAAATCTTTTTCTACTGTTTTACTTTTTATGCATAGATTATGTTTATAAAGCTTTGCCCAAAGGAGTGCTTAGCAAAAAGTCCTATAGCTGTTGCCCAAGAGAGCACGCATAGAGATGTTTTGAGGTCAATGGGGTAATGATGCATAGTTTAAGCCTTTACTTGTAAACATTGATCCAGGGCTTGGGGACTTATGAATTATAAGTTCATAAGTTTTAATCCTAAGACCCGGCTTTTAAGCCTTAATTTTGTTCTTGGTTAAACTTGCCTATCAGTTTGATGTTACTCACAATTTTATGACCAGATTGCTTACTTGTTAATTCAATCAACTATGATGCCCATGCTGGGACTTAGTTTGACCCTGTTTTAGCAAAGGAAAAAGTAGCAACTGAGAAAGTCATGTGAAAACCGACTGATAAGAAGCTAAAGATAAACCAAAAGGGTCATCTAAACCATAAAAAGTATAAGTTATTACAAAATATTGAGTATTTCATATAGTGCACAGACGCACCATCAAATAAAAGGCAAAGTATTTCAGAGCATATTACAATGCCCATTGGCCGAATAATTGTTTTGCAGGAAAAGGTAAAGCAGGAAACTGGCTCAGATAGCCGGGTTATCGGTTGAGGTTCCCTTGGCAGCTTCAGCTTCGGCAGAAGCCGGGTTATCTTCAGGAGCTTTGGCCTGGGAATCAGCGGTGCAGTGCCTTGATCTTCTGCAGTGTCCTTAGCAACATCAGCCGGCTTTTCCATGATTGGCGTAGTAGGGGCACGGCTGGGTGCAGGGACAACTGGAGTAGAGGTACTTGGCGCTGCAGCTTTCTTCATCTTTGCAATGGAGTCTCTCAGCTTGGCCAATAGATCAAAATGCTTGGGTTCAGGAGTGGGGATTGGAGTGTTGTTCTCATCCACTGCATCTTGGAAAACCGACAGATTGAGGCCCTCAGCTATTTTGCAAGCAATAGGCCGGGTTTGGGCAGAAATTTCCTTGAATCTTTTCCCCAAACTTGGTGCCATCAGCGTTGTACTGAGGGAATCCTTTGACAAAAGGAGCCGGGTTAAGGCGTGGGTTGTAAGCTTTGGCAAGAGCTAAGCTGCGCATTGCGCCAACCCGGCATGCTGAGCGCGTCCAGAGGTCTAACCACTCGGGGATCGTGGAAAGCTGATGCAGGGACTCGTATATCACTTGGGGAGGAGCACAGTTGCTCTTAACACGCTTCATAATCTCAGCAGTGCCAAACTGGAACTGCCGAATGATGGTGTTCAAGCAGTTCAACTTCTCTGGATAGGATCTCCTGATGGCAGCATTCTGTTCACCTGAAAAGTATGATGTGGGTTAGTATGTGAAAGCCGAGTAAAGAAGAAAAAAGTGAAAAGAGATGGTGCTTACCAATGAGTGGATTGAGGATATCCTTGATATGGTCTTTCAGGGTGTCCAAGTATTTCTGGACACTGACCATCTTGTCAAGCAGACCTTGTACTTATCTCCAGCCTCTTCCAACTCCTTTTCAGTTTGGTGTTCTCTGCAGTTAGAGATTCAATTGTTTTCTCCAAGTCTGAAGCATGAACTTCAGTTTCCTTGCGCAGCTTGGTTTCAACTTCAAGGAGTTGGTTGGTCTTGGCAAGTATTGGTCATTATGGGACACATACCTCTGAAAAAAGAATAGCAAGTTAGAAACATGGGGACTGAATATATTTCAGTCGGCAATTGAAAGAAAGAACAAGTTGACAGTAAATTATATGCAGGCAGAGTATTTATACAAGTTCCGAGTGACTGAAGAGCAGATCACTCGGCACTTGGGGACTGGTATGTCTTTTAAAGTTTTACAAGTTATTCAGTAACACATTTCAAAGTTCCAGATAAAATGTGAACATATTACCCGGAACTTGGGGGTTATGAGGATTTGAAAGTATTGTTATGGTGAAAGGCAGAATTAATGAGGATTTGAAATCAGAAAGTAAAACAAGTTCCATGTTATCGTAGACTGATAACTCGGAACTTGGGGACTGGGATATTCTGAAGTTTTCAAAATGATGGCAGAAGAGATATATATTTTCAAGTACCGAGTGACTGAGGACAGTTTACTCGATACTTGGGGACTAGGTTTGGTATATAAGATATGAAGAGGAAAGATGTGTACCTGATGTTCTTGGACAAGAGAATCCACAAGTTTGCCCTCAGCAAGTTTTATGTGTTGTACTCAGTCAACAGATTTTCAAAGTTTGTATGGCCATATTGTGGCACAGTGGAGCCTTCGCCTTTATCAGTCGGCTTCGACTTTTCTTCAGGGGCAACAAACTTGGTTGCAGTTTTGAGGGGAGAGATCTTCTCAGTAAAGCAAGCTCCTGTGATCACGACTTCTGGATCAGTCGGTTTTTCAGCAGGAGGAGAAACATTCCTTGGTCAGTTGTCTGCTCCTTATCAGTCGGCTCAGCATGTTTTTCAGGGGTATTCTCCAAGTTATCCTCTTCAGCAATGGGAGGGCTTGGATCGCCACTAAGAGTAGCTTTGCCCTGAAATTGCAAGTATGAAGTAATATAAGAAAGAGTAAAAGAAAGCAAAGTTGATAAATACAAGTAATAGAAGGTTATATGTATTACCCGGTATTGACTTGAAAGTCACGGGGGAGGTCATTGCTGGAGCCTGAAGAAGCTGTAAGGGAGTATGACTTAGAAACTCGGATTTGACCAGCTAAAGGATAACTATCAGAGGGATGTTTTTGTGGTTCAAAGTTGGAAAAGGAAGTACCAGGACGGCGTGGAGATGGAATGTTTGGGATTCCCGGGTTAAGAGGATCCTCACCAGGGGAGGTCCGAGTAGCTCTCCTCTTGGTAGAGGGTTCAGCAGAACTCTGCGAAGATTTTTGAAGAAGAGTTTGGTTGAGTTTTTGCATAGCAGATAAGAATATGGTTCTGTGGATATGCGAGAATATGGCACCTTGGCACAGATAGTGCGAGCCTTCCTTTTCCCGGTAGCAGCAGATTCAGTAGCTTCAGAGCTATGGCCGGGTGAAGGGTGGCTGCCTTTTCAGCCGGTTCTGGTATTATAAAGTGGGCATCAGTGGATAAATTGGGTTGAGTTTCGTTCTCAATTAAGCTTATGAAGAAGTGGCCAAGGGAGTCAAGTTCACCTTCTTCTTCTCCTTTTCTTTTTCTTCTTCTTCTTCTTCTTCTTCTTCACTCGAGGACTGAGCCTCGTCATCATCATCTGCCTCAGGAGTGGCAGGGGGAGTTTCAACTTGCCACCAGTCATCAGATTCCTAGTGAAAAAGTAGAAGCAAAGTAATCAGTATACAATTGAGAAAAGAATATGTTATTGAGATTTTTATCAGTCGGACTTACTGGTGGTGCCGGGTTATTCTTACTGAATGGCAGAAGGCCATTTTCTTTGATCGTCTCAACCTTTTCAGCAAGGAAGGCCTTGATAGCCTTGTTCAGAGCAGTGTTTGGGTAGGACTTCTCCGAGTAACGGAGGGAATCAGTTAGATGGCCCGAGTAATCGCAAAGAAGCTTCTTGCGAATACTGTTGGGCTGAATTCGCCAACCCATCCACGTTTGATCAGATCAGTTCCACGGAGACCGTGCGTAACAAGAACCGAGATCTTCTTGAGAAGAGGCTGGATAGCTTCTCTCTCGGTGTCAGAGGCAAAGGATTTCATGTTGTTGTTGAGAGTGAGGGGTTCGACCGAATAACCCGGTAAAGGGTGTTCACCAGCAGGTATCTTGGCTTTACAGTAAAAGTATGATTTTTGCCAATGTTTCACGTGGGTATGAAGTTCTAGAGAAGGCATAGCAGAACCTTTGCGGCGTTGAATAGAAACACCGCCACAGACCAAGAGGGGGCCATTCTTGTGCTCACGCTGAGGTTTGCACAAGAATAGCTCCAGGAAAAGAGCTAAGCTGGGAGGAGTGCATAAGTATGATTCACAAAGAACTATGTAGTTACTAATGTTCAAGATGGAATTGGGTCCGAGATCGAAGACCCGGAGGCCGTAGTGACGAAGAAGATCCCTAAAGAAAGGATGACCCGGGGGACGAAAACCCCGGGTGACATGCTCAAGAAAGCAGATAACTTCACCTTCCTTGGGGGAAGGCCGAGTCTCCTCTTCAGTCCCTCTCCACTCGATCTCCGACTGAAGAGGAAGAACACCGGCCTCTGCCAGTTCTTCAAGCTTGGACTGTGTAGCCATGGATTTGGCCCAGTTGGCCGTAATCCCAGATTGCGCTTGGTGGTCTTTTTGATCTTCTTTGATGCCGATGCGGTGGCGCCATCACCGGCCTTGGCCTTGGCCTTCAGCTTCCTCGGATCCTTGGGTGCCATGAGATCTAAAGATCTAGAAAATAGCAAGAAAAGAAAGGAAAAACAATGAGCTCAAGAACAGCCCAAGGATGAACAAGACAAGATCTAGATGGAAACCAAATGCAGGAATGAAAAACTTACCGGAGCTTGTGGAGATCTGGTGCGGAGCTGATTTCCCGGCGATTAGCTGCGGCAATGCGGGGCTCCGATGGCCGGCGGCGGCGCGGTGAGCTTGGAGGAACCCTAACCCTAGCTCGGGAGAGAGAAGGACGGAGGTTGAAGAAGAGGGCGCGGTGAATGGGGAAAGTGAAACCCTTTTTACTGTGGCCCACTATTTATAGCCCAGGGTGAAACCCTAGGAGCGTGAAACGAGGAGATAAGATTCTGTTTTGATTATGGGTCAAAGATACGAGAGAATATGTCAGAGAATGTTCCTTGGTCGTTGAGAGGGATAAGTGTGAGAGAAAAGCCGGGTTATAAAGAGAACCGCCAAAAGGAGCTGGTCTGAAACATAACCCGGCCATTCATGTTAATGATCTTTATTTTGTTTTCAGGAGTTTAACTCGGATAATCCATCAGCAGCTACCCTCGAGTAATCAAATCAAGATCAAGATTATCAAGTGAAGCAACAGATGAGCTTATGCAAGTCAAACTTGGGGACTACTGTTGGGGGGATAATAACCCGGTATACTCATGACCAAGGAATAATCAGTCGGACGGCCCAAGGTCTGGTCCGAGTGAAGTGTACAAGATATGGGCCGGGTTATAGTTGGGCCAATAGGCCTAACATGACTCGTCCTGGAAGGAAGGACCTAGAAGAACTGGAGTCCGAGTGAAGGAAGAAACCGGGTGACTTGGAGGCTACGGAAGGTCTAGAAGAACCTAGAGTAGGACTCCGTGCTCGTATGTAACTCGGTATTCATTGTAAGTTCGGGAGACCCGGCGTCTATATAAACGGGCTCCCAGAACATAGATAGTCAAGTTCTAAGTCTCAAGTCATAAGTTTCAACCCTAGTTCGATATCACCGCTATCAAGCGAAACCCTTGTAACCTGTCTCGTAACCCGGCTCTGTTGTCGTAGCCGAGTTATCGAGACCTTGAGATCAATAACATAGAAGCAGGAAGTAGGTCTTTATCTCCAATGGAGAGGCTGAACCTGGGTAAACCCTTTTTCCCCAACGAGCGTGACAATCTCCTGAAGGACCAAGGCGCCTTGCCCCAATCATCAAGTTACCCTATGGTAACATCTGCCGTGTTAACCCCACGACATACTCGTAGCCGGGGTCTTCGGGCTCGGAGATGCGCTCGAGCCTGCGGCGCTTCCGCCGGTCGGCGTGGACGTGGGTGGCGAGGGATTCGCCCCAGGGTGCAGGGCGGCGGGGGCCGGTGGGCCGGAGCTCCAGAGGGAGTTGAAGGTAGAGGACCTCCTCCGCGAGGCGGCGCTCGGTATCGCCGTAATGCGGCGGGGACGGGGCGGCGACCATTCTCCTTCTCGTTCGGCGCCGACCACGCCGCTTGCCGCCTCCTCCTCCACAACACGATGACAAAGCAGAGCAAGGCCGCGAGCACGATTGGATCTTATTCCAGACGATTTTTTTCTTCTTCAATATATTTTCCTGAGATTGGATCTGGTGCTTTCGTTTTTTGTTATTTGTATTCTTCTCTGTCCATATGTTCAAGATTATGTTGATGTTCATGAATAATTTATGTCAATGATCAACGTTCTGTTGATCCACAAGATTTTTCAGATCCAAATGGATTAACAATAATTTCGGAACTTGCATTAATAGAAAAAATAAATACATACATAACAAAAGAAATATATCCAGTATATATTCTTGGCTGTGAAATTACATGCATAACAAAATAAATATATCCTGGATATATTCCTGGTAGTGAAGAAAAAAAATTGTCACATAATTTATCGGGGTAAAAGAGTCTTTTCACGTTCCTATTTAACAACGTTAGTGCTCAAAATGCACTAGAGGGCCATGTAAGGAAAGAAATGTAATTTAGGTGTCAAATTGAGAAGTATTATTATTTTTTTAGGGCCAAATAAGGAAGACGATTTTAAGGAAGGGGCAAATAAGGAATTCTCTCTTAGAAGTACTACCAACTTATTGGTCTGGTTATATTTAGAATATTTTGTTTGGTTTGCGTAGTAAGGAAATACCATCCGCAAATGAGGACGGTTCATAGCGGAAATGTGAAATCCCTCTGCTATCACGCGCTCCATTTGGGTAGCGCGCGCATTATAGAATATAGATGGAAGAAAATCGGTAGAGCAGGAACACTGAAAAGCGATCGAGTAAGGAAAAATCAAGCATGAGCTCGTCCTTTATTTTTGTTTAACTACAAGAAATTATTTAGGTGCACATCTATGCCGTATATATTCATTTGCCGCTCAAATAACACATCAATAAATCATAAACACATCAACCAGTCATGAACAAATAAACGAGCCACCACGAGACAAATTAAAGCGATGATTTCTCTGCTACACGTTCCATTTGGGTATAGTAAAGTGATACAGAGACGCGATCGACAAAGGATATGTCAGGCATGAAACCGGTAACTTCATTTTTCTCTCGAAAAAAGCCGGTACTTTATTTTTTCCTTCACATTAAGAAATTATTTGGGTGCAGCTACGCCGTATATATTCATTTTCCTAAATGAGATATATAGTGCATTACATACTGACACTCTGACAGCACACCATCAATTAATTGCCGAATCATGACGCAACCCGAAATGAGCAGCGCTACACCTAACAAATGGATATATCCATCACGAAATTTGCATGCACCGTGCCAATGAAACCACATGCAGATTAACCGGATCACACCAACAACATTTCCAAACCCTACTGGCAAGACAGATGAAGACCTAGCAGCCCGCCGCCGGCGCGAGGTATTCCTTGTCTCCGTCCCTCACCTGCTCCCGCCCGCCGCAGAGGCCGGCCCTGAAGAGCAGGAACCCCGCCGCGTGGCCCGCGACGGCCCCGAGGAGGACGCCGACGTTGAACGACATGAGCGCGAGCATGAGCATGTAGGCCGCCCCGACGCGCACCGCGTGCACCGCCGCCCCGGCCGCGGCGCGCCGGCCGCGCGAGGAGTCGATCCCGCGGAAGGAGCCGAGGAGCTCGATGAGCACGGCCAGGGCGAAGACGGCGGCGAGGGCGAGCGCGTACATGCCGCCGCGCGCGCCGGGCCACCCGTGGAAGAGGATCTCCGACTGAGTGCCCCAGTAGAAGGTCATGTGCATGTAGTGCATCCGCCTGCCTCCGTGCGCCGCCGCGGCCCCCGGAGGTGCGGCCATGCCTCCCATGTCCATCGCTAGCGGCTGATTCGTGTGGGGGTTTTGATAGTTGCATCTGGGCGTGTCGCGGATGGGCGTATTTATGCGCGTGTGGTGTGCACTGTGCAGTACGCACGTACGACACCGGGAGCCGAACCGAAGTACAGCGCTACACTGCGGGGGCGCAAATGAGCGATCTGTGTACCGCACTCCGTGCCGCAAGGAGACGCACGCCGCTCTGGCGCTTTTATACCTCTTATGTGAAAAAATAGGGGGATTCTAGTTTTCGCACGTGCGAGCGCTCGCACGGATCTTCCCTAGATTCCGCCGCCGGAGAGGAAGATGATCCGTCGCCACCGCCAGTCGAACCGCCTTCCACCCCGCCCGCGGCCGGCGCGCTACCGCGACGCCTCGCCGCCCCGCCTTGCGCCAAGCTCCTCCTCCGCCGGTCCGCCGTTCCGCCTCCGCCCCCGCCCGGCAATCCCCTCTAAATCCCCCTTCTCTGTCAACGCCCACACCCCCCAAATTAAGTTTCTGCCTCACCGTCGCCGCCTCCGCCGCGGCCGCGGTTGCGTCGGCTCCGGCTCGGTCGTGCGTGTCGTGAGCGAGGAAGGAAGAGAAAGATGTGCGCGTTGTGGCGAGAACGAAGTCAACGCGGAGGCGCGTGCACATCTTGCGACGATTCGCACGCTCGTACGTAAGCGTTTCCGGAAAAAGTACGAGCATTAAACGATCGAAATTGAGACGGTCTTCACTTGCCACGCTCATCCCTGTTAGCTCATAGTCCTGATTTACTTGTTTTTCTCACCCCTTCTGCCATGTGAATTTGAATTGCAGCGACCAATGCGCTTACGACCCGCTGACTCGATATGGAGTGAGCCGGGTTTATGGATCTCGACGATGTCCTTGTGGTTGACACTGTAGCTGTCTTGCTTACTGAATATATGGAGGCGGTGGCGAGTTAGAGTGCAGGAAGTTGTCACACGGGGGCCTGGTGAAGCAGCGGCGACACTGTCTCCTCCTACCGATTTGCGGATGCATACCTCAAACTATACGTTTGGAGAGAGAGCAGGTCGATTGAGAGGAGTACTTGTAGGAAGAGCGGTAGCCTTGGAAAAAAATCCGGAGCAGGCGAATTTCACATCGCGTGGAAGAAAGAAAATTGCACATGATACTAGTTATTGGAGATTTTGTTGCACAAAACCACAACCTATATATTTTGTTTTGCACGTGACACGACCAGTTGGGGTAATTACTTACACAAAACATGAACTCAATCTTTATATTTTAATAGATAATTAATAACTAGGGCCCATTTCATGATGGTATGGATATGTTATATGTAATTATCCCAGTTGTTGGTGTTATGTGCAAAAGAAACTAGGTTGTAATTTTGTTTAACAAAAACACATTTAGGTCCAATTTCCTCTAGGGAAGAGATGAGAAGGGCACCGGGAATGATAAACTTGAAAATGTTGTGCCGTCGCGTGGAAGGAAATTGTTGGAGAGCTATGCGTACGTGAGTGTCCCTTGTGCGAAAGTTTTGACACTTTTTTCTCTATCACTAAACGCAAACACTAATCTTAACTTCATAGTGGAAAAAGGGATGTGATATTATGATTAGCAGTTGTGCTTATGGGAGTTGCATGCTGTGCTTAAGGGAAATCTTATTCTGGGTTGGCATTGCACTTCCTCCATCCACAAATAATTTTACTTCTAGGTTTTTTGGTAAATCAAACTTTCTTAAGTTTGACTTACTTTATACGAAAATATTAATATTTACAACACCAAATAATATCAATAGATTTATCTTGAATGTAGCTTCATAATATACTAATTTACTATGATGAAGTTGGTAAAAATTAATTTTTCACACTTCCTTTTTAGCCCTTGAATATGTCGTTTGCATTATCTGCATGTCCACGCTAGAGATTTTCTTCCTCTAAGTACACATAGGCACTGTTTACCAAGTGCCCATGCAAAGAGATTCATAACGGGAAGAAGATACCCAAGGTATTGGTATAACTAAAAAAATATCCGAGGCCATCCAAAAGGGATTAACCACGCTTTAAAATATTACTAATGTTTGGTTTCTATTAGCCACATGCTGTAAACTTTTTTTCATGATTTCTCTGGTTCTTAGCTTCTTGTGGGACAACTGATTTCTACAACAAACAAATGGACCACCGTAAAGTGCTAGATTTTGTCCAGTTAATCGTATTTGGTTGTGAATGGTAAAGTGTTTGCAGAGGGGGACGTTATGTTGCATGTTGCACTATGGGTTTGTTAGCTCTATATTTACATGGCATATTTCTCAGTTTTTTTGTGTTTAGCTATGTCCTTCAACAAATTGTTTCACATCTAATGTTCTACATGAAAGAAAACTACTATTTATAGCAGTAAAATGCACTTTTTAAGATATTGAAGTTATATATATATATACAATGGAATGCATCATTATTATTGACTCTTGAATTTACTAAAACAACGTGTGACACATAAAATTAAAAAACAACGAGTCTACATACAACGATAGAGATTAAAACGGGCGCGGCAAGGCGCGCCTTTCTCTTCTAGTTACTTCAACTTCCAAAAATTATAGATTCCATTTGTAAAAGCAAGTCCAAATATATTTATAGCATGTACCAAATATGTATGAAAGAAAGAGAACCTTCCAATGGTTAGGAGGGTGGTTCAACCCCCAGCCCACTAGAGTTCAAACCCCGGGTTTGACGCTGGTGTTTCTCATTTAAGGCGAATATTCTTCAGTGGGAGGGGACGTTCCCGTCGACAGCGAGGCGCATGTGGTGACTTCGTCAATCTCAAGACTCGACCCGCTAGCTCAGTCTCTCGGAGGTGCTTATAGGGGTAGGGTGTGCGTGCGAGCGTTCATAGGGGTGAGTGTGTGCGCGTGAATATGAGCGTCTGCGTTGTACTGTGTTTTGCAAAAAAAAAATGTATGAAAGAAACCTAGTTAACGGCGGCTAGTTTGTTTAGGCTAATACTCCTTACAAAGGCTACTAAAACATTTTAGCGGTGGCTAGATTTTATTTTATAAAACTTCTCGAATACTTGTTTACGAGACATGATGTCAAGTGCACTGCATGCAAGCATATAATCAAATAGTACAATGCACAAAAATAATATATTACATTATATTTTGTATTAGTTAGTTATTATTAGTAACAATTTTATTTCTTTGGAAGTTTCTACAGGTGTACATGCTTAACTACTCATATACTTCATCTCAAAGAAAAATACTAGTCATATACGAAAACATCTGGTAAGATATTTTTCTAGACCACATAATTTAGAGATCTCTTCCATAAATATGTACAATAATATATAGTTTATCCAATTGTAAGAAGTAAAATCCTTTTTTAAATATAGCACAATGAAGTGTATTTTTCAACGATGTATATTACAATTGTATAACAAACAACACTTAACTAATAGTGATTTTATTATGCGGTTAGCGATGTCAAATAAGTTACATAAATTATACTCGATAAGACTGTAACATTCTACAAATGAGCTCAAATATAAAAGTTTGGTATAAAAAATATAACTAGTTCGATGCTCCTCTTGTCCTATATTATGCTTGGACCATCCCTGTTAAATATCAGATATGAGTCCGCGTCATAGCTCTTGAAGTATGGATGGACGGACGGGTGGCAAGTTGCAAGAGCTAAGTGGACTTATCTTTGCAGGAAATGATCTTTTCTTGCAAGCCGACTGAAAAAGCATATATCTCCTAATTAGGTTTTGGTGATTAGTGACAACACAATTAGAGTTCTAACCGTGTGCTAAGTATTTACAGATACAAGTGACAATTGGAGCACGACGGTTGGCGACCCTCTCAAAAATAGAAAAGACCGAAGACGGTGTTTCCTAGTTTACCTTTGTTTTAAATAGGTTAGCTTTTGTTCTTGAGGGGATTGCATGATGGAAGGTATGGGGAATCAATCTCGGCTGTTTCACAAACACCTCATACACCTAGCAATCCCAGGTTATGGAAGAGAGAACTCTCGAAAATGTGTTTGTTTCTGTTTAGGCTGGAGGGGCCCAAAAGTTCTAATTTTCAACACCGGAAGTTCCGCCCTGGCCCCCGGAAGTTTCCGGGCATCCGAAAAATGGCTAAATCCCTTAGCATTTTTTCTACCGCCTATTTCCGGAACTTTGGTCCGGAACTAGTGCTGGAAGTTTCCGGGGGCCGGAAGTTCCAGCCCTGCACACCAAAAGTTTTGGTATTAGTTCCAGAAGTTCTGGCCCTGCAACAGTAGCAACGGGCAGATTTTCTGGAGGAGCTATAAATACCCCTCCAACTTGAGCTTGTTGCTCGTCCTGCACTCTCTATCCTCCATTATTCCAAAGCTTTTATTGCCTAGATCTCCTTCCTCAACCACCCAGACTTGATGCCCTTCAAGGATTTGGTGGCAAAGACCTAGATCAACACTTCTAGCCGTAAATTGATTCCCCCTTCATTCCCTTGTGTGACTTGTTACCTCTTTGGTTTCTTATAACCCTAGATCTCGAATTGGGTCTTGAAGCTTCGTCTTTGTGTGGGGAGCTTCGAGACGTGGTCATACAATTGTGGAGAGTCTCAATCTTGTTTGTAAAGGCTTGGTCAACGCCTTCAAGACGAACTCATAGTGGAACGAGCGAGTCCCTCACGGGTGAATCTCACGGAGAATAGAGTGAGAACATCCGTGCTATTGGAGTGCCTTGATGGCTCCATACCTCTCCAACGTAGACGTACTTCCATTGGGAAGGAACTGGGAAACATCTCCTCGTGTCCACTTTGCGGTTACTTCCATCCTTTACTACTTGCTTCCGTTGTGTATTACTTTGCTTGTATCACCTAGGTTGTATCCATCTAGATGCACATCTACTCAACCTTGTGATACCTTGTTGAGCCTTAATTAAAAAGAAAAAGAAAAATTTGTTAGTCGCCTATTCACCCCCCTCTTGTCGACCATATTGACCTTTCACCGAATTTTATGAAATTTATCCAAAGTAGCAGATCACGTTTTTAAAACCCGGCGAGCCATTTTTTCTTCTCTTTTACTCCGATAAAACTTTAAGGCTGCGTTAACTAATTATTTTGAAGACTATAATGGTTTCTGAAAATACTTTTGTTAGAATATTCTTAGGTGGTTGCCTCTAACTTGAAAACCATAATATCCCCAACAATGTGTTTTTTAGTATCCCCTTTTCCAAAACCGAGAAACAAGAAATGCTCAAGGAAACACTTCGGTTTATGAAAACATCAATATTTCGTGCCAAGGCATTACATACTCTAGTTTTAAATATTTTTCTTTTAAAAAACCCAAATAGCAAACCAAGCCTTAGCTTTTAAATCTTGACACATAAAAATAAGATATAAAACACACAAGAGTATGGGAAGTCCCATAGGTTCCAAAGCCAAAGTTTGATAGCACTTTATTTAGAAAGAATACGAGTGGCGAAGATAACTAGCTAGATCTTGGATAAGCTGGAGCTATAACAATACTCACTGTCCTCCAACCTGTCCTGGACTGCATCGTTGCTTTCGTATTCGCCAGTGGTAGAGCCACCATTGCCACCGTGATCGTCATTGCCATTCATGGGATGTGTGTGTGTGTGTGTCACAGAAAACCGGGGCGGCGTCTACGTTCGTGTCAGCATGCTATGTCAACCTGACAGTAAGCTCCACTAGTGTCAACTTGGCTTATTCATGAGTCAATGCTATTTGAAAAAGTTTTATGCAATTTTGGTGTTTGTTTGTCAAAACCCAGTTTTTTTTTTGCAAATGCTTAAAATATGTTGGCCGATGCATCAGTAGGTTATGTCATGTATTGCCTTCCTTTTCTCTCTCGCGCTGGCCGATTGTTATAAATATATAGGAAGTTAGGTCATGCCATAACTATGAGGCTGATGGGGCATGCACCCTGGGTATACGGCAAGCTCTCAACTTGTAAGCTCAAGAACACACACACTCCTCCTTCGAGCCTCGATCTCCACCTCATTCCTGAGGATCCCCAACGTACACTCAATCACCACACCACATGAGTAGCACCTTTACCAGCGATATTTCTCGGGGTCCGAACTGCTCATACCCTTGTGTTCACCCATCGGGATTTTGGCAACACACTAACCTATAAATCTTTCCTGGATCCAATACCCCGACACCGAGTGCCACACTCTTGTGCGTCCTAGGTCCAAACACCATCGTCATCGAGCTCGAGGGTCGCTGGATCCGCTGACGACGAGTCGGCTTAGTCACAAGTGTGCTTGGGGGCGGCGAGCTCGCTAATGACAGAGGTAAGTGATTTTTGGGATTTTTTATGTTGCAAAAGGTGTTTCAAAATACTACAAGTGTTTTATTGTTTTTGTTCAGTAACCATGGCTAAAATGCTACAATGATTTCAGGACGTATGCCACAAAGGGAATTCTGCAAACATGTTTCTTTCATGTTGTCTACACTCGACATCTATGTTGAATCCGTCTGTTTTTTAGTTGCAAACGACGACGAACTTTTTTTACATTTTTGCTACGATCAAATGGGATTTGTTGCATATGTTTTGTTTTTCTATTCAAAATATTGCACATATGTTTTATGCACTTTGTAGATGGAGGAAAAAAATATTTCTAGTGATGTCGCGTGCACATATGTTGTATTTATCGGGCGGTCCAGATCTCACCATATCTGCGGGCAATTTTCTCTGTTATCGCCCTCGCCGAGGATGGCGCACAGCCTCGCCGGCGGCGCCTCTCCCTTCTGCCGCTGCTCCTATCCGCCCTATTACACCGCAGGGCGAGCTACCACCCCGACCGCCCCCCCTAGAATCCGCCGCCGAGTGCTCGCCACGGCCTCCCCTGCGCCGGCCCCTCCGGCAATCGAGGGCCGCGGGCTCGGGTTCTCGGTGACGACGCGGCGGGGGCTGGTGCAGCCGGTGCTCAAGGACTGCTCGCTCTTCGTCCCGCCGGGACAGCTCTGGATGCTCCTCGGCCCCAACGGCTGCGGCAAGTCAACCCTTCTCAAGGTCTATCTTCTCCGAAGTCTGAACTAGTACTGCTCCTACTGTGCTCGCTTTCACGCGCATTCGTATCCGTACTCTCATAACTGTGCTCGTCAGGTCATTAGCCGACATTTTCTCAGAATTTTGTAAGCGAATGATCAATTCCAAGACTTATGGTTGTAGCTGTTCTGGTTTTAAAGAGATTTTTCTTCTTTAGTGTGAGTGTGTGACCTACCCATGGTGTGAATACGATATCACAAGCACAGTCTGGTTGTGTTCTATTCATTTCATGTAAAAGATATTTTTTGTAGGATTAGGCAGAGTATGTGTACTTCTTCAGGATCCAAATTGCTGAATAGGAGACTTTGTATCTTCACCTTCAGACTGTGACGGCTTTTCCCCAAAGCACTGAAAGAGCTTCTGTGAGACCTATGAATGGCTCAGAAATCGCTGAGACTGGTCGTGCGATGAAATCTTTCTTGAAAAAAATGTCCATCAGGAACCAATAGGAAGTTTATTGATAGTTGATAGGAATTATATCACGTATCATAAATACTAGGATCTTGGCATGTAAAGCAATCATGCATGAGATATTAATTGTTTTGCATCAAGACATTCGACTATTTGAGAGGTGAACGCAAGATTAGCATGGTAATTTACTAATTTCATATTTCCCATGATGCTTGTTCGACGAATCAATAGGATATGAAAGTAGGAACTAGGAAGTAATCAAGTGAATTCTCATACTCTATTCTGGTATTGTTACAATATATTTCATAAAGCAGACTGATACAATTCTTTTGGTTCTTAATCTATTTACTTGCATGTTTTTCTTGCTCTTTCCCTAACGAGACTACAGTACTTTCATAGTTCTTACTACTTACCTTAATAGGATGCTAACTTCTTGTTTTTCTAGGTTTTGGCAGGTTTTCAAAATCCATCTGCTGGTACAGTGCATATTAATCGGCCATTCAGCTATGTATTCCAAAATCCTGATCACCAGGTTATCACTAGTTCTTTGATAAGTTTTACCCGCAATTATGTATGCCGGACCACATTATCAAATGAAATAAAAAACTATCAGTTTTGATTGCAGTATAAAATGAATGGAGGTCCTGTTCTGTTTCATGTAACTTCTATGCATATCAAATGTAGCTATTATCAGCATGTGTGCTGTAGTTTGTGTAGCTATTGGTGATACAACTTTGTCCATTGCATGAGACCAATCATTGGTTAAAGTGGTATGGCTTGATGTTTTGATATTACGTGAGTTGCGTTAATATAAGGAGGTAGTATTAAATCGGCCACATTTTGTAAAAAAAAAAGTGCATCTTCGTTCAGGGCTTAGTTCACTAGTACGGATGAGCTACAAACTTGATTAGACAAGTGCTGATATATCTGATTATGCCTTGATGTAAGTACTGACCCAAACAGTTTTAGTTTCACCAAGCAAGATAAATGTGCCACGAGCTTCTCTTATGACTCAACTCCAGCACTGGTTTCCTTGGTAACCTTTTCATTCACTAATGACAAGTGCTGATACATCTTATTATACTTTGCTGTAAGTACTGACCATAAAGTTTTAGCTTCACCAAGCAAGATAAATGTGCCACGAGCTTCTCAGACTCCAGCGTTGGTTTCCTTAGTATTATTTTCGTTAACTAATGATAAATCTTGTGTCCAAGAGTAAATTTCAGATTAAGAGTTACAAATATGTGTTTTACTTCCTTAGAAAATTGTATGTTTGTGCTGGTTGCTCATTGCATGTTCTGGAATCACCTAAGATCTTCTCGACTGTATGTGCACCATTAAACAGTGGTTTTGAGTTATCCTAGGATATTTGTAATGTTGATGCTTGGGAGCTTTGTTAGTAATGCAATCGTCCCAAGTTATACTAAGTTCTGATATATATTGAATTATGTCCTTTGGATGCAGGTTGTGATGCCCACGGTGGAATCCGATGTTGCATTTGGTCTTGGTAAGCTCAATCTTTCATTGGATAAGGTTAGGTCAAGAGTATCACAATCTCTGGACGCAGTTGGAATGTTGAGCTACTCTCAAGTAGGCAGCTGACATGCACATTTTGGATTATAATCTATTGTCTGCACAAGGTTCACAAACATCCTTCGTCCAAAACAGAGGCCAATCCAAACTCTGAGTGGTGGGCAGAAACAGAGAGTTGCCATTGCCGGTGCTTTAGCTGAAGCGTCGAAAGTACTACTGCTGGATGAGCTGACCACATTCTTGGACGAATATGATCAGGTATTTAGATTGTTCATGCCTATTTTTATAACTGTACTCATGTTTTTTTATCACGAATAACTATGTGATTTAGGAGAGCGATGTTTAGTAAGCATTTCATTTGAGGGAGTTGTAGTTTGGTAATTGTTCCAAAAACTCCAACAGTATGTAGTTTATTAAAATTGATAAAGTTTTGGTTCTCGTTGTTATGGACACATTATGACTTTGGATTATTTTATACACTCCAAAATAGTACTCCCTCCATTCCAAATTATAAGATGTTTTGACCACCTCAATGTGGACTAAATACGGACTGAAATAAGTGAATCAAAATACTAAAATACGTCTAGATACAAACGAATCAAGAAAAAACTAAATAAGGCTTATATTTAGAAACGGAGGGAGTGCAATTTTCTGATGCATCTATTGCATTTGTTGGGTCGCTGACATGCCTTAGAAGCCACATGGCCGTTCTGTATGGAAAATCCTGTATTTATTGTCTAAATATTTTGCCTTACCAAATTATGATGTTTTCTTGTTTCTGGTATGCAGTTACCACACATATTTATTGACCATCGTGGTTATCAGCCATTACTAGCTATCTCCATTTTATGAAATTACAGATGGGTGTTATCAAGGCGGTGAGGAACTCTGTAACTGCTGATGGGGAGGTTGCGGCATTGTGGGTGACTCATCGGCTAGAGGAACTAAAATACGCAGATGGTGCTATCTATATGGAAGATGGACGGACGGTTATTCAAGGCGATGTCTCTAGTATATCCAAATTTATTAAGAGGAAACAAGCACGCCACTTTGGTAATTTTGAGCTCTGATCCGGAGTACTACCAACAGTCTACGGAGTATTTCTCTAGGGCTGTTTGTAGGTGTAACAGCCCAAAGTTGTGAACCTCAAAACCCGAGTAAAATTTTTGCTTTTGCATCTCATGCATGTATCATGGCATCATTGTTTAATTGCTCATGTTGAAACCAAGATTTTGGACAACAAATTAAAACAAAAGGGAAATAAAATCAATAATGGTTTTCAAACAACTCTAACTCAAATGAGTTGTTGGTGACAAAACCCACCTAACTAAACTTACATATTTGTCAAGGAAGTTCCAAGGGTGAAAACAATATTTTGAAATTGCTATAAATTTTCCAAATGGGCAACCTTTTTGAATTTAGCAAAAATGCCTTAATTCAACCCCATGAACAAAAGTGGTCAAAATATTTTATTTTTAGACCCCAATTTTTGTGGAGCCACAAACTGACCAGGGGAGCATCTCCAAATTATTTCATAATTTTTGGAAGTGTTTAGGTTGCTCAACTAATTCAAATACAGAGGCTGGTTTTAAAAAGAAACAGAAAAGGACTTCTTTGGAAATAGAGAAGGACCAAACGGTGATGGAAATAGTTTGGCCAGGGGGCTCTGTGCAAAATCTTCTTCTTCCTTCTCTGTAGCGACCGCATCGTCGCGCTGCCGCCGGACCAGCTCGCCGCCGTGCTCGCCTGGCCCTCCTCTCTGCCCCACCTGCGAAGAAGGAGAGCGAGCAGCACCCCCGAGGCCCACTGCCCTGCCCTACCACTTGTTCCCCTGCCCCTCTGCTCCCCATTTCCTTCCTCCACGGGCGCCATGGCCGCCAGTGTTGCCGAGCTCGACGCCGGTGATTGAGTGCGCCCCGTGCAAATCGACGCCCGCCAGAAGCTTCGCCGGGTTCCCTTCTCCGTCTTCGCCACTGGAATCGGCCGGAGGCGTTGGAAATCGCCGCCGCCGTCCGAGCTCTTCGCCGTCCCTGACGCGGCTCCGCCGTGCGATTCCCGCCGCCGTGGCCCGTCTTCGACCCCGCCGTTGCTCCACACGCGTTCGTGGTGAGCTTCTGGTCATCGCTGGCCCTTCTCCTCCTCCCCTCTTGCGCTAGCTCCTCGCGGTGATCCACGCCGTGCCGCCCGCTCGTCGCCGTCGCAGTAGTCCTCTCCATCGCGTTGAGAACCCGGTGCAAAAACCGGATTTTTCCGGAGTATAGACCGGAATAAGAAAAGAGCTACTGGACACCGACGTTTTAGCCCGGAATTGAACCGGAATTAAACCGGAAACATTTCCGGAATATTTTCTCCCGGTGAAAAATCCGGAAAATTCCGGAATAAAATCCGGATTTCGTTACTGATTTTTGAATTCCTATTTTCTTTTCACCCCTTTATCCCTAGATGTATAAATACTTATATTGGGGATAATTAAATCATCAGAAGGTTATGTCAAAAGGGAAACTTATAAAAATGATAACTTTTTATCGGTGTATCAGAAAAATGCGTGTAAGATACCAAAATGTCCAGAGAATTGTGATTAAAACTTTGAAATAAATATTATGCATATTTGATCACAATTGAATTACGGTGATTCTAGTAATATTAAAATCATAAATTTAAAAGAGAAGTTTATAAAAGTAATAACTTTTTATCGGGACCTCCGAAAAATGTGTTCTTCGTATCAAAATGCTCTGAAAAATGTGCATTAATCCGTAGCATCATCTTCATGCATGTTTAAATGATCTATAGCACAGGAAAGCATAAAAACAAAGAAGGAGCTTTATTTTCTCTCTTGTTGAATAATTATCTCACACCCCCTTTAATATGGGTAGATCTTGTTATAATAATTCCAGTGCATTAAAAATGTCATGCCATCATGTGTTTGCGCATTGCATTGTTGAAACCTGTGTGGTGATTGATTGTTCTTCCGTGTGTTATGCTTCAATAGATCAAGCAGCCGGGGTTACTCCACAATACCCCGAAGAGCCGTACTACCAGCACCTTGATCAAGGCAAGCGTAATCCCCCCTCTGAGCATATCTTATCCTATGTTTCCGAAAATATTTCCTCCACTATAATATTGCATGCGGTTCCAAACGTCAATTTTATTGGATTAGAGTATCCTATAGTTGCATTAAGTTTCCGATGCCAATACCTGTTTCCCTCCTACTATCCATAGGTTTGTATTGTTGGCCTGAGATACTAAACTATGCTATGTTGATGCTTAGCCATGCTTAGTACATTGCATAGCTATACGATGGATGGTTCATGTTGGGAACAGGTGATGAGATGGAATGATGGTGGAGAAATTGTGGTGACGGATAATAAAATGCTTAAAGGTGGGGATGAGAGGCCACTGTGGTTGTGGTGTTTTGTCTCGTTCTCGCCGCCTAGGTGCGAGTTCTATACCTCTTGAACCAAGACTGAGCGTGCAACCATGCGTGAGGCCTATGCAATTGCAGGAACCCTCATAGACTAAATAACTCGGGCGGGACTAGCCAGGGTCCTCTAGTTCGGGCTTCCATTTGCGCGTGCGTGATGATGGTGGATGAACTGAGATGAGGATGGTGGTGTTAGGAAAATGAGTGGCACGGGGCAGGGTGTTGGATCTCTGCTCCGTCCTCACTGATGATCCTGGTTGGTCCTTAACGAGGGAGAAGTCGACACCGCTCCCACCCAGCCGGCTTTCCAAGGAAGAGAGCTAATGATCAGGTAATGGGCCGGACGGTACGCGTGGCAAACATTGTACACCCCTGCAGGGTAAATCTTTTCGAAAAGCCGTGTCCGCGGTTATGGACGAACTTGGGAAGTGAAGGTAAGATCATAGAATAACTTAACGGAATGATTAAAAACTGGGTACTAGAGGTACCACTCACGAATGCAAGGTGAGCTTCCTCGAGGGTGATTCGGGGAGGTGCCTTTGATGAACAGGTACAGTGGTTGATGATGAGTAAGGTGATGAAAGAAAAGAGTACTTCTTACCTCTTTTGAAAATACTCTGAATAGTCGATGCCTTTGAGTTATGTTTTCATAAATAAAATCAGCTTTATGCAAAACAGCCATAAAACTTGAAAGCCTCATCGAGCTAAAGCTCTATATATAATCTTGCGAGTTCGTCGAACTCAACGTCGTTTGTTTTGTTTCAGAGGAGGACTTCACCGACCTCGAAGGTGGGTTCTTTGTGGACGTCGACGAGTAGTCTGGGGTTCCCAGGTGGCAGCTTGGGACATCCCGGAACAGCTGGCGCTGTGATGTTTATCTGTAGGCCTCTTAGGCCATATTTGGATCTTGTTGTTTAGAACAACCTAATTCGCTTCCGCTTGTTGTAATGTTGGGTCTGTGACCTCTGGTTGTCATTTGCTATCTTTCTCTATTATAAGAGTTGAACTATATGATTTGTGTCGTAGAGTCTGTGATGTGCCAGTTGTTCCACAAGTCTTGATCTCTCTATTATACATTGAGGGTTGTGCCTGTGTTAAGGCATCAATCGGGGTGTTGTGTTGCCGATGATCCATTCCGAGCAACGCCTGCCAAAGGTTTTGGCCGGGGATTGGTAAACCCGTAACCTCCGGTTGTATCGCTTAACCGGTGACACACAGCATCACTGTATAACAGTCGGGTCGGGGCGCCACAAGTTGGTATCAGAGCAGTACTGCCTGTAGGAAACCCTTCTACTGGTCGATGTTGAGTCTAGTGTTTGTGAAAATATTTTAACCTAAAAATGAGTTGTGAAAACCATCTTAGGATTCTTTTTACTCCTTATCTGGTTACCCTCTAATCTCGGAGCAATCTTACCTCGATTTGAGTTAAAGGTTTTACTTCTCGTCTGTTACTTCAAAATTAGAAACGGGGTGGGTTCGACCTTTAGTGTTATGTGTCACGTTGCTCCCGCTGCGTTGCAATCCCAAATCAACTCAGATGTTTCTACCGAATCAAATCATTTGATCCTTTCTTTGGGTTTTAACCCACGGACTTGAACATAAGGTCCCGGATTGTGCCAACTAGAGTGTGTTAAGTTGTGATTTCTTAACTCTCACTAGTAGCACATGATGCTGATCTTTGACCCAAGTTCTATCTTGTTGTTTTCCTTCTCGCAAAGTATTATCGTCCCTAGTCTGTGTACTTGTGTAGACGCTAATGCTATTGTTCGACCATTCGGAGAAAGATACTAACCGTGTCATTGTCAAATCTCCAGAATGGCTCGAGGAGGCCGTGGAGGCCGTGGTGGTCGCGGTAACCACAATGATGATGAGGATGATCTGCCGCCACCACCCTCGATGGCTGAGGTCTTGATGGCCATTGAGGAGAACCGTGGGCGCAATGAGCGCTTGCTTGAGCAGTTGGTGCAGCAGAATGCACGGAGGAACGAGTGCAACACTCTCACGAGTTCCTGCGCTCGCAGCCACCCACCTTTGCTGATGCTAAGGAGCCACTGGAAGCTGATGATTGGCTTCGTGCTTTGGAGCGCAAGTTCTCCGCGCTGCATGTCCCAGTGGCTGAGCAAGTCAACTTTGCCACCTATCTCTTGGTTGGTGCTGCTGGCTGTTGGTGGGAAAGCCATGTGGCTTTGTTTCCAGCCAACCATGTCTTCACCTGGGCTGATTTTCGCACTGCCTTCCGTGCGGAGTACATTCCCCAGCCGATCATGGATTGAAGAGGAGGGAGTTCCTGGATTTGCAACAGGGACGGATGGACCTCCGCACTTATGGTCGTGAGTTCAACCATCTCTCTCGTTACGCCCCAAGGGACGTGACCAATGATGCTGACAAGCAAGAGCTGTTCCGCAAGGGTCTGACTCCGCAGCTCCGCTATGAGTTGCTTCCCTTCAGGTTCCAGACCTATCAGGAGCTGTTCAACCAGGCTTTACTCTTGAGCAAGGAAGAAAGGAACTTGAGCTTCCAAGAGGCCCGCACACGGGGACCACCAGAGTTCCTCGGGTTCTGAGAGCAAGAAGCGCAGGGTGTTTGTTCCCTACAGCGCTGTGCCGCGTGCTCCATTCATGCCAGAGCCGCAGGATACAGGCCACCTCCTCCGCGCCCCACTACTTCGACACTTGGGGTAGGCGGGAGTGGGTACCGTCCTATGCTACCTGCTCCACCTGGAGTCACTTGCTACACCTGTGGCCAGGCTGGCCACTACTCCAGGGAGTGCCCCCAGAAGGCACCTCTCGCGATAACTCCTGCACGAGCCCCTGCCACTCCAACTGGCAAGGCTGGACCTATTGTGCGTGGTCGCCTGAACCACATCTCTGCTGAAGAAGCTGAAGAGGACCCCGGCGTTCTCATGGGTGAGTTACGAATCAACAACAATCGTGCTACAGTTTTGTTTGATTCTGGAGCATCGCATTCATTCATATCCATAGCTTTTGCAAAAGACCACAAAATACCGTTTGAGAAAATGAGCGTCCCTTGGTGATCTCCACTCCTGGCTCCAAATGGCAAACCGATGGGGTTACTCCTGAGTTCAGATTACTATCGGTTACTACTCTTTTCCTTTCGCTTGGTAGCTCTGAGGTCAAGTGGCATTGATGTCATACTGGGCATGAACTGGCTAGCCAAATACCAGGCTAATCTCGACTGTGCTGCCAAGACCGTCACCGTGACCAATTCTTCCGGTGACAGTGTGAAGTATTGGTCTGCACTATCAAGCCTCCATCCTCAGTCATACCCAACTCACCTGAGATTCTCCTTTGCTTTATGGAAGGCGAATCCCCTCCTGAAATCCAGGACATACACGTGGTGTGTGACTTCCCGGATGTGTTCCCGGAAGAATTGCCTGGCATGCCTCCTGACCGAAGTGTGGAGTTTGTCATAGATCTACTTCCCGGTACCGCTCCAATTTCCAAGAAGCCCTACCGTATGCCGGTGGAAGAGTTGGCTCTGTTGAAAGAGCAAATTGATCAGCTGTTAGCTAAGGAGTTCATCCAGCCTAGCAGTTCACCTTGGGGTTGTCCGGTACTCTTTGTCAAGAAGAGGGATTCTACCGTGCCTCGTCTAGTCTCTGACTATCGACCGTTGAATGCGGTGACAATCAAGAACAAGTATCCTATTCCTCGCATCAATGATCTGTTGGATCAGTTAGCTGGTGCAACGGTATTCTCCAAGATGGATCTGAGGTCAGGCTACCATCAGATAAAAATCAGAAAGGAGGATATTCCAAAGACGGCATTTGTTACTCGCTATGGCTCATATGAGTATACCGTCATGTCCTTTGGTCTCACAAATGCTCCAGCTACTTTCATGAGGCTCATGAACTCCATCTTCATGGATTATCTTGACAAGTTTGTCGTCATTTACATCGATGACATCCTCATCTATTCCAAAACCAATGAAGAGCATGAGGAACATCTTCGTTTGGTTCTGACAGACTTCGAGAACACCGCCTCTATGCCAAGTTCTCCAAGTGTGAGTTTTGGTTGGATAATTGTCTTCCTTGGTCATGTGATATCCGCTAATGGTGTGGCTGTCATTCCTGACAAGATTCAGTCCATTCTGGATTGGAAAACTCCAATGTCAGTCAAGGACATCGTAGCTTTCTCGGATTGGCGGTTACTACCGCCGATTCATCGAAGGTTTCTCCAAGATAGCCAAGGCCTGACTGACCTTCTCAAGAAGGATAAAAAGTTGTATGGTCGGCCGAAGCTGAAGAGAGCTTCAAAACTGAAAGCCAAACTCACTCCGCTCCTGTGCTTGTCCTGCCGGACACAGCAAGGATTTCGTCGTCTTCTGTGACGCCTCTCTACAAGGTTGGGCTGTGTGCTAATGCAAGATGGCCATGTGGTGGCATATGCTTCTCGCCAACTTAAGCCGCATGAGCTCAACTACCCAACTCATGATCTAGAACTTGCCGCTGTGGTCTATGCTTTGAAGCAATGGAGACCATACCTGTTTGGTAACCGTTGCGAGATCTTCTCGGATCACAAGAGTCTGAAGTACCTCTTCACCCAGCCGGATTTAAATCTCAGGCAAAGGCGTTGGTTGGAGTTAATCAAGGACTATGATGTGAGTCTGAACTATCAACCCGGCAAAGCAAACGTCGTGGCTGACGCGCTAAGTCGGAAGTCCTATTGCAACAATCTGATGATTGAAGAGGCCAACCTGCTCTATGAAGAGTTCCCGTTTGAACCTGGAAATTGTTCCCTCCGGCTACCTTGCAAATCTGGAGATCAAATCTACTCTTGTAGACCAGATTAAGGATGCTCAAAGCGTGACAAGGGTATTCTAAAAATCAAGGAGAACATTGCTAGCGGGAAGGCCAAATTTTTTCTGTCAATGAATCCGGAGTTGTTTATTTTGGTGACCGCTTGGTGGTGCCAAAGAAACGAAAATTGAGGGAGTTGATCCTCCAAGAAGCTCATGAATCTCCTCTCTCTATTCATCCCGGTAGTACCAAAATGTACCAAGACCTTCGGCCACAATTCTGGTGGACCGGATGAAACGGGAAATTGCTAGTATGTTGCTGAATGCGACACCTGTCGACGGGTAAAGGCTGAACATCAAAGGCCTGCCGGCACTCTTCACCCTATTGCTATTCCCGAGTGGAAATGGGATGAAATTGGTATGGACTTCATTACTGGTCTGCCGAAGTCTCCAAAGGGAATGATGCCATTGGGTCATCATTGATCGACTATCAAAAGTGGCTCACTTCCTCCCCGTTCGTGTGGACATTACAGCTGCCAAGTTGGCAGACCTGTATACCTCTCGTATCGTCGTCCTTCACGGCATTCCCAAGAAGATAATTTCTGATCGTGGAAGCCTATTCACCTCCAAGTTTTGGACTAGTTTCCAAACTGCTATGGGAACTCGTCTTAACTTCAGCACCGCGTTCCATCCTCAAACTGATGGTCAGACCGAGAGAGTGAACCAAGTTTTGGAAGACATGCTTAGGGCATGTGTAATCTCTTTCGGCAAGGATTGGGAAAAGTATCTCCCTTTCGCGGAGTTCTCCTACAACAATAGCTATCAAGCTAGTCTGGGCATGGCTCCATTTGAGGTTCTCTATGGAAGAAAATGCCGCACTCCTCTAAATTGGTCCGAGACCGGAGAGAGCACTCTTTGGTCCAGATATTATCAATGAAGCTGAGGAGAAGGTTAGAATCATAAGGAGAATCTGAAGATTGCTCAGTCTAGGCAGAAGAGCTACTATGATAAGCACCATCAGGAAATTCACTATGAAATTGGTGATAAAGCTTATCTCCGCGTCTCTCCCCTTCGTGGCGTTCGCCGCTTCGGAATCAAAGGGAAATTGGCACCTCGCTATGTTGGCCCTTTCACCGTTCTGGCCAAGCGAGGAGATCTTTCTTATAAGTTGGAGTTACCGGTCATCTTCCCAAATGTGCATGATGTGTTTCATGTCTCCCAACTTCGCCGGTGTTTCAAGGATCCTATCCATGGGGTCAATCATGAAGAGCTGGATCTCCAGGAAGATCTCACTTATCGCGAGCATCCTATCCGTGTCCTGGATGAAGCCGAAAGGAAGACCCGTAACAAGACTACCAAGTTCCTCAAAGTTCAATGGTCTCACCATTCCGAGGAAGAAGCAACTTGGGAAAGAGAGTCTAGTCTTCGTGAGGAGTATCCCGACTTCTTTCCGCAACCTTAGAATCTCGGGACGAGATTCCTGTAAGGAGGGTAGAATTGTAACAGCCCAAAGTTGTGAACCTCAAAACCCGAGTAAATTTTTTGCTTTTGCATCTCATGCATGTATCATGGCATCATTGTTTAATTGCTCATGTTGAAACCAAGATTTTGGACAACAAATTAAAACAAAAGGGAAATAAAATCAATAATGGTTTTCAAACAACTCTAACTCAAATGAGTTGTTGGTGACAAAACCCACCTAACTAAACTTACATATTTGTCAAGGAAGTTCCAAGGGTGAAAACAATATTTTGAAATTGCTATAAATTTTCCAAATGGGCAACATTTTTGAATTTAGCAAAAATGCCTTAATTCAACCCCATGAACAAAAGTGGTCAAAATATTTTATTTTTAGACCCCAATTTTTGTGGAGCCACAAACTGACCAGGGGAGCATCTCCAAATTATTTCATAATTTTTTGGAAGTGTTTAGGTTGCTCAACTAATTCAAATACAGAGGCTGGTTTTAAAAAGAAACAGAAAAGGACTTCTTTGGAAATAGAGAAGGACCAAACGGTGATGGAAATAGTTTGGCCAGGGGGCTCTGTGCAAAATCTTCTTCTTCCTTCTCTGTAGCGACCGCATCGTCGCGCTGCCGCCGGACCAGCTCGCCGCCGTGCTCGCCTGGCCCTCCTCTCTGCCCCACCTGCGAAGAAGGAGAGCGAGCAGCACCCCCGAGGCCCACTGCCCTGCCCTACCACTTGTTCCCCTGCCCCTCTGCTCCCCATTTCCTTCCTCCACGGGCGCCATGGCCGCCAGTGTTGCCGAGCTCGACGCCGGTGATTGAGTGCGCCCCGTGCAAATCGACGCCCGCCAGAAGCTTCGCCGGGTTCCCTTCTCCGTCTTCGCCACTGGAATCGGCCGGAGGCGTTGGAAATCGCCGCCGCCGTCCGAGCTCTTCGCCGTCCCTGACGCGGCTCCGCCGTGCGATTCCCGCCGCCGTGGCCCGTCTTCGACCCCGCCGTTGCTCCACACGCGTTCGTGGTGAGCTTCTGGTCATCGCTGGCCCTTCTCCTCCTCCCCTCTTGCGCTAGCTCCTCGCGGTGATCCACGCCGTGCCGCCCGCTCGTCGCCGTCGCAGTAGTCCTCTCCATCGCGTTGAGAACCCGGTGCAAAAACCGGATTTTTCCGGAGTATAGACCGGAATAAGAAAAGAGCTACTGGACACCGACGTTTTAGCCCGGAATTGAACCGGAATTAAACCGGAAACATTTCCGGAATATTTTCTCCCGGTGAAAAATCCGGAAAATTCCGGAATAAAATCCGGATTTCGTTACTGATTTTTGAATTCCTTTTTTCTTTTCACCCCTTTATCCCTAGATGTATAAATACTTATATTGGGGATAATTAAATCATCAGAAGGTTATGTCAAAAGGGAAACTTATAAAAATGATAACTTTTTATCGGTGTATCAGAAAAATGCGTGTAAGATACCAAAATGTCCAGAGAATTGTGATTAAAACTTTGAAATAAATATTATGCATATTTGATCACAATTGAATTACGGTGATTCTAGTAATATTAAAATCATAAATTTAAAAGAGAAATTTATAAAAGTAATAACTTTTTATCGGGACCTCCGAAAAATGTGTTCTTCATATCAAAATGCTCAGAAAAATGTGCATTAATCCGTAGCATCATCTTCATGCATGTTTAAATGATCTATAGCACAGGAAAGCATAAAAACAAAGAAGGAGCTTTATTTTCTCTCTTGTTGAATAATTATCTCGCACCCCCTTTAATATGGGTAGATCTTGTTATAATAATTCCAGTGCATTAAAAATGTCATGCCATCATGTGTTTGCGCATTGCATTGTTGAAACCTGTGTGGTGATTTATTGTTCTTCCGTGTGTTATGCTTCAATAGATCAAGCAGCCGGGGTTACTCCGCAATACCCCGAAGAGCCGTACTACCAGCACCTTGATCAAGGCAAGCGTAATCCCCCCTCTGAGCATATCTTATCCTATGTTTCCGAAAATATTTCCTCCACTATAATATTGCATGCGGTTCCAAACGTCAATTTTATTGGATTAGAGTATCCTATAGTTGCATTAAGTTTCCGATACCAATACCTGTTTCCCTCCTACTATCCATAGGTTTGTATTGTGGGCCTGAGATACTAAACTATGCTATGTTGATGCTTAGCCATGCTTAGTACATTGCATAGCTATACGATGGATGGTTCATGTTGGGAACAGGTGATGAGATGGGAATGATGGTGGAGAAATTGTGGTGACGGATAATAAAATGCTTAAAGGTGGGGATGAGAGGCCACTGTGGTTGTGGTGCTTTGTCTCGTTCTCGCCGCCTAGGTGCGAGTTCTATACCTCTTGAACCAAGACTGAGCGTGCAACCATGCGTGAGGCCTATGCAATTGCAGGAACCCTCATAGACTAAATAACTCGGGCGGGACTAGCCAGGGTCCTCTAGTTCGGGCTTCCATTTGCGCGTGCGTGATGATGGTGGATGAACTGAGATGAGGATGGTGGTGTTTAGGAAAATGAGTGGCCACGGGGCAGGGTGTTGGATCTCTGCTCCGTCCTCACTGATGATCCTGGGTTGGTCCTTAACGAGGGAGAAGTCGACACCGCTCCCACCCAGCCGGCTTTCCAAGGAAGAGAGCTAATGATCAGGTAATGGGCCGGACGGTACGCATGGCAAACATTGTACACCCCTGCAGGGTAAATCTTTTCGAAAAGCCGTGTCCGCGGTTATGGACGAACTTGGGAAGTGAAGGTAAGATCATAGAATAACTTCAACGGAATGATTAAAAATTGGGTACTAGAGGTACCACTCACGAATGCAAGGTGAGCTTCCTCGAGGGTGATTCGGGGAGGTGCCTTTGATGAACAGGTACAGTGGTTGATGATGAGTAAGGTGATGAAAGAAAAGAGTCACTTCTTACCTCTTTTGAAAATACTCTGAATAGTCGATGCCTTTGAGTTATGTTTTCATAAATAAAATCAGCTTTATGCAAAACAGCCATAAAACCTTGAAAGCTTCATCAAGCTAAAACTCTATATATAATCTTGCGAGTTCGTCGAACTCAACGTCGTTTGTTTTGTTTCAGAGGAGGACTTCACCGACCACGAAGGTGAGTTCTTTGTGGACGTCGACGAGTAGTCTGGGGTTCCCAGGTGGCAGCTTGGGACCTCCCGGAACAGCTGGCGCTGTGATGTTTATCTGTAGGCCTCTTAGGCCATATTTTGGATCTTGTTGTTTAGAACAGCCTAATTCGCTTCCGCATGTTGTACTGTTGGGTCAGTGACCTCTGGTTGTAATTTGCTATCTTTCTCTATTATAAGAGTTGAACTATATGTTTTGTGTCGTAGAGTCTGTGATGTGCCAGTTGTTCCACAAGTCTTGATCTCTCTATTATACATTGAGGGTTGTGCCTGTGTTAAGGCATCAAGCGGGGTGTCGTGTTGCCGATGATCCATTCCGAGCAACACCTGCCAAAGGTTTTGGCCGGGGATTGGTAAACTCGTAACCTCCGGTTGTATCGCTTAACCGGTGACACACAGCATCACTGTATAGCAGTCGGGTCGGGGCGCCACAGTAGGCAACAAAGAAGTGATGGGTTCTGTCATTCTCTGCTGTAACGTTTCGTTTGACACAGTTACATGAACTCGAGTTTTATTTCATACGTTGACCTTGATATAAGCTCATGCAAGATTGTAGCCTGTTTTTGTGTAGAAAAGATTATGGTATGTTTTTTGATTAATCTCTTGCTTCGAGCTCGCTATTGAAGCAAGTGAATTGCTGATGGACTAATTCATGTATGGGGAACGGAAACGTTTCTATGATCTTACTGCAAGGAAATGATCTTTTTTAGGAAAACATGAGCAGGATATGAAATGAAATAACTGTTTAAGGCTAACCAAATAGTTCTGCATACGTTGTACTCTATCGACAGATGGAAGCTGTCACACCTGCAGCATGATTCTGCATTGAGGTGCTTGATTCGAATATTCTACATTTCGTACCGCAATGGATACCAAGTCGAGCCTTACGATCCGGCATAGCTAACTTCATCCTGGATTACATTTGGCCGGCAGTGCCACAATGCTGACGATCTTCATTTTTTTTCTGAAGCCACCACTCTTTTAGTGATTGCATATTCGATTACATTAGCATCTCGAAACACAGATGAGGAGAGCGAGGACGTTGACAATTTAATGCATTTAGTTAGAAGAATTTAGTGGATTTACAGATTTATCTTTGATCTTTTTCAGTTCTAGTCTGTGATAGGGAGACACTCGTGGGTGTGTTTATGTGCGTGGCAGTTTGTTGCATGTGCGTTTTCGTTATGACCGGAGACAAAACTACCGTTTTTGTGTTTTGGGAAAATTTAAATATACACAGAATGGCCTGTGTTCGTATGTGAAGAGAATTCCTCACAACTACTCCCTCCGTTCACAAAAGAATGTCTCAACCTAGCTCAAATATGGTTGTTCAAGGCGATGTCTCTAGTATAGATTTATTAAGAAGAAACAAGCACGCTACTTTGGTCATTTTGAGCTCTGATCTGAAGCTATGGGTAGAATTAATTGCTCTCGTATACATCGCTACATCGCTACTAACTCGAGTTTCAGTTCACACATAGACCTTGATACTATATAAGCTCATGTAAGATTGTAGCCTGTTGTTTGTGTATAACGGATTTTGGTATGTTTTCTTGAGTAATCTCTTGCTTCGAGCTCGCTGTTCAAGCAAGTGGATTACTAAATGGACTTAATTCATGTATCGGGAACGGAAACATGTCTAGGATGTTACTGCATGAATATGATATTTTTTTGTAGGAAAACAGAAGCATGATATGAAATGAAATACCTGACGAATAACGGTTTAAGGCTAACGAAATAGTGCTTCATATGCTGTACTGTATGATTCAAAGAAGAAAAAAGTTTCTACATTGCGCGCCGCCACGACTACCAAGTCGACCCGTACGATGGGTGCATGGCTAGCTGTATAATGGATTACATTTAGCCGGCAACGCCGTCTTCATTTCACACCCACCACCGCTCTCCAGAGCTCTATACCCATGGTAAGCGCTGAAGACTGATTGAGTTGGAATTTGTTGCACCGTCCTGTATGTTATGATCAGATTGGCAGTATGGCGTCGTCGCCCTCCTCACGAGCTGGATCGGAGCCGTCGGCATCTCCCTACGGGATTGGATCACGGGCGAGTGATCTGCCCCATTCCCGGCCGGAGGATCGTCCACGCCGCCGCGATGCCAAGGTCACCGGCCCGCCGCATCGACCAAGGTAACACCCTCCCCTCCGCCCCCTCGTCCGGTCCACTGCCTCTGCCCTCTTCCCCTCTGACGGGCGCCTTCTCGACGCCGCCCCACCCCACCGGGTGACGCCGTCAGTGTCCTGCCGACGAGGCTCGATCATAGCCATGTCCCCCTATTCCGTTTATCAGATGTATTTGTGGATCGCTGGAATTTCAGGAATCCGTTGGGTTCCTAATCTGTTAGAGCATTGTCCCTGCACAATCTAGTGTCTGTAGTAATTTCTAGTTGGACCATGTTGCTTCCTAGGATTAAATTCTTCGGTCAGGCAAATTCTATAGTGCGATCAGTATCTTGAAGTAGCATGGAGCTTTTTGTTGCACGGTAGACTTGTGCATGCTGTCAGCTCTTGGGGTAATTTGGTTTAGTCTTTCCTATAGCACATACTAGTTTGATGCACGGTGAGACACTAAAACGATTTGGCTCAATTTGTTTTTCTTGTGATCTTGTTGCTCCAAGTCTTGCATGTATCTGATGCTACCTCTAGTAGTGAAAGTTCAAGAAAATTAATTATAGTCTGGTCATAAGTCATAACCGACAACTTTCTTACTCTTGGAACGGTACGGCTCTGAATAATCTGGTCAAGCAATTGGCTTTCATTTTTCTTGTTATCTCAATTTGCCAAAGCTGTCATGAACTGGACATGTTCTTCTCAAATAATAATAGACATATTTCCGTTTTATTTTCAGGTGATATCTTACTGATGGAAAAGCTACACATATTCCATTTCGAGATTCAAAGCAAACACGGATACTTCAGTCATCATTGAGTTGTAAATCTGTAGGATGCAGTGAAGACCGGTGATATTGCTCTACTTGCACAAAGTTTAGTTAGATCCAAGGTTGCTGCTGCTGAACCTCGCCGATCTACATGTCAGGGAGAAGTGGATATGACACTCTGTTTGTGTGGGTGAAGAGCACCGTGTGTAGTGTAGTAGAGTTGTACAAGGAGGTGGACTCCGAAAGTTTATGTAATGCATCATAGGCTTGTGTTTAAATTTAGAGGATAGTGTTATTTGCAACAAAAAATAAGGTTGTGGCCTGGGATTTGAACCCAGGACCGGGGTATGTGAGCGGATAATCATTCCACACGCAGAGAGACTTAAAGAGCCAGAAGATGATGTTTAATGGAATTGGATAGTATGCTGATCTCTTGCTTCAGCTATTCTGAGCTCTTGCTATCTATTGTGATGCCTGTCATTGATGTCAAAGTTTTTGTTTGTTACCAATCTGTGCAAATTATGATCTGCTCATTCTCTGCTTTTGATTGATTGAGGCCTTGGTGTAAAATAAAAAAATGTGAAGCTCGGCTACTAGCAGTGTAGGGCTGTGATGATGGGTTTGCTTGATATAAGTTGCTATGATGACATTCTTTCCATTGTGTAATATAGCGTCATGTAAAATGAAGTTTCGGATTCCCTTTAACATCATTTACTCCGTATACAACATGTACTAGCTAAATTGTGCCCATTCAGTGCTATCAGCCCATCAAGCTTGTCACATGTTTCCACGAATAAGCTGGTACAATTGTTCGTCATCACGGCCACCAACAGACCGGACATCTTCGACCTGGCCCTGCTCCGGCCGGGGAAGCTCGACCAGCTCATCTATATCCCGCTCCCAGACGAGCTGTCGTGGTCGCGGCTGCAGATCTTCGAGGCGTGCCTGCACCGACCTCCTCTCTCTAGCCGCGTCGAACTCCTAGACCTGGCCCGTTCCACGGCTGGGTCTCCACCGCGTCGTCGGCTGAGCGCTCGCCGACGGCCACCTGCGATTTCTCTGCCTCGGGTGAGAGAGCCAGAAGAGGGAGAGGGGGATGGAGGCCCCGATCTGGTGATGGGGATGATGGCGGTGGGGTCAATGACACGAATTACCTGGACACCCTTTTAGTTTTCATTAAAAATAAATAATATTTGGTAGTTTCAGGTAGTTTTAATCTAGTAGTTTCAGGTAGCTCTTATTTTATCACCGTTCGATTGGAGTGGATGGGCGGTTGTTAAAATTACCAAGCATCGTAAAACTTGTATTTTTTATTAGGCTTGGTAAATAACTGAACTATATACTGGCCGATCACCTCCATAGGTGCACAAGCTTTTATTCACAATACATGGAGAATTTACTTCGTGAACAAAAGAGGATTTCGTTGGGCCAAAACTAGATAATAGAAATCAATAGTAAAACCTGTTAAGTATATATTCCATTAGAACAGTGAAAATATATTTCCATGGTACACATACACAACCCCGCTAGTTACGAAATTAGTCCTCTCATAGAACACTTGTGTGCTGCCTTGAAGAAGAAGAAGAAGAAGAAGAAGAAGAAGAAGAAGAGAGATAGCTACATCCTGGATTACATTTGGCCTGCGACGCCACGGCGCTTGTCATCTTATTTTGTTGTTTCAAACCTACCCCTTTTTCAGTGATTTTGTGATCAATGACGTTAGAATATGAAGAAAGATGAGGAGATCGAATTAGGACATTGACAACACCTGCTGCGGTTCAGATAGGTAGTGCGGCAACGACTACCGAGGAAGTGCATGCTACCATGGCACGTGGACACAATGTGACGGCGGTGACGCCAACCGAGTAGACTGACAAGATAGACATGAGAACGACCATGGTGTAGGCAAGGAAATGAAAGTAGCACCATCTCTCGTTGCGGTGGTGATGATCAAGTCACGAGGTCGTGACTTTTCTTAGTAATAGTCAAATACGGTGCTTACATTTACATATAGGGCTACCGCTAAAGCATTTAGTAGATGAATGTAATATTGCATATTTATCTTTGACCCTCAACATTTCTAGTCTATGATTAGGCGACACACCCATGTGCATACGTGTTTGTGTATGTGTGGCGATGTTCTTGTGCGGTGTGCGCTTCCTCGGTAGCTGAATAGTTTTGGCAAAATGAAACATATCTGCCGATCCATGACTTGGTTTCTGATGCAAAGTGAGATTTCTCTACAGCTGAACCTTTTGGACGTGGATAAACTGCAGCCACCGCTCCCCATAGCTTCATACTACTGGTAAGGGCAGCTGACTCACCATGCAGTGGCACATTTGAACCTTGTTGACTTGCAACAAACAATGAGTTGATATTTGTCGCACCATCTTCCAGATGATTAGAAAGTTGGAAGCCCGGTCAAGGTAGATGAGCTGTGTCTGTCTCTGGATCTTCAATTCGTACTCCCGGTGCATCTTATTCCGAGTAATAAATAGGTCTTTCACCGGACATCGACTCCTACCGTTTACAAGTGAGCAAAAGCATGGGCTTCTAGATCTATTCTTAAAAAATAAAAATAAAAATAAAAATAAAAATAGTGTGGGCTTCTTTCTATTCTCCGGGACAAGCGCGTCATAGAGAGAGAGGCAGAGGGAGAGAGACATATTTATAATCGAGAGTAGTCTGAGAAGTAACTGAACTATATACTTACTCGATCATCTACATATAGTGCATATGGTTTATTCGCAATAAATGGAACATTTACTCTGTGAACCGAAAAAGAGATTTTGTTGGGCCACCAAACTAATCTGCAAAATATTTGATAGTAATTTTTTTGACAAATGTATTCGATCATAAACGTGGAAAGGCTTTTCAATCATACACAGTTCCAAAACCGCTATTAGTTAATTAGTTCTCTTATAGTGTACTCACGCTTTGCCTAGAAAAAGCAGGGTGATTGCTCCATGGCCAAGAACCTGGGTACTCGAGTGATGCACAAGAAAGGTGCACACCTCCTTGAGCACGGCGGCGATGCGGTTCGAGATCTCATTGGATCAATGACCTGCGGGAGTTGGCAACATGGACGTAATGCTTAGCTGCATCCTGGATTTCATTTTTTGTGGTGTGTATGCAGAACTATATGATCTGTTTTGCTGTAAGAAAATGTACTCCCTCGATGTGGGATGTATCTAGACATATTTTAATGCTAAATACATCCATTTTAATGACATTATTTTCTGTACGGAGGGAGTAGTATATTGCACAGAGCTCACTGTTCAGCCACCGATTTTTGGTACGTTACTACATGAGATGAAATAACGAATGTTCAATTACCTTAAGGCTATCCAAATGCTTCTTCATATACCAGATTATAGATGCAAGCATCACAACTGTTGCATCTGGGAATACATTTGGCCGGCAACGCCACAGTGCTGATCAATGTGATCATCCACATTTCTTTTTTCTGAAGGTGCCCTTTTTTCCAGTAATGTTCTGTTTCGACGACATTAGCATTAGAAGACAAAGGGAAAACCTCTACTAGCTAGTGCTAATAGAGGTCGATCTCTCGTTCAAGTGGTGATCCAGTCACGGGTCATGGCTCATCTAACCTGGAATTCAAATTCGTGGTCTGATAACTGCAGCGACTGGATGATACAATGTCGACTTGCCACAAAAAGACGAGTTGGTTTTTATCGTATCGTGTCTTCCGGTAACACGATGACAACGGCAGCCCAAATCAAGGAAGGTGAGCATTGATTTCTCCGACCTCTTCATCGAACTCCCGGTGCGTCCCATTCTGAGTAACAAGTTTTACACGGAGACATTGTCGACGCATCTACGCGTGAAGATGAACTTAGTTTTACTGTATGTAGTGTGTGACACAAGGGAAGGGAGCCACTATTTATAATCGAGGAATAGGCTCAATAAGTAACTAGACCATCAACCAGGCAATAGTGCATAACCTTCATTTGCAATAGATAGACAGTTTCCTGAACCAAACAATTGGATTTTGTTGGGCCACCAAACTACAGGCAGCACACGGCACACTGGCACGGGGGTGCGGGGCACGCCGTCGCGACATACATAGTCGCGGAGCGTGTTCGCGATAGGCTAACGGTTATTTTTTATTGGGCGACATAGTCATGCGCGCGGATGTATCAATGTGTCTATTCTCGTGCTCGTGCGTTTTTCGTGGAATGAAACATATTCTGTGGAGCCATGAGTGGGGTTTGGACGTTTGGTATATGAAAATGAAATTTCTCCACAGCTGATCGTTATGCATGCAGATGAATTGCACACCAACTGCTCTCGAGAGCTTTATACTGGTGGTAAGCGCTGACGACTAAAAATATGAAGCGGAAGAATGGAACACTTTTTTTCGAACCATGCATGAGATCCCCGGATGAGATCTGCATGCATTTGATTATAAGTATGGCCGGGAACCGGAAGGGCAAAGTTTACCGAATGCTGGTAGGCAGCAAAAGGAAGGGCTGCACAACCGGAAAGTACTGTATTTGATTAGAAGAAAGAATTATGGCCCGAAGAATGGAACACTGTCGACTTGCAACAAGCAATGAGTTGGTATTTGTCGCGCCGCCGTCTTCCTTATCATGGAACCGCTGGAAGCACAGTCAAGGTAGATGAGCAGTGCCTTTCTCCACATCTTCAACTCGTACTCCCGGTGCATCCTATTCCGAGTGATAGGTCCTATACTGGATATCGACAACCACTGTTTACAACTTTATTACAAGTGAGGCAAAGCTTGAGCTTCTTTTCTATTCTGCGGGACGAGAGAAATGGGAAGGGAGAGAGACATATTTATAATCGAGAGTATCCTAGTACTATATATTTGCTCGATCATCTACATATAGCCCTAAGGTTTATTTGCAATAAATGGAAATTCTACTTCGTGAACTGAAAAGTACGATTTTTATTGGGCCACCAAACTAATCTCCAAAATGGGTTAAAAAAAACTAGTCTCCAAAATAATTGATGGAATTAAAACTTAAAAAACAAATATTCCATCAGAAATGTTAAAATGCATTTTCATCGTTCAGTTTTACAACCGGTAGTTAGTAAATTAGTTCTTTTGTATAGTACTCACACGTTTCTTGGAAGAAGGGTGATAGCTACATGACCAGGAAGGTAGGAACCTGGGTGCTCGCGCGATGCACATGCCACAGCGTGACGGCGATACAGTTCCGAGGTCTCATCAGATCAAGGGGCTGCGGGAAGTAGCAACATGGACGTAATGCGCGCTTAGCTGCATCCTGGATTGCATTTTTTTAGTTATCTCGATTGCATTTTTATCCTGTGTGTATGCAGAAGTACGTTTGTTCTGCTGTAGAAAGAAATGGTGTGTTTTCTTGTGTAGTCTTTTGCAGAGTGCTCATTGTTCAGCCAGTTTCCGTTTCGCAAAAAAATGTTCAGCCAGCGATTTTCCGCAGTTTACTACACGAAATTAAATCACTAATGTTCAAATATCTAAGGCTAAGCAAATACTTCTTCATACACCGTAATCTATCAATTGTTGCAAGTGTCAGAACTGCTACATCTGGGAATACATTTGGCCGGCAACGCGGTGCCGATCACCGATGAGGACTCCCGGATCCACAACTATGGCAAGACCGGGAGTGACACCCTCGTGCACCTTGACCTTGGCTTCAAGTTCCATGCCCTCACCAAGGGCGTCGATGGTGTGCTCGGGCAGACCTATCAGCCCGACTACATCACCAAGGTGGACATAAGTGCCAAGATGCCAATCATCCAGCCACTTCTCGACGGATTGCGCTGTCTCCAAGTTCCACGGCAACAATGGCGCCGGTCCCGTCAGTGCCTTCGCCTCGTAAATCAATCGCCCATATGGATGTACGTACAAGAACCCATCTATGCTACCATGGAATAAGTCATTGGGGGGGTATACATATACATAAATACTGTTGATGAGCACGTACAAGAAGAAATAAATTTGGAACACTTCTAGGGTGCTTAGATTTTTCAAACGTCTTGTGATTAAGGCTTTTTTTATTGTATTGTGATCGACAATGCTAATTAATTTTGAGGTAGTGTGGTACATAACTTGTTGTAATACTTGGGTGTGACACGTACTTGGATGAATAAATTAAGTGTGTGTAAAACTTTGCTGACTCATTGTAAGCACTTGGCAAGTTGGCATCAACGGCTAAGTTTACCTTCTTTGCAAAGCGTTTTAGGCTACTTTCTATGTCCGCACCTTCACGTCTCTTGGCGTCGCCAGCTAATTAGTCGTTGTCGTTACATGGGAATCACGGAATAACCTAGTAAACATCTTGATTTAGATGATTTCACCTGTCCTTCGAAAAACGGAAAAAGTAACTTGTAAACTTGCCTCTAGCACTCTTCATAGAATTCTTAATCTTGCCCTTGTGATGCTTTTGGAAAGAAAGAAACATCGAACTATTTGAAGTGATTAATACATCTTACGCGCGTCTCCCAAGGTCTTCGATATGATTATTTGAACTGGAAATCCTCCTTTATTTACAGGGCCAACCTTGAGCATAAACAAAATGTTGACAGTACTTTGAGAGTATCCTAATCTTTCCTCGTTATGTTCTTAGGTACATTGAGTGTGCCCTCCATGATTCCGTTGGATGGGAGTTTTCCGTGGAGGGCTTGGCGATCTATATCTACCAACCCATGCCCTGTTAGCTGAGTCCTATAATGCGAGTGCGCGGCACAATGTTAACCCTGGCAAACCCTCAGCAAAGGTTCTATATGTCGAAGGCCGTTTGTTTGCCGATGGTCTTGGGGAGATTATCGACATTAGGAGGCGTATGCCGAGGGCCCGACAAAAAGCCGTCGACAGCTATGGTTTTTCCTTTAGTGAATGATATGAGGATCCAGAGATGGTGGTGTCTATGCACTCATTATCTTGGATGTGCCGTCTTGAGGGATGGCTCCCACTTTGAGTTTCTCTAACGTGGAAACCTATGAGTTGTGCATGGCTCCCTCTCGCCTCTTCTTGGCGAGTGTCTTTGGAGCGGGCATTTGTCTCAGGCTTCATACTTATTTTTCTTTGGATAGGCAATTGGATTGGTACACTTTCTGTTAGCACCCTTTTTTGGCAAGTGGCCAGCTCAAAACTTGAAGACCCGTCCCGGCTACACAGTGCCCGGGCACTGTTTAGCGCTACACAGTGCCCCCACCAAAAAAGGAAAAGTTTGATCCGCGGTACACAACGACGCGCGCACGCACAGTGTTTAGCACTACACAGTGCCAGAAATGGAAAGGGACGTCCAGCAGGGAACACACCGACGCGCGCACGCACGTGGACCGCACAGCTAGATAACTACTGCACGTACATCCGTGTGGATCCTGCTACCTACCTCTGCTACCTCTTCTTCTCAACCTGCTTCTTTTCTTCCTCTAGCAGCCACGAGAGAGGAACTCTCCCGCTTGGATGGAACTTTCATCAGGAACATAGAACAAGAAATCCATGACAAAATGTTTTTGCTAGAAAATACATCGGAAATCAAGGAAAATCTCAGCATAATCTTGCTGAATAGCCAAAAAAGCCACAGCAAAAGAAACTCCTCCCCAGGTCCAGGTGAAAAGATACACCCAGAAGGAAGGTGCAGAAGTACATCAGTTCGAAAAAACTTGTTCAATTTCGAAGAAACAACCATGGAAAGCACATAGTTCAGTAAACCACTTGGTTCCGGAAGTACTAGAACTTCATGCAAAACTACAGTCTAAAAGCAAGAGACCATTAACTAATCTAAAAGCAAGAACTTGATGCCATTGCAGTTATGTTCCCAGAGTAATCTAAAGCAGGAACTTGATGCCCCAGAGACATGTAGTTTTCTCTGCAAAAACTCCATGTTTTCATAGAAGTTGTAGCTGGCTGAACCTGGAACTACATGTCTCAACTTCTTCTCCATGTAGTATTGGATGTAAAAAATGGAAAAGAATCGAGTCAGTTGCATAGAAAAAATGAAGGAAACATGAAAGTAATTTGCATAGAATTACATGTGTAGAAAACTAGCAAAATACTTGTAGTTGTGATCTGCTTTGCATAGTAAATAGTTTGACATTCCATTTTTTTAAATGCAGGGGATTCGGTCAGTGGCACTGAAAAGTGTAGGAGCTGGTGACAAGTATAACTATTGATCAACGATCAGCTATTTACTAGCAGGATCCAATTGGTTCAATTATTTAAGATACCCTAGAGGCCAATAGTTACCGCTGATTTACATGCACCTTACATTTTCCTTCAGCCATTTTCATTAGCATGTTCCTCCGACTTCTTGTGCTGTTTGTGGAATCACAAATACCAACCTGCAGACCGGCAGACATAATCAATCACCAAAAATACATGTGACCAAAATATCAAGGAATAACACACAAACAAAAAAAATCAAGAACTATCTGTAAAGCCACATATGGTGTGTCAGTAATGTTAACATAAGAAAGTACATATAAGTGCCATTAAAAAATACATGCAAGATACCTACTTATGCATGTGGTGTGACAAAAATACATTCCACATATAATATACCCGAATAAAAATACATCTCAATGCAATGAAAAATGCTAGCTCGGTAAAAAGCGGTCTAACCGGCGCACGTGAGAGGCAGAGCGAATCAAAACGTCTACATGCCATAGGAAAATCATCTCTCTCTATGGGAACTACATGTGCTACATCTACGGACTAGTCACATCTTGTGGAAATTAATTAAGTACCATTTAAAACTTGAATTGTAGTTTTCATGTCAAATGTACATCTACTGAATGCAATTTTCATCTAATATATGCAGAAAAATCAAATGGACCAGAAAAAATACATTCTAAACGGGGAAATTAAAACGCCTTGGCCTTCGTTCGAATGCACTCTGCATTCCTACGGGGAAATTATCAGAAGCATGGGTGCAGTCCAGGAACAGTTACAGGGGCATGCAACAACAATGGTTATTTTGGAGTTAGAACAGCATACGTCTACTGACAAGACAGCAAATAGACAGTGCATCGTTCACACTGTTGATCATTTAAGCAATTGCAGTTGTTTGGAGCATTCATCAACACTGTTTGAATTCAAAATTAGTCAAGTACTAACACTTCATCCTGGCGCAAGTGGAGCGACAACCAATATTTTGGGTATTGGATGCCACATGTTCTTTCACAGGCTCAAGGTGCACCCAGATCATATTGTTCGGATTGCAATTTCTCCAGTAACAAATCTTCAAAATGTGCAGTCCAGTGGACAAATGGGACAATACTCTAGTTGTGTCATACTCATTCCTGAAGATGCTATTTATTATGGTCCTGATGGTGTCCAATGGGAAATCGCATGGTTGCTAGTGTTCTCACCTTTTGCTCATTCTATTGGTATTGAGAGGAAGAATTGGCCACCACCTCTAAGTATACATGGGTATGTACTTTCACATCAGAAAAATGAGTGGTTCGATTTTTGGTTTCAAATGCTGCTGTTCAAAAATGGAACTGCTGCGCTGGTTTTTCCTTATGGTTCTGTTGCTCTACCATGGGATCCCTGCCTTCGGTGCTTAGTTGAGCTGATACAAAAAAGGATGGTGTCATTGTCATTCCTCGAGCTGCAGTTCTGGACTTCCTTTGGGACATTGTTATTGGTTCCTATAGTGATGAGAATTGCATTGGATAATTGTCACGGAACAGTGATGCTTGGAAAGGTAACTGGAGAGGGAGCTCCTATTTTGCAATATTTTGGAAGCTTGCATAAGATGCAAATACCTCATCACAGTGGGTCTCCTAGACTCTACTACTGTTTCCTTCATGCCCAAACCTTGGGCATTTGTCAATTCCTGGATCTCAGTGAACTGCATTGGCAGCACTCTAGCTGCAAGTATTCCATGTCTGAATCCTTTCCATGGTACATTGCCTGGTTGCTAATGGTGTCATCTTGTGCTGGTTCAGATTCTGGTATCATATGGCTACTCGACTTGGTGTGCTCTGCTAGTGGCAACAAGTCTGATCAACTAATCCTTCCAACAATGGGGGAATCTGAAACTTATCTGGAGAAGAGAAATGCACTTGTACTAATCCTTCCAACATTCTATCTATTGAAAATATACTCGAAGAAAAACATCTGTGCACACTGTATATATAGTAAAAATTGTTATGAAACTATATCTGTATATGCAAAATCAACACTAGACGAAACCTACATTACATACAACCACAAACTACAAATAGTTGTATGTATATTTAGATCATGGATGTAAATACCAGTTACTAACAAATTTAAGATAAGGTAGCTACATCACTATAAACAACACGCCAATTGGTGTCAAAAAATATATGCAACACGCAAAGATACATCTACCTAAATTACAGAACTACTACAAAAATCCTATTTATCCATTTTGCAGGGCAGAACTACATCTATCTGGAGGCTAACAGTTACAAAAGATGGGATGTACATGGAGATTAGGCCTCACCCATTCAAAAATGTCGACCAAACTTTGCTAGTCCTTCTGTACAGAGAACATGTAAACACTACACAACAAAGAGACTACGGGTTAGATAAAGTTAACAGAGCAGGATGAATAATACTGAATGGTCTCTGCAGAACTGGAAGTCTCCTCCCAGGCTCGGGAACTGGTTAATTAGGTGGGAGGAAACCAGTACGCACGCATCTAATCTGGTCTGGCGGATGAGGAGAAGTGAGATCCATCGTCCTGCCGTCCATAGGGGAAATCAGTGGAGGAGCTGGGGAGGGTGGGATGCTTACGGGGTCGGACGCGACGAGGCGGGCCATGCGGTCGTTGACCTCGACGGCGTGGCGGGAGCCGGACGCGACGAGGCGGGCCATGCCGCCGGCGAGAGGACACGCAGGCATGGCCTGCGATCTTTGGGGCCCCCGTTCTTCTTCGTGCATGGTCTCCAGATAATTTCCACGGTCGGTCGCCGGTCGCCATGCTCGCCGCCAGCTCGTGCCGGGAGCAGTCTGCTAGGCCTACGATTGGCTAGGCCTTTAGGATTAGTTTAGTGAACAACCACTCCACGTGTCTCGACTTTTGACCTTGATTGCCAGCAGGCGGTGCTGGGTCAATTAAGCCAGTGACGTTCCCCGGTAAAGTAAGCATGACGGGACCGGAACATCATGGGGTACAAATACGAATGCATGTGCGTGTTTCTAGTCTATCTCGTTTCTTTTGCCTTGGCGTCTACTCGAAACGAGCGAATCGAGTGGCAGGCGGCAGCAACTTGCCTGATTTGGCCAATGGTTTGGCCTGTGATTCTACCCATCTGCCCATGTCAGGATTCGGTCACAAATAGTAGAAGTCGAGTCTACTGCAAGAAATTAAGAACCTACATTTGTGAAATCTGGCAAATGAGATATGGTGTGGATTGCAGGGAGCAAACTTTATGATCGTATCCCAGGAGCTGTAGACTGCTGACTGTTTCTTTTCTTTTTTTTTGACAGGATCCGATTTCATATAAAGGAAGCTCAGTACAAATTACAAGCAGGTCCCTCAGGAACCAGAGAATGCAAAGAAGACCCAGCAAATTGCACTAAACACCCCGAGCAACCTGAAAGACCACAACCGGATCCACCCCAACCCCAAAACCTAATCCTCACCGGAGCCGCCGTACCACCATTGCCAGGACAGCGAGCACCTCCACAAGTTGTAGTCGACTGCAAATCCGGCCGCCACTCCGCGACGGACACCTAGCTCGATGAACGCATACAGCCATAGTGCAAGCTTGCCGAAACCACCCTTCTTCCCGCCAGCTCCGCGACGATCAGGCCAGCCACCCAGAACGCCCACTCCCCGGTCAACCTCTTCCCTCGCCGCCACGGCCGGCCAAAGCAAGTTCACCGGAGAAAACCACCACCACCACAACCAAACATGGGACGGCAACAAAAGGCAGCGCTCAGTACCTGACGCCTCAGATCTCCACCGTGGAGCTCGAAGAAGCAGCAGGACCTCGCACCCCGACGACGCGTCCACCTCGTCATCAGGAAAGCCGCCACGCTCCCACATCGAGGCAGCCCTCTCCTCCTCCCCCTCGCCACCGAGGCCGGCCAGGAACAGGAGAGGAGACCCCAGATCTGGAGGCCAGAAGTACTTGAAGAAGAGGAAGGCCACGAACTCGCCTCCACGTATCTCCCACCTTGGGAGCTTGATGGAGATCAGATCCGCAGCGGCGTCGACGCCGTACTCGAGCGCCGGAGCAGCACACCTCCAAAAGGAAGAAGACGGGGCATCCGCCACTGTTTCTGTTTATGAACCCTATAGAGATTTTGTCGCAAGTCAAACATTTTGATGTTTGACCAAGTTTAAACCCTAATCCCCATATAAGTTTTTCTCGAAAATGCAAATCATGTATGAAAAGGACGAAAATGCAAATCATGTATGAAAAGGACGGAAGTAGAGTCGTGCTCCAGTTTGGAAGCAAGCTCGATTCAGCGAAACAGCAAAATAAAATTTGGACAGTATACCCTTGTTTTTCGAACTCACATGCAGCATCAATTTTCACGATCCTAAGGACAATACGCCAGAGCAAGCAACGAAAATGCTTCTCTAGCTTGCGTCTTCCCACAAACATATATGATTGCAATGCAAGTTAACTGGCGCGCGGTCGTGAAGTAACTGAGAATCTGACAACCACCTCAGCATGACATTGTATGTCACAGGGACAAATGACAACTCATTCAACTACCACCCATCGAATTAAGCCCGCCATTGACATTTATCCTCCTCTCCAGTCCCACGAGGGTGACAGCCAAAACGACGATAAGACAATACTACATGTATTACTAGCTGACTGCACTATCTCGTACTCCAGCCATTTATACTAGAACTACTCTCAGTCCTTTCGGATCTCTTAAGCAAGCAGAAACTTGGTCCACGATGCCCTCATGGGTGATCTTGAGAAGGTATTCTTATATCATCTGAAAAGTACACAACTGGAGTCAGATCTCCACATCATCATCGTTGTCTAAAGCAAAAGAGTTCCACATTATAGCATACGGTAGTAGTGAGTCTACTTCAAAGCAATCAAACACTCTAGAAGTGTAACAGTACTCATACTACTTTCCTTGCGAACTTACATGTGTAATCACCTTAACAACCCAATATAGTAACATAACGCATGATGTGTTTTTATTCGCGTGAACTTAAATGTTACTAGTACCGACCGATAAGAAAGATGTATGTGATCAGATGTAACAAGATGCAATTCATAGAGGAAAACTAGCAATGCAGCTTACTCGGGCTTTGCTTCAGACTTTGGCTCACTGATGAATGTTCCCACACTCTTGAACCACCGTACAAGGTTGCGGTGATCCTTCACGTAAAGCCAAGCTTGCAGAAAAGGAAATAGCTTCTCGTTTATGCCACGGGCCTCAATGTAAAGATGGAACGCATCACGCAACTTCTCATCCAACTCTCTGTCGACCAAAAGTAGCAAGTCAACATTCAGGGCATCAGTCCCCATGTTAATGTTATCATGTTTGTTATGTATCATCAACTAGTCTTAGCACCAATACGTACATAATTAATCTACTAACAGGCAATAAACAATTAAGCATCACATGATTATACATACTAGGTATAACAAGCAACCATGGTCCAAACAACTATGCAGAGTTGCAAACCACAACAGCATACAAATCTATTATAACAAAGAAAGGGATTTCCAGATTTAACTGGATCAGTGGAGAACACAGTTCAGGATCTTGTGATACAAGGATTTGAAGTTTTTCAGTATACCGGGAACTGCATAACAGAAATAAGTAGGCACATACATCCATCTACATAATTATTTCCTAAGATCTGATAGCAGTAAGTAAACCAAGCCTACTATCATGTACTACCTCCGTTCCTAATTATAAGACGTTTTGGTAGACTGATTTGACCAACCAAAACGTCTTATAATTTGGGACAGAGAAAGTAACATTTACCATTGACATCAACCTAGTGCGCAGTCAGCCAGCCACTACTGTTGAATTGTATATGTGATTATCTAGCCCTTTCCATCATTTCCGACTTTTGGTTACGTTGGCTAGTACATGAAACTTAACATGGTATCAGAGCCGTAGGAATTCGAGTCCTGCCTTTCGCAATTTATCCAAAAAAAAATGTTGTCCACGTACAGGTCACTTGAGCCATACCACTGAGATTTCTATGCACGTGTTGGCCTCTCTCTCTCCCCAAGTCACACATGAGAGAGGGTGTTGAAGTCTATATGTGGATTCCCTAGCCCTTTCCATCAGTTCGGACTTTTGGTTACGTTGGCTAGTGCATGAACCATGAAACTTAACAACTACAACATGGCTACAGGTCACAGATTGTTGATAGAAATGTCGAAGCCCGTACCAAGGGTTTTGCGATGTGCCTATTGGTTTGTCACATATGACATATGACATGTGTGACAGTTGGTTTGAGAGGTTTCCTTCGAATCAGAGGAAGAGGATAGCAGCTGCAACTGTTTGGGCTTTGTGGAAAGCGATCGCCAGGAACAATGCCTGCTTTTGCAGTTTCCTAGCAACCCTATGACCATTGTACACCAAGCTTGTTACTGGATTCATCTCTGCTCAAATATGCAGAAGGAAAAACTGAAAAAAAAAGGCCCCAACAACGATCCAGAAGACTCAGGGAGGTAGCCGCAAAGGTGTTTGATCGGGCCAAAAGGTGGCAGTCAATGACTAGAAGATTGATTTGATGCCTTGATCCAGGTGCTGATGACATGTGATGCCCGATGCTGGTGTTTAGTTTAGTTCACCTGTTTCTGCTGGACTGGAGATGTGTTGCCTTTTGTACCTGTCCCAAAGTGTTATTCCATGGATTGTAGCTTGGTTTCATCTGCGTAACATAGAACTGTACATCTATTTTCTTTCTGTTAGCTGTTGGTACTTTGTAATGGATGGTTTTGATAATGAAAGCAGGGAGAGATCCCTTTTCCGCAAAAAAAAAATCTTCTAAAGAAAATTGCTATTAAAAAACTCATTTGTTTTCTTTAGTTGTCTCAACATCCAAGTTGTTTACACACGGACACTGACTCATTGACTGAAAAATGGATTTGGCACCCGTTGATAATAACTACTGTGTTTCTGAGCACATTTGCATACCTGACCAAATATCTGTGTTTCGACACCCCGTTGACAGAAACTACTACAGAACTCTGTTAGTAGAAGTGCAAAACTACGATAAATAATTTATTTCAGACAAACCAACATGCAATGTCCAACTCGAAGATTAATCGGCCAGTTAATCGCCTCTCATGGGGTCACCGTGTCAAATACATCTATTTGTCAAGTTCGTCGCCTCTGAGAATCTGACACCTCGATTGATCAAGAGGTATACGAGAGCCAATTATTGGCCCGTGCCCCTCCCAGCCGCCTCATGCACTGCTGTCGCCACGTGATTAGAGCTTGTGGAGAGCTCCCACTTGATTCCTTGCCGCCATGTAGATTCTCGTCGCAGCGCCCAGAACACGCTCACCCTGAGCTGCTTACCTTTCCCTCCTTGTGCGGCCGCCTTCCCCTGCTCCTCATTGTGGTCGCCTTCCCCTGCTCCTACTCGTGGCCGACCACCCCGAGCACGAGCTCTGCCGCCCGGGGCTGCTCTGCTGTAATTACCTGCTCCAGGAGCACGGCGTGTTTCCAGGAAGCCTGGAGTTCACCCCCCAAAAACGAGCTATTTGTTGGAATGGTCCTAGTTAACTGGCTCATTAATTATCGACCAATTAAATCAGTTAAACAGCTGATTAGCCGATTACTCCCTACTCCCCAACCGATCGATCAATTACCGACTAACGATTTCCTCACCATTGCCAACATGCAATATGCAGTCTGAATATCTCCTACCACCACTTACAGGATGTTCTTAGATCTTAGTGCCATTCTCAAAATTCCCTGACATCCTGCTACTAGACACCTGAATGCCTACCATGGATTAGGACACATTGTTTATGATGAACAACTAGCAAATCCACTTAACCATTCTGTCTGCCAGAATCATACTAGAGCATGTAAATAGATAATGTATCCCTATAACAACAGCTGTGCCAACTAAATTAGTAAAATCGCAATTTGTACTTCCTGTCGATTTCACATTTCAATGTTGAAAGTTGAAACTAAAATCAAGCAAATTGCTACTGTAGAAAATTGCGATTTGCTGACAAACTCACTGAATTCGTACTGTAGTGCCCTTCTCAAAATTCCCTGACAGACTGCTCCCAAACACCTGAATTGCCTAGGCCTTCAGAATCATAGCTAGCAACTAGCAAATCTGCTTAACCATTCTTTCTACCATAATCATACTAGGGCAATGTAAACAGTCAATGTATACCTATAGCACCAGATGTGCCGGCTAAATTTGGAAAAGCACATTTTGTAGTTCTCGGGATTCGGTAATTGGATGTTTCAATGTTATTACATACTGAAGGTAATCAAGCTGACGGACCACTAATAAGAATTTCGTTGCGCAGCAAATCAGGTGACTCGAAAAATATAGCAGTAATACAAACATGTTCTTCTATTTAGCAAATTCAGAAAACAATTAAATTCGAAGGAATTCGCAAGAGATAACTCACTGGAATATGCGACCCTGGTACTCGCCAGCTCCCTTCGACGCCAGCGCCACCGCCGCCGCCCCAGACGGCGCGGTCTTGGACCGAAGGCAGACGGAATGGATCCCCACGGCGTCGGGATACAATCCACATAAGAACTGCATCGACTTGCTGCTCTCCGGCCTGGAGATGTCGACGTGGAGGAAGAGCTGGCTAATCGACTCGCTCGCCCCGGCTCCGGCGTCGGAGTCGGAGTAGTCAGAGTCGGCGCCGGGGGGCATGATGTTGGCGAGCCTGGCGACGGAGATGGAGATCTCCTCGCCGGCCTCGCCGTAGACGCGGCGGAGCACGGGGCCCGAGGGCTGGTCCAGGGCGCCCTTGACGATGGTGTAGGGCCTGGGTGGGCTGATCTTGGGTGGCGGCGTCATTTTGTTGACCTCGAGGTAGTGCTCCTTGAGGGAACGGAGGAGGATGGAATTGACGGCCGACGAGGACGCGACTGCGGTGGCCGCGAGGGTTGGGCGCGGCCGTGAGGTGGAGAGGGCACAACGCAGGAGCGCGCAGCTGGCGGCGGAGGGGGCGGCGCGGCGGAGCATCCTGGTGGCGGCGAGGAGGAGAGAGGGTTTAGGGGTTAGCAGTAGCAAGGAAGGAAATGGGGAATCGGCGATTTGTTCGTGTCATGTGGGGACAATGGATATTGTTTGCAGTCATTAATCCGTCAAATGACCCCAACTCGATTTCCTATCAAATCTCTCCAAATCGGAGGCATTCTTTTTGTGGATTTCTACCTCTCTAGGACAATCTCCCCCGTCCCTCTTCTTTTTGTCCTATTAAAATGTTGAAATTTGGTAGCATGTTAGATTTTTTGAAACCCAAGATCTTACATTTGGGGGGAATCAATGCTTGTTGTTGGTTGGTATGACGAATAGTAGTATGTACTATGTTTACTAGCAAATTGCCCGTGCGTTGTTACGGGATTGCAAAAGCATACCATAAGATTTTTTTGTCACCTAACATCCATTTGAGGTTTTAATTGCTAATCATGTATGCCACATGATCACCTAACATCCATTTATGATTAACTTAACTAAGTAATTTGGTCTAGAGGATATAATTTGATATAAAATATATTCCACATGATTTTGTTGCGGTTGTGAATTAGATTCTACAAAGGACAAATGCAAGTTCATCTCACCATAAAACCCCGGGCGTTGTAGCGGTTTCTAAAACATCTATGAGGATTTGGTTATTTTTGTATAACGCGTCGTCTCTTTACTCTTGTATGCTGCCTTGATACTTATCTTAGATAAATGTACCACTTGTCCACAATGTCACTCCCTAAGTCCGTTGGCCGCTGTCATCGATTCTCATACCGAAAAGGATGCAAAAAACAAGTGAGGGCTCATTAGGGGACGACCCTCATCTTTAGTTCACACATAATTTATACTTTAATTTTAGATTTGTGAAAAACGATTTATATCTTTTGTACCATCCTTACATGATATGGAGCACTACACTCATCCTAGTTGTCCTTGACAACATGATCAATTCTGTCACTAACCATTTCAAAATCTAACAAATATACCAATGCAAAATATATCAATGAGCCAGAAAATAACATGCATCCATGGACTGAAGCTAGAACTAAGAAAACCGATCTCAAAGTGAGTGTACCACCAATCCTTCATACCAATAAACAATCTGGTATGTTCAGAGCTATTACACTGAAGAAGATTAACAACCATTTGTGCAGCCAAATTCACAAAAAAAGAGTAGGTGACCAATCCGGAACACAGAGATTGCTATTACACTGAAGAAGCAAAATACGGACGTTGGAGCAGAGAACATCACATTCAAAGGCAATGGATCCATGGATGTGTGCAGTCTGCACCTCTGCTGACTTGCAATTCTGCAGAATGCATGCGGACGGCGTGACCATCATGGTGCGAGCTCCACAGCTTCATGGAACTCGAGCGTGACGACACGGTCTTGGTCTCCACTTGTCCCGCTAAGCAGGTCCCGCCTGTCCCGTACGGGATGGATGAAAAAATCCCACCTGTCCCGTCAATGTCCCAGAAATTCAGCTACTCCCCTCCCGAGTCCCTCCAATCTCAGAGTCGCCTGCTCATCGGAGGCGACGCTGCCGGTGGCCGCCCGTTCCTCGTCTTCGTCGTCCAGCTCCGAGCAAACGACCGGCACCGGCGCCGCCCGCCTGCGAGCGCTCAACCTCTCCGCGGCCTGCGGCTGCCTCGACGCTCTCGACCTGTCCAACAACAAGATCACCGGAGACGTCGACCTGCGCTGGATGGCAGCAGCCGGCATGGGCTCGATCCGGTGGCTGTACCTCGCCTGGAACAAGATCTCCGGCTGGATCCCTGAGTTCGCCAACTGCTCCGGGCTGCGGTGCCTCGACCTCTCCGGGAACCTCGTCGTGGGTAACGTCGCCGCGAGCGCGCTCTCCTGCTGCCGCGGCCTGCGAGCACTCAACCTCTCCAGCAACCACCTGGGCTGCCCGGCTGCCCATCCACGCCGCTGAATCTCGGAGGACGACGGGGCACGGGCGGGGCACATGGATGGAGGCCGCCGCCGCGGAGGTGGCCAAGCCCGTCCGGCGTGCGCGGCCGGAGGATCCCACCGCCGAGGAGGCCAAGCCCGGCCGGTGAGAACCTCCGGAGAATCCCGCCCCCGGGAGGATGTGGTAGCCAGCGACGGAGATTTGCCCTTGGAGGAAGAGAAGCCGACGATGGCAATCGTTTTTTTTACTTAAGCGGTGGCATTACTGAAATATCTCCCAAAACGCAGGGGTAAAACCGGAAAGTGAAAAACGTACCAACCATCACCTCAAGACATATTATATAGTAGAGATTGTTTGTAGGTTAGGATTAGGGTGTTCTACGATTTTGTTAGCATAAGAATTTGGCTATTCATACCGGGCTTCGGTTTCTCGTTACTGTCATTTAGAATGTTTTGTTATGCCGTAAAATAATTATCATTGATGCATTTCAGTTGTTGTCATTGATTTTTAGATGGCGAGAATTGTAAATAATCATCATCTAGACTGTGCTGATTTTCTATAAGGAATATCAAGTGTGTTGGCCTAGGGAAGATAATCCTGGTATTTGGTACTGATCCTAACTATGTCGAGCTTGTGGAAAAGATTGGGTATGGATTTGAACTGGATGGAGCCAAATGATGTGGTTGAATTGGATGGATGGTATAATGTTAGGCCCTGGCATCACCCTCGTTTGAAGATAATTCCTCTTGACTCGCAGTTGAATTGGAGTGCATACAAGAATTTCGACTGACCCGCAAGATAGAACTCTCCTATTATTTGCCACAAAAAAGGTCGGTGCTCGAGAATTGAACCAGCGTGAACATTGAATTGAACTCTCCTTCTAGTCTTTTTTTTCCTTCTTTTTCCCTATTTTTTGGGAGTTACGTGTGATTATCCCTTAAGCATGTGGTTTCGGTTTTTTTGCCTAGTTTATTTATAAACATGACCAGTTTATGTATGTTTTCGTTTTGGTATCCTCTCTTAGTGAAATGGGATAGAGCTCTTGGTTTTTATCATAAAGAAACATGGAACTTGACCGCATTGGGCACTATCATAGAACAAGGTATGATACTTGCTCTGCGGTAAAACAAAAGAGGTCTCCCACATCTCCGTTGTAAGTATACCATCAACAATTAGAGGGGCAAACACATCAGTTGTTGATTGGATAGTGTCCTTCTCACTTCCGTTTTCACAATTTTTTAACGAATATTGTTGAATGTGAAGGCATGCAAAGCAAATGTTACTCGAAAAAGGACACATATCATATATTTTCTCAATTTGGAAACAGATACCAATACATTGGAGTAACATATCATGTCTTATAATGAGTCAACTATAAAATGGCAGATAGATAAATGCACTACTATAATACACAAATAGTTTCATCTTCGATAGCAGAAAAAATACCTTTTACCACTTGTTAGTTATCCTGGGTTGGATAATTGGCATATATAATTACTAAAATTAACTAAAATATTTTTATGCATGTATGGATATATCCATTTTCATATCCAAAATTCTTTCAAAGTTCAATACCACATTTGTATACGTATTTGTGAAATAATTTGGATACTTTTAACATCCATTTCTATGTTCAGTGACTGCAAATTTTCAAATTCCAATCTACGCTCTTCTTCCTACTTCTCTCAAATTCCACTCACCGGAGATCGGGGTGGGGATGACGCGGCCACCTGAGCTAGAGCCCCGGACGATGCAACTAGCACGACGATTTTCCGACTGTATACTAGAACAAGGTTCGCCCGGCTCTGATGATGAAGGGTGATGACAGTGACGCACCTTTGAGCTTCGTCTATCGGTTCTAGTTGTCGCTAGGTGGTTTACAAATCTGGATGTCATTTTTGTTGCTTGGTGTTTTTGTACTGGCTTTGACAGTTGATGCTCAGAGTTTTTCCTATTATAATGAGTTTTACCTATTCTACAAATCAAAGGCCCATAGATCGGATCAAATCGGTGAGTTACGTGGCCGCGCGCCCGGGAAGATCATCCTGGCCGGAGCCCGGAGAGCACGCCGTCATCCACGGCTCTGCGGCCGTCATTGACCTCTACACGCAGTCCGCCCTCCACCTCTGAAAGTGCATGGTGCCCCCATGTGTGGTTTTGGTAATTAATGACAATTCTTATGGACTAATATTTGCATTGAGATATACTTGTAGATCTTGTCCATAGGAAAAGATTGGAGTTCATGTGTTGGACTCTAGAAGATTACATGATGATCAATGCTCTATTCAAGGGTTTATATGAAGAATGGTCATGTGTAGAGTTGAGCATATTGCAAGTATGTCTTGAAGGATTCAAGACATCATCTTTGTGAAGAGAGAGATGATTATCAAGTGCAAGTTCAATATGATCCATCTCGGAAGATATCATTTGATTGAAGCTTGCAATGGATACATGAAGACGGAGCTTAGCGAGGCTCCATAATGGAGTATGGGGGAGTATTTGAAGAAGTCTTCATCAAGCATTTGCTAGTAAGCACAATCAAGAAAGGTGTTCCACTTAAAGAGATCAAGATCGTCATCATCTAGCTCAAGTGTTATGCGCAAGGCAAATGTATGATCTTGATAGGGTTTCTATTTTACCGGTCTCATGGTGTTAGTGGGAGACCGGGTTATAGGATAGACGGCGTACTATCAAGAGGGGCTCTCAAGTGAGTAACTTGATCGCATCTTTGTGGAGAGCTCAAACCTTTACATTCTCGGCATATCATCTTTCTTGGTTCTTATTTGGCTTTTATCCATGTGAGGATTTAGGCCTTGTGTTCATCTCCATACCAAGCCCTAGTTCATCAAAAACGGATTTCGTATGGAAAACTTGTTGCGTTTTCGTGTTGGAAATATTATCGGTTTATCCTTGAGGAAAGTTCCACACATTCCCATGTGTGGTGACTTTACTCTATTTATGGTTCTTGTTGCTATCTTTCCAACAAAACTGGTTTCACCTCATTTGGATTTCATACGTAAAAGTTATTGGGTTTGCAGTTTTGCTGGTTTTCTAGGCCGGAGTCTCCGGTTTGCCCCAACTGGAGTCTCCGGACTCAGGGGATTCAGTCGAAGAGGCTCAATTTGGTTCATTCCCTGGACCCTGTCCGGAGTGTTACCGGAAAGTTACCGGAGGAAGGGCGGAGTCTCCGCCCCAGGCCGAAGTCTCCGGTCTCTGGACCAAAAGACTCCGGTCTGACCTGCTCCAAGCCTCAAGGTGGTTCAGCCCCTGGACCCAGGCCGGAAACTTACCGGAATGTGTCCGGAGTCTCCGGTCACTCTGGCCGGAGTCTCCTGTGTAAGATTTCCTGCAACGGCTCTTTTTTGGGAGACCTATAAAAGGCCCCTTCTTCCCCAAAGAGTCAAGGCTTTTCTGCAGCACGTTTTCCTCTCTCTCTTCCACCATTGTTGACCTTGAAAGCTTGCCTCTCTCTCAAATCCTCCCATGATTCTTGCATATCTTTGAGGGAAAAGTGAGAGAAGATCTAGATCTATATTTCCACCAATCCATCTCTCCTCTAAGTGAGGGGAACCCTTTGGATCTAGATCTTGTAGTTCCATTTGTTGGGTTCTTCTTTGTTCTTCCTCTCTTCTCCCCCCATAAGCATTAGTTGCTTTTGGTGGGATTTGAGAGTGAAGGATTTGAGCACTTGTGCCCTTGCCATTGCGTTTTATTGCATTGGTTTGCTCTCCACGAAGATTCGTGGAAGTTGAAAGTTTATGAGCTTGTTACTCTTTGGTCATTGGACCCCTAGACGCATTTGTGATGGTTGAGACCTTTTGTGGTCACTTGTAGTCATCCGGGAGCCCCCAATCCAGTTGTGGGTTGTGCCCCGGGTTGTTGTTGTAATGGCTCCGGATTCCGCCTCGAAGGATTCCGATAGTGGAAGGTGAACCAAACCTTTTGTGGTGCGGTTCATCAGAGAAGAAGATGAAGCCTCTGTGGCGTTGAGACCGACCTATTGTGGTGGCTCACACCTCTCCAACGAGACGTACTCCCCTAAAAAGGAGGAACTCAGGAATACATCCTCGTCTCCGCGTGCCTCGGTTATTTCTATACCCGAGCTCTTTACTTATGCACTTTACATTGTGATAGCCTTCGTGCTTGAAGTATTCTTTATTGCTATCACCTTGTTGCTTGTCTTGCTTGGCATAAGTTGTTAGTGCACATAGGTGAGCCTAGTATATTTTGGTTGTTGGCTTGTTATTTTAAACACCCTAGTTATCAAACCTAAACCGAAAAAGTTTTAATCGCCTATTCACCCCCCCCCCCCTCTAGGCGACATCCTTGTCCTTCCAACCTCCCCGCAGCAGGTTCTCCCAACCTCCGATTCCCGCACTGATTCCATTTTTCTTTTCTTTCACTAGCGCGGTGGGAAAGAAGTCTAGATAACCCCCCTAAGTTTCAGGTTTCGGTCGCTAGACCCCCCTAACTTCTAACTAGAGAAAATCACCCCCCCCCCCCCATGTTTCCAAAACCAGACAAATCCCCCCCCCCTGAGATGCTAATCAGCTGTTTGAAGCCACGGTGGACTCTGGTTTAGGCCACGTAGGAGTCAAATAACCCCCTAACTATTTCTCCCCAATTCTCCATCGCCTCGTCCCCAAATCCGTCGACCACCGTCGCCTTCGCCTCCGCTCCGCCACCAAATCCGACCTCGCCATTGCTCCGCTTCTCCACCAAATCCGCCTCCGCTCCGATCTACCAAGCCCTAGCTTGGCGAGAGGAGGCCGTGGCGGCGAGGAGTGGCCTCCTCGCCGTCGATCCGGATGGCCATCTCCACGTCTCGCCTTCGCCAGCGCACTCGATGGCCACGTCGTGCACCTCACCCTGGTTGTGGAACCGCGCCTTGGCCGCGAACCAACGCTGGCCGAACACGTGCTCGCGCCGCGCGACCGGGACGGCTGCGAGGTCCGGTGGCAAGCTGGGGACAGCACCACCTCGTCGGCCGTCTCCACGGCGACATAGTACCCGCCGCGTGGGTCCGGGAGCCCAGCCCCAGAGCTATGCCACCGCTCGCGGCTCAGGTCCCACAGAACCCGCACTGTCGTCGCCGACGCGTTCTCGTCACCGGAGAGCTCAACTCAGCGGGAGCCCGCGCGGCGCCAGAACTACCACGGCCATAGGTCCACCCTACACTCCGTGGACGCACTGTCGACGCCGGTGATGCTTGGCCCGGCCGGGCCGGCGCTATCGGAGAGGACGCGCAGCGTGACGTGCGACGCGAGCGCCGCCGCCGGCGGGGCCCAGGAAGGCGACGATCTGGTCGAGCGTGGCGCCCTTGGCGCCCGCGCCGAGCAGCGCCAGCGCCGTGTGGATGGAGAGCGGGGAGACGGCGAGGTTTGAGCCCGAGGCCTCATCCCCGGCAGCCTCCGCGAGCTCCATGGCTGGCCTTGGGTCTGCGGCGTACCAACACAGCGGCGCCGAGATCCTTCGTGGTGGGCGGGTTCCATTCGCCGACGATGGAGGAGGAGGGAACGGCGACACGACAGGAAGGAGGAGGAGGAGACTATGGTCAACTAAACTTGGGCTCTAACTCGTCGCCTATGTGGCTTATACCGCTGTCCAACGTGGCTAAACCCACTGTCAAAACAGCTCAGGGGAATAATTTGCCCTGTTTTAGATAGTTAGGGGGGTTATGTGCTCTAGTTTAAAGTTAGGGGGTTAGCGGCCGAAACTTGAATGATAGGTGGGTGAGATGACTTCTTTCGCGCGGTGGAGGTGGACCTGAGGGACCGGTCTGGTTTTCTCGTGGCCGTGCTCGCGGCTCCGGGAGGCGCCCGGGGACAAACTAGCGGGGTCAACGCGCCGACGCCGTGTTCCCCCGACGAACTGGCCTCCAATCCATGGTCAAGCTCCGCCTTCCTCTACCTCAGCTCCTCCATCTTGGGGTTGGTTGGCACCCGTACTGTATCTATTAGAGCATCTCTAGCAGAACCCGCAAAAGGGGCAAACCCGCATAATAACTGCCCGATGCGGATTGAAAACCGCAAAAAGGCGGAGAACAGAATCCGCAAATTTGCCCAACCCGCAAAAGATTTTGCAGGGCCCCGTGAATCCGCGCCTCCGAACCGAGAAAGCTAGGTTTCCTCCCCCGACCCGCAGCCGGAACCTCATCCTCTAGTGTCGTTGGCGCGAGGGAACCTTCAGCGCGCCCGTCCCCGCCGCCGCCGCAACCTCTTTCTCTTCGCCCACTCCGGCCACTGCGCGCCCTGCCCCGGACCGGCCATGAGCACCGCCGACCCGTCCCTGGTGACCGTCCGCGTCGGGGATGCGCCATCGTCAGATCCAGCGGGCCGCGGAGAGCTCGGAGCCGCCGCCGCCGACACCGCTGCTGCTCCATTGGCGGCGCCGAAGCGGAGAAGATTGGGCACCGCAGGCGCGGCCCAAGTTCTGCTTGCCGCGGCTGCCGCGGGCACTCCCGCCGCCGCGAAGCCGAAGAGGCAGGCGGGGAGGAAAATCAGGGCCAGCGCCGCCGCCGCTGCCGCTGCTGCATCCACCGCGCCCGTCCCCGGCGCCGGGACCGAAAGGTATGAACTTTCGAACTCAAAATTGAGCTCTGTTCACCGCGCCCGTCCCCGGCGAGCTGAATTCGTTCATCTTGCAGCACGCAAGCGTTCATGGACATGCTTGGGTCGGTAGACATCGACTCGCCTCCGCTCGGCAACTACAGCTACAACGAGTTTGACGGTGGCGTCGATGGTGGCACGGGAGAAGACGACAACGAGGTCGTGGAGGTGGACGGGGCCGGCCTGAGTCGGAGAGGTTCGAACTACACCATTTTGGAGGACCAATGCTTGATCCGTGCTTGGGAGAGTATCTCTCTCGATGCAACGGCCGACGTTGATCAAACCAGAGACCGGTATTGGCAAAGGGTGGAGGACAAATTCTTCCAACTCATGCCACGCAATGGCCGAACGGTGCACTGGACGTATCGATCACTACAAGGCCGTTGGGAAACTATCAAGACTTCATGTGGTCGATGGAGTGGATGCTTGCAACAAGTGATCAATGCGCCTCCGAGTGGTACCGTGGAGGGTGATTGGGTGAGTTTATTCACCATTGTTCATGTAGTGTTCTCACTACTTGTTCACCATTTGTTCATCATTGTAGGACCGCATTGCGAGAGAAAGGTACTTGGATATGCCCGCATCCAAGAAGAAGCCATTTGTCCTTGATCATTGTTGGAAACTTCTCCAACATAGTGAGAAGTGGAAGTTGAGGGATCAAGAGCCAAAAAAGGGAGAAATTCGTGTTGAGGATGACTCCGATGATGAACAAGGTGGGAGGAACAAGAACAAGCCCGAAGGCAACAAGAAAGCCAAGGAAAGAGTGGCAAAGCAACTTGAGGCAACAAGCTTGAGAGAGAAGCTCGATGAAATGGTGAAATCTAATGAGACCATGGTGGCCAAGACATTGGAGGCAAAGCACCAATTGGCCGAGAGGAAATCTCAAGAGAAGAAAGAAAAGTGGGAGGTGCTTCGTGAAGAAGGGAAGTGGAAGATCGAGATTGAGGCCAAAAGAGCCTCGGCGGAGGAGAACAAGTCCGTGGCCAAGCTCTTGGCCGAAGAGAACAAGATCATGATGATGAACCGAAGTGACATGGACGAAGTCACCTTGGAGTGGCATGACATCGCAAGGAAGGAGATATTGCATCGAAGGAAACAAGCGATGCTAAAAGCTAGCGGTGGTGGTGGAGGTCTCGGCGGTGGTGGAGGTGTTGGTGGTGGAGCTGCCGGCAATGGTGGAGGTGGTGATGCTAGCACGGTGTAGGGCCTTTCGACGATGCGGATGGTGTTTTGGAGGCATTTTTGGTCACACGGATGGAAAACTAGTTAATGGTCGTCTTTAGATTCAAGAAACTACTTAATTTGCTTTATTAATGTCGAATTTGTAAGCAATTTGACATTTTATGATATTCATGCCTATCTTGCTGTTTTGCATATGCAGTTTCAGAACGCCGCGCGTTTTGCGGATCTGCTTTACGGGTTCTGCTCCGCCGCGCGGCGTTCTGAGCAAAAAACTGCGAGTTGCGCGAACTGCAAAACTGTTTTGCGGGTTCGCGTTTTGCGGGTTCTGCTAGAGATGCTCTTATGACTGTATCCAACCTCCCAAATCTTGGCACTTCCTCGTAGGGGGCTCGTCTTCTCGGCCGCCTTCTGCGTGTCCATCTCCGGGCGCTCTGGCGAGGCGGTGGGGATCGTTCGACAACAAGGATGATCTCGAGCTGGTTAATTCCGGCATCGACAACACCGTCAGCATTTTCGGTACGCTGCTGCTTTCTTGGACGGATTAACAGCTTCGGTTGGTGCTTAAAATCTAGTGGGAGTAAAATATTGTAGTGGATGGCCGTTCCGACCTGCCGCCATTGATGCCAAAAACACGTCTCTGCTTCCTCCCAACAAAACTGGGCAATCATTCGGTCATGGGTCGTCGACATGAGCTGGTACACGTTACCAGTTAATTGTGTGGATCCATACGCCATGTGTCCACGATCGACGTCTCCCCCTACCTACCTCCTCCTCCTTCCCTTGCTCAATTAGCACCTCGAGCTACCGATGCGAATACATACACATGTGTACTTCTATGTATTTGTCAGTTGGCTGGTCTGCGCGCGGGAGAGGAGGAACTGCAAACTTCTGGTGTCCTCATTCGTCAATGGCGATGCCCTGGGACGTGGTGCTGTGCATCGCGGGCAACGTGTGGGTGCTGCTCGACGGCTGGATCTCCACCTGCTTCCTCGCCGCCGACGAGGTCGCCCGCCTACTCCGCTCGGCCACCCATTGAGGGATGATCCAGTACTTCATTTCTAAGGTGCGTAAATTCATTAGTTCATTCTTCAGTGGAAGTTCTTTGCCTGCGATGATGTTCTTTCGGTTGCATCATTGAGCTGTCGATATCAACGGAAAAAAAAAATGCTCTTTTCCTAACCTCACATGTATTAAACTCCTCAACTCATATTTGATACAAGTGTCGTAAGACTGCTAAAAATAGGAATACAAAATGAGTTATCAATTCATTGATTTCCTTCATTTATATACACCTTATTTTTATAAATTTTGCTTACCTCATAATGCTGCATTGTATTATACGCTATAGGTGAACAACTTCTTTGTGTCTGTTTTCACCATTATTTGAACACCGAGAGATCGCCGCCTAGATGTTTGTAGACGATATCTCATCTAACTGAAGAATTTGCGTGCCAAACACATTAGCCAGTACGACATGTGTGGACTACTGCTGGTGAGACAATACATTTTGGCGCTAAAATTCTAGGTTGTAGCTAACTATGATGCTAAGCCCCTCTCTCACAATATCGCGATTTATGAACATAATCCTGTCCACACACAAACTCATCTTGTCTTCTCTTCTACACTTAATAAATACTGAATGTGGAACATCTCAAAAAACCAAGATTGAATTGGAAGTTTGACTTAACAATTGTCTAGTGGCTCACCATACCAACCCACAACCTCTTTGACATTATACTACTGAGTACTGAAAAACAAGTGGCAGAACACGCCTCAACGAATTCATATTGCCTCCGTTATTATTAGCTGGAAGTAACATGCGGTGCTATAGAGATGTCACATGGTTTTGCCATCAATTATATAAATGAAAATTTCATTGATGCTCCCTCTGAAGATTAACCCGCCACACATGTACTATCAACACGTTGCAGCCCCCCTCACTACGGGAAAGACTCAAAACGCCGACGGCCAGGACCTACGCCGACGGCCAAATGTCTTTTTTTTTTTTTGAGACTGACGGCCAAATGTCGGGGCCGTCGGCGTAGACCTCGACCAGGCGCCTAGATCTTTCCTTTTTTTTTAGCTACGCCGACGGTATGCCGTCGGCCTAGCATTTTTTTTTTTTTTTGAGCTACGCCGACGGCATGCCGTCGGCCTAGCTTTTTTGCTTTTTTTTTAGCTACGCCGACGGCATGCCGTCGGCCTAGCTCTGTTTTTTTTACTTACTCACCGTTTTGAGCATAACTTTTGCATTGGAACTCAGATTTCGATGTTCTTTAGCTCGTTTCGAAGAGGAGAAGTAGATCTACATCATCATACACATTGTTCAAACTATATTCTTCAAAAAAAAATCCATGAGCAAGGACAAAAAAATTCCATGTTCAAACTAGGGTTTCGCCGAAGAGGGGCTCCGGAGCGTCGGAATCCAACCAAAAGTTAGGTGGTGCCATACCAAGTGGGTACAAGTGTGTTTTGAGTTGTAGATGTCATACCATGTGTGTCAGGATCCATACCATGTGGGTATAAGACTGGTTTTTCTCTAACGGGGCTAGGTTTTCACCGGAGAGGGGTTCCGGAGCGTCAGAATCCCACCACAAGCTAGGGGGTGCCATACCATGTGTGTACAAGTGTGTTATGGGTTTTGGATGGCAAAGATTGCACTCCGGGGTGTGACCTGCTTCACCGGCATCCACTTCTCTCTTGAGAGTTTCATGACTTATAGCCTGAAAGTCCTAGATCGGGCAAACATGAGGAAATCTTGTCAAGAGTTGGGTTATACCTTTGTCTTGTGACTTCCTAGGACCTAGCCTAACACAATCAAGCAACTAGTTACACTTTGCTACCCCATTTTGACGTCGCTACCGGATTTAGTCGTATAAGTCTGGTTTTTCTCCAGTGGGGCTAGGTTTTCACCGGAGAGGGGCTCCGGAGCGTCGGGATCCCACCACAAGCTAGGGGGTGCCGTACCATGTGTGTACAAGTGTGCTATGGGTTTTTGGATGGCAAATATTGCACTCCGGGTTGTGACCTGCTTCACCGGCATCCACTTCTCTCTAGGGAGTTTCATGACTTATAGTCTGAAAGTCCCAGATCGGACAAACATGAGGGAATCTTGTCAAGAGTTGGGTCATACCATTATTTTGGGACTTCCTAGGGTCCACCCTAACACAACCAAGCAACTAGGTACACTTTGCTACCCCATTTTGTCGCTGGTACCGGCTGTATTCGTATAAGTCTGGTTTTTCTCCAACGGGGCTAGGGTTTCACCGGAGTGGGGCTCCGGAGCGTCGGGTTTCCACCACAAGCTAGTGGGTGCCATACCATGTGTTTAAAAGTGTGTTATGAATTTTGGATGACAAAGATTGCACTCCGGGGTGTGACCTGCTTCACCGGCATCCACTTCTCTCTAGGGAGTTTACATGCACTTATAGCGTGATAGTCCCCGATTGGACAAGCCGGATGGAAACTTGTCAAGAGTTGGGTTATGGATGATATGGATGTCATATTTGGATTTCTCTCATTTTTTTAATCGATTTAGACATATTATTTGTCAAATTTCGATTTACGGATTTGTAGATATGAATTATTCAATATTAAATGGAAAAAGGCAAATAAGTTAATTATTATTTGAATTCAAGAATATTTTAATTCAAGATTATTATTAATGATTCATTTATTTTTATTTAAATAATTAATTGGATTCATAAAATAAATGTGTGTGACATCATAGTCCATGGGTTAATAGGATTGATAGGATACTATAGTCAGAAAAGCATCTGTTGTTTCTAGGTAGCTCATAGGGAAGGAACTAAGAAGTTAAGCGTGCTGGGGCTGGAGTAGTCTGAGGATGGGTGACCTGTGGGGAAGTGTTAGTAGAAGCGAGTAATTAAGATTGGAATTAAGAATGCTTAGAGATAAATGTGTCTCTAGTGCGATTAAGTGGTTAAACAATTCAAAAAAAATTGGGAAAAAAATTTGAAAAAAAAATTAAACAAAATTCTGCCAATTCATAGGCCGACGGCTTTTCTACGCCGACGACAGCTAGGCTACGCCGACGGCCACCGTCGGCCTACCCCTACGCCGACGGTTTTCAGCCTTTCCCCGACGGCAGGGGGCCGTCGGCGTCTTGGCTGTTTCCCGTAGTGCCTGCCCGCCAAGCGTTCCACTGAGTGTGACTTCTGTATGATTGATTGACGTTGGTCTTTGGTGACGTTCAATAGTTTTTAAGCCTTAAATCCACATTACAGTACACCATTACATTTGCGGTGTTCTATTTTCTGAAACTAGACTGTAGTTGAAACTTTTTGGTGAAACTATTCCGTTGTTAGTTCTATATATAGTGGATCGATCTTCTTTATGCACGATGACAAAATGCTAAATTTAGTCTGGCGTACAATTTTATTACTCCCTCCGGTCCGTTTAAAGCGTCGCCAGAAATCAAATTTGTGTGTACATCTTGTACATGTAAGTGCCGACACATTTTTCGGATCCGAGGGAGTACTGAAACTGAGTTAATATACTGTAAAACTTAATTTCTATGAAGAGGTTATGGTGCAATTGTTATGCTGTTCAGACTTTCATAGTACAATAAACTTAATGTACGTCGACGGAGGTGAACAACCTTTTTCTGTTATATAATTGGCACACCACAGTGTTTAAGTTGTCATCTCTCCTCTGCAGGGCTTAATATTGCAAGTCTACGTTGGGAAGTGCTGCAGAAATGATCAATATACAGTACATAGTATCAATCACATGCAAATAGAGAATTGTTAATACATGTTTCCTTTTGCCTAAAGTGATCGAGACACAGATGTACAGTGCCCAAAAAGGACCCATGGAAATTAAAAGTTATGAATGTCATTCTATCCCTGCATTCCTTTTAATCCGGTATTCATCCTTCTCGGGTTAGTTTTACAGAGAAATACAAAGGGAGAGGCACTAATATGAAACATAATTGCAAGACCGGCCCATTGGCCAAAATTGGCGGCCGGCAACCTGGCCCACATATCGGCAACGGTTAAAGTTAATTGATTCCCGCTGATGTGGTGGCCCACATTCTAGATGGAAAGTTTCTAATTGTCGGTGTGCGATGTAATCCTCTGTGGTAAGTGGTAACACACGTATGAAGCTAACCATTTGCGAATTTCGTTCCGATGACATACCGCTAATAAGCCCCACCCTACATCTCACGCCTAATTAAGTTTTGGATGTTTGTTAACAACATAAGAGGAATCTCACTATGTTCTAAGTATGATAGGTTCATTTGATTATATGCACAAGACGATGGTTAACCCCTCAAAAAGGATAAAAGGAACAAACACGATGTCCGTAGTTTTTCATTAAAATGCTTGAGTCATAGGGCATTCGTACTATCAAGAGGGGTTCCTCAATGGAAGGCTTGAGAAATCAATCACCTACACTAAAACCATATTTGCCCCCACCCCCAAGCATTCCTATATTCACTACCCGAGAAAACCAAACTACACTCCCATTGAATATCTAGAAAACCATCTGTTCCAGTGCAATTCCGAGTGCTTCGGAATATTCTAGATTCATTTTGGGTGAGTCAGAATTTTCCGGGTCCATTCCGGACTGATTCTGGACGGCATAATCCCTGTCAAACCCCCTTTCATGAGGGTTTCGGGAATTGGCTCGGAATCTTTCGGAATATTCCGGAACCATTTCAGACGGCATAATCACTGCCAAAACCCCTTTCAGGAGGGTTTCGGGAATTGGCTCACAAACTTACGGAATATTCCAGAACCATTCCAGACGGCAAAGGTCCTGCCAAACCCCTCTTCGGGAGGGTTTCCGAGATTGGTTCGGAATCGTGTTGGAATATTCTGGATCTATTCCGGATGGCCAAAATCTTGCTTAAACGGCTAGTTTTTGGTGGGCCTATAAAAGGGGACCTCTTCTTCCCCAAGAGGTACCACGACCAGAATCATTTCGCCCACCATTGTTGGAGGCTAAAAAATCCTAGATCTCTCTCCCTACCCACTCAAACACATTGTCCTTCTAGGACTTGAGAGTTGACCTAGATCTACACTTTCATCGAAAGAATTTGATTTCCCTCTACATTCCACTAAAAAACTTGTTCCTATTGGATTAGTTGGAACCCTAAAGATAAGTGGTCGTTTTTGTGGCTTTGATAGCCGTGGGGACAAGCCAGGAGCCTCCGATTGAGTTGTAGATGCGTGCCTCAACCTTGCGATTCTTGTGGCTTTGGGAGCCGCGGGAGTTCGGTGGGAGCCTCCAATTGAGTTGTGGAGTGTGTCTCAACCTTGTAAAGGTTTGGTTGCCGATCTCAAGGGCATCATATAATGAATCGTGCAACTCCACATTGCTGGAAGCACGAATGAGATTACAGTGTGTCATTGATGGCTATTCGAGGATCACTTTGTGACTTCACACCGCTCCAACGGAGACTAGCTTTCTTGTGAAGTGAACTACGGGATAAAATCTCTGCGTTAGTGTGTGGTTATCTCTTAATATTCCTTTACTTATTTTTGGTAGGTTATCTTGTTAAGTATATCTTGCAAGCTTGTATCTTGCTCATCATATAGGTTGTTTACCTAGTTGCATAACTAGAGAATTTATATTTGAGCAGAGCCTAAATTGTCTAAGAGAAAAAGAAAAATTGTAGTTGCCTATTCACCCCCCCCCCCCCCCTTCTAGACAATCTACTCGATCCTTTCACAACCGACGTACTTAAGTGGAGGTAGCCTACTGTGAATGTGTTGGAATGAAGGAGAAGCGCGGGTCAGCGGAGTGGGAGTCTTTCATTAACGGCTTAGGTCGGCATCAGTAGCTTAGCTTTGGGGGGCTTGCCAATGTAGGGCTCCACAGAGATGCGTTGCCAGGGGTGGCGATGTTAGCAAAATCTCTACTTCGCAGGCACTGTATGACGTTTAAATTGATCATTCTTCGGGATTAAATGTTGTGATATGTAGTGAGTATGTGATCTTATTATCAGTTTGTAGACTCATTTTTTCGGGAAAGACCATGTGATGGTAGCATAATTTTCTACTCTATTTTTCTCTCTCCTTAGTAAGATTTCACATCTGTTTTTTACTTATGTTGCATGTACTCCCTCCGTTTCTAAAAGTAAGATATTTTTTTAAGTCAAGCAATGTAAAGATTGACCAAGGTTTTAGAAAAAAAAAGCAACAACTATAACTATATGGACGATATATTATGAACACCATATGAAATTATATTTCATGATGTATCTTAGCATTAATTTGATATTGCAAATGTTAATGTTTTTTATAAATCTTGGTCAGACTTTACACATTTGACTTTAAAAAACAATACGCTTTACTATTAAAACCGGAAGGAGTATGTTAGCACCTATGTTACTCTTATTGTGCGCTTTCACCATGTACTGAATCCACGTAGTGTCAGCACGCCAAATTAGTGTTTCACTCCATACGCCTTTGTCAAGTAAGTATATGGGGTTTCATCGAAAAGTCCTTTTGCATCCCGAGTTCCAGCAATTTTTTTGTTTTAAAAGTTCAGAACAAAAAATTGAAGTTTGAAAAAATCTAGTTTTTTATAGAGTCAATGTTCTTTCATATAAGCATGCAAAATGACAACACGGAAACCATTGTATTATGGGCTACATAAAAATGATAAAATTTTGAGTTTTGACAATATACATCGATCTATGTTTACCCAAAATACAAAGTATTTCAAATTGTGATTTTGCAAGTTTGTGAAATACATCATTGAGAACATACAAGATTTTTTTTTCCAGATTTTTTTGAAAACTTTTAGATCTAATGTTTAATTTTCTCCACATTTTCACTTGCTACAGAACGCTTTGGTTTGTTCACAGAGTTCAGGGGCGGAACTAGTTGCTATCAAATGTTTTGGTTTTCTCACATAATATGAGAATATTATTTTAGGTTGGCCGTCTTAACTCTCGGTTAATTTATTTTGCCCCTCTATAATTTTTATGAAGCTCCGACATTGGGTCACATGTCACAATAAAGCATCTCCCGCCAATTTGTTCCTATTGAGGCCCTGTTCGGTTAGGCTTATTTTTCTTTTTTTTCTTCTTTTACTTATAAGTCATAAAGAAGTAACAATGTGCTTTTCGATTTTGTCTTTTGGCTATTTGGTATAAGTTAAAAGTCAAAAAACTAAAACACTTGCAAACGGAGCTTGGCTCTGATGGTTGGGTTCCCTGTGGTGGAACCAGCCCACCCAGGTTCAAGTCCTAGACTTGGCATGGGCGTTTGCATTTACCTGGATTTATTCCAGGATTATCCGGCGCTATTCTTTCAGTGGTAGGTGACGTGCCCGTCAACAGCGAGGCGCCTGTGGTGACTTCGTCAACCTCAAGATCTGCCGGCTCAGTCCTTCAGAGGTGCTCATAGGGGTAGGGTGTGCGTGCGTGCGTTCATAGGGGTGAGTGTATGTGCGTATTTGTGAGCGTCTGTGTTGTACTGTGTTCTCAAAAAAAAAAAAAAAAAAACTAAAACACTTATTTATAGATACTTTTGTGACTTATAAGTCAAATTCCAAAACTGAGCCCAACCAAGGGCTGAACCTTTTTGTGTGTACGGTATATCAGTTTGAACAGAGGATTGGGTGATCATTTTTCTGCAGGAATCGAGTGATCCTCTCGTGAGTGTTGTGCAGTTGACTCGTGGTAAACGGACGCGTACGGAGATTGCTCACACCTTCTACATCTTTCCAGAAGCAGCCACCCCACACGCCACACGGGATTGCTCTCCAAGGCAAAGCCCAATCTCGGGACCAGAAATAGAATCGGCCCAATCCCGACCCCTCCCCAATCCCTGTCCCCGAATTCCCCAAGTTCATCTCGCACCATGGGTTGGCGTTGGCACGACGACGACGGCGGCGGCGAGGGCGACGGTGCCCGCGGGCTCGGCGGCATCCCTGACCTGGCCGGACGAGGCGGCGGCGGCGAGGGGGCGACCCTCGGCACGCGCCGGGTGGTGCAGTCCCGCTGCCACACGGAGGAGGTGGAGCCTGGCCGCTTCGTCCGCAAGTGCGAGAAGACCGAGCAGCTCCTCCGCGACTGCGTCGGCAGGTGAATCCCTCGATCCCTGCATCTCCTTATCGCCTCTCTGCATATTACTGTGTTTGGTAATAGCGCTGTCCTGCCGTGTATGGAGTCGGATGTGCGTCAGGTAGGCGTAGTTGATTTGATCATTTGATCTCCGGATTGGTTTGGACAATTGGCCATGGTTCAGTGAAAATGGCGAGCAATCTATAATAGAACGAAGATTTATTTCGGGTCCACAGTTGGGGCGGCCATTGATGGCTATGGAATTGCCATCCAATTTTAGGTCCCGACCATATGGTGGCTTCAGTTATGCCTGCTGTTAGCATCCTGTCAGTTGACAGCTTTGATGGCTTCCAATGTGACAGCAAAATTGACTGATCACTGTGCAGTTGATACTTTATACACTTGATTTGCGAGCATGTTCAGCTAAGCAGCCATGAACTTCACCGTGTATGTTTTACATACATTCAGTAACAAAATGTCGCATGTTCTAGACTCCATACTTCCATAGCTTTGTCACTTGTCGGTTTAGGAACAGCGGAACACAGTCATCCGCCGGAGATAGGATCTCTGTTCTGCACATACTTTTCATGTGGTCTGTCAACCAGACGCAACCAACCTTTTGTACCAATAAAAGACGGCATATTTCCAAAGGAAATACATACTCTCTCCGTTCACAAAAGGATGTCTCAACCTATCCCAAATTTGCATGTATATAGACATGATTTAGTGTGTAGATACATGCAAATTTGGTCTAGGTTGAGACATCCTTTTGTGTATGGAGGGAGTATGTGATAAGCATTGGAAACTCATATCAACGTTGCATGTTTAATGTTTTGTTAACTTTCTTGCACATGGCTATCAAATCAATTGGTGAATGAATCCCAATTTCTTGTATTCCCATTCCTCAAAGGGATCTGCTTAGCACCTACTCGTTTTCAATTGAATACTGCATTATGTCTAATAGGTTGGATATATGTATGCTTTAATATTTTCTTTCTGTCATGCTATAAACAAATTGCTTGTTACCTTTATTTCTACATGGCTTGTCTGAATTAACCAACAATGTTCCTCTGTTAGGCCCTCTGAACTGGTGGAATCAAAAACTGAGAACACTGAAGAAGATGTGACAGATGAGATGACAGGTGCCTCACATTCTCTTGGCTTCCCAACAAAAGAGCCCTTTGCATTTCCAGGACTTCGCAGTGACATAGAAGCTATTGAGAAAGACTTCACTGGGAGCCTCAGTAGCTTTATGGAGGAAGCCGAGCGAATGACCAACGATTTCTTCAAATCCTTTGGATTTCCTTCCACTCACGACGGGGACTCGAGGGCACTTTCTAGGCGACCCGTGGAGAGGCATATTGAGCAAGGTACTGCAAAGAAAGCCAATAAGAAGAGTACTCGGAATTCGGGAGCCAGATCACAGATGTGTAACAAGATGCAATCATATCACTTACCTTCTCAGAGCTGAAGTCTTGTGTTTCGCTCGATGTCTAGGGCCCTAGTATGTTTTCTCTTGAACATTGGAGTGTCATGGTTGTAATAACAGGAAGACGAAGAAGCAATTTCTCGGACTTTTTAATTTGACGTAGTTATCGTGAATGTTCGGGCTTGTAGTTGTATGGGCATTTTGTATGGTACTGTTCTCAGTCCTGTCAGTTGAAAGAATGAGCTCGACTACTGTGCATGTTCTGTTTCCTGTTTCACATACAAGGAAATGCATTCTACGGTAGGCAAGGAGCTGTACTGCGAAATGCAATTTCGCTCCTGCAAATCGTATAACCTGCTACACCAGGCGAAAATCTGAATTTGAACAGTGCAACTGGTAAATCTGATTGTAACATGTTAACCAGATGTCGGTGCTGTTATAAAAGCCACGAACTAGGGAACATGGAGGACATATACCTACATGCGCAGGAAGCAGTATACAACTTTGCATATTCTAAGTACATAATCACCATCTCCATTTCATATTTGTCCCTATGCGAAAATTTCGGCAACAGTGAACAGTTCTCTATTTATCTGTACAGCGCCCAGTTTCACACGTAAATGTGCAACTCGTCCTGTTGACAAAAAAGCACATAACGTTTGGTAGCAGGGGCTACAAACGCTTGGAGTAACCAGAACCTGCACACTTCTTGCAGAGTATCAGCCCTGCGTGAAAAATATATATGGTGGAACGTCAGAAAAGACGCACGCAAATAAATGAAGACTGTCAGCATTTTGCCCCTGAGTAATCAGCGTTTACTGATCTGTCAAGAGCTTGCCCTACGAAGTTATGAAATAAGGGAAGAAGGCAACCTGCTCCTCTGCATACCCGGCATTCGACTACTCCATTGTCTGCCTTCATTTTGCCATCACTGCAGAAAACACATTTTGTGCCCCCTAGGAAGAACAAGAAACTATGCTTTAGCAGCGTGCATGTGCAAAACTAGATTCGAACGGCGCGGCTCGCCGCGCGGCGCTTGTAGTTTCTTTGAATTTTTTGCCCGTGGTTTTCACAATTTATACAGATTATTGAAAGGATAGTTTATATCCATATGTATTTGACCACAGGTCTATAGATTTGAAGGCATATTTCTCAAATATTATGAAATCAATCATTAGAGCATCATACAATGAAAATCTTAAGAAACGGGAAGATCAAACCAATGCTGAAGCACACAGGCAAAGTAATATAGAAATTCACAACGCTTATAATACATAGGTTTTGATTACATGGAAGTAGTACCGAACTCATAAGTTTCGATCAGTTTGGAAACACAATCTCAGACACCTGATGAGTTGTGTGGAACACAACACCGATTCTAAAAGACAGAGGTAGTTTGTCTCAACAGACAGCATTAGCATTGAGACAATTGGCAATGAAGACCTCGATGGCGGAACCAAAATATCACCTAGCACAGGTTTTTGAGGCAGTCATGGACACAGATGATGCACAGGCAAAAAAGTCTGATCCGCAGTAACAAAGTTCAGAATTATTAGAGGGTAGCTATGTGGACTAATTTAACAAAAAGTATGTTTGGTTACACCTTAAGGAGTAGCATCTTTGCATGGTAACCTAGCTTCTAGCTTTCTTTGCTAAACCACCACCTTTAGCTGTATGGGGCTCTTCTTCCAACTGCTTGTTTGCCAGAAGTGTTTTGATTGTAGTTTTTTCAACGGTTAGAACTTGCTCAATCCGAACTTGATGGTCAGGTCCTTGGAACAAAGCCTTGCGTGCAGTCGAAGTGGATGATACATCCTTGTTCCTGTACATGTGAGGTAGGACATGTCATTAGAAAAGTGATTGTGAAAACATGGTGATGAACAATAGAAACTGGTTTCAGTACCTATAATCTGGAAATTTGCTGAAGGAATTAGGAGTCGTCTAAATTTGTAAATCATAGGCAAACTGATGCAATAAGGAGTTGTGAATGGTATAAAATCTGAAAGAAAGTCATTTGCAAATGCATTCTGTATCGATTAGCTGTAACTCACATGTGCAAATCAGTGTGCAGAATTTTCACAACATCTTTATTTTTTGAGGAGTAATCATATGCTCATGAGTTGGAACACATAATATAGGATTAGCTGGTATAATACTTGATAACATCTTTATTTTTGGAGGAGTGAATAATATGCTTATGAGTTGGAACACAGAATAGGATTAACTGGTATAATACTGACCTCATCATCGGTGCCACTGTCATCCGAGATGTCAATATGGTGATTTGCTGGTACTGGTTTAGCTAGGGCCGCTTGTAGTGCCATTGCACGGTTGCAGAAGGCGTCTTCCCAGAAACGTGTTTGTTGAAGTTTTGCTTGGCATCATCTATGATCAAGATACCAACTTTTTAAAGGTAATCCAAAGCCGCAAAGCACGCGGATTCCACAGCTTCTTCGTTCCACAGCGTGTACTTCCCAAAGAACTCCTGCCGGCTCGAACAGCGCGGCTTGCCGCGCGCCACTTGTAGTTTCGGATTTTTTTTGCCCGTAAACCTCATGTATTATACATATTAAAAAGAAAACAGTTAATAAATCAATTTAATTATAACAGTTAATAACTCATGCAGGAATAACCTTTACGAAAGGTAACTCCACACACATGATGAGAGGATGTTTACAATATCAGTAACTTGTCTACACAAAGATAGTTATTTACATAAGGCTGAACGTAAGCACTGAAATTGGAGCTCAAAGAGATTCAATAGTTTCGTATGCACAAAAAAGGCAATGCTATATGAACCACAATATGCTACTTCTGTGGAGCCAAATCGTAACCAGTGGCATGACATCACAAAAGGTTTATATCCATATGGTAGTAGCATAATGACCAGAGGGATAGGAAGCACAGCTTGCCGCGCGCCACCTATTGATTCTAAAAATATTCGCCCATAATACTCATGTATTGCGCACATTAATAAGAAGAATGCTAATGTCCCAGATAGGAATATAAACTATATGGAAAGACCGTTAAAAGTAGCGGTAACAAAAGAATCAAAATGAAGGCATAAGGCAGTTCAGTAGGTCCATAAGCAGGTATAGAAATTAGTTGCTCTTTTACAAACCACATTTAACATGCAAAGGATCTAAGAATGAGTGAAAGATTATTTCAAATCATATGGTAAAGGAATATACATAGCAACACAAATTTGCAGCGGTAATGAAAATATAGAGTAGGGTTAGTAAACAAATGCATATAGTCGGAGGCAAGCGTCTATATTCTAAGACACTTGTATTGACCAAAGATATATACATCACATGCTATAAAACATTATTTTTTTTTCAAGCAAACACCAGGCACCTGCACCATCCTATTGTGGTCTTTTATGTTCCGGCATCCTATTGATGAGAAAACTACATATAAGAGATATCTTATGTAGGCTAAACACTGGTATTTTACGCAGTTAAGGGAAAACGTGCTTTATAGTTCTTGCGAAAGCGAAGCATCCCATAATTAACCAGGCAGCAAAACCACACTATACCATGCAGGAGAACATAAATTATAGTTCTTCATATCAGATATATAACACCAAGCAGAATCAAATAACCATTATCATTGTCAGAACCTATCAGTTCCCTCTTACATTTTGAAGATTAGGCATTCATTGCTCAACTCACTGAATTATGCACAAAGGGCAACAAAACCGATAGTTGGCAACCTACCTATGGTTAATGAAATCTCCTATGCTAACCTAATAAGAAAGACATGAATGTGCTATTAGCACACTGAAAAGATCAGGAATGAGCAATGCCATATAATATAATCATGTTCACAGGCTAACAAACAATGCAAAAAAGGCCAAATACCAAATGTACTTTGTGACTTGTCGATGGAATTTGTGCCTTCCTATATGGATGTCTGAATAATGCTTCCTACTATTGGCTCATTCAGAAAAATGAGAACCAAATGACTCACAGAGCAGCCAGATAAAAAGAACAGGAGGATAACAACAACTAAATCTTACCATCATTGATACTGACAGCCATTTCATACCTTCACGTATACACCAGATGGAGGAGAGTTGGGTGAGTAGACCAACAACAATATACATGAGGATGAATCCTGTTCCTGACCAGCAAGAGAAATGAGATTAAAAAGGTGATAATACTGAATCTTTAACAGTCAACACAAAACCAAGAACATGCTAGCTCATAACTACTGTAGGTCTGCAGTCGCACTATTCCGAATAATTTCAATACAGGACAGAAGCGTCAACAATAATATGTAGGTTGTAAATATAATTAACTTGCTTATCAATGCAGAGTAAAACATTTGCGGTACCAATTATCCATTGGTATACACGCGACAATGAGCAATTTAGTATATCAAGCATTTTCAATTCAGTACACCCTCAGCCGGGCATCATCAATTATTAATTATGAGCAAACTAATTGTCGCCTTGCGTGAAAAAGAGGGTCCGGGGTGGACAACACGGTGCTCGGCCCAACTACGGTGATGGGGGAGAAGCACAGATGACAATAACGTGCACTCCTCCTGTTCAAAGCCTGAGATGACCAGAAGAATAATTCCACCCTTGAGCCACAGGTCAACTTTCTTCTGCCCAATAATGTTCAATCGAGTGAAATCATTTGGGTCATAGTGCAGTTAAACATTTGATTTGCTCTAACAAACCTGATGATCATAGTGGCAGTGCAAATATAGCAGATTTCATTGCCCTAAAATATGCATCATCTCATCCTTCCCCATCGAACTTAACATGCAGCAAAAAGATTCAGCTATGGTTCAAGCTTCATAAGCTCATAAAGCTTGTGACCCTTGTAATAACGTATACTATTGATGCAAAACAGTAAAAAATATTCGTAACATTACAATTTTCTCCTCTAGACGGATCACAAGAAGATGCTACATTTGTAGAACTTGGGGAAAGGATGGTTCTCAAACAATACAATGCAAAGATTATCTAGCAAATACAGGAGCAGAAAGTTACTACCGAATCTAGATAGAATATTAGATGTAACCATTCATCTCCAATCAGATGTGAAAATTGACTGAAGATGTATTAGTAAATTAATCTATTTAACACCCAAAATGAATCACAATAAAAAGAAAGATGATGCGATAGTTCATGAAACTACTAAAATTTCCAAAGAAAGATGCTGCGATAGTTCATCGAGAATAATTCTAGTCAAATCATTTCAATGTTGCTTCTTTTCCTTTTGATACATAGTCGGTAACCGCCATATACATGAGAACTATTAAACTTACGGAGCGCCAATTCTGATCTGAACAATAATATAAGAAGACACCATAATCATGTACATGAAAAGTCAGTCCGATATGTTTAGTTTCATGCACAGCCGAGCTTGAGGCTGGAACCAAATCCAAAACAACACCAAAAGATGCAGGCTGCAGCAGCAGAGGAATTCCGGCAACAAAATGCTTAACACTGACAAAACCCGATGGAACACAGCGCTGCCTACCTGTTCAGCTCGACAACCTTCTCCTCGGTATGAACAACCGCTACGACAGCCTTGTCATCATCGCTGGCACGCCTCGACGGGGCAGTCTCTTTAAGCTTGAGCTACCAATGATTCTGATGAAGCACAAGAGCAGAGCACAAAGGAGAATCGTAAAGCTCAAAGACATAGAAGAACAACACTGACAAACTGATTAAACACTTACAATTATTGCCCAAATCTATTGATTACGCCCCCAAATCCATCCTCATGGTCATAAATCGGTGTCTTTATTCCCCATTTGAAGACCTTGGTACTGAATTCCGAAATTATCTGTAATCTCATCCCTAATCTGTAGAGGAGCAGCAACCTAGAAAACAAATCAATTTGAGTAGAGAAATTTGGAAAGATGATATCTCTACTGAATAAGATCATCACACGACCAGTTCCTCAGACTGATAATTAAAGCATCCCCACATGTCTATCGGTCGTAAAAGAATTATTAGTTCAGTTCGGAAGTTTAACAGGAAAACTGCTCTAACACTGTCGGTAGATCATATTTTCGCACAGCCAGAACCGACGGCCGATCCATCCAATAATTCAACACAATCAGACAGGAAACTGAACGGCACAAACACCACTTATTTTTTATAGGTACAAAGAGGTAAGAGCACAGAGTACACTATGTCCATAACCCACTCACCCTCGCATTGACTAAAATAATGGTGGTTTTAAGTACAGTTTAACTATTTACTGCCATCAACTCATCATACAAAGAATATCACAGCTGCAATGTTTTCCATAAAACTCACACCCTCAACTAATTGTACAATGATGTGAAGGATTGTACAATCGCTTTTTTGGGGGTCCTAAAGCCAAAACCAATATTCTTCCAGAAGCGATTACCTGCATTCCAGGCCTCTTCGCCTTGCCAGATTTCTTTGTGCTAAAATCAAACATATGACTTGTTAGATATTTGAATGTTGCATACAAAGAATAGCAATAAGAGGTAGATGCAGAGCCCTCACCAAAAGAAAACCTTTGGCTGCTTCAAGAGAGCTCTCTCAGTCTGCACAAAACAGAGAATGCCATACATCAAAATTAGGTACACTCTGCAATACTAACCTCACGGTCAAACAGATGACCAAGGGCTACACTTCCAAGCAACCGAAATAAAAATATGAGTTGAGCACTACCATGACAGGCAACTCATTACGTTAATATTAGAGAAAGACCTGAGGAATCAAATTTACAACTTCATACACCTACATGTCATTCAATTTAGCAAGGCATGATTATTAATACCAAAAGCGGGAAAAGATCAATAGGCAAAAAAAAAACTAATAAGAAGATTGCGTAATTATTTAATGGACCAAATTTTAGACTCTATTTAATTTAGCTTCAGGATGAGTACATGACTAATTACAGGTTAACAGATAATGCAAAAAAGGCCAATTATTGAATGTATCTTCTGCACTATGAAGAATGTAAATGGAAGGAAAAAAGGTGGTATCATTCCACTCGTATTCAATCATCAGAAATAGCATACATCTCCTAAAATATATGTTGGCTCCTATAGTTATACTGAATTGACATATTACAAAACCCACAACCATGGAAAATAAAGAAATAATTCTCCTCTAACTACACAAACAGGTCAAATACATATATATATATGTAGAAAATATGCAGCAACTCAAGTAAGCCAGTGTTTCTGAATCAACAATTCATAATAAGAACACATAATTAAATCCAATCCTTTAGGTGCAATAATATAAAACATATATAAGCAAAAAATGAAGGATACAACTATGGAACTCACCAGGACAGCCAGTACTCTGCAGCCAGTCGTGTGACGACTATTGTGGTGGAGATGTCGACCTAACATCAACATAGCAAAAGCAACCTGCAATCTTTAGCTAAAGCCCCAAATACCAAAATAATGGAAAATTATCAATGGAGAAAGGCCAATTAAAGAAATGATCTCACCACAACACGCATCCCCACCATGGTGAATCCTGGGACAACGGGATCACTATTTGTTGTCTTGACCATGGACCAGAACTCGAGATTTGGACGCATATATCTGCAGGGCACAAATGGTTGTCAGGAAGAAGCAAGTGTGAATATCTATCTACTGGGCTATAGTGTTCTACAAAATATAGACCAAGGCACCAAAGCACACAGAAACTAAAATTCCAAACGGCTTATATCAAAGCACAATCCCTAAATATAAAAGTCCAACAAGGCTTGCTATAAACATATTGTAATCCACATAGCGCAAACAAGTTAAAGGGCGGTAGTTAATTGCTGCTAGAATAGGCTCAAGAAGTGTAAGTATCAGTGGTGCAAACCTGTCAGATTCTATTAGCAAATAAGGATCGAATGGGAAGAACATGTCAAGTCTACCGATTCCTCCAAAAGTCCTGGACAAATCAGATTCAATTGCATCATCCAGTGCTGAATCCATAAAAGCAGTGAACAAACTGGCATCCTTGGCCTGTCTTAGGAACTCGTTTACTATTGAAGGCAAGCACACCTAGGATATCAAAAGATAATGTTAATTGCCAATGGTAGAAAATAGGATATCATTAGCAGTTAATGACTTACAAACATCAAAAGGCAGCCACTCATGGAGAGTTTTAGCAAACACATGGAACATGAAAGGAGATATATCAGAGGAGGCAGAGAATGCTTGTTACACAAACCTTTAGAGGTTCCAGTGGATGGGTCAAAATAAATCCAAAAGGCATGTTAAAAAGCTGTGCTTTAACATCTGGGTAATCCATAATAGATCTCAAGCGAAAGCAAAGGACATACATCACAGCCTGCAGGTTAACAAATATGTAGAATAATAAGTGCTTAGAGAGAATATGATGCCGGAACTGGAAACGTGCTACTAATACTAAATGTATGTACCCACAAAATTAAACAAAAGAATTTATTGTTTGACCAGTTGACCAAACCATACATAAACGTACATCATAAAGGAAATATGATGATATAACTAACCTGACAGGTCGCATAAAAATTTGATGATTTGGATTTGCTGCAGTCCCTCTACTATTTTGACGGTCACAGTACTTAACACACCAATCCACTAATCTGTAAAGTGAACAAAGATAATTTTAGATCTGAGAAGAACATCAGGTACAATGTAAAGAGATGAATTTCTATAGCCACCTTTCAAGTATGATGACAAAATTATCAACAGAAATAAACCTTGCCCGAGACAAATAGCTTCCAACATACGAAACGGCAGACATTCTGTAATGCAAAATGTGAAGATTCATGGCTCAAATCTTGTCACTCACGCCATGGAGAAATCTAAGACGAGGAGAATCCATGGCCACACACACACATGCATCGACTTCACCCCCTGCCTTCTTTCCCCCTCTCACTGTATGAACGAAATGGGTTATAAACACCTCTGCATCCTGCTTGGAGCATGTATTAAAAAGAATCTGCAGAGATTAATAAGAAGCTATGGGATGAAATAAAATGAGAGAAGTGGAGGAGGCATATTAGGAGGAAGAGAGGATGTGGGTACCTGTGAGAGGTGCAAATTCGGAGGTCGGATGGAGCTGAGGTCGCAACAGTGTGGACGTCGCTGCACCAGCGTCGGATAGGAAGCCCACCTTGCCCACAGCCCCTGCGCCTGTCAAGAAGAAACCAAATCGAGAAAAAATCGCAGAAATACTGGCAGCTCCGGCCAGCATCATCTTCTCCCCTCGACCTGCCACTCCCATCCGTTCCACCTGTGAGGAACCGGAAGAGGATCGATCAAACTCTGAGGAAACGGAAGAGAAGATGCACATGGGGTCGATCCCGAGCTCCTCGCGTGCGCCGCCGCCACCGATGGCTGAGAGAGAGGAAGATGGCGACGACGCCGCTCCTCCTGCGCCACCGCGCTACCTACCGGTGGGGGGAGGAGGTCTCGTTGACGACGACAGCGTATCCCTTGCAGACGGCCTCCTGTTGAGAGCCGGCAACGGAGAGGCTCGGTGCGGCTACGGACCGAGGACTTTGCAGAGGAAGGCGATGCGCCATAGACACGGCCTGCTGCGCGGGGGAGAACGTGGGTGTTTGGGCGAGGCGGCGGACGGCAGCGTAGAGGAGGAGGCGGAGGGGCAGGAGCGTGGCGGCGGGAGTGGAGAAGATGAGGAACGACGAGCAGTTCGGCCTCCACGCCACCCACACCCTCCTCCGCCTCTCCCTCGAGCCATGGAGAGACCAGGAGATGGGGCGGCGGAGGAGAAGGGGAGTGGAGCTGGAGGAGCTTGGGGGAGACAAGGACGGTGGTGGAAGGCGGCGGCCATGAGAGAAGGGGATTGGAGGAGGAGAGGCGCGCGAGGGGATAGGGCGAGGAGAGGCGCGCGAGGGATTGGGCTGCGGCTAGGGTTGTGGACGTGGCTTATATATCCCAAGGCGAAATGACCGTTTTGCCCAGAGCGGCTCAGTCGGAATAACGGGCACTGCCACCGCGCCCGCAGAGTCACCGGATTCTCCAGCCACAAGGTCGATGACAGGCGGGACCGGGCACAGTAAAAAAAAAAAAACAGCGCGATCGGACGGCTGGGATCGACCGTAAATCCTTATCTACGGTCACAATTCACTGAGCAACGGTGAACGCCCTAGCACCCCCATGATTATACTCTTTAGATGGTATGGGCATGTAGCTAGGGTTATGTCAAACTGTCGCATTTAGGAACAGCGCAAACCAATCCGCTGTATATGCTTCGTATCAATGAGGCAATGGAAACAACTTTCTCATTGCACGAGCGAATTGGCCATGTTGTGTTGTGCAAGCTCATAGTATAGAGCAACTCGTTTACGAACTCATGATTAAAGAGAACTTTATGAATGGCTTCGCCAACCAACGACGCAGCGCCATACAAAAAATGAACAACTTGGTTAAATTTAAGCTACCTTCAGCGAGCCTTTTGTTTTGTTTCTTCCATATGGTTAATTAGTTTGTACTAATAAATTACAGATTGCCTAGACATCAGTAGTTGCAAACTTAGTTTGCTAGTAGAATTTACAAATTACACATACATCAGGTAGTTGCCTTGCCTACAGGTTTAGCTCGATTGCGAGTCAGTGCATCGGCAGAGCAATTTCTAAAACCTTGTCAAAGTAAGAGGCGAGAGCAAAGAGAAGTAGTACTCTACCATTTCCAGCACACCTCTCGCACGGAACAGGGTCACCCTGCGAAGGAGAAAGGAGCGAAATCAGAGCCCGCAACAGCCACTCGTCGCTAATCGGTACAGAAAGAGAAGAGGAGGTGGTGGACGGAGACCTTGAGGCCGAGGACGAGGGACAGGGAGACCGCGCCGACGACGGCCGCGGCGATGAGGAATGTCTGCGTGTCGGCGGGGCCCAGCAGGGTGCCCCCTCCGTAGGCTGCCGCGGCGACGACGCGGGGCCGCGAAGGAGGAGGAGCGGGCGGTGAGAGTAGGGCGGGAGGTTCCTTGTGCCGCCTGGAAGGGAAGCTGGGTGGAGATGTGGTGCCTGGGGATGAGGAGAGGCGAAACGACGGGGAGGAGCACGGCGAGGTGGCCCGGAGAAGAGACGCCATGGAATGGAAGCACGACTGGTTTTCGTGTTTTTTCTTTCCCCACTCCCACGAATGTTTTTACTACAGTATATACAATTCCGCATGGATTGAAATTCGATTCGAAATTGTGACCGATATTTTTTTAGTAGTGGTGCTTCATTTGGAGTACTCCCTCCGCCCAAAATTACACGGCGTCGTAGTTTTGAGTGTTTCAACCTTTAACCATAAATTTCACCAACAACACATGAGAAAAATGTCATTCCACGTTTTGTTGACCAAATAATGGTTAAAGTTGAACCTCGAAATATATGAGTGCGCCAGCTAATTATGGAAGATGAAGCAAATAACGATTATGTCGTCGTCAATGAGGACGACATGGTCAATGTTCTGCGTGTGAACCGCAATGGAGGGTGCGGCCATGGGTGCGTCGAGCTCAACCATGGCAAGTGATACGATCTTAGTATGAATTTTAGGCAAATTTTGAACAACATCGATATACACGCCAAGGGACGTGCCGTTAGCATGAATCCTCTCTATTTATTACGGACAAATTACTAAGTATATGAAAGACGCGCGATTCTGCGCCCTCTCAGCCTCCCACGCACTGTAGCTTAGCTACAGAAGTACTGTGGATGCTACAGTGTTCTACAGTGTATCGATCTCCGCCGTCAAATCTCGATCCAACGTCTCGCACAGCTCCTCCGTGACGCTTTTCTAAAAACAACCCTCACAAATCAAACGCTTGCTCCGCGATCCACCACATTACGAACAGATGGACCTATTTGTGAAAACCGATAACCTCAGGGACCTGGCTGCAAAATACGCGCAGACCTCCCCGTCCACATTCTCTCTCCCGCGCGGCGCCGGAGGCCGCCGACGCATCACGCCGCCGCACCACGCTTCCCCGCTCAGATCGACGACCACCGAGAGGTGCATCGTCGCGTCCTCCACCTCATCGTGCAAGCTCGCTTGCCGGGGCGCCGCGGAGGCGCCGGAATTGACCGCGACGCGCTCGCTGCACTCCGCCGCGTCGCCACGCCGGCCGCCGCAGCTCCGGCGACCTAAAAGTGGCGGCGACGCCGCCTGCAGCCACCCCGGCTCCGCGCGCATCCGCAGCGCACGCGTACGCGTCCCAAAACGCCGTGCCGCGACGCCGGCGTGTTCGACGGCGCCGCGCAGCACGCTCGACGCCTCCGCGGCAGGGTCCGCCCACTGGTGACGTCACCCCGACGTCACCGTGGGCCTGGGCTGGGCAGGCGGCTTGGTAAGTGGGCTGGGGTGCTTCCTTCGCCGCCCATCCGGCCCATTCCATTTTTTTTTCTTTCTGTTCTTTCTCTTATTTTCAAATACTTCCGAAACTTTTCAAATATAGCTGCAAACAAATTCGGACCAACTTCAAAAAAATTGTAAAAAACAAAACATTTATTCCCAATACTTTGGAACCCTTTCCAAATTATTACAAATCTCAAAAAAATATAAATTATACATGAAGGCTCATTTCACACCTTTACAACAATTTAAAGAATATGGAATTTACAAATTTCTTTCGAATTCAAATGAAATCCACAGAAATAATATCACTGATATCGTTCGATATGATAGACCCGATAAAAGAATTTGGTGCAACCCATCTTACTTACATACACTCTGCTAAATTGTTTAAATACAACAACCCATTTTTGTATCATGGGCTTCAAAATATCAAATTAAGAATACCACAAGTGCAAATATTCAAAAAAACTGCTTCAAACATATTTTTCAAACAAATATATTTCAATCACAAACCAAATTCTAAAATAGAACATGCTTTACATAATTTTAAACACTTCATCTATATTGTTTTACGGTATTTAAACCATTTTGCAAAACTGCTAAATGCCGCTAAATCAGTAACTTCAACTCACCAGGAAAAAAATTAAAACATTCATCAAAACGATTAAAAAAAATCCGCCCATTTATAGCATGGGCTCAAAAATATCAACATAAAAGTACCACAAATGTAAATATTAGGAAATGGCCGTTTACAAAAAAAATTCCAACCCAGTTTATTCGAATTACAAATCAAATTTTAAAATAGAACCTGCTTTACAAAATTTACAACACTTTATACATACTGGTTTACAATATTTTAACAATATTGCAAAAACTACTAAATGCTGAATTGACTACTTATTAAATATGACCAAATTCCAAAAGAGAATATTTTAAGCATTTATATGCCTCAAAAATCCACTAAGGACGCGCCGTGTCGGCGCGCTGAAATGAATAGTACTTATTAATGCCAAAATACAAACTTATTTAAACAATTCAGTTCCGATCATGTTATAAACGACAAAAGAATTCAAACCTTAATACGTTTTCAATTCAACCAAATTTTAAAATCTAAATGTTTTTAAAACGTCAACTCTTTAACTACTTATGCCACAAAACAAAACTTTCTGAAAATTCAAAACTTTTCAATATTTGAAGATATAAAAAATACATTTTCTCTACTTACAATTAAAAATACATGCCAACATACGAACATATTTAAATACTCCAGTTCGCTAAAGATTTGGATATGCAAAAAATGCTCGAAAAAAATCAAATATGCAGTACCACTAACTACATACTTAACTTAAATATTATTTGGGAAAAAGAAGCACATTCCAACATTTCAAAATACTAAAATATTTGAGATACCCCAAAATATATCAACATGCTCGGAATAAAAAAATTGGTACTTCCTAATGCCAAAATACAAACAAACTTAGACAATTCAAATTGCCTAATATTTGTATACATTGTAGGTGCACTTCGTCTAATTATGGAATAAAACTTAATAAATGCTCACAAAATACATTTCCTCTGATTATACTACGCAGTCGGGGAAAAAAAGTACCAACCATTACTTAACTACTTATGGCATAATGCACATATTCCAACATTTCAATTCAACGAATATTTGGAGAAAATCCAAATTAATTCACTCAAATTATGGATTGAATTTAATAAATGTCCACATAATGTAATCCATTTTATTATGAAGTTCAACTAAATTTTCAAGGCAAAATACAAACTTATTATATCTTCCCAAGTTGTCTAAAATTCAGAGATAATTTAGGTGAAAACACTCTAATTATGCACATGCAATAAAATGCTTCATCCACTAAATGTTTGCAAAAAAAAACATCCATTTCCTCTAATTATGGATTGAATTTAACGAATTCCCTTACAACGCATTTCCTCAGACTATGGAGTTAAATAAAATATTTGATATTTATGACAAATTTGTTTACAATAATGCACATTTTAACACGAACATACAAAGAAAATAAGAAGTTTTTTTTCCCCTACCTAAGTGATTTTGTTACTTAATCTTCTTAGTTCTAAACCATTCCTTTAGCATGCTTTCGACATCTGCAATACTTTAATAAACCATTGTTCGCGAAATATTACAACAAAATATCGCCAACAAAAATTTAAAAAATAACAAAGCTGCGTCGTTGCGACGCGCGAAATTCCAGAACAAGTTGTAAGACAGAACATGCTTCAGCTAATTGAAACCCCTTTATAGATATTATTTTAGGGTATTTAAACAAATTCCAAAAAAACAGAATACTAGATAATGCGAAATCATTAACTTCAACAACATCCACCATGAAAATATAAAAAGAAAATATCAAAATGACCACAACAATAAATACCGAGTATTTACGGCATATGACCAAAATTCCAAATTCAAATATTTAAACCTTCCAAATGTCTACCACATCTCATCATTTGACAAACATAAAAAGACATCGCACCTGAAAAACTTCCCGAATTTAACGACTTTCAAAATCCGAACACTTTTTAACCCTACGCTTCCTTCGCATTTTAATAATTTCCATATGTGCGCAATTTTAAAATCTGCACATTTCAAAATATGAATTTTACCACGACACCGCCACATACAAATTTGAATTTTCCCACAATTTGAATTCACACAAATATTCACAAAGGCCGCGTCGTGCCGACGCGCTGAAATTCAACTAGTTGCACACAATGCTTCCTCTTCGTTGTAAGTTTCAACCCGCTTGTCGTGTAAGGCCCCGGAACGCAGGGAAAGAAAACACGGGAATACTATTTTTTTGAAGGGATCAACATTGCGTATTCAAACCAGATTACAACACAGACTAAAAAAGCACAGGAATACGCAAACGAACAAAGCCAAGAAACCCAGCACAACAGCGAAGCCAGAAGAACTAGAGAGGCCAAACGCTGAACCACCGCAAAGCCTGAAGCAGAACCTCGTCGCCGACGAACCGCCGAAGAAGAAGGTCCCAGGCCGCCACCAGCCCCGGGAAGAAGGCGCCCCACACATGTAGAAGGCCGCAGGAGCCGCCCGCCGCAAGCAACGGAACCGAAGATCGCTGAAAGAGCACGGCCAAGGTGCCTCCACCCCGCTTCCACCCTTCTTCCACCAAAACCTGCACTGAGCTCGAACAAGGCCTGCCGGAGCCGCCACCGAAGATCCGCCTTGACCGCACCTACTCCCCTCGCCACCACGGCCGGCCGGAGAAGGAAGGAGCAAGACGAAGTTGACGACGGCGGAGGACTCCGAGATCCCGAAGAAACCACTCCTATACAAGCGGAGGAGGCAGCCAGCGCCAAGCACTAGCTCCCCGCCGCACCACCACCAGCACCCCCAAGGCATGGCCAGGAGGAGCCATACCAAGACGAAGGAGGGGGCGAGGGACCAAAACTCCACAAGGCAGCCACCACCTCTTCCACGCCGACCGCCCTCGGAGCACAAAACCTCACCGGATCCGCCGATCCGAGAGGGAACTACGCCTGGAGCTCGCCGACACCGCTCCGAAGAGCGCCACCGAGGTGGAGATCGATCTCTAGCACACTTATTCCACACCGCCGCCGCCAACTCCACCGAAGCTGCGTCGGCCGGAAACCTACCCCTAACCCTACTATCTACACGCCTAAGGCACAGATCGGAGGTCCCTCCACTCCCCCACCGCCGCACGGGCGGCCGGAGAGGGAGGAGGCCGCCGATCCGGCCGTCGGCGGAGCAAGGGAACTGGGAGCACTCCCTTTCGCCTTATCCGCCCACTCTCTACTGTTCACGGGAGGGGAAAGGGAAGACGTTCTCGGAAGGGAAAACATAGGAAAGTCATAGTATGTGTAAAACTTGGGAATTGAAAACACAGGGAAAAGAGCGTTCCCTAGGTCTTAACTGCAGGAAAGTGCATGGACTAAAAAAAATGATGCTAACAGAAGTGCATGCTTATATTTGACAAGCTTCATTGATGTTTCACGTGTACTTCGTTGGTCCACCTAGAAAAAGCCCACCCAATCTGACTACTTTTTAAATATGCAGTAAACAGTTCAGAATTGCAGCGATGCCTCGGGCTTCTACCAAAACAAGAGCTCTCGGTAGATGTTTCGTTTCCTTTAAAAAGCGTAGGAAAACTTCCCTTTCCTCAGGAATTGGGCTGGCCTTTCCTTTGTTCCGAACAGGTTGAAAGGAATAAATTCCAAAGGAATGGTAAACTGCAAAATTCCTTTACGTTTCCTTCCTTCCGAACAGACCCCCCCCCCCCCCCCCCCGCCCGCGTCGCCCGCGCCTGCCGACACGGGGGAACCCTAGCCGCCGTCGGCGTCGGGGCTCCCGCCTCCGTCCTCCGCCCTGTCCCCGCCGGAGGAAGCGACGGCAAAGCCGGCCGCGTCCAAGGATGGTGGCGGCGGGGCCATTTTTCTCATTTTTTGGCTCGGGATGCACCACGCAGGCGCGGCGTGGCTGGCGGGCACGGCGGCCGGCGGGCGCGGCTCTTGCCGGCGCGGAGATTCCCGGCGCGGACCTTGCTGGCGCGGGGAGGAAGGAGGGGGCGCGGCCCTGGGGCGGCGGCAGCCGGCGGCGCGCTGCTCGGGCCTGCCCGGGCTCGATCTGGGCCGGGCGGGCCACGGCCGTGGAGCTCGTTTCTGCGAGGAGGCTGGAGATGCGGGGCCAGGCCACGGCGTTGGCAGCTCGCGGCGGCGCTGCAGGAAGCTCGGGGCGGCGCTGCAGGAGGGTGCTGTGCAGCGTGGCTGCGGGTGGGCGAGCTGAAAGGCGGAGGTGCCGGCGTGGAAAGAGGTGGTGGCTCTCCTGCTGCCGTGCACCGGCACCCGGGCGGCGTGGAAGCCGGGGTGGCGGCCCCGGATTGAGGGCTGCGGCAAGCGGAGCAGCGTGCTGGGTGGCTTCGGCAGCGGGAGGTGCTGCAGCGGCTACGACATGCGGAGGACCTCGGTGAGCGGCCACGGATGCGGTCTCCCTTCCTGAAGCTCCCTAAACTTCACGGGCGGATCGAACTCCGGGCGAAAGCCTTGCACCGACTCCGGTCGGTGCCTGCGATGGCGACGCCCTTGGGCGCCGTTCCCCTTCTTGTTGGCATCGTCGTGGAGTTTCGGCAACCGGCCCGACGAGAGTGGTCCGATGGTCTCCGGGTGAAAGCCTAAGCTCCGTCGGGGGCGGGCGACGGTGACGGACGCGTCACTTCCTTGTTGGAGGCGTCGTCTTGAGTCACCGGCTTTCTCGGTGTGGCGGGTTCGCGGCGGATGGGTAGGATGGCTATGTGGTCAGGGAGGTGGATGCCGGGATGGCGACCCCGGAAGGTGGACGTACGCCGAGGCGGCGGCTGATAACCCACAAGTATAGGGGGTGTATCGTAGTACTTTCGATAAATAAGAGTGTCGAACCCAACGAGGAGCAGAAGGTGTTGACAAGCGGTTTTGATGAAGGATTCACTGTAAATGCTCACAGACAAGTTTTTAGGAGTTTTTGATATGACAGATAAATAAAGTACAAGTAAATAAAATGCAGTAGTAATAGTTGCAGCGAGTGGCCCAATCCTTTCTACAGCAAAGGACAAGCCGGTTGTTGTACTTATAATGACCAAACGTTCTTGAGGACACACGGGAGTATTGTCAAGTGCTTTCGCTTCATATAGTTGATTAATCTTCATTGTTTTGATAAGTGTTGTGTGGGTGAACCTATGCTAATGCACCGCCCTTCCTAGGACTAATACATACTTGTGATTATACCCCTTGCAAGCATCCGCAAATACAAGAAAGTAATTAAGTTAAACTAACCACAGCCTTAAACTTTGAGATCCTGCTATCCCTCATGCATCGATATACCAACGGGTGTTCAGGTTTCTGTCACTCCGGCAACCCCACAATTGGCAAACGAATACACAATGCATTCCCCTAGGCCCATAAAGGTGAAGTATCATGTAGTCGACGTTCACATGACACCACTAGAAGAATAACACCACAACTTAAGCATCAAACCATTAAATATTACTCAACATAGTTCACTACTAACATCAAGACTTCTCCCATGTCCTCAAGAACTAAACGAACTACTCACAAGACATCATACGGAACATGATCAGAGGTGATATGATGATGAATAACAATCTGAACATAAACCTTAGTCCAATGGTTTCACCCAATAGCATCAATAACAAGAGTAATCAACACCGGGAGAGTTTCCCCTATGAAATAGACAAGATTCAGCCCTAGATGTTAACGGAGACGGGGTGCAGCGGCGGTGATGATGGTGTTGGCGGTGGAGATGATGATGATGATCCCGATGAAGTCCAGCTCGATGACGGTGATGATGGCGACGATTTCCCCCTCCGGGAGGGAATTTCCCCCGGCAGATTTCTTCCTGCAGGGGAGCTTTTCGCTCTCTGGTGTTTTCCGCCTCGTGGAGGCGGCGGAATATTTCGATGGCCCCCCTGTGTTAGGGTTCCGAGGGGGTCAAGTACGCGAAGGGGGAACGGCTGAGGTGGGCCAGGGCCCCCAAACCACCTCGGCGCGGCAGGGGGCCCACCGCGCCAGTGTGGAGGGCCCACCATGGCCCATCTCAGCTCCCCTTTTGGCCTCCTCCATCTTCTGGTAAAATAGGAACTTCCATATGTCTCCTTCGATTTATTGATCTTCAGAAATAGTGCATCTCGACGGTGCTTTTTCCAGCAGAATCCTGACTCCGGTGTCCAATTCTCCATTATTCATCAAACATGCAAAATAGGTAAAATAACATAAGTAACACTTCTAAATATGAAATATATCGATGAATAGCAGTAAATTATGATATAAAATAGTGATGCAAAATGGACGTATCAACCCCCCCAAGCTTAGACCTCGCTTGTCCCCAAGCGAAAACTGAGCTCAGTAAACATGACCACAAGTTTATGGAGCAAAGTGTCGATAAATAAAATACGGACAAGAAGCATCACATTCATTGATACACAAGTCATTCTAGACAGCAACTTCCCTTCATATAATCTAACTTGAAATAAGTAAAGGGAACCACGATGAAGTGCATAAAGAGAACCATGATTGGTGAAGGCAAACTTAAACTCTTGGTCAGAGAACAATTAACAGATCATACTTATCTTTCGAGAAGAGTCTTTATATCAGAGCTTATATAGCAGAACTTACATGCCTTAATCATAACAGTCTCCTTACAGTCATTGATAACTTTCAAAGTTATATTCATTCGGATAAAAGCTATTGTGCGAAACAAGGAAATGAGAGATATGATTAGAAGTATCAACACATATAACTAATTGGATCTCAACAACTCAAATGCTTGCTTGAGATAGAGAGGAATGGGTTTACTGACTCAACAATAATGTAAAAGATAGGCCCTTCGCAGAGGGAAGCAGGGATTAAATCATGTGCTAGAGCTTTTAAGTTTTGCAAAGCATATAGAGAGTATGAAAATAGTTGTTTGAGCTATGTATGTCGTTGTCAACGAATCGTAGTAAAGTGAACACTAACCCCTTGTCAACCAGACTTTCAAGAGCGGCTCCCATGAAGGACGTTATCTCTACCAGCAAGGTAGATCATCCCTCTTCTCTTTTGTTTACACATGTATTTTAGTTTCTTTATAGTTGACACTCCTCCCAACCTTTTGCTTACACAAGCCATGGCTAACCGAATCCTCGGGTGCCTTCCAACATTCACATACCATGGAGGAGTGTCTATTTGCAAATTAAGTTGCTTACTGATAAATCAGGGCAAAACATGTGAAGAGAATTATTAATGAAAGTTGTAGTTAATTGGGACTGGGCACCCCATTTGCCAGCTCTTTTTGCAAATTGTTGGATAAGCGGTGTATATGCCACTAGTCCATTGGTGAAAGTCTGTTTGACAAAAGTGCTAGAGAAACTCTACAGAACCCTCATGAGCTAATAAACAGTGACACAAAACTAGGAGTAATAAGTTTTGAATAATTTAAAGGTAGCACATGAAGTATTTACTTGGAATGGCGCAAAATACCATATAGTAGGAAGTTATGGTGGACTCGAATGGCAATGGTTTGGCTCAAGGTTTGGATGTATGAGAAGCATTCCCTCTCGATACAGGTCTTTGGCTAGCAAGGTTATGTAGCAAGCATAAGAGTTGAGGGATACAAACAATTATACAAGTGATAAGAATAATCATGCAATCTTCCTTAGAAGCACAAATAGTTTAACTTAAGAATACTAAGCTTATGAGCCACAAAGAAAGAAAGATCATGGAATAATATATTTGCATGCACTCCCTCTTCTACTTAAGTCTCAAAGTATTGTCTACTACTGACCAATGCTAAGTTTGCCAAAACCAAAAAGATTAACTTGGTGCTCTAAAAAGTGATCCCTATACTAACAACAAGGTTATCAATATGAAAGAGAATTGCAAGCTAAAATAAAGTATGCAGAAAGTAAATGATAAAACTTCTCATTAATATTTCATAACGGCAACTCACACCAAGGGATACATAGATAACCAACTAAAAGAGAGATACTTCCACATTGCAAACCATCATATAAGATAACTTCCCTACTCACGATATGACTTTATGGAAAAGTAAAAGGTAAAGATAATGTGTGATACCGCGGCACTCCCCCAAGCTTGGAACAAACCAAGGGGATGCCAATACTTATGATGAATTACTCCTTCGGTGGTGGTGGCGGTATGACTTGGATTGGAGTAAGAAACCGTTCCAGCATTCGGCGGAGTCTGATATTCTCTTCCTGGAGTATTTCCACCTCCCTCCGCAGGGCTCGGTATTGATCACAGAACTCATCTGTAACTCGAAGTACTTCCGTCACTGCCGGAAAAGAGCTGTAGTCCGGAATAGGTGGTATTGCTCCCTGCAGGTTATGAGAAAAAGCACGTTGAGCGTTAACCGATCCCACAAAGGTGGGCTTCCTGACTGCAGGCTGTTCTCCCTTTGTTGACGGCATCCCCTTTACTTCCTTCATGCGCTTTCATCTTTGCTCTTGACTTCCTCCTTCAGCTTGGGGTCTTGAGTCTCGTCTTCCAAAGGCTCCTTGCCCTTGTTGTTGTTGTTGGAGACCATGGCGCTTCTAAATCTGAAAACAATATCTGGACAGAAACAGCTCGAAACGAAACACGATGAAAAGGCGAGATACGAACCTCGGGGGTTCGGGTGAGTTATATAGCAAAAAGTTTTACAACATAAGGAAGGTACAGGAGGAAACCTGATCGGAGACGAGCTCCGGGGTGCTCAAACCACCAGGCGGCGCGGCTGGGGGCCCACCGCGCCGACCTATGGTTTGGGCACCACGGGTGCCGTCTCCCATCCGGTTCGGTCTCTTATTTTTCCATATTTAATAAAAACGACGAAAATATCTTCTAGAAAGTTATTCGCGAAACTTTTCTTACCGAAACTGTTACCTATTCGAATCGAATTCTGCAGTCCCAGAAAAATGTTCTTCAATGAAAGTTTCCGGAGTCACCACTTTAATTGTATCAACCTCTTCATTAATAGAATCTCCAGAAATATAATGCTTGAGTCTTTGACCATTTACCACTTGTGTAGAGTTATCTTTCAATGAAGCAATTTTTATTGCACCTGAACGATACACCTCCACAATAACAAATGGTCCTTCCCATTTTGAGAGTAACTTTCCTGCAAAAAATCTGAGACGAGACCTATACAATAGAACTTTCTCACCAACATTAAATTCTCTTTTAAGAATTCTCCTATCATGCCATCTCTTAACTTTTTCTTTAAAGAGTCTAGCATTTTCATAAGCCTCACTTCTCCATTCATCTAAAGAACTTAAGTGCAACAACCTTTTCTCACCGGCAAGTTTAAAATCTCTATTAAGTTCTCTCACTGCCCAATAAGCTTTGTGTTCTAATTCTAAAGGCAAGTGACAAGCTTTACCATAAACCATTTTATAAGGAGACATGCCCATGGGGTTCTTATAAGCAGTTCTATAAGCCCATAAAGCATCATTTAACTTACTAGCCCAATTTTTTCTAGATTTATTAACAGTCTTTTGCAAGATAGATTTAATCTCCCTATTTGACAATTCTACTTGTCCACTAGTTTGAGGATGATAGGCTGAAGCAATTCTATGATTAACACCATATTTAGCAAGAGTTTTCTAAAACCACCATGGATAAAATGAGAACCTCCATCAGTCATAAGATATCTAGGTACACCAAACCTAGGAAAAATGACATCTTGAAGCATTTTTAAAGAGGTCTCACCATCAGCACTTTTAGTAGGTATAGCTTCTACCCATTTAGTGACATAATCAACAGCAACAAGTATATGAGTATTACCTTGTGAAGAAGGAAAAGGACCCATGAAGTCGAATCCCCAACAATCAAATGGTTCAATAACAAGAGAATAACTCATAGGCATTTCATTGCGTCTAGAGATATTACCAACCCTTTGACATTCATCACAAGATAAAATAAACTTTCTTGCATCCTTAAAGAGGGTAGGCCAATAAAAACCTGATTGTAGAACTTTCTGCGCAGTTCTATCTCCAGCGTGATGCCCTCCATAAGCACTTCCATGGCATTTCCTCAGTATTTCCTGTTGTTCATATTCAGGAACACATCTTCGCATAATACCATCGACTCCTTCTTTATATAAGTGTGGGTCATCCCAAAAGTAATGCCGCAAGTCATAAAAGAATTTCCTTCTTTGCTGAGCTGAAAAGGTTGGAGGCAAGTACTTGGAAACAATAAAGTTAGCATAATCAGCATACCAAGGACTATCTCGCGAACTTACACTTATTGCAGCCAATTGTTCATTTGGAAAGCTATCATTAACAGGAATAGGATCATAAGGAATGCTTTCCAATCTAGACAAATTATCAGCAACAGGATTTTCAGCACCTTTTCTATCTATGATATGCAAATCAAATTCTTGCAAAAGAAGTACCCATCTAATAAGCCTTGGCTTAGCATCTTTCTTTTCCATAAGGTATCTAATTGCAGCATGATCAGTATGAATAGTGACTTTCGAATCAACTATGTAGGGTCGAAATTTGTCACAAGCAAAAACTACAGCTAGAAATTCTTTTTCAGTAGTGGCATAATTCTTTTGAGCAGAATCAAGAGTTTTACTAGCATAATGAATAACATTTAACTTTTTATCTACTCGCTGCCCAAGAACAGCGCCTACAGCATAATCACTAGCATCACACATAATTTCAAAAGGTAAATTCCAATCAGGTGGTTCAACTACAGGAGCGGTGATTAAAGCCTTTTTCAAAGTTTCAAAAGCTTCCTTACAATCATCATCAAAAACAAAGGGTACATCTTTTTGAAGAAGATTAGTAAGAGGCTTGGAAATTTTAGAGAAATCTTTAATAAACCTCCTATAAAAACCAGCATGACCAAGAATACTACGAATACCTTTAACATCTTTGGGACAAGGCATCTTTTCAATTGCCTCCACTTTAGCTCGATCAACTTCAATACCTCTTTCAGAAATTTTGTGTCCAAGAACAATTCCTTCATTAACCATAAAGTGGCATTTCTCCCAATTAAGAACAAGGCTAGTTTCTTCACATCTCTGCAAAACTTTGTCAAGGTTGTGCAAACAATTATCAAAGGAAGTTCCATAGACGGAGAAATCGTCCATGAAGACTTCCACAATTTCCTCACAAAAGCCATGAAAAATAGCAGACATGCATCTTTGAAAAGTAGCAGGAGCATTACATAAACCAAAAGGCATACGTCTATAAGCATAAGTTCCATAAGGACAAGTAAAAGTAGTTTTCTCTTGATCTTGCGCTCTCACAGCAATTTGAGAAAACCCAGAATACCCATCAAGGAAACAAAAGTGAGTTTTCTTGGACAACCTCTCAAGCATTTGATCAATAAAAGGCAAAGGATAATGATCTTTCTTAGTTACTTTGTTAACCTTTCTAAAATCAATGCACATCTATAACCAACTACTACTCTTTGAGGAATTAGTTCATCATTTTCATTAGGAACAACGGTAATTCCTCCTTTCTTAGGAACACATGCACAGGACTTACCCATCTACTATCAGCAATAGGATAAATAATACCAGCTTCAAGAAGTTTTAATACCTCATTTCTTACCACTTCTTTCATCTTGGGTATTAAACGACGCTGATGCTCAACAACAGGCTTTGCATCAGGTTCCATGTTGATGGCGTGCTGACATATAGTAGGAGAAATTCCCTTCAGGTCATCAAGAGTATATCCCATAGCTCCGCGGTGTTTCCTCAACACTCCCAATAACCTTTCCTCCTCTGTACCTGAAAGTTTAGAGCTGATAATAACAGGATATATTTTCTTATCATCAATATAAGCATATTTAAGATTATCAGGCAGAGGTTTCAAATCAAAAACAGGATCCTCCTTGGGTGGCATTGTGGTACCCAAATCTTCCACAGGTAAATTGTGTTTGAGCATAGGTTGACGAAGGAATACTTCATCAAGCTCATTCCTTTCTTCCCTGAAGTTCTCACTTTCATGATTCTCCATATGTTGCTGCAAAGCATTGTTAGGAGCAAGAACAATAGATGCAAGTTGAGCAATTTCAAAATCCTCACTAGGCAATTCAGTTTCATAAGGTGCTTTAGCAAATTTAGAGAAATTGAATTCATAAGATTCACCAGCAAATTTAGTAAAGATTTTCTCTTTCTTACAATCTATAACAGCACCACAAGTATTCAGAAAAGGTCTACCAAAAATAATAGGACAACTATCATTGGCAGCCGACCCAAGTACAAGAAAATCAGCAGGGTATTTAGTCTTACCACAAAGGACTTCGACATCTCTAATGATACCAATTGGAGAGATAGTTTCCCTATTAGCAAGCTGAATAACCACATCAATCTCTTCAAGTTTACAAGGAGCAATTTCGTGCATAATTTCCCTGTAAAGCTCATAAGGAATAGCACTAGAACTTGCACCAATATCACATAAACCATAATAGCAATGATCACCTATCCCAACAGAAAGCACAGGAACACTAGACTTCCTAGAACTTTTAGGATGTGAGACAATATTAGAAGCATCCTCACAAAAGATAATGTGTCTATCTTCTAAATTTTCAGTGACAAGATCTTTAACCAATGCTACAACAGGTTCAACAGTTATTTGCTCATCAGGTTTGGTAGTTTTCTTATTACTTTTACTAACAACACCAGTTATGATAGTATGTTCCTTAATCTTATTAGGAAAAGGAACTTTTTCAATATAAGGTTCTGGAATAATGCGATCAGCAACATTAACCTCAACACCTTTAGATATATGAGAAACAGATTCATCTTTATATGGTTCATGATAATTTTTAAAACCCTCCTTCGGCAAACCGAAATAGGAAGCAAAGGCTTTATAAAAGTTTGCAACAATTTGAGAGTCAAGACCATAAGTAGTGCTAATTTTGCGATAATCATCAGTATCCATAAAATTTTTAACACACTCAAAGTCATAGCTTATACCTGACTCCCTACCTTTGTCATTCTCCCATCCTTCAGTGTTCTCCTGAATCCGATCAAGAAGGTCCCACTTAAACTCTTCTTTATTACGAGTGAACGATCCAGCACAAGTGGTATCCAATAGAGTTTTATCTTGAAAGGAGAGTCTTGCATAAAAGTTATCAATAACAATATTACCAGGAAGCTCATGAATGGGACATTTGAGCATTAATGCCTTCAATCTCCCCCACGCTTGAGCGATACTCTCTCCATCATAGGGCCAGAAGTTATATATGAGGTTCCGATCCTTATGAATCTCACTTGGAGGATAGAATTTGGAGTAAAAGAGAGGTACAATTTCCTCCCATCCAAGAGAATACCCATTCTTCAGCAGTTTATACCAATGTGCAGCTTTACCAGACAGTGATAGAGAGAATAATTTCTTCTTAACTTCTCCCATCGAGATACCTGCACACTTAAATAACTCGCACAATTCATGCAGAAATAACAAATGATCTCCAGGATGGACAGTTCCATCTCCTGCATAGCGGTTATTTGTGACACGTTCAACAATTTTCATAGGAATTTTGAACGGTATTACCTGCTCATCTGCGCCTCCTCTACTACCTTAGCAGTGGTAGTTGTTTTCCCAAATAGGAATTCAAGAGAAGACCCCTCCATAATGAGATATAGCAGCAGGCAAAAATAAAAACAGCACGTACAATAAATGTTTCCCTTACCAATTCCACTTACCAATAGCGCTACACTCCCCGGCAACGGCGCCAGAAAATAGTCTTGATAACCCACAAGTATAGGGGGTGTATCGTAGTACTTTCGATAAATAAGAGTGTCGAACCCAACGAGGAGCAGAAGGTGTTGACAAGCGGTTTTGATGAAGGATTCACTGTAAATGCTCACAGACAAGTTTTTAGGAGTTTTTGATATGACAGATAAATAAAGTACAAGTAAATAAAATGCAGTAGTAATAGTTGCAGCGAGTGGCCCAATCCTTTCTACAGCAAAGGACAAGCCGGTTGTTGTACTTATAATGACCAAACGTTCTTGAGGACACACGGGATATTGTCAAGTGCTTTCGCTTCATATAGTTGATTAATCTTCATTGTTTTGATAAGTGTTGTGTGGGTGAACCTATGCTAATGCACCGCCCTTCCTAGGACTAATACATACTTGTGATTATACCCCTTGCAAGCATCCGCAAATACAAGAAAGTAATTAAGTTAAACTAACCACAGCCTTAAACTTTGAGATCCTGCTATCCCTCATGCATCGATATACCAACGGGTGTTCAGGTTTCTGTCACTCCGGCAACCCCACAATTGGCAAACGAATACACAATGCATTCCCCTAGGCCCATAAAGGTGAAGTATCATGTAGTCGACGTTCACATGACACCACTAGAAGAATAACACCACAACTTAAGCATCAAACCATTAAATATTACTCAACATAGTTCACTACTAACATCAAGACTTCTCCCATGTCCTCAAGAACTAAACGAACTACTCACAAGACATCATACGGAACATGATCAGAGGTGATATGATGATGAATAACAATCTGAACATAAACCTTAGTCCAATGGTTTCACCCAATAGCATCAATAACAAGAGTAATCAACACCGGGAGAGTTTCCCCTATGAAATAGACAAGATTCAGCCCTAGATGTTACAACGGAGACGGGGTGCAGCGGCGGTGATGATGGTGTTGGCGGTGGAGATGATGATGATGATGATCCCGATGAAGTCCAGCTCGATGACGGTGATGATGGCGACGATTTCCCCCTCCGGGAGGGAATTTCCCCCGGCAGATTTCTTCCTGCAGGGGAGCTTTTCGCTCTCTGGTGTTTTCCGCCTCGTGGAGGCGGCGGAATATTTCGATGGCCCCCCTGTGTTAGGGTTCCGAGGGGGTCAAGTACGCGAAGGGGGACGGCTGAGGTGGGCCAGGGCCCCCAAACCACCTGGCGCGGCAGGGGGCCCACCGCGCCAGGTGGAGGGCCCACCATGGCCCTCTCAGCTCCCCTTTTGGCCTCCTCCATCTTCTGGTAAAATAGGAACTTCCATATGTCTCCTTCGATTTATTGATCTTCAGAAATAGTGCATCTCGACGGTGCTTTTTCCAGCAGAATCCTGACTCCGGTGTCCAATTCTCCATTATTCATCAAACATGCAAAATAGGTAAAATAACATAAGTAACACTTCTAAATATGAAATATATCGATGAATAGCAGTAAATTATGATATAAAATAGTGATGCAAAATGGACGTATCAACGGCCTCGGTCCCCCACGCAATGACGGTTCTATGAGGCGGACCCGTTTTTGGCGTGGGGCTGGGTGGCTACCTGGATGAAGACTGCGCGGGCAGAGGTTCGTCGACCCGACTGGATCGCCTTCGGGCAATGCGAAGGTCGATTTGGTTGCTACTCCGGGGCGGCGGCCCCGGAACAGGTTGGTTTTGGTGGCGACCTGGATGAAGACTGCGCGGGCAGAGGGTTCGTCGACCATGACTGAATCGCTTTCGGGCAATGCGAAGGTCGATCTGGTTGATACGCCGGGGCGGCGGCCCCGGAGCGGGTGGTGTGTGTTGTGGCGTTTGTCGACTTGGGTCGTGTGGACAACGGGTCGCTTCGTTTGTGTCATTCTTTTGTACAGTTTGTATTGTTTTTGGACCCGGTTTTCCTTATAAACTGGGTCAACTCTTTCTATCTATTCGGGCGGTAGATACGACCACTTTATAGCTCAAAAAAATAAACAGGCGTCTTCTTTGGAGCAGTGTTTTTGACTTCCGGGTGCAAATGCACCCTTTATTTAAAACACATTTTAAACTTATTTTGAAATTTAAAAAAATAAAAATTCAAGCGTATATCTTTGCATCCTTTGTTTTTACAAAGTTGTTTCATGAAAACCCGATGTTTTTTGCTGTCTATGTAAGAAAGACAAAATTTGATGCTAAAATAAGCCTTTCACAAGACTTCTTTTTGTCATACAAGTCACAAAAAATGTTTGTTCTCGCGAAACTCTACATGCAATCATAGAATGTGAAGATGTAAGATCGATTATTTTTGGATTTTTAGATGTTTAAAAATATGTTTATTTTATAAAAGGAGCCTATGCACCTGAACCAAAGTGAATTTCTTGGTCTTCTTCCCCACGAGAAAATTATTTTTTGATCCCTTTTTGCCACCATTGTTAACCCTTAAAAAATTTATTCGTCTCAATTCCTCCAATGATCTTTGTATTTTTTTTAGGAAAGGAGAGAGGCGATCTAGATCTACAATGTCACCAATAAATTTCTTGTAGGTGAAGGAAAACTTTTGAATCTGGATCTTGGAGTCTTGTGTGAGATTTGAGGGACACCGATTTTTGAACACTCTTCTACTCTTGCCTTGTATTTGGTGCATTAGTTTGAGCCACATACGTTGTTTGTTTCGATTGAGAGTCCGAGAGCTTGCTACTCTCTGCGACCACCGCTTTCTAGATGGTTTGGTGGTTGTTGGCTTGACGAAGTCTTTGTGGAGATTGTGACGAGACTAAGATGTGAAATAGTTGTGGAGTTTGTCATCTCCAGGGTGGAGAAAAAAGTTATCCGTAGTGGAAGGGCTTATGCTTGTTCCTTTTGCTGAAGGGAGAAAAAATACTAGATCCATGAGTGTTCATTGTGGGCTTGGTTTGCCACAACTCTCCAACGGAGAGTAGAATATCGGTGAATATCCACGAGGGTTCATTGTGGGCGCATACGTAAGCTGTATCTTGACCTATTTTCACTTTGCTAAACATGTTTAGCGTTAAGTTACACAACAAATTACGGGTCGATAGCTAGAACTACAATTAGAGACCATAACAGTACAATTCCGCAACAAAATCAAAAGGCTAAGAATACAACATTCCATGAGGCACTAATCATGATCCGACCTTTATGTTACGCATAATAGACATCATTATTCGTTTTAGAAGTACTTCCATATGATTATGATTCCGTAACGGTGACTGAATATTGCAGAGAAACTTACGGGCAAGGCATGGTATGGACACTCAGAATATGTCTAATATTTTATAATAGATGTGGTATATTATGAAACAAATCCGACCACTGTTGTGTCCAGTCTAAGTTTCTAAGACAACCGTATGTCAGAAAAAAACCATGCCCATTATATCTATCACAACACCTTACTCTCTTTTTTTACCTTACTAGCAGAATACCTTACTAGCACAATATGTATGTGCTGCTATGGATAAACGATCGTACTATGGATTCTTAAGAAAATCTACAATTTGTTCCAGTTCGGTCAAAACTACCAAAGGCTAGAGTATTGGCAAAAGATCAAACACATGTTACCTCAGCCAGCACTGCCACCACACCCGTAGCAGCACGTTTTTTTTTTTTTTTTTTGAAATGCGTAGCAGCGGAGTTGGAGCCTGGAGGCAAGAAATGGAAGTTCGTGGCGTGTTGCATTGACCAATGACCATTAAGGTAAGGGGAACTATTTCCTAAATCAAACTTCCCACGTTTCTTAGTGCCTCTCTGATTCGAAGGATTTGTAAACAAAATTTGAAGATTCTAATCCACTAAAAAAATGCTACTCGAGCTGTCTGATTAGTTTCCTGGCGATTTATTTTATACCGACTCAAACCTATAGAGGAGATTCCCAAGTTTTTCCTTTTCGTTATAATGTGTCCATCCAATCTTGTTTATTTTTAGTGACAATACCCACTGTTCATTTGTATCAAATTCATGCTATATAGAATTTGCGATGCCTGCCATTGGACAGTGCGTCCATCGCTGGATCAATACATGTGCCTTGTTTATTTTTTGTTAAGAGTAAAGAAGTTTGATGTTAAGAAAACAATCAGTGTGAATGGTGGTACAGACGAGGCATCAACCAGATTATTATGTCAATAGACGAGATTAGCACCATAAACCCCATTGAGAAGCAAAAAATCATTCCAAAATGTACATCTTACAAACAAAATATAGCTAGAAACTGAACTAAGGAAAAGGCTACTATAGAACCTTGTACAGCCAACCAAATGGAAAATTTCTTTCGGCAAGCCACAATGCATCCACTGTATGCAACCTCCCCTCCACGTACACGTCCGAAAAGTAATAATGACTGGCACAACACCCCCTCGTAGCCGGTTCTGCATCTGTATCGCTACAGGTCAAAAGCACACCATGATCATGGACTGAACCGGCACTTCATCGGCAGGGTGGGGATAAATTAAGATGGTGTTCTTCGGCCATTCATTTCAAGGAACTGTCAGAACAATCAGAACATCACGTTGAAGTGAATAGATCACCATCTTCAGTTGAAGATCTTCACCGGCTTTTCAAAAGAATGGCGGTTCTGCAATTGTTTAAATCTACTTAGAATGCACCAACTGTTAACATATCAGTTGTGTGTTCGCAGTGTTTATTGTTAATACCTGATTGGCCATGTAGGTTCTTTTTGTCGACATGTCTGAGTGCTCCAGTCCTAGGGAATGTTCCCATGCTCCTCCATAAACATTTTTCTGCTCAAGGAAATACAAGCAAGAAAAAAATCAGATAAGGCACATATTTCTGTCTAACACCCGAAAGAGAACGCAATCTACCTGGAATCGGCTCAATACAATATCTGTGTCCTGGAGGTATTCCGGGCGATTGTAGGCAACATGAGCAAATTTCCACTGAAATAAATCAACATAACATTGGATATCATCCAACAAGATGCGAGGAAAACTAGAAAGAAAAACACCAACAAGAATGGAAACTGGAAACACCCAATATTCCCCCAATTGAAAGTAACAGACGTTGACTCTAGCACCATCCCATTGATTTCCAGACGATATTATTCGACAGAATAAAGGAATATGCTGATTGATAGCATTCAAACAGTAAACAGCAGCCCAGGTGTGTTCAAAAAAGTAGTGAATGGGACAAAAACGTGCAGAAATTGACCATACACAAAATCACTAGTTGAGACCACACCTTAAGGAACTGCTCATCAGGAACCTGAAATTTCTTCTGAATACGCACTTTGATGTCAGACAAAGCCTCGCCATCACGAATAAGGAAAAAAAAATGGCTCTCCGTAGATTTGCATCTGCTGCAAAAATGGCAGTAACTGATTCAGTGACAACAACTACCTACGATGCATTATTGCTTCTCAGAAGATGTGCATGAAGACCAAGATGCATAACAATTGAAAAGCTGCAAATGTCACAATAGGCACCACAGATGTTGAACCTGACTCTATACCCTTTTGTTTTGTTTCAATTTTTTTGCAAAGTCTTCTCTATGATGGCCACCGCACAAATAGGCACCACAGATGTTGAACCTGACTGACTGACTCTATACCCTTTTGTTTTATTTCAATTTTTTGCAAAGTCTTCTACATGATGGCAACCGCACAAATTTGATCCAGACGTTTAAATTTAAATCATCTAAACTCTGCGAATATGTTTTCAACGTTGAACGAAATGATTTTTGAGATAAGCAAAATCCGATGGTTTCAAGGTGTCCCAAATTTTTATATCAAAATTAGAAACCCTGCATGACATAACAATACAGTCCAGCAGCTTCTTGGGCTTATACAAGAGAACTTTTCATAGATTATACGTATAAACCCAAAGCTAGCGTTTTGAAGAGGCAAAGGCTATGCAAGTTAAAACTAGCACGTTCCAACCACTATCATGTTGCTCCTCAATAACATCCAGCATATGTTTGGCAAAGTAAATTAGCATCGTTTGGATTCAAGTATCCATACATGCAGCTAAGAAGCTTTAGAACTGCAAAAAAGCATTAGAAACAATGGTACCTGGTTATCTTTGAAGAAGTGAATAACATGAACCAAATGGTCTCGTGGACCAGCATTTTTCTCTTCTTCGGGGATCTGACAACAGATAAAGAATTAGGAAGTGCTTAAGAGGCATGAGATGGCCATGGACCAAGTTACACCGTGTGTGTAACCATGCAAAATATACGGAATGAAAGTACTATGACAGGCCAATTGCTTAAACGAATTACTTGCAGTGTGTAAAATAAAAGTAAATAGCCTGAGGTTAAGCCTTTAAAACGTTTAGGGGGCTGAAAAAGACTACTGGAAGTTTAGAACAGCGGTGAACAGAATATATTGGTTATGGTGTAAACCTCCTCAGCATGAATAGGTCCATGTAGATCACTAATTGAATCTATTTTCTCAGCAGGCTGGTACACCTGAAAAATAAGACAAATGACCGAATAATTAATGCAAAGGTCATCCAGATTATGTTAAGTATGTACATCATCTTAAAGAGACTGGTTCATATAAGAGAGATGGAACTTTAAAGAAGTAAAACGAAATCATGCCAAGATCATTTGTATTTTCCTTCTAGAAAGCCAATACCACAAATTTTAGCATTGATATCCCTGTTGCAATTTACACTTGATTATATTGCACACAATTTTCTTACAAAAAAATGGAGGTTGTAGCCCCTACATGAAGCAATCTAGTACCGACCAGGCAAGGATTGGTGCACTGCCTTCCTAGTTTCTGCCTACATACTTGACTTGTCAGTTAGCAGTGTCGGTGCAGTCGTCTTTAACGGTGTGTCATCTTTCAGAAATTGCAGCGTATCAATTAAAACTTAAATCACCGTATGAGTTGACTTAATGATAATACTGACTCTCCTGTTTCCAAATCAATCTTTCAGAAGTAAACACAGGGGCATCCGAATAAAATAATACGCCGTCTATAGTCTGGAGGACGGATAATTTCGACAGCACAATAGAGCTATTAAGTACCTTCCATATCTTGTTATTGTGGACCTCAAATAACCGGAGTTCAGCATCACTTCTACACAGCTCAACCTAACAAAAGGAAGAACCGAAGATTAAAATAAGATTCGCAGCACACACAAAGATGAAAGAAATTGACAGCTTTTACAAGTGAATTCACCTTTGATTTTAAGTCTTCAGTCAGATCAGAAAATGTGTTGCCTTTAGGCAATCGTATAACATGAAACTGCACCTGGTAAAGAACGGTTATTGAAGGACATGTTCAGAAACATAAAAGCAATTGGAAGAACAAAAACTTCGTGTAAACTACCTCACTGCTCGTAGCATGGTGAAAAGCAACTCTCAATGTTTTCAGACCTTGCAGTTCTGGCAAAGGAATGTCCAGTATCTCATAGTATAATATGTCAGACATCTGCGACATTAAAGGAAGCTCAAGTAATCCCATGTAATGTAAGCTAGTAAACGGTAAGACGTAAAAAAGATGGCTAACCTGATTGACGTGATGTAGCATGTCCAAAAGATGATCAAGACCTCTGTATTTGATATAGTGAGGTTTAGGTTGCTGTGAATACGGATTGTGCTGTGTTAGACGGAGTTTGGAAGGATCATCTAGACCAAGATGATGAGCAACTTTCTCAACAACATCATCATATGTCGAACGTTTTGACCTTTACAAGTATGAAAGTAAAATCAGTTATCTGTACTCTTTTACATGTAAGAAAACGATCAATGTGTTAAATGAAGGTTCAAAGATTCCCAGCACATACAGCTCTAGAGAGAAGTCGTCTTCTTTTGGCTTATCAAGCAATCTGAAATGCACAACCTATAGACAGCAGCAATAAAATTTTCAGGAAAGACAAAACTGATGTATAGGTGATCATCAGACAATATGTATGTAAGATAAAAGAGGGAACAAGTAAAAATAGATATAGACAAGATTCACTACAATAAAGGAACATCAAACACCAGACTAGCACACAAATATTCCATCCATTATTAAATATATGAACTGTGACAAGTGGCCCAGAAATCGAGTACCAACAAGAAAAGGAAGTAACAGAAAATTCAATTAAAATAGCATGGATTAGAATATAAACAAGCAAAAGTGACGTAAAATTGGCATTATTGAACTGACGTCATGTATCATCACATCAGAAATGTATTACCACAAAAGAGCCACTGTCAGTTAAAGATAAACGTCAGAATTATAACTCGTACTGGTAGGAAAATGATATGGTTTTCACAAAATTGTGGCGTATACACATATTCTCCTATTATTAATTAAGCACTGTACTTTGACAGCTCCGTACTGCCAAATTTTGTGATCATTTAGTAGGCTTAACTCACCAGGATTCACTACTTCCATCAAATGCTAAATCTACCATACATAATTTAGAGTGATTTTAACATATGATTCTACTTCTCAGAACCAGCATCCAATTGAAGCATAATGTGCTGCTTTTGTTTAACATGCACGTAATGTAACATGACAGAGCATTCAAAAAAATTACTTCAATGATAGATAATGGCATGTGGCTAAAATGGACACAAAAGGTTAACTATATCCCAAGAATGATCTATGAACCATTAAAGCAAGTCAAGGTGTTTTAAAGAAAAAAAGGTCAAAGAGCATAGTCTCGTCCAGACAAAATACCTGTCTATTATGGATATATTCAAAGAAAGATGGCACATTGGGATGTCGGCGTTGTTCCATCCTATCCAGAGAGCAACGTTTTTGGTAGCATAAGATGTCGCCATCTGAAAGCTGAAAGCAGCACCAAACATGGCTAAGTAATACATGGATTAATGATTAATATACATATTAAATATATTATTAAGAACACATATTAAATATATTATTAAGAACAAACCTGGCTCGACTTGAAGGAAGCATTGGCATCAACTGGTTCGCACATCACACACGGCTCAAATTTTACTTCCTACCGAGGTACAAGTAAAATGTCATCATGCCACAAAAAAATCAAACAGGAAAGAATCGACTTCAATTTGAATGACCTCAAGACCTACCTCATACAGCTCAATATCTTCATCGGGCTGAAATCCTGCTATCGCATTCAATTTTTGCACGATTTCAGATGGCTTACTTGATGCTTTTAAATAAAGACTTCCAACAAATCTGTTTCATAATCGCAGGGATAACATCCAGTTAGCTCAGTGTTGTCATATGATATTATGATTACACAAAGAATGATAATATTTCAAGTCGGAGATAGAAACAACCTTAGTTCTTCTTTGTCAGGATCATAAAGCTTGAAGAAAAGTAAAATATCATCCTCTGTTTTCAAAGTAAGAGTTAAATAATTTTCCTGTGTATGTCACAAGCAAACGTTAGATGGTACACAAGTAAACAAGAGCAACACATGTTAGCTTAACATGGTGGGCGCCCTGCAGTTGGGCGGATGAATTATATAAAATACACAAACTGAGCAACAAAAGGCAGTTCAGAATACTAACCTGTACAATTTCCAAGTACAACCTCAATTCAGAATCTTGCAGTCGATTTGCATCTTTGAGCTGTCCAACCTGAAAAAAAAACTGAATTAGTTAATTCTGAATACAGAAAACTGATAGTGATACATGACAAACGGAAGCCAGTGTTCACGAAGGCGCCGGTCAGGCAGAAAAACTAGTACGGTAACGCCTGGTCACCAATTAGGCGCGCCTAGGAAAGGCTAGCCAGTTGCAAAGGCAGGGTGAATTGACAATGTGACATGACATGGTTAACGTTTGTAGGGATATATAATGTACCTAAACTTCAAGATTTATCTTGGGCTCACTCAGTCATTTTGACTATGCACTTAGGTAATAGTGTTGAGTGGGAGTGAGATAATGGTACAAAGCTAACAGGGGCATTTACATGGCACCAATGGTAAGCTGATATTTCTGCATGCTGTAAAGTAGTACCCAAGTAGGCATAGGATAACTGGGAACACTGGAATTACGTTCTAACATACAAGAAAAGGGAAAAAAAATGGTAAAGCGAGCCGCGACTGTAATATTGGTATAGTCACTCAATCGGCATTGTGAGACAACAAATAGATAAGAGTGATGCAGGAGAGAAAGGAAAGAAAAGACAGCATGAGAAAACAGGATGTCCAGCTTTGCTGCTAAATTTAGGATCATGTATTAGGGTCCTATAGCGCCATAGCGTTGAGTATTGTGGACAGGTTGTAAAGCATAAATTATTTATATTTGGGAAATGTCATATTGCTCTATTTGTACCGGCATACTGGTGCATTACATACATAAACTGGTGCCTGGAGCATATTTCATAAACGAGACTAACATCAGTCCCCTGAAAATGAAGTACCCAAGACCGGTCCCTAATTCCGAACTAATAAAAATGCTCCTTAGCTCATGTCATAAACCAAACCCGGTACATTAAAGAACAACAATGTTTTCCCAATCGCAAAATGTTTAAACCTAATCATGCATGAAAAAACCTGTCAGATAGATTTCAACATTATATTCTTCAAAATGCAGGACCCGAATACAATCACTGTTGAACAAAGTTAACGCAAACAATTAATCTGTGTCAATAATCACTTACATTATTTGCTTCTTCCTGTTGAGTCAATGGCCGACTGGGCCTGTAGGTATTATTCTGCCGCTTAGCCCACAGCCAAAATCTCTGGGATTGTGCGGGGATACCAAATTCTTTTGACAACTCCTCCTGTCAAGTAAAAGTCATTAAACTAAAACACTGTATTTTTTGGCATTGTCATTAAAACCGATAAATAAAATTAGGCAACAATCAGAAAGTGCATCACTAACAATGTCATTGTTGCAATCAAAGTCGAGTAAACAATTTAATTCACTTCTCTATAAGCTTTGTTTAATATGTTCTCCAACCGCACACGCAGAAGAGTAAACTGACAGAATAACTTGAGACTAGAAGCAAATGAATCAGTGAACTTGTCAGTTACAGATACAGCTGAGTGCCTCGTCGGCTAGCAGGTGGTTACCTTCGACTAGGAACCCCTAATTATCTAATCTGCTGAGTGCAGATCAAGCAGGACCCCAAAAGCAGAGCACCGAATCGTGGAAAGAAGGGTGTGTGCCCTGGACAACTGTTTCAGCTATCAAATTCTGTGTCACTGTACACACTATATGTGTATTGCCCACTAATCCTAAGCTAATTTGTTTGTGCTCGTAGTAGAATTCCTTCTAACTTGGAGAAAGAAGGCTTTACATGTACTACATCCGTTAGATGGCTTTCTAGAAAGGGTGCACTCAAATCTTCTCTAACGTTGACATATATAGAGAAATTACTGTGATTGGTCAAATAAAATAATATCACTAGATTTTTATCAATAATAATTCATTGTTTTTTATTCTTCTTACTAACGTATTCATAGGTCAAAGTTACATTTTTAGACTGTCCATACAAAAAATGCCATGTATTTTGCACCATCTGACTTGCAAACTAACCAACTAAAATCAGCACCTTGAGTAAATCCAGAATATCAATCTACCCAGGGAAATGAAATATTATCTAGCCCACTATACACTCTTCAAGACTCTTTAAATGTTATTACTGCAGACTAGCAGAGCGGCTTTGCCTATGAGAACTGATGCCTAATATCAACACCACGAACATTCTCTTAGTCGTGCAACTGTAGTAATAGCTAAATTTGTATATGTACTGCACAATTATGATGATAGTATAGTATCAGTATGATACTAGAAGTATATTATATAGCACACAAGTACGTTCAAGTTCAAGAAGTATTGTATGCATGTAGGAGTACAATATGCGCTGTGCTAGCAATGCTACATCCATGAACTTCATTTATTCTACTCACAACCAAAATTAGAAAGGTGAAACAAGCCAATGATCCCAGCAGACCAGGCAGGCAACAGAGTAGAGGAAAAGCAGTGATAGGACAATGAGATGGTCAAGAACTCATTGACAGCAAGAAGCTGGACAGGCATCGGGCTCGAAGTCAGGGAGGGTGAACAAGTGGAGAATTGGGAGGAGTGCAGGCTATCAGAATAGGATTGACTAACAACAATAAGAAAGATAAGTACTAGTGTTCGAGGTCCTGCAACTACAGCAAACACGGACAAGTGAGGAGCAGAATGAATGTGCAGTCACACTAGACATGGCCAGGCCCTAACATGACTGCTTGCTGATGGAACACAACTGCACGAAGTCATGAACCTTCTTACCACAAGGACACCAAAACGATGTCTGATACCCCTAATATACAAAAAGCACCTGTATCTGTTCACAATATATCTATCTATCATCCTTGTTAATATCCAGCAACAGGGCTATCCAGTGAGAATAATTACCTTGACCTGGTTGAATGTTAAGTCCTTAGATACACGGAAACTATTGATTTTCTCATAATCCACAATATCAAAAATCATGTGACTTCCAATTTGCTCCGCCAAATCATTATCTCTGGCAACCTGGGTGATTGTTCAAATGAAGAACCAACTGAGAAGAGACACTAGAAGGCAATCCCAGTAAAATAGCGCGATAAAGGCAAACCTTTAATGTGGTGAACATGTGAGCCTCAGCTTTCTCCTTTTTCTTGTTCTCTCTATCTTCATTTTCTTTTCTTAGCCTAGTCTGGTAAAAATTTATATGATATTGAAATAAATAAACTCTATGATATCAAAAGGTGGAAACGAATAACAAAAAGTAATACTACCTTGAGGTGCTCAGATATGTCTGTCTCATCCAAATCACAATTAATATTGTCTTTGTCACTTTCACGTATGTACACAAGCATGTAAGCATTGGAGTACTTGGTAAATCTTAGTGGGTTTGTATTCAGTCCGGGATTAGTATGGGGGAGCTGTAACCAAGAAATAGACATTATTGAAAATATGAAAATAGTAGTGATCAACCTAAAAAAATTCAATGTTTCCAAATGGATATTACCTCTTCCTCACCACCATACTGCTCCTCTAACGCCCGTTGCATGTCTTCTTTTGTCACTCGTTCATCGTCGAATTTGTACCTAAATCACAACTTTGCAAAGTCAATAAATTGGACACAATCTCTTTCTACATATTTAGGGAGAGAGTGGGCGGGGTGGGGGGCTATGACAACAAAGAAGAAAGGCACATCTTTCAAATAATTCAGCTACTACAAAATTTAACATTATGAAGTTTTGAGTATCTAAAATTGTCAGCAAACCATAGGTCTTTTCTTATCAAATAGGGGCAATGACAACAACGTAATCAGCAAAAAGGCACATCTTTCAAATACTTTAACTACTTCAAAATTTCACATTATGAAGTTCTGAGTATCCAAAATTATCAGCATACCATAGGTCTTTTCTTATCAAATAATATCTGGTGATATGGTAGTGACTATTGAACTCTGCCTATGTCTTTTAGGCATAGCCGGTCCCAAGCCCGGGAAAAGGAGGAGGCTTGTGATAGGCTTGGCGAGCCAACGTAAAAACCAGCCATTCCTATGGATATGAAACCCAATAGATTAAAGGCTTAGTTGTTGTTGTTGTTGTTGTTGTTGTTGTATGGTAGTGACTATTGCTAAAATATGCAAATGAGGGTGACTATGTGACTATTTAGGTATTAATTGGCAATGCATTGCCACAGATGATACAACAGAGCTATCATGCTTAACAAAAGGATAGTCATGTAACAGATAAAAGTTAGTTTTAGTAGCAGACAAATCAAATATTGTTTGCCGCACAAGTGAATTAAGTAAGCATGCAAAAGCTAACACCCTAGTTTTTCAGAGCCAACCTGCCGGAAATTCAACGTTGCACCTGGGTCACATGCTCCTGTTACTAGACCACAGACTTGTGTAGAGATTGTCAACACAGCGCATATTCCCAGATAACCATGCCTTCACATTGGTCCATGTTGTCTGCGCACGGGTCCCCAGGTGGTCCAGCAATCTGTGCACGGGTCCCCATGTTGTCTGTGCGGTCTAGATACCTGGAGCATGTGCACCGGGTGCAAAAACAACCTCCTCGCCAACCCACCCTCTTTTCATCTTTCAAGGGCTTAAGCCATGGGCATAGTTTTAAAAACCGAACCGGTGACCGAACTGGTCAGGCTGTCAGTTCATCGGTTCACTGGTCCAACCGCTGGTTCATCGGTTCGATGGCTGGACCGGTATTTAAAAATAAGATTATTTTTACTAGCATAATGATGAATAAAGGATCAACTAGGCTGACTTCAACGCATACAACAGCAAAGTAGTTGAGGCTTCATGGTTAGTGCGATGTGTGGTAGTCGCGACTTGACCCCAAGGCTCAGGTTCGAATCCCTTCGCACGCACTTATTATTTTGTCGCTACAGATGATGTCACTCCGGTCCGACCGTCCTCCGATTCCGAGCAAAAAACAGAAAATCGCACAAAAACCAGCAGTTCGACGGGAAAAATTCCGGTTCGCTTCCTTGTCTGGTCCCGTGCGCTTAACAGACCGGCTGAGGCTCCGGTCCAGGGTTTTTTGGTCGGACCGCCGGTCCGGTTTTTTCAACTAGGGCCAGGCAACACCTTAGACATAATCCAACTAGTCAAAAGTAGTTCAAATTACAGTGCCACCTTTAAATTCATGCAATCACTAAGTTCTTTTTCGGATAAGTCGGGAGAAGAATCGTATTGATGTGGGACAATGCTTTTTTGCCTTTTTCCCATAATAATCATTACTGTGGAGCCATTTTGGCACAAGTCCAATGGCAAGTGTGGGTCCAGACTAGCGAATCCATCGGCTTGTGACAACATCAGTACAACACAGGGTTATGATGGGGCAACATCAAGCAACAATGAGAACAGTTAGAACTGACAAGTTTCATCGTTAAGCTAAATATCAATACACTGATTATATCTATTAGGCCTCCTGGCAGTTAGTTGTGAATATACTGAGTTTCTTGAGAAAAGACATCCTAAAAAAGAAGAGACCATTGTCTTGCAGGAACCTGCAGAAGAAGAAACTACTGCTGAACCTGAAAGGTCATTGGATGAAAAAGAGGAGGAGAGTGATGAACAAAAGAAGGAAGAATGGATTAGCTACCCTTGCCTACCTTCTAATGAGAGTAACTCTTTACCTCTTACACTATTTGATTGCCCTCCATGCTTGCCAAAGGAGAATGAATGTTATGTTCCTGTGGATTCTCTTGAAGTATTCCCTATGAATGAAACTTGTGGAAATGATTATGCTACTGTTACTTATGATAATCCATGCTATTTTTATAAATCTTATGATAATCCTTTATTTGTGCGTAATTTTGAAATGCATGGTAATGAGAAAGTTTGTTTAGAAAATGTTTATGATAAAGCTCTAGATGATGGTCCTATATTGCTTGATAATATTATGTATTCTACTAATGAAAATGGGATTGGAGAGGTCTTGACTTTATCTAGATGGAGTCCCATACCTCTTGAGAATGATCAACCATCTTGTTATAAAATTGTTAAAAGTGGGTTTGAAAGTTTTAATCCTACTATTTTGGAGCTTGATAAAAATTATGTGTTTGTAGATCATGAAAAACATGCTTTATGTGATAGTTATATTGTTGAGTTTGTTCATGATGCTACTGAGAATTATTATGGGAGAGGAAAATATGGTTGTAGAAATTTTCATGGTACTAAATCACCTCTCTATATGCTGAAAGTTTTGAAGTTACTCTTGTTTTATCTTCCTATGCTTGTCATTTTGTTCTTTATGAATTTATTTGTGTACAAGATTCCTATGCATAGTAAGTGGGTTAGACTTAAATGTGTTTCGAATTTGCTTCTTGATGCTTGATGCATGTAAAATGCATACATGAACTTTGCACTTTAATTGCTAATATTCCAATCATATTTGCATCATATAAGGGTTATATCAATGTTTTATCATGATTTTGGGAATACTTCATAGTTTTCCCATTTATTTGGAATTAACCCTGCACAGGCAGAAAACCCTAGTTTTGTATTTTAATGTTTCAGGGACCCAAACGTCAACGAAATCACCTGGAAATTTACGGGCGTCAATATTTGAAAGGAAGAAGGACTACGGAAAAAGGAAGCAAGCAAACGGAGACCCGAGGGCCAAACGGGCCTGGCCCACGCGGCCAGGTACCGTGGCCGCGTGGGACCCACCCGTCTGGGCCTCGTGGTTCCGTTGCCGTCGATCTTCGCTCCACCGCCTTCGTCTTGACCTAAAAACGCCTATAAAAAAGGTCCCCGTCGTTCTCTGGAAGGAGCGCCGCAAAAACACAGAAACACCGAAACGGAGATCAGGAGCTGCAGATTGGAGGGGAAAACTCCGGCGGGGCGCTGCCGGCGTGGTCTCCACCTTCTCCATCGACTTCTCCACCGTCTCCATGATGAAGAGGGAGTAGTCCACCTCTGGACTATGGGTTTGTGGAAGTAACTTATGTATCTCTCCTCTCTTGAGCTTCACTAATTAGTACCGTATGAGCTGCTGAACATGATTACGGCACCGTTGTAATACCTTTGTGGTGGATCTTTATGAGTTAATATATGTTTGAGATTGCAATGTTTGTTTCAGTTATGAGTATAGATGCATATTATGTACCCCGTTCTTGTCTACTTGTTTTGATCAAGCATGTTTATGAGAGCGTGTGAGGGGAACGTGTGCATTAGTTGGAGTAACGGGGGGTGGCTAGTGCAGTGAATGTGAGAGAAAGTTCTGCGATCCACTTTGGTATCTTTACCTTACTTTGTTACCTCACTAGGGATAAACTAAAATACCATGCTACCGGGGATGTGGGCGTGACCATTGCCACTACTCCATGACTAGATCTAGCATGTTCTTATTTCACTTCATGTCATGATACTTATTGCTATACTCTGAGTTATCTTAATTACTGAGGTGTTATGATTTAGTTCGCATCTTGGTGGAGTATAAGAGAGGTTAATAACCAAAAGATCTCTATGTTAGGACGTGATGCCCATATATCTAAGTAACTTGTTATCAAACCCTGTGTTGCAATCTCATATGTTAACTTTGTGTGTTTCATTGTCTACCACTTTATAAAGAGAGAGTGCATTTGTGAAACCATGAACCCCAGTCCATTTTTAATCATAAGAAACACCTTTCCAACACCATATACCACTTTTATATTTTCAGCCATCATTAAATCGAAAATACAAAAATACTTTTCATCTTGCATACATCATTTAAAAACCCAAAAATATCATTTACCATTGCATCCACCATCATTGCATATTTATTTCCTGTTTGCATTGCATAACTATCCTGATATCATTCTTACACGTTGTGCTTGACAACCACAGGTGAGGTTGAGGACCAAAACATCTAACCTTGTTTTGTAGGTAACCAAAAGAAGGATAAGAAGATAAATCTACCACTTCAGATTCCCCGAGAGTTCGATATTAAACCCTCGAGTCCCCGTGGGGAAAACTGTCTTCCACTTACTTACACTCTGCACTTGGAGTCTCAACCTAAATCCCGTTATTTGTGCAGGCATCAAGACTTGCTCTTCGGGATCATCAAGACGTTTTCTGGCGCCGTTGCCGGGGAATCGTAGCTGAGAGATTTATCCAGGGTGTGCATCATCGCATTCATCTCACAACAAAGTCAACATCACCAACTTGTGCTAACACCTAAGCTTGGGGAGGTTGCACCTACGTGAGCACCATCTTATCCATCTTTACTTACAAAGCAATTTATTTGTTTTGTTAGTGTTATTGCATATCCTATCATATTTATTTCAGTTTTGCATAAAAAATTAAAAATACCAAAAAAAAAACTTGCTAAAATGGGAGAAAGAACTAAGCTGTGTGACTACACAAACACTCCTAATGATCAATTTATCACGAGAGCTATTGCCACACCTAAGATAAATGCTGAGAGCTATGAAGTAAGTCCTAGTTTGTTGAACTTGATAACTAGGAACACATTCATGGGCAGGAGAGAGTTGCTAAAGAATCTATTGGGTAATGAAAGAGGTTGAAGTTGAGGAAGTTAAAATGCTTAATGAAGTCAAGGATCCTTTGCTTGACTTAGAAATTGTAGCTTGCATGAATTAATATCTATCTTACAAAATTTGCAAGTGATCCTTCCATCAACACTAACCAAGCAGGTTTTGGTTCTTATATTGCTAATCATGTCTTGAAAGAAAAGATTGCTAGGTACAACCAAGAGGCTATGATACCACCTAAGCTTGGGGATATGTGGATACCTAAGGTACTAGTAACTATTGGAAAAGAGACACACCATGCCATACTTGATCTAGGATCTAGTGTCTCTGTCTTATCTAAAGAACTATATGAAGTGCTTGAATTGAAAAAATCTTGAAAATGCTCTATTGAACTAGACTTGCTGATGACTCTATTAAAGATGCTTTGGGAAAAGTAAGTGATGTTATGGTAGAGTTACATATGACTTTTGTGCTGTGGATTTTCTAATCATGGATATGGGGAATAAAACCTCTAGTCCTATTATTCTTGGAAGACCTTTTCTTCGTACCACAGGTGCTATCATTGATTCAAAGAAGGGAATGTGAAGTTTCAGTTTCCACACAAGAAGTGCATGGAACACTTTCCAAGGAAGAGGGAACCATCAAAGTTCAAGCTCCCTCATAAGTTTCGTCCACAATAAAACAACAAGTAAAAGCCTAGCTATATGGCTATAAAGAAAGCGCTTTGCGGGAGGCAACCCGGTTATTTTTATGTGTGATTTTTCTTTGTGTCCTCTTGCTGTAACAAGACTTTGTGTCTAGTTTAGGTTCTGGAGTTTTTAATAAAGTGCCAAGTTTTACCCTTTTTGGTTTGAAAAGTTGCTTATTGAGTTCGGAGATTTTATTCCTGCACAAATCAGTGCACGGTATGATTTTTAATTCTTATTCTGTAACTCCGAATGAGCTCATATTTGAACTGTAGTTTCAACTTTTCATCCTCTGTATGCATGAATTTTTTAGGAATTTTTCGAGAAAGTTTGGTAGGGTAGAAAAATACGTTTTGCTGCTGCTGTTTTTCTGGACAGATTCTGTCCCATTTTGTTTGATGCATGCTTTGAGCTTTTAAGTTGAATCTTTTTGATCCAATTGAGTTTATGAGTAGGCATACAACATTATGTACTTTCTGGACATTCATATGAATTTTTGTTCAAGGATTATATGCAGCAAGGAACCTATTTGTTTATCACTATTAGTGCACCACACAGAAAAGAGATGGGAGAAACGGTGTTTTGAAGTTTTTTCACAGGGATTGGAGAGATGCACCAAGAGCTATCCAAGGATGGTGAAGACCATAAGCTTGGGGATGTGAAGACAACCCCGCTGGACTTACACACTCTCGGTTTGCACACGTCCAACTTCTGTTTTTCGATCGAAACACTTTATCGCATAAACTTGGAGCGTCGTTTTTTGTTTTTGTTTGAGTCTTGAGAGACCACCACACTATCAATTATATATGAGAGAGCTACTGGAAATATGGGTTGAAATATGTTGGATGCTTTTATAAGATTGGGAAAAGGATGTTTGACTTGATTTTTAGTGATACATATAGTTGCATGATTCATGAGCTTGTTTATGAGTAATAGTTTGCAAATTCTTTTTGTAGAGCTATCACTTATTCATGTTTTGGTGCTGATTGTTATTTCACTTGGTTTAACATGGATTAGTTAGTTTTATGGACACTCATGCATGCATCTAGATGGTCAACTTTTCCCTTTTGCTAGCCCAAAATCTCCAACAAGCAAAAACTTGTTTCCAACACCTTCAACCAAAGTTATTCCAGTGAGTCCACCATATCTACCTATTGGCTTTATGCTATTGAGTATGTTTAACATGTTGTTTGTGTTATCTTACCTCTGAATGAAAATGTTTATGTTATTGATTGCAATGGAAAAAAATTGGTTATATAGCTCTCACGAACTTGATGCACAATGTTCTTTTATTTGCATAATAAAACTTGACCCATTGTGATTAAGATTATGATGTTTGTGGCTTGATGAATGTTTTGGGTTGGAAGTTAGCCCATATGTGCTGTCACATGCAAAGCTTTCAACATGCTCTTCATCTCATTTAGTTGATATCGTACTTTTGTTTATAGATGCTATCATGGTGAAATGAGGTGGAAATGAAGTAGTTCAAATGAGTTTGTAAATGGTTAGAGAGACGTCTGGGCCGCTAATCTAAGCCATGCATCATTCATGGTGGAAATTTACTTACATACTATGGTGAACCTTCTGTGATACACCTTGCAATAAAAAACTATTCCAAATGGTAAATAAAAAGAGTGTTGAGATTGTTCATTTTGTTTGTTTGTCTTGTCATTTTGATATGGGCTTGTTCCATATCATGGGACAAGAGGTACCCAGTTGACGCTCTTGATGATACTATTATTACTTACAATGATAGATAACTTGAACTTGCTTTGTTTCCAAGTTGAGTATCATGGTGTAGGTACTTGTATTCAAGGGGCATGAGACATCCAACCTTTACTTTATCAAGCACACTACTCATATTTGCTTTCACTTTAACCTTAATCATTCAAGATGCTATGATAGGGCAATGAGAGCTTGACACCAATGAATACCTTATTGCAATCATTAACTTAAGTAGAAGAGTTTGGAAGTTGGATGAACTTATGCATGCTTTACCTCTACTCACATATACATCTTTCCAAAGTGTACACCTATCATATTCAGATTTTCATCTACACTCGATGACCATTGTAGGATGTTCTACTTATCATTATGCATACATGTATTCCATATTACTTGCTACTATGTTACACTTTGTGAACTATCAATGAACATCCTTGTCTTGAATACTTGATATCACTTCATAAACTATTTGCATATTGCTACTCCTTTGAAGAATGAATATTTGACTATATGTAGCAATACTATCATCTTTGATATCCATTGTTAAGTATTAAATTGCAAAGTCCATGTTAGTTTTATCATCTTCATACTCGAGGACGAGCATGGATTAAGCTTGGGGATGTTGATGCATGTAAAATGCATACATGAACTTTGCACTTTAATTGCTTATATTCCAATCATATTTGCATCATATAAGGGTTATATCAATGTTTTATCATGATTTTGGGAATACTTCATAGTTTTCCATTTATTTGGAATTAACCCTGCACAGGCAGAAAACCCTAGTTTTGTATTTTAATGTTTCAGGGACCCAAACGTCAACGAAATCACCTGGAAATTTACGGGCGTCAATATTTGAAAGGAAGAATGACTACGGAAAAAGGAAGCAAGCAAACGGAGGCCCGAGGGCCAAACGGGCCTGGCCCACGCGGCCAGGTACTGTGGCCGCGTGGGACCCCACCCGTTTGGGCCCTCGTGGTTCCGTTGCCGTCGATCTTCGCTCCACCGCCTTCGTCTTGACCTAAAACGCCTATAAAAAAGGTCCCCCGTCGTTCTCTGGAAGGAGCGCCGCACAAAACACAGAAACACCGAAACGGAGATCAGGAGCTGCAGATTGGAGGGGAAACTCGGGGGCGCTGCCGGCGTGGTCTCCACTTCTCCATCGACTTCTCCACCGTCTCCATGATGAAGAGGGAGTAGTCCACTCTCTGGACTATGGGTTTGTGGAAGTAACTTATGTATCTCTCCTCTCTTGAGCTTCACTAATTAGTACCGTATGAGCTGCTGAACATGATTACGGCACGTCCGTTGTAATACCTTTGTGGTGGATCTTTATGAGTTAATATATGTTTGAGATTGCAATGTTTGTTTCAGTTATGAGTATAGATGCATATTATGTACCCGTTCTTGTCTACTTGTTTTGATCAGCATGTTTATGAGAGCGTGTGAGAGTGGGGAACGTGTGCATTAGTTGGAGTAACGGGGGGTGGCTAGTGCAGTGAACGTGTGAGAAAGTTCTGCGATCCACTTTGGTATCTTTACCTTACTTTGTTACCTCACTAGGGATAAACTAAAATACCATGCTACCGGGGATGTGGGCGTGACCATTGCAATACTCCATGACTTAGATCTAGCATGTTCTTATTTTCATTCATGTCATGATATTATTGCTATACTCTGAGTTATCTTAATTACTGAGGTGTTATGATTTAGTTCGCATCTTGGTGGAGTATAAGAGA